>JAJEOU010000371.1:750699-1350699 GCA_021534815.1 Acrocephalus arundinaceus
GGAAGGAAGGTCGTGGCGGGAGAGGCCCGCGTGCGGATCTAGGCTAGACCTCCCCTTTTGTTGGAATTTTAAAGATGCGCCAGACAATGGGGGAGCCACAAGAGTTTGATATCTGGAGACCCCCTACAATGCAGGTGCATGGGGCTGACAACAGCTTTAAAAAAAAAGGTAGGGCTTTACTAGCCCTAATAATGTGGTGTGAGAGCCACGGGCTGGACGTGTTGGAAGGAGCTGCCATAGACGTAAAAACATGGGAATGGGCTGGCCAACATATCCTTTCAGCAGCTTTGACAGGTGACGAGACCGCCATTGACATTATAAAACCTTGGAGGCTCATCATGGACTTTTTAGAACAGTTGAAGAGAGAGTGGGAGGTGAAAACAGCAGAGGAGTTTGTTGGCCCCGTCCTACGATACAAGCAGCGAAAGCGCCGCGACAGAGGAGGCGGCAGGGGGAGCAGACGCCGCGCTGGGTGAGCAGGACTGCAGTGCCACTCCCTGCAGGGTCACCACTCCAGTGGGGCATCCCCCAGTCTCCCAGGACCCTGCCACCATCCCAGGCAGGGATGGGCTACTGGCCGGACATGCCGCAGCCGAACTGTGCCCTGCGGGGTCTGCAAAGACCCCTGAAATCGCTACCAGCCGCTTTGCCCCTCCGTGCTTTGTTGCGCTGTGCCGTGACGTACCTGCCGGGACCCCTGAGACCGCACCCGGCTGCTCTGAGGCAGCACTTAGCTCCTGCCAGGCGCTCAGCTACTGTCAGTCTAGCTGCTTTTGCGTTGGAGCCATGCCATCCCCCTGTGACAAGCCAGGATTCTGTTACCATGCCTAACTGTACAAATTGTGCAGTTCCCATGGCGACGGAGTGCCCTACAGTTCCAACCGCGCCTGTGCAGCCACTGGATCAGTGCTCGCTAGGACCACATGCACCCCGGGCTGACACACGAGTGCCAGGACTGCTCCCTCTACAGATCGAGTGGGCCAGCTCCAAGACCCAGCCTCCATGGAGCGTGGCCCCGCCTCAGATCCAACCTTCGTGGGGCGTGGTTCCACCTCCAATCCAGCCTATGTGGACGGGTCTGGGAAATGATTCACCAGGAGTTCCTGGAGACACGATACCCGAAAGTGACAGCGGACCCAGGGATCCCGGGACAACAGCAGCCGCTGTCTCACACACACCGCCCCTGCCAGGGCTGGAATATATATCAACAAGGGATGCAAGGGACACCAGCAGAGAAAGCCAAAACCATCATCCCCCTGTGGAACACTGTGATATAACCACCCATCACTACACTGCCGACCCTGCCCAATCCTGTGAGCGTCCTGTTAGAACAGGCGGCTATCAGTAGTGGGAACTATGAAGGGGCAGAACTCATTGATGTACCCATGTCAGGGGGCTGGGAGTCTGAGGACAGAACAGTTGCCATTTATCCAGTAATAAGAGGCAACAGAACTACTCCTGACAAGTACACCCCCTTCCAGTGGCCAGTTCTCTCTGAACTGAGTCAGCTAGTAGCCAAGCACGGTTTGGGTTCTACTGTCGTTACTAACATGCTATGATTCCTAACCACTGAGGAGGTAACTGATATAAAGCATCTTGCCAAATTAATGTTTACAACAGTCCAATATATGGTGTTTGAAATTACATGGAAGTGCAGTGCTGAGAAACAGGAGTTAAGAAATCAAAGGGCTCCATGAGAAGACCCACGTTATGAGGCAGAGGTTCCTCAACTTCTGGGATTACCACCAGTGGGGGATCCCCAGCTACAGGCTAGTTTGCATCCCTTAATACTGGCACAGGTGAAAGATTTCAGATTGCAGGCACTGCTTAAGGTGACTAACATGACAAATACAACTCAAACATATTGAAAAATCAAACAAGGGGTGAAAGAACCATATCTACAGTTTATAGAGAGGTTACAAGATGCTGTGGAAAACCAAATTGTTAATGTTGAGGCCAGAAATCATCTAATTTTGCAATTGGCAAAGGACAATGCCAATGAGGATTGCTGAAAGGTCATAGAAGTTCTACCCAATGAAAATCCATCACTAAATGAACTAATAAATGCCTGTGCTAAGGTTGGATCTAATTCTCATATGACCATGCTAGCAGACTCCATAGCAGCTGCTATAAAGATAACATCTCAATGCTACAAGTGTGGACAACGAGGCCACCTGAGAGTGAACTGTCTCCACAAGCCCACTGTAATGGGGACATGTCAAGGACAAAGGAATATAATCATTAATTACAATCGATGTGGGAAACCTGGTCACATGGCCAGACAGTGCAAATACAAAGTCTATACTAATAAACAATATTTTAAATAATCTTTTAAGAACCAGGGAAACAGACGACCCAATGCAAGAGCAAGGCATGTGAAGACACAAGTATCTCCTCACCTTCCTGTGCAAACTTATGCAGCCGGCTTACAAGAAGGACTCAAGGAGCAGCTGGAATGAATGTTTCCACCTCCATCTCAGTAACTATTACAACCTTAAAGGTACATAAAGTCCCTCTTGAGGCACAGGGGCCTATTGGGAGAGGACTGAGTGCACTAATAATTGGAAGATCTAGTGTCACCTTGCAAGGCATCTATGTGCACCCTGGTGTTATAGATGCAGACTTTACAGGACAAATACATGCAATGGTTTCCACTCCTACTCCAGCAGTGACTATCCCTGAAAAAAACAGAATTGCCCAGCTTATCCCTTTTAAGTCTTGTGTCCCAAATACAGATCCCAGAGTTCGAGGAGATCAAGGCTTCGGGTCAACAAGTGAACCTCAGGTATTTTGGACCCAGGTCGTGGGTGAGCAGAGGACCAACATGGTGTGTATTGTCCAATGCCTTGGGCAAGACCCTCCCAAATAAAGGTCAGTGGCATGATTGACATGCTGCAGATGTCACCATCATCTCTGCCCACACTTGGCCTCCATCGTGGCCCACCGAGGCCATGGGATACGCTCTTGCTGGCCCCAGAGGGACCACACAGAGCTGTTTGAGCAGCAAACCTGTTCTGGTAAAAAATCCTGAGTTAAACTGCTACTGTCTGACCATACATCACAGCAGCACCACTTAACCTGTGCGGGAGGGATGTTTTATCTGTTGGAGGAGTCCAGGTGGGGACGGATTTTTAACAGGGGCCACTGTTTTAAGGGGCGTGAAATATCCCACACTACTCCTAAAATGGCTTACCACTCAGCCAGTGTGGGTACCACAGTGGCCCCTCAAGAAAGAGAAGTTACATGCCCTTAGGTCTTTGGTGCAGGAACAACTGGCTCAAGGGCACATAGAGCCATCCACAAGCTCTTGGAACACTCCAGTGTTTGTTATAAAAAGGAAGTTGTCGGAACCCAGGACATCCCTCTAGATGTCCCGGGTGGTCCGAAACCCCAGGAGGGGGTCCAGAGACCCTGGTACAGTGACAAAAACACCAGTGCCTTTGATTTTACCCCTTGGGAGCGATTGCCAACGTTATATGAAGAATTACAAGTCACAGGTGCATGATTAGGATAATAGGTAGCTTATTTCTGAGTGATAATGTAGGATTTTAGGGATTCACAAAGGACGCTCAAGGAGACAAGATGGAGGGATTTGGGTGTGTCCCTTGTCTTTCTCCTTCTTCTCCTGTCCTCCATCTTCTAGTGAGGTGGTGGCATTTTTGGATTGGTTTAGTGTAAAAGTGCACAGTTTAATAAAGGTGGTGGGTATTGGTACAATATAGAAAACAACTAGCGCGTAACAGTATAAGAGATAGTGACCGCCCAGGAGGCGTTCAGTTAGCCTTGGGCAGCGGTGTAGGTAGCATCTACGCTAGCTGAAAAAAGAATGTTTAGGAACAAGAAAGAATAAACAGCTCTGATAAAGAAACCGACGCATCCTGACTCCTTCTTCTGGCACCGGGCTTGGGGAAAAAAGGACTTCATCCGCAATCTCGGAAGGCTATCAGCCCGGGATCTGAGAGGAAGTCAGGTAAATGGAGGTTGCTCCATGACCTGAGAAAGATCAATTTATCCATGGAGAGCATGGGTGCTCTCCAGCCTGGTATGCCATCTCCTACAATGATTCCTGCCAACTGGGATATTCTAATTGTGGACCTGAAAGATTGTTTCTTTACCCTTATTTCACCTGCTAAAGTGTGATCCTGATCTAACTTCTCCCAGAAAGTTAAACCCCAGAGGCAAAGGCTGCTCTTGAGATAGCAGAGCAAGCCATTACAAACAGACAGATTCACTGAATATGCCTAGAAGTATGTATTACTGTTTATTTTCATTGTTGATTTCCATTCTACTGCTATTATTGGACAGTAGGATACTCAGTGGTCTGACCCTTTGCATGTTTTAGAATGAATGTGCCTACCTCACCAACCTAGAAAAACAGCCCCTATAATTTTTGAGTTAATTGCCCAGTTAATAATGAAATGTCATCAAAGGTGTTTACAATTGACTGCAAAAGATCCCTCAAAAATCGTTATACCTGTGACGCAAGAACAATTTGAGTGGTGTTATGCCAACAGCACTGCTTTGCAAAGTGCCTTACAAAATCTCTTAGGGCAAATTTGCTATCATTTACCAAGTCATACATTACTGCAAATGAGTAAAACCACTGCACTATCCCTAAAACCTCTGAACAGTCGCACACCCTTAAAAGGTATTAGTGTGTTTACTGATGGTTCTGGGAAAACGGGAAAGGCAGTTGTGACATGGAAGGAAGAAAGTAAATGGCAAACATTGGAAGGTTATGAGAATGGGTCACCTTGGTGGAGCTACGTGCTGTACATATGGCTTTTCAGCGTTTTCCCCATACACCTTTAAATATTGTTGTTTTGGTTTTGAAAAGACAGGTATCTGCTAAAGAGGGGCAGGGCCTCTCTTGGAATGGATAATTCAAATCCCCTCCCTCCAAATTATTATAATTTAGAAAATTAAAACGGCTTTCATGCAGAGATATAGGGATAGGAATAACAGTTCTTTACTAATAGGTATAAGAAGGCAAACAAACAAACAACAACAATTACAGCATTAATAGTGAACAGAACCAGGGACCTTGAGGGTGGCTTTGTTTCACAAAACCCGGGGCAGTGCAATCTCTTGCGACTCCGAAAAACACCAAGCTGGAACAGTGAGGGATCCCAGGCTGGTGGATCGGATATATCAGGAGCTCCGTCGGTGGTCACTGGAAGGGCAGGGATGTCCCGGCAGGACGGGGCAGTGCAGGGCCGCGGCGTAGCAGAAAAAACCTCAAAGCAGCGCCGAGAAAGCAGCGGCGGTGGGACAGGGCCGAGTCAGCTCCAGCAGGGCAGCAGGAGGAGAGCTCAGGATTTCCTGGGCACACGAGCAGAATGATGGTGCCAGTGAAACTCCTCCCGCAGCAAGCAGCAGCCTGACCATCCTCTCTCCAATGCTGAGAGCAAGAGAGCGAAGCTGCCCCCAGCCCTGTCTTTTTCCTGCCCACCAAAACCTCGCATTACCCTCCCCCTCTGAGAGAAACTCCCGGAGACAAAAGAAAAAAAGTAGCCAGGTGCTATGCTCCATCCTTTTTTCCCACCTGAGTATCTAAAAGTACCCAGTAGTTAGTTGCCTAGCAACTCTTGGGAAAAAAATTCTATAGGTAAAAAAAAACAAAACAAGAAACAAACCTAACCCTCAACAATTGTCACTGACTCTGCCTACTTTGCTGACATAACACAGAGATTAGACAGAGCTCTGTTGAAAGAAATTGACAATGCACAATTATTTGGCCTACTAAAAACTTTATGGCATGCCATCCAAACAAGAAATTGCATTCTACGCATTAGAAGCCACACAAATCTCCCAGGTTTGATTACATAGGGCAACGTACAAGCAGGTCACCTAGCTAGCCCTGCCTGGACAGCACCTGTCCTGGTTTAGGGCAAATTTGTGAGGAAACCTCTGAATGGGGTTCCTCTGGAAAGCAAACCCAAATGGCCCCTCCCTCACAACCGGTCTGGGAAAAAAGAACTTCCTTGCAGAGAAGAGTGGAAAAAAACCCTATTTATTTAACAAACAAAGTGCCCACAAGCACAAAGTATAAATAATTTGAAACAATAAAACCTTTAGTTGCTCTGAAGTGTGATGGTAAACTCAGAAAGTCTCTGCTGTGGGCAGCTCAGCTCTCAGTCTCCTATCAGGCCTCCGGAGGTCAAGGCCCCGGTGGGCCGCAGGTGCGAGACCCCTCGGTGCTACTCTGGGTTTTTCAATCCGGAGCAGGTTTAAACAGTCCTAAGAAAAAAAGGAAAAAAAAAAAAAAAAAAACTGCCCAGGGAATTTCTCTGCCCTAGCTAGCTAAAACTAACTAAAAAGCACAGAAAACCTTTGTCCACAGTCTGTCCAAGACTCTGTCGAACACACCATCCGGAGAAAAAAAAAGGGTGTGAGAGTCAGGCAGTTTTCTCAAAACAAACTGTGCGCTTCTTCTTTCCCTGTTTTGCTCTCAGAATCAGTCTTAAAGGTACAGAACACAATACACATAACAGACGATTTGGGGATACAAGCATCATAAAGTCACCCTAGGACAGCACCACAACCAGATATGCTGGCACAAGCAAAAGCCTCACATGACTTCTTTCATCAAGGTGTTCGAGCTCTGCAGAGGCAATTTCTGCTGTCAAACACACAGGCTCGTAACATAGTCAATACTTGTGCTGACTGCCAAGGCCACAATATGCCACCACAGATGAGAGTTAATCCCCGTGGCTTAAAAGCCTTGCACATCTGGCAGACTAATGTCACCCATATTCCTGAGTTCAGACAATTAAAATATGTGCATGTATCAATTGATACTTTTTCCTCTGCCATATAGGCATCAGTCCACTCAGGAGAAAAAGACCGGGATGCCATTGCACATTGACGATTAGCCTTTGTTGCTTTGGGTACCCCTCAAAACATCAAAACAGATAATGGACCTGCATACACATCACAAAAGACTAGACAATTTCTACAGTTTTGGGGTGTCACGCCAAACTGGTATACCCCATTTACCAACTGGACAGGCCATTGTAGAATGAGCACAAGGCACTTTAAAACATGTCTTAGATAAACAAAAGGGAGGGATGTGTAATGAAACCCCACAGAGCAGAGTAGCGAAAGCTGTTTACACCTTGAGTCACTTAACAGTACCAGAAAAATCCCAAAACCCAGCAATCTTAAATCATTTCATATCACTGCAACCATCTGGAGATGTCCAGTCACCTAAACCTAAATTACTGATAAAAGACATTTACACAAACAAGTGGGAAGGTCCATGGGACCTCATTACATGGGGACGTGGGTATGCCTGTGTTTCCATGGGCACCAGAACACGGTGGATACCTGCCAGGTGTGTTCATTCTGCTCTGCGTCCTGCTTGAGACCAGAGACAATATCTTCCTGATGAAGCTCCAGCAGACGTTGTGGAGCAGTGAGTTGAATGACTTGTGCAATTGATAAATAATAATCTGAGACTTTTTGAGATGACAAGTTTATTCAAGACAAAAAACCTGAACTGTACAAGTTGCTTTTCCTGTTATTTGATTTTCCCACAGTTGTAAAGTTGAAATGTTTCTTCTTCACAGAGTTAAGTTGTAAGTTTGTAACTTCCAAGTAATAAGCCTGTGGCATGCCAATTTGAAAGCTTGTATTGTTGGTAATCCTGCCTGACAGCTCCTGGGAATGGATGTAACATTTTCAACGATATGTGGAATGCATCGCTGGCTGAGAGATACTCGGCTTGTCAAGTTAGGTAAAATTATGTGTCATCATGCTGTCCTGTCATCTTATCCGCAAAGGGCCCTTGTGGCTAAGATAACAGAGGGCACTTTGCATTTTTTATTAAACTCAGAAGGGGGAACTATGACAGATATAGCCGGTCTATATCTGCATAGATAATTTGCCTTAACAGATATCAGCTTAACCAGCCTAGCTCGAAGTAGACACAGCATGTATAGGTAGGATTCAAACCCAGTCAGAGGACCTCAGCCAACCCCTGTGAAGCACAGATGCACCCATATCACTGGCCAGTGGGCTAGGCGGAGTTGGGACCCTGACCAGTCATGTCTGTAAGTGTGGAAAATTTGAAAACCATATAAAATGGGCTGCCGGACAATAAACAAGGCTGTTGCCACATGATCCTCAGTGTGTATGTCACATCCCCGTGTCCAACTCGCCAGGCCATCTTCTGCAGTGATGGTCTGAGCATGGAAATGGTAACATTCGAGCAATTATTGCCTAATTTTCTACCCTGAGAGAGAGTTAAAAAAAAAAAAAGACTGCAGGCAAAGCCATCACCTGCTGCTGAACTCGATTGTCATGTCCAAAGGCTTCACAGAAAGCTTTGGAATGCAAATAAGAGAGAATTTTACAGGAAAAAGAAAACCAAACTGTGATATTTTGAAAATATAACATTCTCTGAAACATGGTCTTATAACCCAAACTTTCTTTGTTGTGTTCAGCAGAGAAATTGAGAGTGTTACAAACCTGTTTTGATAAAGAACAAAAGTTTTCATTGAGATCTGATAACAACGAAGTAGCATGTTGACCCTGAATTAAAACTTGCAAGGGTCAGCAAACTACTATCAAAATGGCGCCTGTAGGACTACTGAAAAAGTCAAAATTTGGCCATCAACCTGGAAAAATTGAAATCCAGTCAAAAAAATGCAGTGAAATACTAAAAAGACTGGATGAAGAGCAAAATTAAGATCATTGGAGTAAAAGGATCAAATGTTATCAGTGAAACCGATAAGGCTAATTACTCCAGGGAGTAAGGAGTACTCAGTAAGGAGCTGATCAATAGTTGACTCATATAAGCATGAATTAACTTTTAAGAGACAGCAAATATTAATCACAAGCCTAAGAAGCAGGATGTGCCTTAGCCTTGCCAAGATAAGAGAAACAAAACCTATTGTCAGCAGAAAATGCTGAACCAGCCAGCGAAGGACTGCGCATGCTTCAGAAAGAAAGGTGAAAAGGGCAGAGTGAGGAAGACTGCCGGCCTTCATCGGAATGACCCCTGAGGAAGACTCGGACCCTTCCTCAGTGCAACCACCAGAGTACACTATGCTTGGGCATCACGTATGCTAATGATATTACTGATTTCTGAGAAGTAATTTGTATAACCACTCCTGTACCAAGGAATGTGATGAATATGCACAAAATTTAACCATAAATTGTATGGAAGGGGCTGAAAGCTGGTCTGTGAGCCTGAAGAGTGAATTAGCTGAAGAAGAAGTTGATAAGATTCGTGTTTACCACTGAAAGGAATTTTACCAAGGTCGTTGACATGGAAACGGAGAAGAGAAGAGAAGAGAAGAGAAGAGAAGAGAAGAGAAGAGAAGAGAAGAGAAGAGAAGAGAAGAGAAGAGAAGAGAAGAGAAGAGAAGAGAAGAGAAGAGAAGAGAAGAGAAGAGAAGAGAAGAGAAGAGAAGAGAAGAGAAGAGAAGAGAAGAGAAAGAGAAAGAGAAGAGAAGAGGAGAAGAGAAGAGAAGAGAAGAGAAGAGAAGAGAAGAGAAGAGAAGAGAAGATAAACAAAAGAAACCTGCAGCTGGAAGAAGTATTTTTAGAAAATTTTTGTAAATGCTAGCTGAAAACAGTGGTGGAGATTGCATTGTACCAATGAACACTGTGCTGATTTATTATAACCAATGAATGAAGTATAAACTTTGTTAAGGAATGTATAAAAGACAGCCTGTGGCCATAATAAAGTGAAGCCTTCTGAAATTTTACCACATCACTCTGTGTGTTGTGGCTGTCTCAACAGCAACAAAATTGTGCTGTGTGTAAGTGCTGGGTGTATGTGTTAGGAGGAGCGATCCCCCATGTACCCGGCGCTGAATAAAGCAAATAAAGCAAATATTCACCTCACTGAGTCAGTTTCTGGGGTGACTCTTAGCTCAATGTTGGAGCTAATCAGGAGAAAGGCAGAAGCCTGCTAAAGCTCTGAAAAAGACAACTCAAATGCCTAAAGCAGTCCCTAATTCACAGACTACACTTTTTTGCAAAACTTTTACAAGCAGTCTCACTCCCTCCGCTGAACATGAAAACTAAAATCCCACCTAAATAATAAAAATTTGATGCAAGTAACAACTTGTTTTACTCAGGCATATTTTGCCTGGGAAGCTTGTTTCTTTTCTCTTTTTAGGAATTCCAAACATCCCTGCACTGAAGATAAGGAAAATGAATTTGGGAGCAGTGAAACTGCAAGCAGCAGATTCACACCTAGACGTGATAACCATTTCTTCACTTTAAGCTCTGTGACTTTGTAAAAACTACAAGAAATTTTTGCTTTCTTTTAATATCGGTCTGTAGTAGGCTGAATTTTCACTTTCCTTTTGTAGGAACCGACCAACAGATGACATGGAACTGTTTGAGAACCAACGGAACTTTTAAATTGTCACCATAATTGCTTGCATTGTCAAATTTGTTAATGTTTGTTATTTCTGTCTGTATTGCAAGTGATTGCAAGGAAATAAAATAGTAGTCAAAGCATTTTATATATTGTTAAGTTTGAGTTCTTTTGCCAAACTTGTTTTTATCTTTTTACAAGGGAAAATAGTGTAGCAAAAAGTCTTATGAATGTATAATTTGTTTTAACTGATTTTATCTTGGAAGTTGGTACAAGAATTTATACATCTATGAAATCATGCATATATGTTTTGTCCTTCCTAATTGTGAGGAGCACTGAGAAAGGGCAACATTGTGGAGACCACCTCTCCATGGAATTCCCCAGTGTTTGTCATTCAGAAATCGGATAAGACCAGGTGGCGGCTCCTCCATGACCTTCGCCAAATTAACAATGTCATTGAAGACATGGGGTCTCTCCAGCCTGGGATGCCTTCCCCAGCAATGCTCCCCCGAAATTGGAATTTGGCAGTGATTGACATCAAGGATTGTTTTTTTCAAATTCCCTTACACCCTGACGATGCTCCCCGCTTTGCGTTCTCGGTGCCTACCATCAACCGAGAAGCCCCAAGGAAGAGGTACCATTGGAAAGTTTTGCCACAGGGCCTTAAGAACAGCCCAGCCATCTGCCAATGGTATGTCTCTTCCTTGCTGTCTCCTGTGCGTGCAGCCGCAGGTGAAGTGATCATCCATCATTACATGGATGACGTTTTAATCTGCGCTCCCAACGACGATCTTCTGTCACACGTGCTTGACCAGACGATTTCTGTGTTAGTTGCTGCAGGGTTCGAGTTACAGGAGTCCAAGATTCAACGGACGTCACCTTGGAAGTACCTTGGCCTCGAGATTGGCAAGCGGACCATTGTGCCGCAAAAATTGGCTATTAAAACCAAAATTAGGACGCTTGCAGATGCCCATCAACTGTGTGGGGCATTGACATGGGTAAGACCCTGGCTAGGTCTGACAACTCAAGACCTAGACCCGCTTTTCAACTTGTTGAAAGGTGGGGAGGAGCTGAGTTCTCCGAGGGAACTCACCCCAGAGGCACAGAAAGCGCTCGAAAAAGTGCAGGTAAGACTGTCCACCAGGCAGGCCAACAGGTGCGCACCTGACCTGCCATTCCAATTTATCATCCTAGGAAACCTGCCACATCTTCATGGTGTCATTTTTCAATGGGACAAGGAGGTCACCAAAATACATCGGAAGGACCGAGGCGGGAAGGATCCTCTTCTTATTATAGAGTGGATCTTCCTCAGCCACCAGCGGTCCAAAAGGATGACCACGCCACAAGAACTGGCGGCTAGTTTGATCCGGAAAGCCAGAACCCGCCTTAGGGAATTGGCTGGCTGTGACTTTGACTGCATACACATCCCAATTCGGACCAAAACGGGCCCAATTACAAAGGCAATGTTGGAACAACTATTGCGGGAAAATGAGGCTCTGCAAATAGCTCTGGATTCATACACTGGGCAAATTTCAATTCATCGGCCTGCCCACAAAATTTTCAATGAGGATGCTCAATTTACATTGGCTTTAGAGAGTGTTCAGAGCAAAAGGCCTTTAGAAGCACTGACAGTTTTTACGGACGCGTCCGGAAGGTCCCACAAGTCAGTTCTGACTTGGAAGGACCCTCAGACTCAGCAGTGGGAGAAAGATGTTACCAGGGTCGAGGGTTCCCCTCAAGTTGCTGAGTTGGCCGCAATCGTCCGGGCTTTTGAAAGGTTCTCTGAACCATTCAATCTAATCACTGATTCGGCCTATGTAGCAGGTGTAGTATCCAGAGCAGAGCATGCAGTCCTGCAAGAAGTGTCCAACCCTGCCCTCTTTGAACTGCTCTCGAAGCTTGTTAAGCTGATCTCCCACCGAGAGCAACCCTTCTATGTGATGCACACAAGGTCACACACGGATTTGCCAGGGTTCATCGCCGAGGGGAACAGGAGGGCTGATGCTCTCGCTGCCCCTGTGGAGATGGCCCCATTGCCGAATCTCTTCGAGCAGGCGAAAATCAGCCATCAGTTGTTCCATCAGAATGCCCCAGGCCTTGTTCGCCGGTTCTGTCTCACCCGGGAACAGGCAAGGGCGATCGTGGCAACCTGTCCCACGTGCCAGCGGCATGCTCTCCCAACCATCAGTGCTGGGGCTAACCCCAGAGGATTGAGCAGCTGCGAGGTGTGGCAGACAGACGTGACGCACGTGCCTCAGTTTGGTAGGCTGAAGTACGTCCACGTCTCAGTGGACACCTTTTCACGCGCAGTCTTTGCCTCTGCCCACACAGGGGAGAAATCCAGGGATGCTATCAAGCATCTCCTGCTGGCTTTCTCCTTCTTAGGCATCCCAAAGGTCCTCAAAACAGACAATGGGCCAGCGTACCGTTCCAAGGAATTCCGTGACTTCCTGCAGCAATGGGGTGTGGAACATAAAACTGGCATCCCCCACTCCCCGACTGGTCAAGCCGTGGTGGAGAGGACCCATCGAGACATCAAACGGGTCCTAGACCAACAACAACCGGTCCTGAAGGTCGAACCTCCACCGATCCGTCTTTCCAGGGCCTTGTACACCATCAATTTTTTAAACTGCTCCTTTGAGGTTTTGAACCCACCAATCGTGCGTCACTTTGGTGGGTGTGAGCAGCTGGCCCTGAAGGTGCGTCCGCAAGTCCTGATGCAAGACCCAGAGACTGGCGGAGTCGAGGGCCCACACGACTTAGTCACTTGGGGTCGTGGGTACGCTTGTGTGTCCACCCCCAGGGGACTGAGGTGGATTCCCTCGAAATGGGTAAAGCCATACCGTCCTGTAGTCTCTGGGGAGAAAAGACCCAAATACTCGCAGGTCTCGGTGGCTGCATGGAGAAGGAAAAGGCACCGGTGGAACTCCTGGGACGAGTTTGTCCTCCCCTTACCCCCTTGCCCTGTTTCTAATTATGTTTTGGTTTCATATTCTATTTAGTTCAGATCCAGACCCACTCAGAGCGATGGCCCCATCGACAGCAGCCATCCTTCTATCCTTGCTGCTGCTCGCCAGTCTTCAGTCTCCGATGGTGGCATGGGCAGTGCCAACACCCATGCCACAATCCACAAACTTGTCGGAGGCTTCAAGAACGAGCTGTCCTCAGACATCCGACTGGCTGGATGGACTTTTTGAGAATTGGGGGCTACCTGGGTGGGCCTGGCCCATCATCTGATCTATATCTGCTGGGACCAGTTTACACATGAGTGGACACTGGGGTCAAAACCCTTGAGCATTGTTTTTGTTAGGGAGCCAAAAGGTGACTGTAAAGTTCCTTGAGCTGTTTGTACCCAGTGCTTCTCCCAGTCATGCTCTGAGGGCTGAGACACTTGAATGAGCACAAAGAATGATTTATTCTGACATTGAGAGGATGAGCAGAATTTTTAGAGGTTGAATCCCTGGCCTGGGATAAGCAAAGATGCTTCTCCCCCTGCCTTCCCCCAATCCCCCATGTCCCAAGACCTCGGTATATTTAAAAGAACTAATGTCCTGTTAATTAGCACTGCAAGAGGTAGCACTGGCTAGACTAATTACTAACCTTGGGACTATTGTGTCCAACTAGCTGGCTAAAACAACAAAGAAAGATGGCAAGGGATTAACTGACTTTTTTGACAGTGGTTCAGTTGCTGACTTGAGGAGCTCCAGTCTGCTTGAGGAGGCTGCTGGTAGGCTAAATTTGCTAGGACTCTGTCAAAAGCCAGTTCAATGAGTTAGCTATGTATTGAAATGCATTTGTATTTCTTTAATATTAGGCCAAATCATTGCAAAAAATCTAGTTAAGGCAACATGTAGCTGAATTGAAACAACAGAGGAGCAGGGAGGAATTGATGGACTTAGTGTCATCATGCAACACTTACAGGATGGCCAGGGTATCAGACATAGCCAGCATGGGTTTAGGAGGGATAGGTCGTGTTTGGCCAACCTGATCTCCTTTTATGACCAGGTGACCTGACAGGTGGATGCAGGAAAGGCTGTAGATGTTGTCTATTTGGACTTCAGCAAGGCCTTTGACACTGTCTCCCACAGCATACTCCTGGAAAAGCTGGCAGCCCACAGCTTGGACAGGAGCACTCTTTGCTGGTTTAAGAACTGACTGGATGGCCTGGCCCAGAGAGTGGTGATGAACGGTGCTGCATCCAGTTGGCGGCCAGTCACTAGTGGTGTTCCTCAGGGGTCTGTGTTGAGGCCAGTTCTGTTTAATATTTTTATTGATGACATGGATGAGAATATTGAGTCTTTCATTAGTAAATTTGCAGATGACACTAAGATGGGAGTGTGTGTCGATCTGTTGGAAGGTAGAAGGGCTCTGCAAAGAGACCTGGAATGGTTGGATAGATGGGCAGAGTCCAATAAGATGAAGTTTAACAAATCCAAGTGCCAAATCCTGAAATTTGGCCACAATAACCCCCTGCAACGCTATAGGCTGGGGGTGGTGTGGCTAAACAGTGGCCAGGCAGAAAGGGACCTGGGGGTACTGGTCAACAGCCGACTGAACATGAGCCAGCAGTGTGCCCTGGTGGCCAAGTAGGCAAATGGCATCCTGGCCTGTATCAGGAATAGTGTGGCCAGCAGGAGCAGGGAGGTCATTCTTCCTTTGTACACAGCATTGGTGAGGCTGCACCTTGAGTATTGTGTCCAGTTCTGGGCCTCTCAGTTTAGGAAGGATGTTGAGATGCTTGAACGCATCCAAAGGAGGGCAACAAGGCTGATGAGGGGCTTGGAACACAAGCCCTATGAAGAACGGCTGAGGGAGCTGGGGTTGTTTAGCTGGGAGAAAAGGAGACTCAGAGGTGACCTTATCACTCTCTACAACTTCCTGAAGGGTGGTTGTAGTAAGGTGGGGGTTGGTCTCTTTTTCCAGGAAGCAACTGACAGAACAAGAAGACAGTCTTAAGCTGCTCCAAGGGAAATTTAGGTTGGATATTAGGAACAAGTTTTTTACAGAAAGGGTGATAAAGTACTAGAATGGTCTGCCCAGGGAGGTGGTGGAGTCACCTTCCCTGGATGTGTTTAAGAAAAGACTGGATGTGGCACTCAGTGCCATGGTTTAGTTGAGGTGTTAGGGCATGAGTTAGATTCAAAGATCTTAAAGCTCTCTTCCTGTCAGAACCCAGGACATCCCTTTAGATGTCCCGGGCAGTCCGAGACCCCAGGAGGGGGTCTGGAGACCCTGGTACAGTGATAAAAACACCAGTGCCCTTGATTTTAGCCCTTGGGAGCGATTGCCAATGTTATATGGAGAATTACAAGTCACGAGTGTGTAATTAAGATATTAGGTAACTTATTTTTTTGTATTAATGTGGATTTTGGGGTTCACAAAGGAGGCTCAAGGAGACAAGATGGAGGGATTTGGGTGTGTCCCTTGTCTTTCTTCTTCTTCTTCTTGTCCTCCATCTTCGGGTGAGGTGGTGGCATTTTCTGATTGGTTTAGTTTAAAGGTGCACAGTTTAATAAAGGTAGTGGATATTGGTACAATAGTAAAAACAATTAGGATGTAAAAATTAGTATAAAAGTTTACGACCGCCCATGAGCGGGACAGATAGCCTTGGGAAGCGGTGTAGGTGACATCCACGCTGGCTGAAGAGAAAATATTTAGGAACACGAATGAATAAACAACCTTGGTAAAGAAATCGACGCATCCTGACTCTTTCTTCTGGCATGGGGCTTGGAGAAAAGGACTTTACCTGCAATTCTCGGTAGGCTACCAGCCAGGGAACCGAGACCTGGCATCCCTGGGTGGGCCTATCCAGTGGTTATTCACCAGTGGACCTCCACCAGTGGGCAAAAGCTGCGTGGAAAGAACAGCAGCAGATACCCAGCCCCAGAAGACACAGAGCCAGAAGGTGAATTTCAGAAGACAGCCCGACCTCTGCTGAGCAGTCTCAAATTCGACCTGGATGGAGGGACCTCCAAGGCGCCTGGAGCTTCCTCACCTGATAGACCGCAGGCCGGTTCTTGGGACGCAGCCAGATCGACTCTGACAGATCAGCAGAGCCTGACCCCTTAGGATTTTGGTAAGACCAGTCAAAAATACAGAACATGGGAGCTTCCCTATCCCAAGAGCAGCTCAATGCCTTGTCCGCTCTACAGAGCGTAATGGCAACGCATCCAATAGGAATTACTGAGCAGGAATTGCAGGGTTTATTATTATGGGTAAGGTGCAATTACCCATATGCAGAGTCTCGTCTGTTGTTCGAGCCAGGTTTCTGGCAGGAGGTCAACAGGCAACTCTACCACGTAGCTACCATGAGGGATGAAATGGCCATGAAACTTTTGACTCCGGCCAGAGCAATGCTGGAGGCAATTTCCCGGAATCACGGGGGGGGAACCGGTCTCGCACAGTTGGGTGCAGGAGACGAGACAGTTCCTCAAATTACTCGCCCAGAGGGGGCGGAGTCAGCAACCCGCCATCAGCGGGGAGCAAAAGTTTCTCTCTCCCCGGGGGCAAGGGAAAAGCTGTCGCCACTTTTAAGGGACCCCGAGAGTCCGTCACCTGTCCCGGGAAAGCTAAAACTTATGATCCATCCAAGCGAATTGGAAGACATGGATCTTGCCTTTTTCGAGGCGTGTCTTCCACACGCACCAAAACAGGGAGAGCTGCGGAGGTCAGAGTTGACTCCGTCTCTCCCACCAGGTCTAGAAAACAGCCCGGAGAATAGAATTGCTGCTCCACTCCCTCCTCCCGACATGGAGACACAGGCAGAGGGACAGGGGGAGAAGGTGGAAGCAGCATCGGGACAGATGGGGGAGGAGGGGCCCCGGGAACAACAGGGAATACTTTACGGCGCGCGCGACACCGCGGGAAGCGGGGGGGCCGCGGGGGAAGACAGCGGCTACCTGAAGGCAACGTGCGCTGCCGCAGCGGCGGCGGCGGGAATACGCCATAGCGCGGCGGAAGCGGCTTTGGCGGGCGGGCGCGGGAACGCGGCGGCGGCGATCAGCCCCAGCGAGTGGGGGGCCACGGCCGCAGCAGCGGAAATCGCGGGACGTGACGGGCGTGGGATGATGACGCAAGTCGCGGAAGGCGAAACGGAGTGCAGCCCGAATCAACGCGCAGACGCAATTGCGGCGCGATCTTCTGCGCAGCGGCTGCCGCGCATGCCGGAAACTGGCGCGGAATGGGAGAAAGTAGGCGGGGCCGATCGCAAACACGACCAAAGCGGTGCGGCCGGGGCCGGTCAGCCCGGGGCGGGGCAGGGCCACAGCCGTGAGGCAGAGATGGGCGTTCCCCCAGACGCGGCTGCGGCTGGGCGGCCCAAGGTGGGGCGGGGCCGCGGCCGCAGGGCGGAGGGGGGCCTTCCATCAGGCATGGCCACGACACGGCAGCCCGAGGTGGGGCGGGGCCAAGGCGTTCCTCTCCACACCCCCGTGGTGATGCAAGCGGGAACGGGGGGTGGTCAGGGCGGAGGCTTCCCCCAAGGCACCGCCCGCCCACAGCAGCCTGCGGACAGCCTGCCTACACTCCCCTGTGCCAAAGGGGGACGGGCGGATACTAGCCCAGAACCCAGGAATGCTCAGCAAGCCCAGCAGGCTTTAGCTGAGGAAAAACACCTTTTGCAAATGTTAAATCAGATAGTCAAAAATATATCAAGCACACAAATCCCGGAGGTGGAAGAGGACTTGTCACAATTAGGTGCAGCATGCACAATGCCATGTCCGGCCATGGAGATAACAGCGCCACCAAGTGGCCGAGGTGCAACATTGCCACAGTACTTTCCGGTTTCTTACAAAGGGAAAGTTGGCTCGAAAATTCCAGTTCCAGCTCCAGTGCAGCAACAACGCTACAGTCAACAACAGGCTGAATTTCAATCAACCCCTGAAGCTCGCAGACCTCCAGAGAGTCCTGTTGAGGAACAACAACAGGATGATATCTTTCACATCACGGCATCCGAAGGCATTTCAGTTCTGACGATTCCAAAGCCAGAAGCTGCAGGTTCCTCAAGTCAGGAACAAACAATTTTAATACCCAAGGATGACATGAAGCAGCTTGTTTTACAGTATATAGGCAAAGTGTTGAAATCACGTCCAGAACTGTGGGCCCAACTTCCTCAGTTCTTTGGTGTAGTGCCAAGTGAACAAGCCATTCCTCCAACATCTACGGGCGTGCCTTCTTCATTTGGACAAACACTGCCTGCTGGATTTCCACCATCGCAGGATTTATACGCTGTACCAGGGTCACAAGTTGCTACGCCTCATCCAGGACAGGGAAGAATGCAAAGGGTGTCACTCTCCCTCAGAGGAGGAGTGTCACCGCCACGGCAAGGCGTGGGAGCACCACAAATGCCGACGGATCTTATGAGAGGAGAGATTGGAGTGTGGCATCCCACACAGCAAGTGACTCCACTCTACAGACCGGTGACAATTTCTACAGGCCCATCAAGCCAAGAAACAGAAATGCCCACAACGACAGATTGGGCAGAGATTAAAAAGAAGGCCTTAAGGGAAAAGGACTTCGAGATGACTGGCACAAGAGGTTTTGCGATGCCAGTGAATTATGATGCACAAGGACAGAATCCAAGATGGGAGCGATTAGATCACGAAGTGATCAAAGATCTAATGAAGGCAATTAGAGACAATGGACTGGAATCTCCCTACTTCAAACAGCTTTTGAAGGGGACATTTAACATATATGATTTAACACCATACGATCTCAGGTCCATTGCCTCAATGATTCTGACAGATGCGCAGGTCCTAATGTGGGATGCGCGGTGGAGGAGAGCCCTTGAAGAGCTGAGGACCAGATATCAAGGAGGTCCGAATGCAGGCTTCACAGTAGCACAGATGGCAGGCGATCCTCCAAATGATGACCCAGCCCGACAAGCGAGAGATATACCGTGAGATGTACTGAGAGACATCAAAGAGGCAGCTCGAAAAGTGATCATACAGATTCCGCCAGTAGGAGTGCCCGATTCAATTTATACTGATATCAAGCAAGGACTTAACGAGCCATTCGCCTCATTCATCGATCGCCTGTCACAGGCAGTAGATAGACAGGTGACCGAGGAGAGGGCCAAACCACATTTGCTGCGAAGTCTTGCATATGCAAATGCGAATGCAGAATGCAAGCGAATCATCAGTGCTTTGCCAGGTCAACCCTCTCTGTTGGAGATGGTGGAGGCGTGCAGCAAAGTGGGGACTCCTCAACACATGGCATCCATTTGGGGAGAACAATTTGAGAAGATTCTCAAAGCGCAGAGTGACAATCTAAAAGAGACACTCACGGCTTTGCAGAAGAGCAGTTCCTCAGGCTCAAAGTCGCGGAAATACGCGGAAGGACAATGTTATAAGTGCGGTCAACACGGGCACTTGAAAAGAAACTGTCCACAGCGAGCAAAAGCGGAAAAACCTCTAGAGGTCTGCCCAAGATGCCGAAGAGGCAGACACCTGGCACGAGAATGTCGAGCACAGACGGATGTAGATGGAAGGCCTCTACCTCTGTAGGGAAACCTGAAGACGAGCGCGGACCGCCATCGCGCCATGACACAAGTAATGGCGATGGCGCAGCAGCAGGTGCCAGTGGGACAGTCATTGGGGAACGTCAGTCAGATTCCCTCAGCAGGGCAATCTGCAGGATGCCCAGCGACCCAGAGTTGCTGCCACCAGGAGCACAATGCAATCTGGCAGCTTCCAAAATGAAATGTTTTGTAGATGAGAACCATGCAGTGATACCCACGGGTGTCACTGGAGCGTCTCAGAAAAGACAGGATTTCTTGATTATCGGCAAGGACAGGAGCAGCATCCTAAGACTCATTGTTTACCCCACGATTGTTTCAGCAGACTGCAACGAAGAGTTGACGGTGCTGGCCAAGCCCCTTCGATCACCACTAGTCATCCCAGAGAACACTCCAATAGCGAAAGCAATTGCATTGCCAGTTCACACAGTGGAACAGGTCATGCCAGTGTTCAACATACAGAACTTCCCTGCAAGTGAACACGTGGAAGTTCACGCCTCTTGGGTGAAGCACCTCAGTCGAGATAGGCCCGTCATCACGTGCCAATTGACCTGTGGTGACAAGTCAATCGTCATCGAAGGAATGCTTGACACGGGGGCGGACGTTACCGTCCTTTCGTACATCTTCTGGCCCCGGGAGTGGAAGTTGATTGCACCGTTGGGTTCTCTCTCAGGCATAGGAGGAAGTTACGTATGTCTGCAGAGTGAGAATGCAATCGTCGTCTCAGGACCAGGAGGAAAAACAGCCATCATCCGTCCATTCATCGTGCAGAAGCCCATCATGGTTTGGGGCAGAGATCTGCTAGCACAGTGGGGAATGAAGCTGGAAGTGGATTTTTAGTGGGGGTCACTGCGGCACTCACCACTTTGAAACTGACCTGGCGAACAGACAAGCCTGTCTGGGTGGATCAGTGGCCCCTTCCAAAGAAGAAGCTGAGTGCCTTGAAAAATTTAATCAAAGAACAGTTACAGAAAGGTCATATCAAGCCGACAAACAGTCCTTGGAATTCTCCGGTGTTTGTCATCCACAAGAAAGCCTCAGGTGCATGGAGGTTGCTTCATGATCTCTGAAAGATCAACGAGGTCATCGAAGAAATGGGACCGCTCCAATTGGGCCTTCCTCCTCTCTCAATGATCCCGAGAGACTGGCCGCTTGTGGTCATCGACCTCAAGGATTGCTTCTTTAACATCTCGCTCCATCCAGATGATGCACCTCGGTTTGCTTTTTCTGTTCCAAGTATCAACTGGCAGGAGCCCTTGCAAAGATACCATTGGGTGGTCCTTCCACCGGGCCTCAAAAACTCGCCAACCATCTGCCAATGGTATGTGGCTCGAGCTTTGGCACCAGCACAGAAGAAACATCCAAAAGCAGTCATCATTCACTACATGGATGATTTGCTCATTGCAGCAGCAACCCAACAGGAGTTGCAAAAGGCTCGGGAATGTGTCATCAAGGAAGTGGAAAAAGCAGGATTGGAAATCAGTGTCTCGAAGATACAAGAGGTTGCGCCGTGGAAATATCTTGGATGGAAGATCACGGATCAAACAATAAGGCCACAGAAGATTCAGGTCAGCTCGAATGTTAACAACCTACAAGATCTGCATCAGCTTTTGGGAGAGATCAGCTTCCTGAGACCAATCTTGGGGATCACCAATGATGACCTTGCATCGTTGTTCAACCTTCTGAGAGGGGACAGGAACATCACGTTTTCGAGAACTCTCACCAGAAGCACAGAGAGACCTTGACAGGATTGCAAGGATCATTCAAACAAGGCAGGCACATCATTTTGTAGCTTCACTGCCCCCTTACCTGGAAGTGTTGGGAAAGAAGATACAGCAAGCGAAGCAGCGGAGAGATCCAAAACTACTTTCAACCACATCGGAACGAACGTTCAAATCACCACACCTGATCACACTGCGCTTTAGGTTTTCGTCCACATTTGAAAAGGACACAATTTCCCCAATTATCCTTTTCAGCAGGAGGTAGCCATCCCACTCCCACATTTTTTATAGGTATTCCCTATATGTCTATGCCTCGGCTACCAACTGGGTTCATGGTGGTTTCAGCCATGGGTTTCCCCTGGGTATGCTTCATAGGAATTGTATCTCCCCATGCCTCAGCCAGGAGGGGGAGGGGTGCCTGGAATGCTAGTAACCCTTGGATGGATTAGAAGGGGCTGCATTCTGATGAAATGTAGGAGTTCCTGAGATGTCAGTAACCCCTGGGTTAGAGGGGGCTGCATCTCGGCAAGAAAATATAGAGCAATTGAGAAAAGATTTATTATCATAATGGAGAGAAAAAAGTGCAGTTTGGGATTCTTTTATCAAGGTTTGTTCATACCAGAGTGCACACTGTTTCGTTTTGAAATTGATTTAGGTTTGTTAAAACATGCATGTCTAACTTACAAAGTTTGATTGGTTTTCTTAGAAATGGAACAGCTGCGACTGAAACAGCTGGGATGAAACACTGATAGACACCAGTTATTTGTAGATGGAAGAAGATGCAATTTGCTAAACCCTTGATTTCCAGAAAGGTTTTGTTGTTCATTAGTCTCTGCTAATGTTTTGTCTTCCATGGATGGCATGGAAGGATCTGTGACAATTTTACATTGTGGTTATTATTGGTTGTAAGATGTTTTTGTGAATTTTTCGGCATTTTATCTTAAAATCATAAATATATAATAATTTAGAAAGGTATTATCTCAGCTTCCTAGGATGATTAGGACTGAGGTGTCAGTTGTTTGATGTAAATTTGTTGAGTTTTCTATGAGGGGACATCACTCCAGTTTAAAGCCTGAGTCCTGGCCAGACTCTTGACTTTATCTGGACAGATGTTTTGCCAAATAAGCTCAGATGTTTTCTGCCTTGAAAGTAAACTCAAGTCGCTTTTGACTTGACAATTCGATCCGATAAAAAATAACAGCTGGACCAGTTTTGGAGTGGACCTGAGCACCTTGCCTGGGAAAGAGTGTTTGGGTCTTCCCAAAAAAGGGGGTTCCAAGAGCTGTCTGCAGACTCTGAGATGATGGAACAGTATTTCAAAGAATTAATAATCATTCAATTCCATACGTGTCATCATTGATAGCCATCAATCATATTATCATTCAAAGTATGTACTAGAAGTTTTCCTAGTTGCTGTCGACAAAGTCATGCATCTTTTGAGTATCAATGCACGTATGTAGTTTTTGTATTTCCAAGTATCAAGACAAGGTAATCATAAAGATATACCCAGAAACAGGACGAACTGAAGGTACACTTTCTAATAACTTGGGGCAAGGGATATGCTTGTGTTTCTACAGGGCGAGGACCAAAGTGGGTTTCGGCGAGACACATGAAGCCCTATCAAGTCCAGACACAGACAGACACAGATCGAGTCCAGGCGCGAACAGACGCTGATCGAGCCCAGGCGCAAGCAGACGCTGATCGGGTCCAAATACAAACAGATACGGACTCCAAGAACAAAGACGAGAGCACGCAGACGTGACCAAGCGGGAAAACAAAAGAACTGTGTGAAAACACCAAAGACTTGGGGATTTTCTTTGGGGTTTGAGTGTGGTTGTGCTTCAGAGATTCCCACAGGGGGGCGAGCATGAAGTACGCTCAGATGTTATACATGTACTTCATTCTCTGTCTGATTGCCTCAGACTAGGCAGCAGTCTTGCCCATGATCCAACCAAAAGAGAACGTGTGGGAAACTTTGGCCAATGCAGCAGGTTTAGATACTATTTGCTTGATACACTCAAGGCCAGGAAAGCCATTTTCAACATGCTTGGTAGGTCTGCCGGTGCAGGAATGGCCAATTCCAGAGAACATCACTGCAACTATTGCAAAGGCCATTTCAAATCCTGTAGATGAGTGGTATATATGGACACAGTTCCTTCCTGTGGCTCCATTTGAACCTCAGGAATTGGAAATTCTTGGTTCACTGGAAATTACATATTGCATTATATTCAATCACTCGAAGATCACACAGGGGGAACAAAACACATTAGATGTAACCCCAAAGCATCTTGTTTATAGGAATGCATCATATTGGTGCAATTATACCAAGGTGTCCGAGAAACCATGCCACCAAGCTCCAGTGCAATTGCCACGGGGAATCTTTTTCATTTGTGGGGACAGAATTTGGCCTGCTATCCCTGCAAATGTCAAAGGCAGTCCATGCAGCATTGGGAGACTCTCATTGTTAACACCAAACATGACATCGCTGAGAGAGCAAAAGCAAAGGGAAAAAAGATCAATCAAACAATATGATCCGAGTTGTGATGATAACGTTCATACTTGGACCAAGGCCCAGAGAATTGCGGCTGCAATTTTCTTGCCACAGACAGCATCGGCAGTGGCCTTGACTCAATTAGACCAAATGGGGTGCTGGTTGAGCAAATATGCCCGTGCCACTTCTCTTGCACTGAGCGACATGTTAACCGACGTCGACAGTGTGAGACGGGCAACCCTTCAAAACAGGGCGGCGGTCGATTATCTGCTGCTGACCCATGGGCACGGATGTGAAGAATTCGAGGGGATGTGTTGTATGAACCTGTCGGATCATTCAAAATTGATCCATGAGGACATAAAGCAATTGCGGGAAGGTATGGCCAAGCTGGGAGAAGTTACAGGATCTTGGCTGGATGGTGTTCTTGATTTTTTCAATCTTTCTCCATTGTGGAGAGAATTTTCCAAAACAGTATTTTATATTTTTATAGGGTTTATAATAGGGCTTGTAATTCTTCTGCTCCTTGTGCCATGCATCCTCCAATGCACGCGCCGGGCCATAAGCAAGGCTGCAAAAGAAGTCTTTTTGGTTCAAAGAGAAGGGGGCGATGTCAGAACCCAGGACATCCCTTTAGATGTCCTGGGCAGTCCGAGACCCCAGGAGGGGGTCCGGAGACCCTGGTACAGTGATAAAAACACCAGTGCCCTTGATTTTAGCCCTTGGGAGCGATTGCCAATGTTATATGAAGAATTACAAGTCACGGGTGTGTGATTAAGATATTAGGTAACTTATTTTTGTGTATTAATGTGGATTTTGGGGGTTCACAAAGGAGGCTCAAGGAGACAAGATGGAGGGATTTGGGTGTGTCCCTTGTCTTTCTTCTTCTTCTTCTTGTCCTCCATCTTCGGGTGAGGTGGTGGCATTTTCTGATTGGTTTAGTGTAAAGGTGCACAGTTTAATAAAGGTAGTGGATATTGGTACAATAGTAAAAACAATTAGGACGTAACAATTAGTATAAAAGATTATGACCGCCCATGAGCAGTACAGATAGCCTTGGGAAGCGGTGTAGGTGACATCCACGCCGGCTGAAGAGAAAATATTTAAGAACACGAATGAATAAACAACCTTGGTAAAGAAATCGACGCATCCTGACTCTTTCTTCTGGCACGGGACTTGGAGAAAAGGACTTTACCCGCAATTCTCGGTAGGCTACCAGCCAGGGAACCGAGATCTTCCAACCTAGTGATTCTGTGATTCTGTTTGAATCTGTGACTTCTTCCCATGGCATGGGATGTTTAAGTGGCAGTTCCATTCAACCTAAAATTCGTGTATTGGATCCTAATATTGGTATGTCTGCAGCCATAGAACTTTGGCTATAAGACTTTTCCCCAACCGTGACTGAGCTAATTCCAAAACTAATGATTTCAAAGATGTGTCTTTTGAGGTGTACAGGAGGTTTTCCTCCTCTTTTGATATTCTTTAATATCCTATGCTCCAGCTAGCATTGATGAAATCTGACCTTTCACTGAGCAGTGTGGGATCTTTTTTTTTGTTTTGTGTTCTTTTTATCCATGTGGTCAAGAAAATGTCAAGTCTATGACAAGCCAAGTGCCTTAGAGCCTATTTTCCAAGAAAATAAATAATTAAGTGTGCAAATTAAAAAGGGATGAAATGCTGATATTGACTATGATAGAGGTAACATGATAATTTCAGAAGTTAAAAAAAATCTCTTCTCAGCCTCACTCCCTTTAAAGGTGCTTGCATAGCTTGCTTTATATGGCAGAGGCATCAGATTGTCTCAATGCAGACATCAAACTTCCACAGCTATGGGAGGGAAAATAACCTGTTAAAAGTTTGTGTGGAGGAGTGTAGGAGTCCAGGATGTTTTCCCTGGACATCCTGATCCTGAGAAACCCGAACAAAAACCTGTACAGGGGGGTTCTAAGCCTGTACAGGGGGGTTTGAGAAATGTACAGGGGGGTTGGAGACCTTGGCATGGGCCCCAGACAGACAAGGGATTCGATTATAGTCCCTGGGAGAAATTACCAACATTGTGGAAAGAATTGCAAACTCTAGAAGGTAATAGAAAGTAATGTTATTAATGCACTTAGGGTTTTGGAATGTAGGTGACCAGAGACAAGATGGAGGATTTTGGGCGTTGTCCTGAAGTCTTCTCCTTCTTCTTCATCTCCATCTTGTGCAGGGGTGATGACACCAAGTAGATTTAGAGGGATTGGGTCAGGTTAGTAGACACCTGTTTAGTGTTCTGTGTGTGTGTTGGTTCACAACTGTAAATAATGTGCACGTAATATACATTATAAGAACGCAGAGCCGGAGGCAGGCGGGGGGAGAAGCTGTCTGTCGCTTGTGCTGAGCAGACCTTGGCCAGGCTCGAAGAAAAGTAATTAGATAAGATAAAATAAACAAGGCTGCAGACCTTGAAAAAGAACTCCTAAAACTCCTCGTCTTTCCTGCGCGCGACTCGGGGCTTTCTGGAGAGCGCATCTCAGCTACCACCCTCTCGTCGGGCAAGCAACCACCCTTTCGGGGCTGGCAATAGCCCCGATATTGTCGGGAAGCAGCAAAGAGACCCCGACAAAAGTGGCGTCCCTGGGTGGGCACGACGGTGGGCACAACGAGAGGCACAACGAGAGGCACGACGAGGGGCGGAAGGAAAAGCACTACGAAGAAGCCCTTTGCTCAGAAGAGTCATCAAAAGCAAGAAGACGAGAAGCCGAATCGTCACCAGCTGAGCCGAAGATCACAGGAGGAGGAAAAGGACCGAACAGCTGATCCAGATTCAACTCAGACGGACGAGATACCAAGGGCCCGGGATCTGTCATCCTGTCGACTGCAGGTCGGTGGTCAGGAACTCCGAGCTGAATCAGAAGACACCTGTACTTCGGGTTCTTTCAATTGGTAAGACCAGTTCAGATTCAGAACACCACACCATGGGGGGAATCATGTCCCTGACCCAAGAACAGCTCAGCGTGCTGTCAGCCTTGCAGGGGGTTGTTTCAGCCCATCCTAAGGGTCTCACAGAAAAAGAGCTCCAAGCTGTGAGATGAGAGTGTTATTTGAGCCAGGGTTCTGGCAAGAGGCCAACAGAGAATTATATCACCGAGCGACCCAAAAAGATAAGACAGCAGTGAAATTATTGGCAACTGCAAGAATCATGCTTGAAGCTATATCAAAGGAAAACATAGGAGTTCTGTCTCCTGACCCACCGCGGGGGGAGGGGGAAGAACAAAGTGATTTATCTGCCAGCGAAAGGCTGACAGGGGCTATAGCTGGCCAGCAGCCAGCGATTCAAGGGTCTCTTACGAGAGACGGTTCAGAGGCAAGTTATCAACCTGTCTCGAAAACAGTGGGGGACCAGCAGTTCGCCACTCAAGGTCATAAACCAGTGGGAGGAGCACTCTCCACTCAAGGCAGTAACACAGCGGGGGGTCAACACTCGTCCGCTCAAGGGATCAAAGAGGTTAAGTTAGACGATTTCCCAAAATCTGTCCCGGGAAAGTGGAAATTAATAGTATATCCCAGCGAACAGGAAGATCGAGATATGCTCCTTTTTGAGGCGTGTCCTGCAGGCGCGAGAGGCGAACCCCAGGAGGGGGGACGGGAAAGTCGGGGACCAAGCCCACCAAGGAGTCCGTTCACCCCCCCATCCACGCCGCGGAGCGGCTCTCTGTCACTTCTTTCCGTGGAGACAGCGGGGCGGGGGAGGGAAGCGGCGGGCGGAGGGCTGGATGCAAGCGGGGCGGTGGAGGGAGGCGGGGTCGCACCGAAACCGCGCGGGCAGGAGCACGTCCGGGAGGAGGGACACGGGCAGGAATGTGTTCGCGATCATTTGGGAAGCGCGCAAGATCGGGATGGAACGGAAGGTATAGAAACCGGGACAGTGGCGGCGGGGTCGGTTCGTCGCACGGGAATGACGCAAATTACGGGAAGCGGCGCGGGTCAGAGTGCGTTTGCTTCGCCGGGTGTAAATTCCAGCCCATCGAGGCGGGGACCCAGCAGTGGGTTGGCTTTCAGCGAGCTGCGTCGCGAAGCTGAGTCAGAGGGAGTGCCTCCGGGGGGCAGGTCAATAAAGGACAACCTCCTGGGGACCGAAGCGGTGCAGGCGGGGCCGGGACGTGGCCAGGGCGGGGAATGCTATCAAAGGCCTGCCCTTGCGGAAGGCGCTCCTGGGGGATCCCCGCGCGCAGGCAGCCTTACTGCAGCTTTTGACAGAATGGGCGCTCGTCCCAAAGCTCACACAGAAATACAAGGGAATTTAGAAACAGAAAATATATTAGAATTAAACAAAGGAAGGCCGCTGCACAAGGTAATTGCAGCGCCATCTGGCGGTTGGAGTGAAGAACCACAACGGCCGCAACGAAAGTCGCCAGTGACCAGTGGGGCGACAGCGACACCTAGTGGTGGGACTCAAACATTACACCAGTTTTTTCCAGTTTCTTACAAAAAACAAGTAGTACCTCCAAAACAAGAAGTGCAAAGGCAATTATTAGAACAAATATTCTCCCTGGAAGAAGGTGAAATACCTCAACAACAACGATAAGTCCAGAAGAAGGCTTGGTTCATATTACAGCCTCACGAGGTGTTCCTGCTTCAACATCAAAATCAAAGGACTTAATTAAACAATTTCTTCTACAAATCAGAGATACAGCCTTGGAAATTTTTCCCAATTTATCTACAATATTTCCTGAACTTCTAGCGCTTTCAAAAGGAGGCCAAATTTCTTTTCAACCTTCAGGAAATGTTTCTCCAATAATATTTCAGTTGCCTGAAGGGGTTTCCTTTTCTCTAGGCAGTACTTCGCCGGAACTACGTATTTCTACTCCTTGGTTAGAAGGAGGGACAATCACAACCACGTCAGTACAGGATGTGGCAGGGGTTCAAAAACAAAAGGATTCAAAGGTACAAGGATTGTCTAGCCCACAAGGTGCAATGGGTTGGACTGACGAGGTGAAACAACCACCGACAACTTCAAGTGATGCAGATTCAGCAGGTGCTTCAGGTACAGCAGCTGTAGCTTTACCTGTGACATATGATGTGCAAGGACAAAACCCAAGGTGGGAACGATTGGATCACGGAGTGATCAAAGATTTAGCACAAGCAATCCGCGACAGTGGATTGGGATCATCGTATTTCAAGCAAATGTTAAAAGGGACTTTTAGTATTTATGACTTAACACCGTTTGATATAAAATCGATTGTTTCGATGATTCTTACTGATTCGCAGTTAATAATCTGGAGAGTGAAATGGAGAAAGGCTCTACAGGAGCTCAGAGATAGATATCAAGGAGGGCCAAATGCAAACCTCACAGTTGCCCAAATGGCAGGCGACCCACCACACGACAATCCAGTTCAACAAGCGCAACAATTGCCAAGAAATGTTCTTGATGATATCAAAAATGCAGCTCGAAGAGCAATCTTCCAGATTCCACCAGCGGGAGTTCAAGACAGTCTATACACAGATATAAAACAAGGAGCAACAGAACCATACAGTGATTTTATAGATCGCCTCAAGCAAGCGATCGACAGGCAAGTTGAAAATGAAAGAGCACGACCACTGATTCTCAAGACTCTCGCATTTGCAAATGCAAATGTTGAATGCAAGCGTGTGCTCAGTCCAATGCCAAGTGAAGCCACAATGGCACAGATGATAGAGGCCTGCAGCAAAGTTGGGACACCACAACATGTTGCAAGCATCTTAGGAGATCACATGGAAAAGATGTTCAAAGCTCAAAATGATAACATTCAAGAAGTGCTTTCACCGCTTCAACGAAGCGGTGTGGCGACAACAACAAGAGATCAATGTTATAGATGTGGAAAGCCAGGACATTTCAAGAAAGATTGTCCGAATTTTGCAAAGATCGGAAATTCACCAGATGTTTGTCCAAGGTGCCGGAGAGGAAAACATCCTGCGAATGAATTTCGATCCAAGACGGATGTGGACGGAAGAACTTTACCTTTGCCGGGAAACTCCAAACAGACCGCGGAACGCCAGCGCTGAATGACACAAGTACTGGCAGTGAATCAGAGCCAAATTCCTCAAGTGGGGCAATCATTGGGGAACGTCAATCCAACGCCCTCAGCAGAACAATCTGCAACTTCCCCAGCGACCCAGACCTTCTACCACCAGGTGCCCAATGCAACTTGGCAACTTCCAAAGTAACATGTTTTTTGAATGATGATTATGCAGTGATTCATACAGGAGTCACTGGGACCTCGTTTAAAAGACAAGACTTTTTAATAATAGGCAAAGACAGGAGCAGCATCCTGGGACTGGTCATTTTTCCTTCACTCATTGCAGCAGACAGAAATGAGGAGTTGACAGTCATGGCAAAAGCGCTCAAACCCCCATTGACAATTCCGGAAAACACAGCTATTGCTAAAGCAATTGCCTTGCCATCTTATGCTAAGGAACTAATAATGCCAGTGTTTTTTCAGCAAGGTTTTCCCTTAAAAGAACACATGGAAGTTCACGCCTCATGGGTGAAACACCTAGGGCGAGAAAGACCGATCATTGAGTGCAAATTGACTTGCAATGAGAAGACGATCACCTTGGAAGGGATGTTAGATTCTGGAGCCAATGTCACGGTAATCTCGTGCATTTATTGGCCCCAGGAATGGCCTTTGAGCACACCAATGAATTCTCTCTCGGGCATAGGGGGAAATTCCTTATGTCCACAAAGTGTCAATTCAGTGATCGCCACAGGGCCAGGGGGAAAGCTGGCAATCATACGTCCATTCATAGTGCAAAAGCCGATCACAGTCTGGGGAAGAGACATCTTAGCACAATGGGGCGTCAAAATGGAAGTGGATTTTTGATAGGGGTCACTGCGGCACTCGCCACTCCGAAACTGATCTGGAAGACAGACAATCCTGTCTGGGTGGATCAGTGGCCCCTGGAACGAAAGAAGTTGAGTGCGCTCAAGGAATTAGTAAAAGAACAATTAGAAAAAGGACACATTAAGCCGACAACTAGCCCTTGGAATTCTCCCGTGTTTGTAATCCGCAAGAAAGCTTCTGGCAAATGGAGATTGCTTCACGATCTTAGAAAGATCAATGAGGTCATCGAAGAAATGGGACCACTTCAATTGGGATTTCCATCTCTCTCGATGATTCCGAGAGATTGGCCGCTTGTAGTCATTGACCTCAAGGACTGCTTTTTTCACATTCCATTGCATCCAGATGATGCTCCCAGGTTTGCATTTTCTGTTCTGAGCATCAACAAACAGATACCTCTACAGAGATACCATTGGGTGGTGCTTCCACAAGGTCTCAAGAACTCGCCGACAATCTGTCAATGGTTCGTGGCGCGAGCCTTGTCTTCAGCGCGGAAAAAACATCCTGAAGCACAGATCATTCATTACATGGATGACCTGCTCATTGCTGTGTCGACTCAGAAAGAGTTGTGAGAAGTTCGTGACAGCGTGATCAAGGAGGTGCAAAATGCCGGATTGGAGATTTCTACTTCAAAGATTCAGGAAGTAGCACCCTGGAAGTATCTAGGGTGGAAAATCTCAGAGCAAGCGATCAAGCCACAAAAACTTCAAATCAAGGCAGAAATCAAAAATCTGCAAGATTTACAACGGCTTTTGGGAGAAATCAATTGGATGAGACCAATCTTGGGAATCACAAATGATGAGTTGACATCGTTGTTCAATCTCCTGAGAGGAGACACGGACATTCAGTCTCCCAGAGTCCTTACACCGGAAGCTCGAAGAGAACTTGAAAAAGTTGCTAAAGCTCTTGAACAGAGACAGGCACATCGTTTTGTAGACACTTTACCCTTTCTTCTTGCGGTGTTGGGAGAAAAAGTTCAACTGTATGGACTGATTTTTCAGTGGGATTCCTCACTGAAGGATCCGTTGTTAATTTTGGAGTGGATATTTTTGTCTTATAGGTCACCAAGAACAATTCTTACGACTCTAGAAATGATAACGCAAATCATCGTCAAAGCTAGATCAAGGTTGCTAGCAATGGCAGGCAAAGATTTCACGACAATATATCTGCCCTTGAAAAAGGAGTATTTTGAGTGGGCACTGCAGAGATCAGAGGATCTGCAGATTGCGTTGTTAGGATACGCAGGTACTTGCACAATTCACTACCCAAGTCATAAATTGCTGACAGCAAAAATAAGCCTGAGAGAGAAGTCCAAGTTAAGTGAAGAGCCGTTGAAGGCGATGACAATATTCACTGATGGTTCAGGTAAAACTCAAAAATCAGTGATCACATGGCAAAATGAGAAAACAGGGAAGTGGGAATCAAACATAGAAACAGTACAAGGATCTCCACAGATAGTGGAGCTGGCAGCAGTGGTTCGAGTTTTCCAATTATTTCCACAGCCTTTCAATCTGATCACAGATTCAGCTTATGTAGCAAGTGTGATCAGAAGGCTTGAGGGATCACTTTTAAGAGAGGTTGACAATGAAATTCTATACTCCTATTTATTAAGTGTAAAAACACTGATTCAGGACAGAAGACATGAATATTTTGTTTCTCACATAAGGGCACATTCATCACTTCCAGGCTTTTTAGCAGAATGAAATGCTCTTGCTGACCAACTGACCATGCCAATTTCAAACACCTTGCCAAACATTTTTGAGCAAGCGAAATTGAGCCATGCGTTTTTTCATCAGAATGCTCAAGCATTGAGGCAAAGTTTTCGCATCTCCAAAAGTCAGGCGAAGGAGATCGTCAGTGCTTGTCCAGATTGTCAGCTGGTGCAGCCTCCCGCAACCATGGGAGCAGTCAATCCGAGAGGATTGCACAGTCTGCAATTATGGCAGATAGATGTCACCAAATACCCTTCTTTCGGGAAACTCAAAAATATTCATTTGTCAGTTGACACATTTTCTGGAGCAGTTTTCGCATCGTTACACACGGGCAAAACAGCACAACATGCGATCAGACATTTTTTGCAAGCATTCGCGACACTGGGTGTGCCGATAGAGATCAAAACAGATAATGGACCGACGTATACAGGGAAGGTGCTTGACAAGTTTCTATAGAAATGGGGGGTTCGTCACACTTTTGGTATCCCATACTCTCCAACAGGTCAAGCAATTGTGGAGAGGGCACACCGCACATTGAAATCTATACTGGACAGACAAAAGAGTGGGGAGACAGATGCCACACCACACATGCGAATGAATAAGGCTCTGTATGTGTTGAATTTTCTAAATGGCTCTGGCTCAGATCCCACTCCACCAATCATTAGGCACTTCTCAGATAGTTCAAAAACAAGACTTAAAGATGGGCCGTTGGTTCTGGTCAGAAATCCAGAATCAGGGCAAATCGAGGGACCATTCAAACTAATAACTTGGGGCAAGGGTTATGCTTGTGTCTCCACAGGGCTTGGACAAAGGTGGGTGGCGGCAAGGAACGTGAAGCCATACCGAGTCCAAGAACAAGCAAACGCAAACCTCAAGGTCTGAAACAGAGAAGCAAGCACTTAAACATGAAAGAACAGCAGGACAACGAACGTCCTCGTGTCCAGCGTGCAAAAGAGACTTTTGGGTGGTGTTATGGTTTGAGGATTTCTGCAAGGGGGAGAATGTTTGCGGTTTGCATGTGTTTTATCCTTTTGCAGGTTGCTTTGAGCAATGTGGTGAATCTACCGGTAACACAACCAAGAGACAATGTTTGGGAGACGTTGGCTGATGCAGCGGGGTTAGACACAATCTGTATGGTACACTCGAGGCCAAAGAAACCATTGTCGACATGTTTAATTGGGAGACCAATTGATAACTGGCCGATCCAAACAAACATCCCTCCAACGATCTTGAAATTTACTAAAAGTGCAAATACTCCAGTTGATAAGTGGGGTGTTTGGACAAAGTTCCTTCCTGCAGCTCAGGTTGAACCTCAGGAGTTAGAAATTTTGGGATCACTCAGAATGGATTTCTGTATAACATTTAAAGATCAAGGGGTGTCAAAAAATAAGATGGTAGACGTCACTCCAAATGTGGCAGTTTTTAAAAATGAATCCTCTTGGTGTAATTACACAAAGATGATGGACAAGCCATCCAGCCATGTTCCAGTGCAATTGCCAAAAGGAATCTTTTTCATTTGTGGGGACAGAGTTTGGCCAGGTATCCCTGCAAATGTCAAAGGTGGTCCATGTAGCCTTGGAAGGTTATCAATTATAACACCAAGCATTCCATTGTCAAAGGGTCAAACACAAAGGAAAAAGAGAACGCTTGACGACTATAGTCCTGATTGTGATTCTAATATATATACTTGGTCGCAAGGCAAAAGATTTATAACATCACTGCTTCTGCCTCAAGCAGCAGCAGGAGCGGCCTTGAAACAAATTGATGAAATAGGCTGTTGGTTGAGCAAGCATTCTCGAGATATTTCAGAAATAATAAGTGAAATGATGACAGACGTAGATGCTGTCAGAAAGGCGACTCTTCAAAATAGAGCGGCCATCGATTACCTGTTATTAGTACATGGCCATGGGTGTCACGAATTCGAAGGGATGTGCTGCATGAACCTGTCAGATCACTCAAAATCTATTCACGAGCGCATAAAGCAATTGCAAGAAAGTGTAAACAACATCAAAGTAGAAACAGGATCATGGATGGACGGTGCTTTTGATTTTCTTAATATTACTCCGGTGTGGAAAGAATTTGTAAAATTTGTAATATATTTCCTGATAGGGCTTGCAATTCTTCTTTTACTCCTTCCATGCGTGCTTCGATGCATGCGACGGGCCATGAATCAAGTAGCCAAAGGGGTCTTTCTCGTGCAAACAGAGGGGGGAGATGTAGGAGTCCAGGATGTTTTCCCTGGACATCCTGATCCTGAGAAACCCGAACAAAAACCTGTACAGGGGGGTTCTAAGCCTGTACAGGGGGGTTTGAGAAATGTACAGGGGGGTTGGAGACCTTGGCATGGGCCCCAGACAGACAAGGGATTCGATTATAGTCCCTGGGAGAAATTACCAACATTGTGGAAAGAATTGCAAACTCTAGAAGGTAATAGAAAGTAATGTTATTAATGCACTTAGGGTTTTGGAATGTAGGTGACCAGAGACAAGATGGAGGATTTTGGGCATTGTCCTGAAGTCTTCTCCTTCTTCTTCGTCTCCATCTTGTGCAGGGGTGATGACACCAAGTAGATTTAGAGGGATTGGGTCAGGTTAGTAGACACCTGTTTAGTGTTCTGTGTGTGTGTTGGTTCACAACTGTAAATAATGTGCACGTAATATACATTATAAGAACGCAGAGCCGGAGGCAGGCGGGGGGAGAAGCTGTCTGTCGCTTGTGCTGAGCAGACCTTGGCCAGGCTCGAAGAAAAGTAATTAGATAAGATAAAATAAACAAGGCTGCAGACCTTGAAAAAGAACTCCTAAAACTCCTCGTCTTTCCTGCGCGCGACGGGGCTTTCTGGAGAGCGCATCTCAGCTACCACCCTCTCGTCGGGCAAGCAACCACCCTTTCGGGGCTGGCAATAGCCCCGATATTGTCGGGAAGCAGCAAAGAGACCCCGACAGAGGAGTGCCAAGGGAGACAGAGTATGATTAATGGTATATATATGCAGATGGAAAGCAGATAAGTACAGTCAGTGGGTAGTATTTTATGCCCTTGTTTTGCTGGAGTCTTCAGGTACTTCTCATGTGTGTCAACCCTACATACTTTCAAATAAATTTAAACTCCTGGGGAATTTTACTGGCTGCCGTTACTGGAAGATGTGTCTGCAGAACCAGCTTTAAAACCCACATATTCCTGCCTTTCAACCTCAGACTGATTTTACTAAGCCACAATATTTTCTTGACAGGCTACCACTGTTGGCAGCCCATATCTCTGACTCCTGGAAACTTCAAAATTACTTGTATATGATGACAGAGGTATATGACAGATATAGCTGGACTTTATCTGCACAGATGATTTGGCTTAACAGACATCAGCTTGACCAGCCTAGCTCAAAGTAGACAAGTCACTGGACACGACAATTATAGGTTGGATTCAAACCCAGACAGAGGACCTCAGCCAACCCCTTTGAAGCACAGATACACCCATATCATTGGCCAGTGAGCTAGGCAGATTTGAGACCCTTGACTAATCATGTCTGTAAGTGCGGGAAATTTGAAAGCTCTATAAAAGGAGCTGTTGGAAAATAAACGTGAGTTGTTGCTGCATGATCTCAGAGTGTTAATGTTGCATCTCTGTCTCCAACTCCACAGCAACATCTGGTGACCTCCTGACGTGATAGCAAGAAGCAGCCGCAGTATTGCGGGGAGACAAGGGGCTGCAAGATAGTGCCGCAGGGCAGTGGAATATTGCTGCGGTCAGCCGGTGAGGCTGAGGAAAGCTGCAGGCAAAAATTTGCGGCCAGGAGAGAGGGCCCTGGGCAGAGAGTTGTGGGTAGCAGAGAAACTGCAGGCAGCAGAGTGCTGCGGGCAGTGAAGAGAGCTGCGGGTGGCAAAGAGTGCCCCAGGTGGCGAAGAGTGCATCAAGGAACGGCAGGGAAAGTCGCATGGGTCTAGACCCACCTTTGTGGATTAGAGAATCTCCCAGGAACATGGGGGCTCAGGCTTTGACACTGCAGGACCCCTTCTTGCAGGTATGGACACTCATTTTGAAAAATAGATGGGAAAAGTACAACAAATGGGCTTTACTAGCCCTAATAATGTGGTGTGAGAGCCATGGGCTGGACGTGTTAGAAGGAGCCGCCATAGATGTAAAAACATGGGAGTGGGCTGGCTGACATATCCTTTCAGCAGTTTCGACAGGCCACGAGACCACCATTGACATTATAAAACCTTGGAGGCTCATGATGGACTTTTTAGAACAGTTGAAGAGAGAGCAGGAGGCGAAGACGGATTAGGGATTGCCACTGGCACTTCCCACTGAGGCGAGCGGTAAAAGTGCCGCACCAGGAGAGGCAGCAGGGGGCCCAGACGCTGTTCCGGACGAGCAGGAGAGGAGGACAGACAAAGTCACAGCGCTCCGCAAAACCACCCGGGATGCCACCCCAGCGAATTGCTCCCCAGTCGCCTGGGACCATGCCACTGTCCCAGGCAGGGACACGCTGCAGGCGAAACATGCCACAGACGAACTGTGCCCTGCCGCATCAGCCCAGACCCCTGAAATCACGACTGGCCACTCTGCATCCCTGTCTCTGACTCCACAGTAACAGAGGTATATTTTGCTTGGTGTCCCCCTTCATTTGGCTTGTTGAATTGGTCTGGTTTCAGTGCAGTGAGACCCATCAGGGTGGCTCTCTTGTCCTTAGTTGATGAGATAGTGGTGAAGGTGCTGTGACCAGACTGTAATTCAATATGGGGTTGGCATTCTGTTTATATGAAATGGGAAAGTATCATCTTCAAAGAGGCAAAATAATGAGAAGCAGATGTTGATATTTATGAAACTAGTTGTGCATCAGTTGACCAACTATTTCTGTTCTTAGTAGTCTTGGAATTAGCAGATGTGACCCTACTACAAGATGCCCTTGCTCATTGTAAGGGTAAAGCTACTTTGCATAAGGCCTGATGACCCTCACTGAGCTGAATTCCTTATGTAGGACAAGCTTGTTTGACCTTGGGCATCAACCCAATGCATGTTTCCAAAGCAATCTGATAAAACAATCTGTGCATTTTTCACCGCACAGAAAAGGTGGGTGAGAATGACCAGTGACACATGCTATTTCACTGCTAGCAGGGTTTTTAAATATAACCTGGTGCTTGTAAGAGTGAAGAAGTTAAAAGTAAAAAAGTGGATTAGCACCTTGGCTTTAGTGTTGCATTGAAAATGACTCAATCCTTCAAAAATTGCTATTCCTTAAAAATGCATGAGGGGTATCTTTGTTGATTAAAATGTTTCAAAGAACTAAAAATATCGAGAAAGCCTTTGTTGAGCAGTGCTAGGTGATAGTATTCAATCTACACAAGAGAAGCAACCAAATTGCATTAGCCTTGGATTAAAAAAGGGGAAAAAAATTTCAAAAAGCCAGGCACTTTTGACAGGCTCTAAATGTTACATGGAAAAGTGTTGATTACATTGGATTATTGTATAAAAGCAAAGCAGAGAATTTGGTCCCTTGGTCATCTTTCCAGCCAGATGTGCTGGTTTTGCATTGACTGACATTTGGTGAGGAAAAAAGAGGCCACCCATAGAAGTGATGTTTCTAAGAAAAGCTGTGGCAAAACCAATCAGTGACTAGTTTTGAATAATGACATCTTGTTAGACCACTAGAAAGTTGGATACGTCTCTGTGAATACACATGTTAAAAATTGGGAAACCCCAGGAAAAGTTCTCTTTTCTTCCGACCTGGGAAGAGGCAAGCCGACTCGGCTCCCTCCTTGCCGTGGAGGCCCGGCCCAGGGGCCCCTGCAGAGGGGCCAGGCCCCTTCCTGGGAAGCCTGCTGGGACCCATTTCAGGCTGGGGCAGGGGAAGGGGAGGAGAGAAGGCCCCGTTCTAGCCTGATCGGGCCCCCAGTGGCTGTTAACACCCTGCTGTTTAGCCATTTCCCCTCCATCACAGCCTGCGAGGCCTAGCAGGGCCAGGCCAGGCCCCCAGTGGCTTCCGGGCAGAGGAAAGGGGGGAGCCCCAGCCACAGACATGCTGCCGCTGAGATTCTAGCTGCTTCTCCCCCCCCCCCCAGGGGCAGCTCTGCAGCTGTGCAGAGTGACCCAGCAGCTGGAATTGAATGCAGCCAGAGCCCTGAGATCCTGGCACAGCCCAGCATGACCTCTGTACTGTAAACAACTCTGGTCGCCGCTGCTGAATTATCTTGTTGAGAGACTGCTCCATCACCGTAAGAGATCGTGCGGCAAAAGACCATCATGACCCTCTGCAGGCCCTGGGCAAGATATTAACTCTTTCCTTGGTCAGATGAAATTTGCAAAGCATTGAATCCTCTCTGAGTGAGAGAAAAGGACAGAATGAAAACATGTAGAGAGAATATGAAGATATTAAGGTCAGTGAAGGAGGAGTCACATCCGAGATGGAAAGAGAATGAGGAGATGCCTTGGTTTTACGCTGAAATTCTTTTGTAAAGCCATGGTGATGGACTGTGATATACTAGAATATCCCTTTAAATCGTGGAAGACATGGATGGGGAGATGAAGAGCATTCAAATTGCAGATTTGAGCAAAGGCATTTGTATTAAAGCAAATAAATATTGAAGTAGCTGTGATCTTATGAGAAGCTTGAACAGAGAGAGAGATGAGATGAAGATGAAGATCTGCCCTCAGGAAGAGAAGAAGACCTCTGTTCCCAGAGATAAAAATTATCTCAGAGAGAGATGAAGAGAACCTTTGCTTTTGAACAGCTCATCTTTAAAATGGTACCCCATGAGTTTACATGGCCCATAATGCAGCTGTGGGAAGGCTGCGTGATATGGGAGGGACTTCACAAATTCAGATTCCCAGGTGGCTGCTATTTGTGAGAATTGAAGCCACGAGAGAACTGTTTTCTTGTGGAGAAGTTTCCATGGCATGGAAAAAGAGACTTCTCTCTCTAAAAGAACTGATGAAAGACTATTTTATAGGTGGTAAACTGACCTAAAGCTTTAAGTTTTGTCTCTATACATTGTCAGTGAGAAAGAAAAGGAGATTGTGGGGGAGGGGAAGTGTTTTGAAAGATTTCTTATGATTCTTATTAATTATTTTTTCCCTCTTGTAGTTTGGTTAATAAAGTCGTGGCAACAGTTCCCTGGCAGCAATTCCCTGGCAAAGCCCCATTCTCTCTGGTGGTAGATGGCATGGGGATGGATCGATCACCATGAATTGATGAAGCAATACCATTGTCCCAAAACCAGGGTATTTTTATCCATAAACTCTAAATGCATATTCAAATCCTATCTATGGATTGTCCAATTAACTGGGAACACACTTCTAAAACAATCTCTCTACACAAATCTAAGCCTAACTTTGAAAGTGCGTAAAACTATGAAAACATTAAAATTGGTATCAATTCTTGCACAAGAACCTGTGCATATAGCATATCTATTAATGTAAAAGAGTCTATATCTATTAACGTAAAAGCTTCTATTTTGTTCACGTAAGAATTGTACCTACTCTATCTAATACTGTAAATGATGCTCTACTTTGTTTTTGTTATGACTAAAGCTGAATTACTAGGTCTAAGGGCTCTTGTGCTAGCTGACTAACTTAGAGATTGCTTACTAAAAACTAAGGTCTAAGCTTCTATTTCATATCTACGTGGCTTAATATATTTTAATTTCTCTAAAGGCTTCAGTTCAACCCCTGTATCTTTCTCTCCCCGTGGGGGACCCAGGGGGCTTGTACTCCAACAATCCAGCTGTCATTATATATGGCATAATAACTTCTGTTTGCATGTGAGCATTTCTCAAAACTGCTGTATGAATTCAGGCCACTTCTAAACCCCTACATGGTTTTTACCCCTCTCTCTACCTCCATTTAGGACTATCTTGTCTTCCAAAAGTTGTCTGTGCTATTCTGTTATTTAACTCTCCAGCCCCATTATCTTAGAACTTGGGGAAACAATCTCTTGATCTGTTTCATTGAGGGGTGTAATTTTCTCTCTCAAGTTGGTTTGTGTATAACCCTAGGCCTTACCAAGCCTAGGACAGCTAGAATCTGGGAAAAAAAAAAAAAAAAAAAGCCACAAAAACACATTTTGAAGACATCCTATGTTGTGACAGGTAGAGGAATTATAAAAGAAAGGTCTCATAAAATCAGGCCTGCTCTATTAAATTAATAGCTAGCCTATCATCTCTTCTAAGTGTAGTTAAGCAATTTTCAAGTTCCCATGTGAAAACAATCTTGGTATGAAAGGTTTGTTAACATAACAACCTATTCTTGGATTGAAAAATAAGTCCATATGTGTAAACAATAAAATCTGTTCCATGAGAACCCATAAAGGAAAAATATAAACAACCTGAATCTTAGCACGTACACACAAATCACCTTTTGACCAATAAATTAAATAGTAAGAAAACTACCAGCCAATAGGTGTTGCACACGAGGTCTGTGAAAACTGAATAAAATAAGTTATGTGAATAAAGAATTGGCTTTTCCCTGTATGAAGATAATGAAGTCTCAGCTGACTTATTACAACAATCCTACAGGGATTGCAGGTGTAAGATAGTATGGTCTCAGGTAGGTGCCAAGCTTCATTGGAATCAGGTATTATTGTGAGTATGGAGTTTGTTAGAGCATCTTGTGACTCCCTAGCAAGACAACCTTGACTTCCTATAGGCAAGGTTTTCACTCTGCTAAACTTGATTCTGTAGTCCCAGCCAACCACCATGGTAAGATGGATAGGTGAAGACCACTCTTGGGTACATGGTCTTTTTTTTTCACGTGAAGTTTCATCTATAACCTTTGCTTCAGGTATACCCAGCTGGAGCTGCACTCCTGTTATGGGTTAACACAATTTAGTTTTAGTTAGAGAAGAATATAGAATACTGCCCTGTCAGGACCTTAGAATTGTTTTAGAGGGGGGCAGGGGCCTATCAGAGACTGGTTCTTAGCTATTGGCATGTGGTTTGACAACTGAGAAGCTGATACGACTTTTTGGGCAATACCCATATAAGCTGAGGCTTTGTCCGGACAGCACTCTTTGCTTCTAGCCTCGATAGAGGTAGGAGGCCCGTCCTGGGGCTCCCTCCCTGCGGGGGGGGAGGGGGCGGAATGGCCTAGCCTGCTGGGCCTGGCATGGCCAGGTCTCCGGGTGCTGCTGCCACGGGGAGTAGCCTGGCCAGCTGAGCTCCTTTCCTCCCTGGCTGCCGGCAGGAAAGGGGAAGCTGGCTATTAACATCCAGCCAACCCTAAGGCCCACCCCATGCTGCCAACCGGGCCAAGGGAGATGCCCCTGGGCCTCTCCCCCCTCTAGAAGCAGCACCAAGCCCAGGCTGGGCCGTGCCCACCCCTTTGAGACCTAGGGGTGGGGGGGAAGGAAGCCCAGACACGCAAGAGATTTTAGCTGCCATTTCTGAGCCTTTTCCCCAGCATGGCTTTGAGATTTTTGCAGCTCCCACCAGGCCGAGATCATGTGACTATCTGCAGGCCAGGCAAGAATGTTAACTCTTTCCTGACATAGATTGAGACTTTTTAAAACTCTAACCCTCTTCAGAGAGAGAGAAAAGGCTGAATTAAAGATATGTAAAGAGACGATACGAAAACATCAAAGTCAGTAAAAGAAGAGTGACTTCTTAAGTGGGAGAGATGACAAGTTGCCTTGGTTTTAGGCTGTAAAAAACCTCCTATGAGTTGTGAATATGCTAGAGTATTCCTTTAAATCGTAGACAATATAATTGGGAAGATGCTTTGTGGATTTTAAACAAAGGTATCTGTGATTTACTGAGTAATATTGAATCAGTAACTGTAACCTGGTGATCCTATAAGATGTTTGAACAGAGAGAGATGAGAAAAAGCCCTCTGCCTCCATGAAGAATTGAGAAGATTTCTCTGTTCCTTAAGATGAGAAATCCTTTGCTTGTGGAGTTGTGCATTTTTAAACAGTGGAACTCCAGTGTGAATCTATGGCTCAAAATGTAGTCATGGGAAGGCTACGTGATTGGGAGGTCTACAACTGCAGAAGTTCCTGGGCGGGCTGCTTTTGTAGGAGCTAGAAGCCACAAGCAGACTGTTTCTCTTGTGGAAAGTTACCTAAATACATTGGGGAGATACTTCTCTCTCAAAGACTGACTGAAAGACTAAAACTGGTACTGACCTAAAGCTCTGAGTTTTGTCTCTGTATGTTGCATGTGGAAAAGTGAACTGTTTGTGGGGGGAGGGGAGTGTTTTTTTTAAAGTTTCATTTTGATTTTCATTTTTCCTTTTTTTTTGTGTGTTAATAAATCTATCTGTTTTTATCTTTAAGTTAAGCCTGTTTTGCTTTCTGTTCTCATAATCATATTTCACAGCAGAAAGATATTTAGACTACTACACTAAATTTAGCAAACAAAATTTGGCAAACATGAAACCACTACATAACTTGGTGTCTCCACCCGGTTACTAAATTTTAAACCTTTACAAGTTCCTTTCCTCTCCTGCCAAACTTTCCCACAACCTGGTGACCACTCATGCTGTGGCAGTGATGCCTTAAGAGGCTCATTCAGTGATTGGGAACAAAAGTCTATTTCTCCGCAGATTAGTGTTGGCAAACACCATCTTTTCTGAGTAGCACATACAGGCAACTTTAGTAGCCTTGGTATAGTCCTGGTAGACACAGAAATTGCACATTGATGCCCTAAAGCTCTGGGCTACTTTAAAAGGCATTAATGCAAAGCTTTCTGGTGTGTCAACCACAGTTTGCTATGTTAAAAAGATTACCTTTTCCTCTGTCAGGCAGTCCTGATTTCCCAGTGGGTTTGGTGTAAAAACAACAGAATTTGTTTGTCTCAACTTGATCATAATACAATGGGGACCTTGGAGACAGCCAAGTGTTGCCATTTTTCGGCTGCTTTTCTTTGACAATCAGCAAACTTGAATTTATAACAAAGTGTCCAAAAACTAAACAATAGTTGCCTGGCACAGAACCTAAGAGGTCGAGTTCTTTGGCCCTTTCTACAATAGCTTGACCTGTAGGAGAGTGAGGGATTCCAGTGGTATGTTTCACCCCCCACTTCTGCATAAATTTGGCAGTCAGCTGACCGGCATAGGCTGGACCATTGTCGGTCCTAATTTCTACAGGCACACCCATCACTGCAAAACACACAGATAGATACCTTTCAACATGCAAGGCTCTTTCCCCTGGTTGTGCTGTGGCCCAAATAAATTTGGAATATGTATCTACAGTGACATGGACATATTTCAATCTCCCGAATTCTGGAACATGAGTTACATCCATCTGCCACAATTCTAAAGCCTTCAACCCCCTTGGGTTTTTGCCCAGACCAAGGCCAGGCCCATGATGACTATATTGAGGGCAGGCACGCACAATGCCTTGGGCATCATTCAGGGGAATCTGGAATTGTCAGTGCAGGGCCCAAGCATTTTGATGAAATATTTCGTGACTGTCGCGAGCCCTCACAAATTTGCTTTGTGGAGGGACATGGACAATGCAACTGTCTGCAGCATCTGCTCGTGTGTTGCCTTCTCCTAAACCAATGTTGCATAGATGGCTTCGAATGTGCATGACACAGAAAGCATGCTGACGCTGTTTCAGCACACTTCGCAATTGCAGGAACAGTTCTCCAAGGCGCTGATTCTGGGTTCTTCTGATGAGCACATCCTCAATTCTCTGCACAATTCCAACTACATATAAAGAATCTGAAACAACATTGAGTGGTTCTTTGTTCCAGGTTTGCAAAGCCCAACACACTGCTCTCAGTTCAAGGGTTTGCAGACTGTCTCCTGCTTCATCCTTAATTAAATGTTGCACCCATTCTCCTTGCTGTTGCCAGACACACATAGCCTTTTTTGTTTTTCGACCGGCATCAGTAAAAACTGTTCTTCCTTCAACTGGTTTCAAGGAACACAAAGGTCTTTCCAACCACTGGTGACGCTGGACTAAACTCCACATCGGGCCTTTTGGTTGTCGGTTGTGGACCACACCTGTGAACCCCAGCAACGCTTCTTGCAATGCAACAGAATGTCTCAGCTTCCATTCTAGATCTTCATTTTTCACAGGAACACTGATGTCTGCTGGCTCCTTTCCATCTATCTCTACAATTCTGTCTCTGCCCTTTCTTATCAATGCAGCAAGAGCATCTGTTCTGGTCATGACACGGCTCTTTGGTTGCACAGGTAAAAACACCCATTCTAGTAAATTTGCTGTTGAGCCAAACTTGGATCGGTGTTCCCCCTTTTTCTTTTGCCATTGAAAAACAATGGCAAATGGACAGGCATCGGCGTTGGAAAGGAAGAGTGACAGCAGAAGATGTTCAACACGACGGGCACTCCAACCATGTTGCAGCTTCTCTGACACCTGAACTAAAGCTCTTTGCTGTTCGGGGGTACAATCTTGGGGGCTGTCAGCATCACTACCATGGAGCCATGGCACAAATGGTTGTAAATCATCATTGGTGATTCCCACAATAATACGAACCCATTGTAGTTCCCCATAGAGTTTCTGAGCATCATGCAAGGTGGAAATGTCAGCATGTAAAGTGACTTTCTGTGGACAAATCTGCACATCTGTGATCAGCCAGCCTAAGTACTTCCAAGGAGCTGATCGCTGTATTTTTTCTGGAGCTACAGCCAGTCCATGATGTTTCAATTGTGAAAACAACCAGTTTAAGTCTGTTTCTGCTAATGGCTGTTTGGTGGCAATGAGAATGTCATCCATGTAGTGATAAATCATGGCATTGGAAAAGTGCTGGAGAATTGGTTGCAAGGCCCAATCAACAAACAACTGACACATCATGGGCGAGTTGCACATGCCTTGAGGAAGAATGGCCCATTCATATCCCTTTGTTGGGGCTGCTCTGCTGACAGATGGCACGGTGAAGGCAAAGCGTTAAGTATCATGTGGATAAAGCGGGATGCTAAAGAAACAGTCCTTCAAATTGATGACAACAATGCTCTACCTTTGTGGTATCATGGTTGGTGCTGGCAGGCCAGGCTGTAAAGCACCCATAGCTTGCATTTGTTCATTGACCTTTCACAGATCATGCAAGAGTCTCCATTTTCCTGACTTCTTTGGGATTACAAAAATTGGTGTGTTCCATGGACTCACAGAGGGTCGAATGTGTCCAGCATCAAGTTGCTCTTGTACTAGTTGTTCAGAAATTTGTAGCTTTTCTTTAGTCGTTGGCCACTGCTCAACCCAAACAGGGGTTTCAGTCAACCAGGTGATTTTCTGGATGGGCGGCTGCACTGCAGTGGCCATCAAGGAAAATGCTGGTCAGTGGTTAAAAACATGCCAAGTTGAGACAGCACGTCTCTGCCTATCAGTCCTGGAAGTGTTTTGGGCAGAGACATGACATACGGTTGAGTCACTTGATTGTCTTCAAAGATGATGCTGATGGGATATTTGCTTATTGAAGGGACTTTCATCCCGCCCACTCCCACAATGTGGGTGCATGGAGCCTGCAGAGGCCAATCAGTATGTTTTATTGACTATAGAAATATCTGCCCCAGTATCGAGCATTGGTTCCAGGTTGATGCAGTGGGAGCCACACTGCAAATGCACCTTTTTATGAGGGCGATTCTTCATGGCTATTGTGAAAAAGACATCATGGCCTGTTGACCCAAAGCCTCTATCTTCTCTTTGCTTTTCGGCTGGTTCTTGTGGCCGCTGATGATGTGGCAGAATGTTTTCAAATGGTAGAATCTGAGCAATTTTGCTTCCTTTTGGAATTGTCACAGGTGGTTGCAGGGCATAAGCCATTATTTTCACTTGTCCAGTGTAATCTGCATCGATGACTCCTGGAATCACGATTACACCTTGTTTGCTTGTGGAGGATCTTCCAAGCAAGAAACCTCCAATTAAAGAAATTCTGCTGTACATTGGACCATATACATTGGTTGGAATCAGGGTCACTTCTTTATCTTGCAAGGTGATCTCTACTGCTGTTGCCACATCCAAGCCAAGGCTTCCCCTGGTGGCAGGCTTGTTCCTGACCAGGAAGCTGGTCTCGGGGCCTTCTGGGTCAAGGAATTGATTTTTGTCCCGGTGCGCTGCCTTAACGTGCTGTTCTTGAAGTTTCCTGACTTGCGACAAGCTTCAGTGGCATGGGTGTCTAGGTTGCATTTGTGACACCATACAGTCTTTTGACAGGCCCATTTGAAGTGGCCTGTTTCACCATACCGAAAACAAGGCATGCTCCATGGTGGTCTATGGTTGCTGCGGGGACAGTTGGTGTTGCCTCCTGACAAAGCAGCTGTGATGATGTGCCCTTGCTGCTGCATTGTGTTTTGCATGGCCGCTGTGAACGCAGCTGTCTGGTTGTTTTGTTCAGCTCTTGTAGCTCGCACCAGCATTTTGTCTACTGTGCAGCCTTGAGGGAGAGAGGCTAAGATGGCTCTGGTACATGAGTTGGCGTTTTCAAAAGCAAGGGAACAAAATAGATGATCTTGCACCTCTACGGGTAGGTCTTGTGCATCCTTTAGAGCAGTTGACAGTCTATCAATAAATTGTCCAGATGGTTCTGTGGCTCCCTGCTTAACAGTAGCATATGGTGCAGGCTTCTTCTTCTCTGGAACTAGGAGTAACGCTTTGTGGGCCAAGGCTTGAGACAGCTGATGGATCTCAATGGGAAAGGTGAGCTGGACGTTGGTTGTAGCATATGGTCCTTGTCCTGTCAGCATATCAGGCTGAAGTGCATAAAAAGGATCTCCTAACACTTGGTGTCTGTTTGCTTCTTCAATTGCCAAACATCTCCACTCTCTTTCAAAAATGAGAAACTGTGAGGGTGTTAGCAGCAGAGAAGCAATGCCAGAACAGTCTGCAGGGCAAAGCACATCAGCTGTGAATATGTATTGAATTATATTTCTGGCTGCTTCTGATCTTATTCCATAAGTGGTAACTGTTTGTTTTGCTGAGCTTAACACTTTCCACTCGTGGGGTTGCCATTGAGTGTGGGCATTTTCTATAATAACTGGACAAGTGACAGAGCTAGCGGCTTTGAAATCTCCTTCCAAAATTGCATTTTTGATGACGCTAGCCCAACGTCTCCCGATAGGGTCTTGTTGGGCGGCTGGTGGCTCCATCTGCTGTGCAGAAGGTGGAAACACTGGGGCAGAGGGGGCAGACGGCAAATCGGTGAAATTTTTGGTGTTTGTTGAGGAAATTGAGAAAACGCAGCTGTTTGCTTTTCTATTTGACTTTAGTGGTTTGACAATTCAGCAAGTCTGGCTATTATCTGTTGCAACTCGTTTGCACACTGTGATTTTTCCTGCTGCTACGGCATGTCTAGAGAACAGGTGTCGGGGCTCTCGCCATGCGGCCAGCCACAGAGTCCACCACGTCCTGCAGCTTGGGGGATACCGGGGCCACGTCTCCCCTCATCGGGCGTGCGTTACTAATTCCGAAAAATCTTGCAACCTTAGAGGATTTCTGTATTTCTTTTGTTTCATTGACCACCCCCTCGATGGCTTGGATTGCTGCCTGTGTGGCTTTACGTTCGGCTGCAAATGTCTCTAAGGTATGCAAAATCTTTTTCCAAACAGCACCGAGTTCCTGGGCTATTTTCCCGTCTTTTCCACCCGAGATGGCTGTTTGCCACAACATCTCTCCTATGTCTCTCCATTCTGCTTCACTGAACACAAGCGAGGGTTTGTTCAGTTTTCCTCTCTTTTTAGCCCACAGGGCTAACTGTTCTAAGTCATTTTCTTTTCTTTTTTCGCCTCTTTTAGAGGCAATATTTGCCAGAAGCTGAGTCGCCATGTGGAATTCCCTTTCCATGTTCTAATTTGGCTTTCTTTGTTTCAACATGGCGGCTTACCTCTCTCCCTTCACTGTGTGCCCCTGTTTCTCTTCAAATAAAACACACCGGGTCATGCTCCAGTTCCCAGCTCTGCTAGCTTGTCTCTCAGGTGTTCTGTCTGCGATTCAGGGAAACTGGGTCCTGAAACCCGTCCAGGAACGGAGACAAGCGCAGAGGCTTACACCGCATTTAAGTGCAGGACCACATTCAAGCGAAAAGCCGCATTTAAGCAAAAACTGATATCAAAATTATATCAAAGCTGCATCAAAGCAAGATTATTAATCACTGTATCTAAGCAGAAAACAGCATCTAAGCAATCAGGTCCCTGGCCTCAAGGGCCAGATAAAGCCAGGGTACCCCCTATTACATGGGAAACTGGACAGAGCAACACAGAGTCTGACCAATGTGGTTATATCATGTGTTCTCCCTTTATTGTCTCAAAATGGCAGGTTAAATACAGTTTCAGATAGAGTTACAGGTGCTTTCTAATTGGTATTTAGACAGAAAAGAATGCAAACAATCCCAACCTTAAGGCAGCCACCATGAACTCACTATAACTATACTAATTAACATTAAAGCACACCTTAATCCAATTTTTTGCTGCGCCACAGGCCTATCTACTGCTATGCAGGCCTGAATCTGAGGCCTAGCCTGGGATAGCTCAAATCTCCTTCCATAGCAAATCATGTCCTCTCTCCCTAGGATATTCTTCTACAGGATAGGGGCCTTTAGGAGTGTGTTTTGTCTTTCTAACAGAGTAGGTAAAATGCTAGCTATGAATCTATATAGTTATACAATAATAAGCTACAGAGCTACAACTATATGTGAAGAATATATAAAAGCAAAAATCAGTTTGGCACCACCAGCATATTTCCCATGTGACCAGAAAACATTGATGCTTCTGTTTTTGAGTAGGTTCGTGCCCAGGGTCTTTCTGAAATATTTCAGGTTGCATAGCTTGAACTCTCCTGGAGTTCATCTCTTGAGCTTCACTATTTCTCTGTGAAGCTCTGAAGAAGATAGGCTCTTTAAAGATCCATTTTGTCCCCATGCCTGGTTGTGGGTTGGACATCTGCTTTCTTAACCTGTGGTGGGAAGATGGAGGAAACCTGACTCCTCATGGCTGACACTGCTTAGGTCTCAAAGAGTGTTCCTTCAGAGTCTACCCTCTAAGCCTGTGTCTAATTCAGCCAAGAGATTGACCTTGTTTCCTTCCCCAATCCTCACACCTCTAAGGCTCTGTCTTTCACACCAGTCATGTCAGGAAAGTTCTTCCATTTGAAAGACTCTCTGGTGGGTTATTGGCAACTGTTGCTATAAGGCCATAATTTGGTAATTCCAAGCAAAGGTGAGGAGTGCATTGAGACTTGGTGCTGTATTGCTGAAGTGCCTCCACCGCCAGACTCAGCTGCTAGGTCCTCTTGTTCAAGTTGAAGGAATCGAGATGCTTCCTTCTCTCACATGGATTATGGGTCATCTTCCAAATCTTCTCCAAGCAGTGTTCTGTCTCTGAAGCCCTGAGGGCAGCTGCACTGTAGAGCTGACAGCTTCATGGTTGCATTTTGGAATGGAATATGGACCCTCTGCCCTTTGAATTAGCAATGTAAGGAAATAGCTGGGATTAAGTGGGGATAAGATCTAGCATGGGTGAAAAGCAACTATACAGGAAATAAGCTGATTAGCCTGTTCCAACCTTCATGTATGGAGTCTGTTGGAGCTGTATTTCTGTATCTGAGAGGAAAAATAGAGATGTGATGGACCTCCATCCATCCATCCGTGCACTGAGTTGTGGGCAACTGCTGCTGTTCCAGGCTCTGCAGAAGTTACTGCATCATTTCTAGGGCTGCTCTGAGGTTGTTGCAGGGAGACACAGAGCTTGCGATACAAACCCTCTGCAGAGCCCATGAATAAATTCCCTGGAAGTGTTCAAGGTCAGACTGGATGGGGCTCTGAGCAACCTGGTCTAGGGGAAAACGTCCCTGCTCATGGCAGGGGGAATTGGAACTAGATGAGCTTTAAAGAACTCTTCCAACCCAAACCATTATATGATTTTATCAGGCAATTCAGCTAAACAGTAATGGAGAGGGAAAATTAAAACAGGAAATAGTATGTGAAAACACTTTCAAATTACAAAGTACTAAAGGCTACCACACACACCAGGAATTTATGGAAATGATGCACACCAAAAGACCTCTAGAAAGTTTATCTGGGTCATGTTTGGTTATTTAACTATGATTACAGACAACTGTTCTTGCTATTTAAATCACATTTTATGGGGAGAACAATTTGTGGTAGCCCAAAGACATGAAAATTCTTTTTTTTTTTTTTTTTTTTTAAAGAAAGCACACAGCAAAACTTGAAAAGAAAAAGCTAATGAAATCCATATCTTGATGAGTACTTGCACTGAAAATTTATAAACATGAAAGAAGATATTAAGTAAGCTAATGCCTGAATGAGGAAGACTTTCTAGCATTGACTGGTAGGGCTTGAACCATGCTATATTTTTTATACTAGCTGTATGGATCCAGTCTCCAAAATTTCTAGGTTTTGGGGTTGTTTTAACAGATAAATGTTGCTCTAACAGGAAGGGCTTTCAAGGGAAAGGGTAAATATGTGAAGGTTTCCCAGGAAATTTACTACACTTCAAGATTAAAAAACAGGATAAAATCTTGAAATGCACAGGTATTATTGGTGCAATGTTATAAATGGGAGAAGCCATCAAACATTGGCTAGTTGCTAGTTAGGATAAGTTATTTTTAAAATTCTTGCCAGCTGGGGCAAAGTTATGTCTAAGTTCCTTTTGGCCTTGACAAGCCGTAACAGCCCACAGAGAAATGTATGTGTAGCAGAGCACATCAGAACTCCCCAGCTCTGATGGCAGGGGAAATATGGGGATATTAAAGCTGGCTGGATAATTAAAATAATTACATCATAGTGAATGCAAAGGAGATCATCTTAAGGGATATTGTATTGTGGGAGCTTGGCTTTGACTGGTCATGCATGTTGAACAACAGACTAACAGACTGCTCCAGGGAACGGAGCAATAAAATCTTGTTATGAATTTGTTTATCAAGAATGCAGAGATAGGAAGGAACAGCAATGGCAGTTAGTTGGCTGAATTATAGCTTTTTTACCCTTACTTTCTCCTGATAGTCTTCTATCAATTCCTGAGTGTCCTGGTTTCAGGCAGATTTGGGAGAAAACCTCCTACGGGCCCTCCCTCCCCTCCCCCAACCGGTTTGGGAAAAGACTTCCTCAGAGAGAAGTGGAAAAAACCTGTTTATTAAACAGGCAAAGCACTCCCAGCACAATACCGGATGACAAGAACTTCGTGCTGCTCTGGAGAGATGTCAAACTTAGAGAGAGAAGTCCTCCCCTCGAAGGTAGTCACTGTGTTCTGTAGCTCCGTTCCTGTGGTGCTGGGAGAAAAGGGAGTTGCTGCACAGGGCTGGTCTTGGTGGGGTGGGTCCCAGGTGGAGGCCCCCCGGCTCTTCCCCCAGGTCCTCAGTCCGGAGAGATTGGAACAGTTCCAAGGAGAGGGAAAAAAAGGGAAAAAAAAAAAAAAAAGAAAAAAGGGAAAAAATGCTTCAGCTATCTACAAGACCTACTGCTACCTACGCTACCACTAACTAACTAACGGCCGGAGGGGAAAAAAAAAGAGCAGAGCTTCTCTTGGTCTTGCCATGTTCCAACTCCCCCACTTCCAAGGTCACTCCGAGGAGCAGAGTTTTCCTGGGGAAAAACAAACCGCGCTTCCCCTCCCCTTTGCACCCGACAGACGATTGGGGATACACACATCATAATGTCACCCTAGGACACTGAGCACTCTATTTACTTTAGGGGCAAAGGAAAAATAGGAGTTGCCAGAGGACTTTCAGGCCATGAGCACTTTGTGTACCTGCTTCTTTCTCTCCTGTTGCCTTTGTCACACTCTGCTTGTGGCTTAGCAGAGGTGCTACTGGTGCTTCAAGAAGTGGTTCTGGCTCCTGCACCATCGTTGCCTTGCTTTCATAGAATCACAAAATCCTAGGATGGTTTGGGTTGGGAGGGACCTCAAAGATCATCTCATTCCAACCCACCCTGCCATGGGCAGGGACACCTTCCACTAGACCAGGTTGCTCCAAGCCCCATCAGTCTGGCCTTGAACAGTTCCAGGGATGGGGCAGCCACAGCTTCTCTGGACAACATGTGCCAGCTCCTCTTTCCACCAAGAGAGGAAGTGCTTGACAACTCATAGATGATCAAAATTTACTGGAAAAAAATAAGATGCTTTCTTCAATATACTGATTTGTTGCTTTGTGCATTTTCTGCCTAACTTGAGACTGTATCCTGTTTTTCAATTGGCACAATTGTGCCCACACTATTGACAGTCCAGGTTCTTCCCTCCCATGTTTAACAGGATGCTTAGTCTTGTCAGAGCCTCTAGGGCCACCTGAAAGAAGATCCACACCACTACCCTGCTGCAACATTAGATTGATATTTCTCCTCTGTTTTGTCCACCATTGGTGAACCAGTATCTACTGTCCAGCTAGGGAGCGAAGGTGCAGCCTGGCAAGAGGAGATGCTATCAATGGGAAAACTCTCCTTTGGTGACTTCCTCAGCAATGAAAAAGGTTGAAATGCAATGGAAGATCTGGGAATAAAGCACCAGAGGTGGACACTCAGAGGTGTAATAACACATAGGCCCAGGTTATAGGTGACACTTCACATAATACTGTGTCAGCACCAAAAATTTTGGCAGCATCCTGGGTCTCAGCAAGATCAGGTTGGTTGACTTCCATCAAACTACTAAACTACCAAAGTTTTTCTGCATGAGAATGCTATCTGTCCAAATTTCAGTACTGAGATCATACTCTGGGCATTTGGTGCTGCTGCTGTGGCATGAAAAACAGTGATTTACACCTTTTAAATTAGCTACCACTTTCCACAGGAAGTGCAAAACAAAATGAAAAACTTAAACTCCCGGGGGTCCGAGCCTGGACGATCGGACCCATTTGAGTTTCCTCGGGACTCTGCCCCAACAGTGACTTAATGGAGAGAGACAGCCTTGATCTAGTTGTCCGAAAAGGAATTTTAATAATAGGAAAATAACAAACAATAAGGCATCCACTGTATTGGAGCAAACTGGAACAAGGCAGTAACAAGGGGCATAAGGCACAATGCTGGGGTCAGACAGGTGTATTTATACACCCTGGTGTGGGTGGGGAGTTAAGGTAGGGTCTGAGGGAAGGGTCCAATAGGGGAGAACGATTAGGAATATTAAAATCTCTGCACCAAAAATCAACCTATGGTAACACAAAGAATCAAGAACTTTCTAGTAACAATTTGCATAGAGAGCATGTGAATAAGCCTTTTGCTTATGGCACTGAAAATGGGGTTTCCCAAGGCATTTTTCCAGGGTTCTCTTCTTCCCTGAGGAAACTACCCTCTACATCTCCCCCCTTTTGTCTTTCTAAAGAGAAAACTGTTTTTTCTAAGGTTTTGAACATGAGTTTAAACATACAACAGGAAACAATTATTATAACTACTAAGAAAATAACCAGTCCAGTTTTAGCTATGGAGAGTACATATGAGGATAGGTTCCAGCCCTTAAAAAGTTCATTAAACCAGTCTCTTTCATCTTCTTTTTGAAATTTGGTGGTTCCCTCTTATAGGATCTGGATACTGCAATGAATAGATTCACTATGTCAGAGAGGTTAAAGCAGCACATGCCTTCAAAATCTTCACAGCCATGCCTTTGTGCTAGCAATAGGAAATCTATTGCTGCTCTGTTCTCAAGTGTGGTGTGCCTAATAGACTCAACATCAGTTAATAGACCGCTTAATGCAAGGGAAGTGGCATTTGATTATTTACCGAACCAACACCCAAGTCTATCTAACATTTTTAAACTTTGGGCAATATCTCCCCATGGGGATAATGATGATACAAAACCTCTCTTTCCTTTACTCCAAAAATCAATTTCATCTTTACAGTCTTCTTCAAATTGATGGGCAAATCATTTGGTTTGAGCCAATTGATGTTTTTTATAGTCAATTAATATTGAGACATTGGGTGTCAGTAAAGTAAGTCTTCTCAGACTGCATGGTCCACCCTTGATTTTTGAGGGAATGGCAGGCCATGCTCTATCCCCACAAATAAGAAAGGGTCCTGATGGTAATTGAAGGGGGAAGTTACTGGACCAAGAGAGTATGCGTGACGTGAAATTGCACCATAGACTTTCATTTTTATAAATGATTTGAGAAAGCGAGACATCCATAAAGGAATTAGGTTCTTCTCTTAATTTTTGTACATCTAAAACATGTTCTCTAACTACCCTTTCTTTATCAATGTAGTGTAATTTCACGCAGAAATCCATTTTACTGACCCAAATATCTCCAGTTCTTGGGGTTCAAGTGGTGCATGTGGAAGTTTCCCAGCCCAGTAATCCAAATTGTTTGCTGGGTTGTGAACCCACTTACTGTGAGGATGCATTAAGCGGGTGGCATCTTCAGTTAATGGCCATTTGTCTACTGGTAACCCTACTAAACAGGTGGAAAAAGGGTTATTTGGAGTGGCTACTGATAGGCACATGTTTGTGAGTGCTTCTGGTTTAATCTGATCCTACCTTTGTTAACCCCTCCCTTGGAAACCCCACCCCTACAACACCCCATATAACCCCACAATCCTGTTCCTCGCCCCTCTGCCTTCTTGGCCTCTTGGCCTCCTTGCCTTCTCCCCCTCCCCGGGCTGAGGAGGGGGAAAATAAATGGATCCCTGAGCTTAACAAGCAGAGACTCGTCTCATCTGCTTCCCTGCCAGTACTGTAACCTCCCTGGACTGATGAACACTGCTGCACCCCATCGCAACACGTTATCTTGTTTAACAGCTTTAGCTAATGTTATCCATGTTTTGTTTAGGCTGCAAATCTCCCAAGTTTTAAAAGGAGATATAAAACCGACCAAGATGATAACAGGGATCAGAAGTCTTCTAAGGGTCTGGTTGAGGGGGCTGATGATCTGAGGAGTCATTTTCGAGTTCTTTCATCTGGGGTTCCTGCACTGGCTGCAATTGTGGCTTAATGTTCTTGGCAGGGATCCACTTGGTTCCGACACCTGTGGACACACAAGCATACCCCCTGCCCCAGGTTAATAATGGGAAAGGTCTGAGATTTTTGAGGTCTCTGGATCTTTTATCAGAACTAGTGGTATTTCCTTTAACTTTGCTTGAGTGGTACTGTTAAAATGCCTGAAAATTGGTGGTAAGGGTTCCATAAATGATTTGTTAAGAAAATTAAAAACATACATGGCCTTGGACAATATTTCCACTGTTGGGGTCTCCAACAATGGAGAAAGGGGTCTCCATTCCCCCCTTTTGTTTTTCTAAAAGATCTTTTAAAAATCTATGTGTTCTTTCAATTATTGATTGACCTGTGGAGGGATGGGGAATCCCAGTAGTGTATTTTACCCCCCCTCATAAGTTAAAGAACTCTTTCACCTTTCGTGATATATATCCACACCCGTTATCTGTTTTTATCTTTTGGGGAATTCCGAGGGAAGAAAAGGGTTGTAAAAAGTGTTAATTGATGTCTCAAGCCTTTTCTCCTGCATGTGCAGTAGCAAATATGGCTCCTGAGAACGTATCTACAGAGACATGTATATATTTAAATCTGCTGAAGGATTGATAGTGGGTTACATCCGATTGCCAGATCCGTAAACTATTTAACCCTCTAGGGTTCACCCCACTCCCCACTGAAGGGATTCATTGAAGCTGGCAATCAGGACAGGAGCTAATAATCATCTGCACTTGATCTTTAGTTAAATTGAATGTTCTCATTAAGGATGGAGCATTTTGATGAAAAAGGAATGACTTAAATGGGCTTGATCAAAGAGATTTGGGAGGGTGGTTTGGATGGGCATGGTAAGGTGGTCTGCATGGGCATTACCTTTGGCCATAAATCCAGGTAGATTGGTGTGTGACTGAATGTGTGTGACAAAATAAGGCTGTTTTCTTTGGGAGAGAAAAAAGATTAGTTGTTTAAGTAAATTATATAATTTTACATTAGAAACAAATTTTAAGAGGGAACCTTCTGCTTGTTCTATGACACCTGCAACGTAAAATGAATCTGTGACTAAACTAAAAGGAATAGGAAATTTAGAGAAAGCACAAACAACCGCAGCAAGTTCCGCAATCTGTGGTGATCCTTCTACAAGTTCAATGTCAGCCTCCCAGCTACTGCTGTTAGGGTTTTTCCATGTGATCACTGATTTGTGTGACTTCCTGGAACCATCTGTAAAAATAGTGAGAGTATTTAGAGGGGTATGGCTTTTTAAGGGTCTTTGAATTAGGGTAAAAGAAAGGTGTAATAGTTTATGCTTTGGGAAGTGAACTGAAATTTGTCCTGAGAAACCTGACAATGCAATTTGGAACACTTCTGGATGAGCCATTCTAAGTAAAGGGAAGTAACAGGTATAAACACAACAGAATAATCTTTCCCTGAGAGAGACAGAATGCGGGATCTTGCCCTCATTACCAACTGTGATAGAATTTCTGGACTAGCAGTTATAGTTTTAGGCATCTTGTAAGACAAGAAAACCCATTCTAAAATTAGTAAAGGATCTGAAAGATTTTGATTCCGTTGAAAAATTAAACCATAAAGATATGGGCTTTCTCCTTATATTACAAGTGAAAAAGGTAAGTCTGGGTCACATCTGTGGGCTTGACGCATTTGTAGAGCTGTAGATTATATAATGCAGTTTTTGCCTCCTGGGTGAGTTCTCTGGCAGAATTTAAGTCCATATCTCCCTTTTAATAAATCAAACAGAGGAGCTATGTTGCTGTCGAGGCAGTCACGACACAAAGCAGAGACCACATGCAGTCTCAAGCGGCAACTGTTTATTATCAAACATGGCTGACCTTTTATACACTTTCCAGTTGTTTATGCTTCTTCTACCCCAACCATTGGCTACAATAAATCAACATAACACTATTGGTGAAAAGTTACAGTGACTTCTAAAAATACTTCCTCCAGCTGCAAACTTCTCTCCTTATCTTTCTTCTGTTCTCTTCTTCTCTTGGTCTCCTTGGTAACAGCCTTGAAGAAGGCTCCTTATCTTCTTGTGTCTCAGCTTCTTTAGCTAACCAGGCCTGCTGGTAGCTCCTTCCACAGAGCTAAGTCCTGGTTGGTGATTCCTAGGAGAGTCTGAACCCAGTTGATGGATCCAATAAGTTTCTGAAGGTCATGTAATGTTGCTGGGTCCTCCTGTAGTTGCAGAGCTTGTGGTGTGACTGTGCATTCTGTGAGTCTATACCCCAAATACTTCCAAGGAGGAGACTGTTGTATTTTGTCTTCTGCCACTTGTAATCCTGCTTGACATATATTATTGACTACATCATTAACAATGGATTTTAAAACTGCATCATCTTTGGTGGCAATTAGAATATCATCCATATAATGGAGTATTATAGATTGAGGAAATTTCTCACAAATGGGTGACAAGATTTTTGCTACATACCGCTGGCATATAGTTGGTGAGTTATGCATCCCTTGGGGAAGTGCAGTCCAGTGAAATCTTTTTTAGGGGTGACTGTCTATTGATTTAGGGAACCGAAAGGCAAACCTCTGGGCATCATCTGGATGTAAGGGAATGCTGAAAAAAACAATCTTTTAAATCAATAATCATTAATGCCCAATCTATAGGGATCATATTCGGTGATGGCAGTCCAGGTTGCAAATGTCCCATTACCTCAATATTTTCATTTACTTTTCTCAGATCTTGAAGCAGTCTCTACTTATCACTATGGGAATTTTTGATAACAAATATAGGAGTCTTCCAGGGGCTGTTTGTGGGGACAATATGTCCGTTAGCCAATTGTTCATTTACTAAGGACTCTAGTGCAGCCAATTTTTCAATTGGGACGGGCCACTGATCAATCCAAACAGGTTTGTCTGAAATCCAGGTAAGTTTTACTGCACCATGCTCATCAGTGGCCGTTGCTAAAAATTTGATTCTAGCCTCAACTCCCACTGGGATAAGATGTCTCTTCCACGGACAAGTACCTTTTATCTTTGAATGATAAATGGTTTGGTGGTTGCCACACAGTATTCAGGTCCTTTAAAGGAGACTGGGTGTAAACTTCTCAAGGTTTTGCTGTGTCCCCTTATCCCTTGTAGTGTCCAACGTTGGGACAAGAGTCCATTCTGGTGACCAGTATTCCTGTGAAATAACTGTAACATTTGCACCTGCGTCGATGAGTCCAGTAAGGGTAATAGTCTTACCTAAGCATGTAACAGCACAGGTAATTTTGAGCTTCCCTCAGCCAATTTTTCTAGTCCAGGCAACACAGTGTTCATCAGGAAAAACATCAGTTTCATCAGTTAGAGATAACAAGAAGGCTTGAGCAAAAACAAGTCCTTTGGGTAAAAAACAAGGAGGGTTAGGACACCAAGCTAAGACAGTAATCTCCTGGCTGGAGGTGACTGTTAACACTGTAGGCAATACATAAAAACCTTATGCATTGTGCTTGTCCAGTCCCATTATTAAGAAGTCTCTTGGTCGTGGCTCCGGTCCCAAACAACCTCTGGAAATGGAATGGTGGATAAAGTCAGAAATCATTACTGACCGAGCAATTGATAATTCCAGTTGGGTGTTTGCTGGTACGGGGTAGGAAGGTCTCCGATAAGTGTAGGAGAGATTATTAGAGAGCAAGGGCATGATTTTCTTTGGGATTAGGCTTGAACTATCCTGGACTAGGCCTCGGAGTTGGGCCTGGATAGTAGTGAGTAGACCTGTGGTGCAGCAAGAAATTAGATTAAGGTGTGTTTAGAATTAATTAGTATAGTTATAGCAATTTCACCCTGACGGCCTTAAAGTTAAGATTGTTTACATTCTTTTCTAAGTGCCAATTAGAGAGCACCTGTTACTGTAAACTATCTGAAACTGTATTTAACCGACCATCTTGTGATGATAAACGGAGAATGCATGCATTAGCCATATTGGTTGTATCGTGCATTGCTCTGTCCAGTCTCCCATGTATTTTTTGGACCCCTGGCTTCAGATAAGAAGTTGCAATTCTTTATCATCAGGGTATTTCCATGGGAGGCTGACAGAGCAACACAGGTCCAACCAATTTGGTTATATCATATGTTCTCCGTTTATTGCTTCAAAATGGTGGTTTATATACAGTCTCAGATAGTTTATGTGAACAGGTGTTTTCTAATTGGTACTAGATTAAAAAGGAATGTAAACAATCTTAACTTTAAGGTCACCACGGTAAAATTACTAAAACTACATCAATTAAATCCAAGCACACCTTAATATAATTTCTAACTGCGCCACAAGCTTGCTCACTACTAACAAGGCCTAAATCTGAGGCCCAATTCAGGCCCAAATCTGAGGCCTTACCCAGAATAGCTCAGGCCCAATTCCAAAGTGGGATGTGCCCACTAAGAAATCTTGCAACAATTCTTGACCTGTAAGCCTCTCATGTTGTGCATGGCAGGGGACAGGGATTCTTGTGTCATTGCACGCCGCTGCCCTGTGCTCAGCTTGAGGTTTCCTGACTGTCAACAGCAATGAGCCTGCACTTGATGAGATTGGTTAATATTGTGCCTGTTTTTCCCATAGTCACATTGCTTTTGGAAAGTCTTTTTCTTTGGCTTATTACATTTTTTTGCCCAATGCCCCCTTTGGCCACAATTATAACAATGCCCGGGTTTTTTGTTTTGCTGTTTTTGGGAATTTTTAAAAAAATTGTTTAGAGCATTAGCTGGTACTTGTGCTTGAATGGTGGCAGTATGCTCTGGAGTGGCCAGTTTATTACATGCCTCCACCATTTGAGAAATGGTGGGCTCTGGCTCTGATGGTAAGTCACGAAGAACCTTTTTACAATCTGGATTTGCATTAAACTCTGCCAATTGCTTCAACAGTCTTTCTCGCACTGGATCTTCAGTGACCTGTTTATCAACTGTAATTTTTAATCGGTCTAAAAAGGTCATATAGGGTTCAGTGGGACCTTGTCTTATATCTGCAAAGTCTATTTGTGGTTTACTGGCTTCAGGGATTTGCATAAGGGCTTTTCTGGCTGCATCTTTAATATCATTAAGAACTGGCCTTGGTAGGTTTATTGCTTGCTGGTCTGGATCTATATAGGCTTCTTCTCCTGCCAGTTGATCCATAGTTAGTGCAGCCCTTGCCTGATACCTGGCATAATCTTGCAGCAGCTTAGTTAGCAGTTGCTTCCACCCCAACTCCCATAATAAATATTCGGTGGGAGTTAACAGTGATGTCATAAGGTACCACATGTCATGTGGGGTTAGGGTGTGAGCAGAGAAGGTGGCAGAAATAAGATTAGAAAAATCTGGAGAGCTTCTTCCATGCTCTCTGGCCACCTTACTTACCTCTTTGATCTCATTAAAAGCCAGAGCCTCCCAACAAGGATTGCCTCTTCTATTATATTGGACCAGCATTATGTCCAATTTGTTTGCTATTTCCCATTCACCTTTCTTTATTGCTTTTCTTTTTATCCTTTCCCAAGTGGTTCTCTTAGACTCTAGCAAGCGGAGATCTTCCTCAGATGATGAAGATGAGGAGGATGAGTTAGATGAGGAGGAGTAGCCTTTAGCTAAAAACATCCTTTTGTATTTTCAGTCCCTTTTTTCTTCGGGTTCTAGACCTCTGGGTTCTAAAGCAGGCATGGGCTTTGCCATCTTGGAGGTGGGCCCTTCAGGAACTACTGCAGATGTAGATCTGGTCTCTTCCAAGGGAGTGTAGCACTTGGGGTTAATTTTGGTAATGACACCAAGGGTGACATCCCTCTGCAGGCGCTGGCGGCAGCAGGAGGCTCGGCATGCCCCACCGTGCTTTTGCTTATGGCACTGAAAATGGGGTTTCCCAAGGCATTTTTCCAGAGTTCATTTCTTCCCCAGGGAAACTACCCTCTACAGAAAACCTTTGCAAATGCTGCAGTTTGAAGCAATTTTTGGAATTCTAGTCTGCTTTGTTGAGACCCCACCTGGAGCACAGCATCCAGCTCTGGAGTCCTTGGCATGGGAAGGGCATCCACCTGTTGGAGTGAGTCCAGGGGAGGCTGTGAAGATGCTTGGAGGGCTGCAGCACCTCTGCTATGGAGACAGGCTGAGAGCTGGGGTTGTTCATCCTGGAGAAGAGAAGGTTCTAGGAAGGCTTTCTTGCAGCCTTTCAGTACTTAAAGGGGGCTTAGAAGAAACACAGGGGCCAAACTTTTTACATGGGCAAATAGTGATAAGAGAAGAGGTGATGACTTTAAACTGAAGGAGGGTTGAATTAGATTAGATATAAGGAAGAAATTTTTTTGCACTGAAGGTGGTGAGGCAGTGTCACAGGTTGCCCAGAGAGGTGGTGGATGCTCCATCCCTACAAACATTCAAGGTCAGGTTGGATGGGGCTTTGGGCAACCTGATCTAGTGGAAGGTGTCCCTGGCCATGGCAGGGGGGTTGCAACTAGATGACCTTTAAAGGTCCCTTCCAACCCAAACTATTTTGTGATTTTGTCCTATGAGTCTAAGTCATGTAGCATGTTGTGAAGAAGATGCATTTGTGGTATTACATGGAGTGGTCCTTGTCTGGGGAAGCTTTTGGCTGCTGGCTGGGAAATTAAGATGTACATTGCTTTTCTCTGCCAGAAACTTCACTTCCAGTGCATTCAACACCAGAAGATCTCCAAAATACTGTGGTGTCCTGCTCAACATAAACCCTTCCCTGTGTTCTTTGGCATCCATGCTAGAGACTGCTGGCTCCTGAGCAAAGGTGTGCAGGAAATCTGGACCTGGAGTCATGCCAAGGTGGATGCTAATGCTAAATACTGCCACTGCTTAAAATCTTGCCCCTCCTGGGGTGGGATTTGCAAGGGAGATGCTGACTGCTGGGAACAATGAATAATGCCAGTCTCCCATGTGGAGTTGGATCCAGAGCACTGACTCGGTGACAAGACCAAAACCCAGCAGTGCTGCCTGTTGGGTCTCATCAGCTCTCTGTGGTGTCCAAACTCTGCTTGTTTCTGAGAAGAGGGAAAATATCTGGGTTCTTTCCATGTCTTCAGGCTCCCATGGCTTTGCCTGTGTGACCAAAGTAATCAACTGCCCATGGCCAAGATAGTTAAACCTAGGGAAAACACACTGGGATTTTGCAGCTTTAAGCTGAATAAAATCAAACATCCACCTGATGGCAGCAGAGAACAAGGAAGAGGGAAAGCCCAGGCCAGGTGAGCAGTGGCCTGCTGAACATACACCAGGGATTTCTGACATGTGGAGCTTGGTTTGGTGATGGGGCCTTCCCACAGTGAGAGCTGATGACCTGGGGGGAGCTCACCAACAGTATCTCTGTGCCCTTCTGGAAAGAAAAAGGTTGCACAGGGTTCAGGTATTACTTTTGAGGATGCCACAATGCAATGAGCAGCATGAAGTGCCCAGTGTGCTTGGAGGATGGCTTTTGTGAAGCATCAGAATCTCTGAAAACCAGGTGATGCGGGCTGAGATGGTGAGGATGCAGGCTGGGTGTCCATGGCTGCCCTTGCAAGGGATGCTGGATCTAGCTGTGGTCCCTTCAGCCTTGGGTACTACTTCTAATGGTGGCTGGAGATATCAGGAGGAGCATGAGAATGGGACATGGATGGATGTAATGGAAATTATTGGAGGCAACCATAGGATGCTCAAGTGTGAAAGCTCCTGAGGCAAAACTGAGGGAGCTGTTTTACAAGGGACAGTAGTACTCAATAGCAGGAGAAGGGTTGGTACCAAACCATGTCTCAGGGAAAGGGGTGAGACCCACCAGCGACCACAATTTACAACAAGCATCTTCCTGCAGAGTACAGATGGCATTTTCTGGCCATACCACCAGTATCTTTTTGGGCTTGCTGGAACAGGCAAGGATGTGAGTTTTCCCATGTGTCCTGGTTTGAAGGACAGGTGTCTGCCAAGGAAGGCGGGAATATCCCTTGGAATGGAAAGTATGACTCCATTCTCTCCAAATTATTATAACTTTGAAATTAAGGGGCTTTCAGGCAAAGATATGGGAAAAGGAATAACAGTTCTTTACTAGTATGTATATGGATAACAAGGCAAACAAACAACAACAATGGCAGTGTCAAGAAACAAAACCAGAAAACCAGTAACAGCCTTCTCTCAGTTGAGGTCTTTTGGTGTAGTAATGGTCACAGCTGCCAGGAGTGCTGTTGGCTCCCAGCCAGACAGCTGCAATGATAACCTGGCAGCTGCAGGGGGCGCTGTAGCATTAATTTAGCCACCTCTCTCTCATGCTGTAATGGTGGGCGTGCCTGTGGAAGAGACAGAGAAGGGGCTTACTTTACAACCTCACAGGGACAGCTAATCCCAGTGCCCCTCCAGATGGTGAAATGGGCTGTAGCAGGAACTTCAGAGCAGCAGCTGTAATGGCAGAGGCAGGCACACCCAAGCAGCAAACAAAATACAGCAGAAACTCCACAGCCTTAGCAGGAGGCATGGGGTGTCCCAGCAGGCATGGGACACTGGATTACAGTGTAGTGAAAAACCCAGAGCAGTGGCAGAAAACCAGTAGGGCTGGGCAGAGGCACCCAGACTCCCAAATGCAACCAGGCGAGGCTCCCTCAGAGGGGCTTGGGGCTCTGTGTCTCAGGTTTTCCCCTGAGGTTATGCCTTGGGAAGGCTGACCTGGAACAGAGACTTGACAGAGCTAGACAATAAAGTAGGTATTTATTAAAAGGCCTTTAAGGGTACATCTTGGGCAGTACAAGAGTCTGGCCAAAGCTACACCCAAGATGGACTTAAAATGGTCACAAAATGGATGACCGGTCAAGAGGTCCTACACTTTTATAAGTTTTGGTCCATTTGCATATTGGGGTTTAATTGTCCAGTTACAGCTTCAGGTTGTGAGGTCTCATCCTTCTTGTCTTCTCTCTTCAGTTCGCCATAGTTTATGCTTTTGGGCCTGAAAACTTGTAACCGTTGTCCTTGGTCCTCAGCAGGAAAGGATTTGTTTTGTCTACCTACTCTGTGAAGAGAGCTTACTAACTCGTAATATGAGGCTCAGAACTACACCCCTAGGCAGCACAGAACCTGAAAAACATGAAAGCTAAAACTTAAGGCATCAGAGGCACCTGAGTAGATGGTGAGGTTTCTTTCCAGTGAGGTAGGGTGTTAATAAGGTCCCGGTTCAACAGTCGCTCTTATGAGCAGAGCCTCACAGTAGGAGAAAATAGTAGGCGGTGGAAATCTGCAGTGGTGGTGAATTCTTCCCACAGTGACCTCAGCCTATGTCCCCTCTGATGCTGAGAGCAAGACAGGGAGAGGACCCGAGCGAGAGTGCAGCTGCACCCTTCCCCCCACTGTTGCCTTGGGAAGGCTAACCTGAAACAGAGGCTAGACAAAACTAGAGAATAAAATCAGGATTTATTAAAAGGTCTCCAGGATCCACCCTGGGCATTACAGAAGCCTACGCAAGGCTGCACCGAGGGTGAGCTGCAAGTGGTAACAAAGATGGCCCCGCAGTCATGAGATTTTGCCATTTTATAAGTTTAGGTCTATTTGCATATTGGGGTCCAATTGTCCAATTACAGCCCCAGGCCGTGAGGTCCCATCCTTCTTGTTCCACCCCTCTTTCCATCGTTGTTTGTGTTCTTGGGCTGAAAGTTGTCCTTGGTCTTCCAGCAGAAATGGATTTGTTTTGTCTAACTGCTTCGTAGAGGGAGCTTAGTACAGTTCCCAATACGAGGCTGCATCCCTAGGTAGCACAGAATCTGAAAATATAAAAGCTAAGGCATCACCACCCTGGCCACTTATTTTGTCTCTTAAGTACCAATCGTTATTGTCTCTTAGCAACAAATGGTACAAAATTCCCTAAAAGAAAGAAAGAAAAAAGGAAAAATCCTAACCTCCAACACCATGTGCCATGGAGTATTGGCCATCCATGTCACATTGCATTGAGGCAAACTCTTATTGAGTAATAACCATAATTCTGTGATTTTTAGCATTTGTTCTACCAAACCGTTTGGGTCACAGGATTTAAGAAAATCTTTAAGGAATGTTTTAAAGGAACACTCTCAAAGCAAAATAACTTGATTCAAAATAAATTTTAATTTGAATTTAATTCTGTTGAGGAAAAATATACTTTTAAATGCTCCAGTAGAAAAAAGTTTGACTCCCCAATTTAATTCTGATGCTTGTTAATATATTTTGGTTTTATACCCCCAGTTATGTTATCTTTTTATAATTGCCTGTGAGAAACAAGGCTCACTCTTTAAATTTTTAAAAGTTTAATACAGGATAAAAGGGACAGTAAACAGCACTGGGTGCCTGGCAAATTGCCAGTGGCATGTCAGTTACCTATAACAACTTCCCTCATATACTTTTTCATTGCACTGATCAAATGCATATTCATGAAGATCATTCATATTCAAACATTCCTTTGAGTTCTTTGACATTGAGATAGACAAGGCAATTTTGTTGCAAATGAAGCCTTTGTTAATTCAATGTTCCTTGTTAAATGTTCCCCCCCTTGTTATAATCACCATGCTATTGTTGCCGAATTGCCGAGTTGGAGTTGTCGTGGAATTGCCAAGCCCTGCTGCTGCCCCTACCATGGCGACCAAAGAATAAGAGAGGGAGAAAACCACAGACATGCAAATAGAGGGGACGCAGTGCCAGCTGGGAGAAAAAAAAATCAAGAAAAAATTGCTCCAGAGCAGAAAGACTTTATTAAACCAAGCTACCAAAACACATGGATGGACCATGCAAAGAGCAAGCCTACCCCCTCCCAAGGTTGAGCGGTTTTCACCCCCTCACCCTAACTCTCAAAGACATTGCCCAGAGAGGGACCCCTAGACTTTCAGAGCCAGGTTTGCCTTTGGGAGTTCCCATGAGTACGGAAGACCCGGCTCCGCCTGCACTCCAGTGGACGAAGCTGCTGCACACCTCCTCCTCCAAGTCGCTTCTGGGCACAGTGGCGGTGTGCACGCAACCCGTCGGGCCCCCACCCCGAGCTGATCCTAATAAAGGCTTTTAAAAGGAGAAAGATCTCCTGCCCTGTTTATTTCAACATGTTCCATGAATTCTTTAGCTTTGTTCGACCCCGACCCATCGTGAATTCTTTAGCATTGTTTGACCCCTGACCCATCATTCAGTGGTGTAGATTTGATTTTTGGGAGACGTGTATGTCATTTCCTTACAAGGTATATGCCATTTCCTCACAATGTATATGCAATTTCCTCACAATGTGTATGCCATTTCCTCACAACGACAAATGGAAAAAATTATTGAAAGCCACAGGGTTATTATAAATAAAGAGCTTGACTCAGCCAATATATCAAGCAGCAACCAATTTTATTAATTAATACAGAATGGTAAAATGTGAGCAAAGCAGAGCTGGGTACAGTGGGGGTTTCCCCTCTGACTGCACGCTGACTGTTGATTTTCTGCTGGTGTTTATTGAGATTTTCCATAAGCACTTCTCAGCAACTTTTTTTTTCTAGTTTCCTCCAAATTTCTATTTTTGAAATCTAATTTCTATACCCATTGTGATCAATTTCTATTGGTGATGTTAAATTTTCTATACTTCAAAAGGTATAAAATCAGTGAGGTCAGAAATAACATCTTGTGATGATGAGGTTCTCAGGATCATAAATTAGTGGTGGTGGGGTCCAGATTTCCTTCTTCAGAAGAAAACACCAGAGATGAGAGATTCAGCCTTCCTTCTCAGGACTATAAATCAGTTTTGTTGGTGATGTCCAGCTTCCAGATGGTGGTCTATCTCTTTTTCCCAGGATCATTAATTTTAGTTTGGAATAGCTCACTTCCTTCTATTTGGGTGATTACAATTCTTTCTATATATATATATGCTAAAGCTATAGTTCAAACCTTCTCACTACAAAGCAGTTTAAAGCTTATAATAATTTTATTTCTAAAGCAAATAACAATAATATTTCTGTATTCCTCTATCCTACATGTTAAAAAGCTATAAAACTCATACCAATTGAAAAAGCCTAAAACTTATATTGTAAAAACCTTATAGGGTCAAATGGTTCACATATAATCAAGCAAAATATTAGTTCAAAAGCCTCTTTCCATGCTTTTTCCGGTTTTGTTCATTAAACAAATGTTTTTATGATTATCCTATGACCTTTTCCACACATTTCACAACCATAACTACAAATGCCATCTTTTCTACCTGACACAAAACACAACCCTACATCTCACAGGGTCAGTGGCAGAAGTCCTTTTCACATCCATTCTTTCAATGTTATTGTGAGAAACGATGCTCACTTTTAAAATTTAAAAGGTTTATTAAACCTTAACAAAATACAACAAGAGACTGAATAAGAAGAAAGAGCAGTGCTGGGAGACTCCATGACCAGCAGCCACGTGCTCATCTACAAAATGGATGTTCTGCTATTTATACCCTTGGCCCCTCCCAGTCTTGTCAGTCAACTTCTTCTCTGCCGTCTATTGGTGGAGATCACTTTCTTACAACTTGATTTGAGGTCAGATGTTGCCATGCTGCACCTTCTATAATGACCCTGCCGTCCCCCAAATGCCCTGACCAGTGACAACATTACAAGGGGGAAGGGAAAGAAGACTATGGGGAGAACATACAAAAATAACATAACTATACATCTATAAAACTTCTCTTAACATACACATACTATTCGTTCCTTAATTGTGAGAGCCAACCATCTCATTACTCATCTATAACATTATCTGTGTGGTTCCTTCAATGTTATCTAATCATACAGACAGTTTTAGCTATTTACACAAAGTTATTTAAGTTATTTTCACTATTGTCAGTTAGTTACAAAAATAAAAGCATTCTGCAAAAGTTAACATTACATAGTCTCTATTTTAATATTTTGTGAAAGCCTAAACTACAATATATATTTATCACACTAATACACATATAAGGTACACATGGCCAGGGCATTGGCCACAAAAGCTGGCAAATTATATCAAAAACAGTTAAAAAGTCATTACAAAATGTACTAAATCAAAATCATTGTGATTAAAAATAATTTGCTAAAGCTAATACATAATAGCAAAAGCCAACAACTACATAGTTATTTATAACATTGCCAAAGAATGGAAAAATTCTGCTGTTCATATGCAGGGATTAGTGTTGTTGCTGGGACCTTGTGACATATTCGACACTAAGCAAATGGATATTGTGGCAAGAAGTGAGATGAAGTTACATGAAAAAGGATGACAGGGAGAACACAGAATGATATTGTTTATTTATTTGCTTAGAATAATTTTTCTCTTCTTACCCTGTGCAGATCCCACATGCAGAAATGGCATCAAGGCAGCAATGGATTGGTCAGAGCTCTGGGGCAGAGACTGTCCCCCCATGCCAAATTGATTTTTGCCTTTTTGTTTTTAGATTCCCTTCATATATATGTGTAGCTCTTTTGTTGTATTGTTATATAGTTCCTAGCTAGCCCCAGTGCTTTTCCCTGCCCTGATAGGCAGAAAGATAAAAGACATTCCAGAGGCTCCAAGCCAGGGGGTCCAAGGTTACATTCTCAAGGAAGCCAAGGTTGAAACTAGCTCTCCTCAACACATTTTAATAAACAAAATTTAGTTACTATCTAAAAGGGAGGGAGATTCAAAGAGGGTTGAACCGGGGGGGAATAACCTCACCACTTATGTCTCTAATTGGGGATTTTTGTCAGATATGCTAATTTGTTAAACATATAAAAATTGTATATGCGTATGCTACAGGTGCATCTTTGGCATTTTCCATCGTTTTCCGTTGTGCACCTAAGGATCCTTATAAAGGTAACCCCTTTTTATCACCTAACTGTGTCTGGCTCATGATTTTAGGACCAGAGAAACAGCCTCACCCCAAGCCTGCTCTACCCAGCCCCTTCCCACACAACTTTCTCACACAGTGTGCTGTGATGGTGGCAGGAGATCTCAAATGGGAATTGACAGAATCTCTGCCAACCTATTTGTTTTGGGTTCAGTGCAAGATGTATTCTATTTCCCATCTGTTAAAAACAGTTGGGGAGGTGTTTCTTTCCTCAGGGCTCTGGGGGAGGGTGTCTTCTGTTAATGGGCTGTCGCCCTGATTTTTCAGCCTTCTGATGTTTTCATAGTTTCTGAATTCTTTCTCATGTGAGTGTTATAAATAGAAGATGTTTATGCTAAATACTAGCTATGTTTTTCATTCCTCTCCCGAAGAGGGAACAGTTCAAAGACTTTTGGTTTGACCAATGTGATTGGAAAGGTGGCAACCTTAACCTCCAATCCATGGTCTGGGTGGAAATACTATATATGTTGGAGTCAGAGAATAAAGAGGTCAGAGGTCTTTGCCTTGTGCACTGGAACGGAGTCCGTGTCTTCCTTTCGTGTCCTATTGTGACAATAAGCCAGCTGTTAAAACCAGGTGGGGCAATGGTCCTTATCTCTTCCACAACCCATCCTCCCTCTGGGGGATATCTGCTGTTAATGGGCCATTAAGGCTCACCACATGACTGATAAAATTACATCACCCCATTGTGAGATGCTCCACCCAGTGGGAGGAACCAAGCATTCCTACCTGGATAAAAGCTGAGATTCAGAACACCAGGACAGCCTGTTTCCACTGGATTCCCAGAGGAAGACCAGACCCATCTCGCCACCACTGGACCATTCTACAGGATCATCTCTACTCCAACAGAACCACATCTGTCACTCCAGGAGGACTTATTTTAGACTGCTACCAACACCCTGACCAACAAGGTGTCAGGTTGAATTCTGACTGTCAGTGTTTCTAGGATTAGGGGTTTTTTTGCTTGTTTTTTGTACTACTACATTTTTATTTTTAAAATATTCCTAGTAAAGAACTGTTACTCCTATTCCCATATCTTTGCCTGAAATCCCCTTTAATTGCAAAATTATAATAATTTGGAGGGAGAGGGTTTACATTCTCCTTTCCAAGGGAAGCTCCAGCTTTCCCTGGCAGACACCTGTCTTTCCAAACCTAGACACTATTACATACAGCATTCATTTGTAACCGCGTTAAACTCTTAAATGACTCTGCAGAGAGACATAAGGAAGATATAAAGCACCCACTGCGTGATACACTGCTTTCCTGGTTTAGGACAAATTTGGGAGAAAACACCCAAATAGGGTCCCTCTGGGAAGCAAACCAAAACAGCCCTTCCCCCAACCGGTCTGGGAAAGAACTTCCTCAGAGAAAAGTGGAAAAAACTATTTATTTAACAAAGTGCCCACAGGCATAAAGAATGAATAATATGAAACAATAAAACCTTTCATTGTTCTGAAGTGAGAAGGCAAATTCAGAAAGTCCCTGCTGTGGCTCGCTCAGTCTTATCAGTCCCTCCGGAGGTCCAGGCCCTTTTGGGTTTTTCAGTCCAGAGCAGGTTTTAACAGTCCCAAGAAAAAGGAAAAAAAAAAAAAAAAACAAAACAAAAAAAAAAAAACAAAACCACTAGTCCAGGAAGCTTCTCTGCCTCAGCTAGCCAAAAACTAAAAGCAAAGGAAATCTCTGTCCCGTTGCCGGTCTGTGCCTCAGATGAACCACAGTCTGGAGAAGGAATGCAGAGGAGTGAATACTGTTTTCAAAACAAACTCTGAGCTTTTTCTTTGTCCCCCTTTGCTCTCGGAACTAGTCTTAAAGGTACAGAACTCAACATACTGCACAAACATAACAGATGATTGGGGATACAAACATCATAAAGTCACTCTAGGACAACTGCTCAGTGCGAAGCTTCCCCACAAATTCCCTTAGGATGTCCCTACTGTTGCTATCAGCTCAGGTCACCAGCCAGGAGAGAGGATGCTTTGGGCTAGTGCCATGAAAACAGGATGTTACCTCAACCCAAAGCTCCTAAAATGAATCACAGGGTGGAAGCTTGTCATCATCCTGAAGCTAGATGCTGTGTCCACACCCTGATGCCTGGACTCTCCTTTCAGTGCCTTTCAAAGGACTAAAGGAAAAAAAATCAAGAAGGAACAGAACCCAACATAATATTTGGAAAACTACAGAATTTTTTGAAAGCTATTAGGAAAAATTTCCTCACAGAAAGGGTTGTTAAGCAGTGGAACAGGCTGCCCAGGGAAGTTGTGGAGTCACCATCCCTGGAGGTTGTTTGGGGTTAGGATTTTTCCTTTTTTTCTTTCTCTCATGGAATTTTGTCCCATTTGTTGCTAAGACACAATAACAACTGGTACTTAAGAGAGACAAAAGAAATGGCCAAGGTGGGGGAAGGGTGCAGCTGGCTACTCTCTTACCTGAGGGACTTTCTCTTGGGAAGGGCAGAGATTTTGGCTGGGGAGTGAGGGGCTGGGCTTGGCTCCTAGCTCTCTCTCCCTCTTGGCATTGGACAGTCGAACCGTTGCTTACCACAGGGAGAATCCACTGCCACTGTGGAGCCCAGCCCTGTACTGCTTTGTCCTTGCTGTGGGTGAGCCTTTGCTCCTACGAGCAGCCATTGAACTGGGAGCTTATTAACACACCTGATCTGACTGGAAGGGACCCTCACCATCTACTCGGGTGCCTCAGGGGAAAACCCAGGACCCTGACCCCCTCCCCCTTCCGAGAGGGTGTCTTCCCGGCTGCTTGCAGCAGCTGCTACAGAGAAGGCTGACTGCTACTGCCAAGCCCCACTGCTTTCTGCCGCTGCCTCGGGCTTTTTCGCTACACTCTAACCCAGCATCCCATGTTCACCTTATCTCCGCAGCTCCTGCTAAGGCTGTGGAGTCTTCTCTTACATTTTGTTTGCCACCCCGAGGTGCGCTTGGCTCTGCCGTCCCAGCTGCCGCTCCGAGGTTCCTGCTGCAGTCCACCATTACCACGTGAGAGACACATGGCTGAGCTTGCGCCACAGCCACAGGAGAATCATTGCACCTGTCCTGACTGGCTGGGAGCCAACAGAACCCCTGCCAGCTGTGACCATAACTACACCAAAGAGGAAAGGGCCTCACAGCCAAGATAAGGCTGTTAGTGATTTTCTGGTTTTGTTTGTGATTGTTGCCATTGTTGTTGTTTTGTTTGCCTTGTTATACATATTCATACTAGTAAAGAACTGTTATTCCTTTTCCCATATCTTTGCCTTAAAGCCCCTTAATTTCAAAGTTATAATAATTTGGAGGGAAGGAGGTCACATTTTCCATTCCAAGGGAAGTTCCTGCATTCCTTGGCAGACACCTGTCTTTCAGACCAAGACAGAGATATTAAAAAGATGTTTAGAAGTGGCACTTGAGGACATGGTTTATTGGAGGCCTTTGCTGTGCTGGGTTAACTCAATCTTAGATGGTTTTCCCAACCTAAATGATTCTGTGATTCTATGCTGACAGAGTAATACAGATGCATAAACTTGAAAAAGTAAATTTGGATGGTAATTGCTAGTTTTAAAGAGCTTGCTGATCTTTACATGGTTAATGACTCATTTATGAGAATTGGAAAATAGTATTTATTTATATCCGTATAACCTTTCAGTGACTATAGCAGCATGGAGATGGATGGTGGTTGCCACTACCTCTCCCAGCAAAGCATCTTTTCTCAAGAAGCCACTTGGGGGGGCACACAGGCAGTCACTCAAGTCCACACATACACACACCACAGCTAGCTCAACGACGAAGGTGAGAAGGGTCTCCTCTATAGAATTCCAGCAAGGTTTATTTTGCAAAAGGGTCCAGAGACAGAAAGACCCAGATCAAAGGAATTTCCAGGGTTATGTATGGGGGTCAGGAGCCAATGGTCTGAACACAGGGGCAGTACGAGGGGCAGGGCAAAAGGCAGTGACCTAAAGGGGATGTGGGGGCAGACCATCAGCTATACCACAACCAATGGGGAAACAGGGAAAGGAGAAACCTTCTCGAACTGGGGACATATATGAACAATAGAGGTGGGCAAGGCCCACGGGCCAATGGGAAAAGCAAAACTGAGGTAGATTAACATCGTGCTGCAGAGTACCCTGGGGGAAGCCTTTTTGCTCACCCTATGCTATGAGGCTTTCCCGAAGCCTATGGTAGATTCTTCCAAGGCATTGCCCTAGAAGTTTCCCTGACAGGCTCAGGGGCCTCCACAAGTGACCAAGTAATCAGAGAAACAGCATGGCAATGATTTGGTGTCAGGTGAAAAGCCACTGACACCAATAGGCCTATGCTCAGGGAACACAGCAGTGACAGGCTGGAGGGCAGCCTTGTTTGAAAACCAAGGAAAGCTGGACAAGTTGATTTCAAAGGTAACCGCATTCTGCATTCAAAGCAAACCTTTAGCTAATAATATTAAATGATAACAAAAGAGACTATGGTCAGTTACAGGTAGTAAGGTATTAATTAGAGCCTTATCATAATCACCTCTTGACCTTTGAGCCAAGACAGTAAGCAATTTGTGATCCTTTGCTTCTCTGTTCTTGACTCCACTAGTGTCAGCTGTTGGATACAGGCGAGTTATGTTGTTCTCTCCCTTTGGGAAAGTTGATGCCTGGTAGTTTGAGGATATTTGGCAACTTAGAAACTAATTAGGTTAAGATTAAATTTTCCACTCTGCCAAACTAAGCACAAAAAGATATGTCTTAAAACAAGAGTTCACTTTGGAAAGAAGTAAAGGCTGACAGGGCACATTTCTGGCAGATCCACGTGGCATATGATTGTGAAAGACGCAAGATGAGAGCAAATGAATCTGTTTATTGCAGAGTTAAGACAGTACTTATACACTTAGTGTGAGAAACTGTGTTCAGCGCTTCACTCAAAACTGGTTGCAGGCCTGTAAGAAATCCATCAGCTTGGCAGTTCATTATTTTTCTCTCAAGATTTGCAGGTTTGACAAAACAGGATGCCTTTCCTTTTTTCGAATTGTTTGTAATCAGATTTTTTTTCCATTTCTCAGCATTCTTACTGCTGCACCCTTCCACAGTGGTGGCTTCCTGTAACTCCACAAATCCAGCTACCCTAATTAGATGGAACACAAAACTGTCCTCCCACTCATGAAGACCTGAACTTCTGCCAGCACTTGTGGTGTCTCACAGCTCCAAATACTGCCAGGGTCAAGGGAGGTCCCTGTGGTCCCCCTGATGGCCCTAAATCCTCCCTCTGCATCATTTCACCATGGGATAGTCTCTGCCCACCTATACCTTCTGGTTCACCTAATGCATATAGCAAACTTAAAGGATAAAATCAACTCAATTGCCCAACTGAACTAGTAAAAAATAATTAAATTAATTGTGGGCTGAAATGATGGGTTTGCAAGGCACCACCTTGCTGATTAGATCTCATTGCTAATCTAGCTGAAATATGCCTTTGAAAGGTAGCAAATCCCATCTCTTCCCTTGCATTGGGATTTCTGTCGTTGTGCCTCTTGCCTGCAAAGACCTTATTTGGGTAAACCTGTTACTCCCCATTCCCAAGGTCCTGGTGAATCATGATTTTTAAGAGTTAAGATTTTAGCTAAAGGTTAGAAGCAATTCATACTGATCAGGATGTAAGTTGGATAAGCAAATGGTAGGTTAATGATTATTAGATGCTTAAGCTAGAGCTAATTGTTATATTGTTCACTATTATGAGCTTGTTTATAGAAGGAAATGGAGTAAGTGAATCGTTATAAGAACAGATTGAAACCAGTAAAAACAATGGCCAGCACCTGGACTTTATATCAATCAATCAATCAATCACAAAGCAGGGGGCCTTGGATCAATTGGTTGGTGGGAAGGATGTTGGGTGCTCTGGGTATAATGGGCACTGGGATGGCTCTGCTCTGCACCAGCATCTGTGGAAAAAGTGTTTTGCTGCCCTGTTGTTCTCTCTCTTGGTTTAAATGTCTTTTTCTGGGGTACAAGCTGGGGTACATCATACTTGGAGGGTTCATCCAGGTTTGGCATTTAAACAAAAGGTGGCTGAGGTTCTCTGCAACAATGAGATTTTCATTGAAAACTGGAGTGGTTTTGACTATGGAAAGCTAGTTGTCAATTTTCTCTCTTCTCAAGGTTATTTAGGTCTCTTCAGAGTTTATTTTTGGATACGGGAAAACACAAATTTCATTTGCAGATGAGTTTGTCATGCTGTGAAAAGTCAGCCATTGCCATTTTTTTATAAAGATTTCTTTTAATGATTTGCATTCAATTAGGTGAATAACAATTTGAAAAGTAATTCTGGGCACTTTGTCATGCAAATGGCTTCGGCTTTTCCTCTGCTGCTGCAAATATGAGGAATGGGGTCTGCTTGGCCCAAAGGAGTCAGTCGCCTGTGTGCCAGCCTACAGTGCTGTCCACCTTGCTTTGCCCCTGGCAGCTTGTAGAGCCACTGACAGATTCAAGGCTTTGAATTTAGTGTTTTTCCCACTGATTTTTGTTTCACTGAAGTCCTTTATCTCATCCTACAAAAAAAAAAAAAAAAAAAAAAAAAAAAAAAAAAAAAGAGAGAGAGAGGCTTTTTACAAGGGCATAAAGTGATAGGAGAAGGGGGAATGGCTTCAAACTGACAGAGGGCAGGTTTGGATTAGATACTGGGAAGAAATTCTTTACTTTGAAAGTAGTGAGGCACTGGTACAGGTTGTCTAGAGAAGCTGTAGATGCCCCATCCCTGGAAGTGTTCAAGGCCCAGTTGGATGGGGCTTTGAGCAACCTGGTCTAGTGGAAGGTGTCCCTGCCCATGGAAGAGGGATTGGAACTAGATGATCTTGAAGGTTCCTTCGAACCCAAAACATCCTAGGATTCTCTGATCTTATCTTGTTGCAAGTCCAAAGATGGTTCTGTGGGGAGAAGAGGGGACAGAAAAATTACATTCAGCCGGAAAAAATCAAGAAGCCTGCAGCTCCATTTAATCCACTAAAAAGTGTGTGTGTGGGTTAAACTTTAAACAATTAAAATATTACTTATTAAAAGAAAAGAAATATTTGGAATCAACTAGATTTTGCATATCTAACAAAAATTTCTCAAAGTTACAAATTCAAAGAAAGGCTTCTGGTATAGACTGAAGCCTGAAAAACAAAACACCTGCCTAGGTCTGCACCCTGTATACCCAGAGAGTTTCTCTCTTTCCTAAGCACTAAGGTGAGCAAGCACTCGCTGCCATTTGTCTGTTCCTTGGTTCCATGTGGCAGCCAGCATCACTGAGTTGCAAAGTGTGGCTGTGCACTCTGTGACGATGCATCATATGTAGGGGTCTCCAAAAGCCAGCTTTTAGAGTAAATTCCTGGGGATAAGTGGAACTGAAAAATAAACAGGCTAATCCATGTACACACATGGTGAGCAAAGCTGTTGTCCTAAAGGTTTACATAGTGCAAGGCAGCCAGGGGTGAATTTTGATTGTTGCAGTTCATCAAGCGATGGTCTGGCATCATGGCTTAGCTGCTGCTGTGGCTCAATGGTCTCAGGAAGATCAGGTCCATGGTGCTTTTTGTAGCCAAACAGGTACCATGGAGGGCTTTGCTACTGGGTTTGATGCCTTAGCTTTTATATTTTCAGATTCTGTGCTACCTAGGGATGCAGCCTCATATTAAGTGCCATATCAAGCTCCCTCTATGGAGCAGTTAGACAAAATAAATCCATTTCTGCTGGAAGACCAAGGACAACTTTCAGCCCAAAAACACAAACAACGGTGGACTGAGGGGTAGAACAAGAAGGATGGGGCCTCACGGCCTGGGGCTGTAATTGGACAATTGGACCCCAATATGCAAATAGACCTAAACTTATAAAATGGCAAAATCTCATGACTGCGGGGCCATCTTTGTTACCACTTGCAGCTCACCCTCGGTGCAGCCTTGCGTAGGCTTCTGTAATGCCCAGGGTGGATCCTGGAGACCTTTTAATAAATCCTGATTTTATTCTCTAGTTTTGTCTAGCCTCTGTTTCAGGTTAGCCTTCCCAAGGCAACAGTTTCTGGAGACTCCGCCAGGACAGTGAGGCATCTGAAAAACCCCCCTGGACAAGAAGAACACCTAGAGTTACTCAGAGAGAAGACAGTCCCAGCTGTGGCCCAGGAAGTATCAGAGCTCAAGAATCCAAAGCTCTGGGGACCTGACAGAAGCACGTGAGTAATTGAATAAAAAGTATTCTGTTCAGCACCTGAGTCACGCAGGGGCTAGATTGCAGTGCTGTTGGTGTGACACTGGCAGTAGAGCAGGGAGAGAATGCTCTACTCTGGGACCTTGCAGAGCTGTTGGCATAGTGCCAGCAGTAGGGCGGGGAGGGGAGGTAATCCTGCCCGAAGTCCAAAGGGCGAGAGTTTGAATCCCATCCTAGCTTGCTTTTCCTCTCTCTCACTCTCTCTCTTCAGTCATAGTTGATAAAGTGTGTGCATTTTCCTGTGAGAGTTGCAATGATAACATCCCAAGAGATAGCCCCCTAGCATTAGTCTTGAGAAGCTGGACTGATATAACTGGGGAGGATTCCTTATTCTATAAATCTAAACTTATTAGACTCTCAAAGCATATTTAGCCAACCTATAAACTAAATAATGACCAGAAGTAGCCTGAATTCAGAAGTCTCAATAAAAAACTAATATCTAGTTTAATTTCTCACATACGCAAAAGTCAATATTTTGATGAACTAAAATATGCCTGTCTGTTCATAGTAGTAGCTTCTTGCCAAAAGCCAGAGAAAAAAGACCATATATTAGTCTTAAAGAAAAAACAAGAGAAAAGTAAGAAAAACGATGAGTTAATGTAGAATAGTGAATGTAAAATCAAAGAAGAGGCAGAGTTCGACCTCGTAGCCCCTGATCAGTGAGCCCAGGCCAGGGTCCGGGCAGGGCTGCAGGAGTAGGGGGGGCCTTCCCCCCGATCCTGCCCCTGCTGATGACAGTGCCAGCTCCGCCACCCCTGGCCCGGCCTCTGCCAGCACTATCACCGCTGACATTACAGCAAGCAGAGATAGGCTCTAGCAGCTACCGCCACCACCCCTGATGGGGAGAGGCCCCCCCTCCCTGTCACAGCCCCCAGTCAGAACGGCTGGGCCACTGCTGCTGATGCCCCCAGTTAGGCCGCTCCTGCCCCTGTCCTCAGCAGAGTCCCTCCCATCACCATCCGAGAAAAGGAGGGTGGGGGGGGGGGCGTGCCCCTGACGGGCCACCCACCAGTGAAAGAGGAGGGGAAAGGGGGAGGGGACGGCCAGCGTCTGCAGCCCACGGCTCTGCCCCTAGAGGAGGTGCCGGGGGGGAGGGGGGAACCTGCTGTAAACAGGGCAGAGAAACAACCTCCCATAAGAAGTGATTCTTCCTCTACTCCCAAGCCTGTGAGTTTCCATAGCAACCCTGAATGCCAAGGAGCTGCCTCAGGTGACATCATTGAGAGGCATAGGCAGACAGCCCAAGAAACAGCGGCGCTACAAATCCTGCATGGCCCTTCCTGAGATCAGGAACAGGCAGAACAGTTTATATGCTACAACAGAAACAACCGAGTCAGACAGCACCGGGGGGGAGGATGAGATAGATACAGAGGAAGAAGATGAGATCAGGCAGATCTTGAGCAGGCATAAAAGAAGTAAAATAGCTAGACAGGCCATCAAAGAACCTAGCCCGATTGCTAAACGTACCAAGGCAAAGAGACAAGAACCAGTTTTACAAGCTCCATTGAAGCAAGCTGTCAGCAACTGAAGACCAATGTACGTGAAGGTCCCATACTCCCTTATCAAGTTAGAGCAGTAGAAAGCTATAGTAGAGAAATACAAAGAGAACACAGATAAAGTAGCAATATTAGTAGAACGGGCAATTAACTTGCAAAACCCTGACTAGGCTGATTTGAACTCTATGTTAGAGATGTTACTTGACCCTACAGAGAGAAGAATGGTGAACAAAGCCATCATTACCTCAGTCGAGGCAAGCATTGCAAATAAATCACTCCAAGGCACTGTCCCACAGATATACCCCCTTGAGGATCCGGGATGGGATCCAAATACACCAGAACACTGAGCTAGGTTGAAACTATATCAAACCCTAGTAGTATACAGACTAAAACACGGTGTCCCTAAGGCTAAAAATTAGTCAAAGATTTATGAAGTAAAGCAAAATTATGATGAACCACTCACTGATTTTTTAAACAGGTTAAGAGAAACTGCCATCAAATATACAGATTTAGATCCAGAGTCAACTGATAGCAAAGCCCATCTAGTGCTTTTGTTCATGAGTCAAGCTTCAAATAATATAAAGAGAAAACTGCAAAAGACAGAAAGTGTTTGAGACATAGATAAGCTGCTAAAAGTTGCGTAGAAGGTGCTTCGAGACAGAAGTTCAACTGAGAAAGTTAAAACCCAACCTAGTAAGAAAGCAACTCAAGAAAAGTCATTTAAGAAAACCTCCCCTACAGAGAAAGATCAGTGTGCATACTGCAAGAAGTAGACATTAGAAGAAAGACTGTCCAGCACTGAAAGAAAAATCCTCAGTCACCCAGCTTCCAGAAATGCAAAACTCAAGTGACTCAGGTTCTGAGTGACAGAGACCGAAAGCTTCTTCCCCAGCAGAACCTTTAGTTGTAGCAAAGTTGGGGAAAGAGGACATTGAATTTCTAGTAGATACTGGAGCTACTTATGCTGTGTTGAATGGTTTGGAAGAGAAACTGAGTCATGATACTGTACAAGTAGTTGAAGCTACCAGAGTAACCGAAACACAGCCTTTCTTTCAACCTTTATAATTTAAGCTAAAGAAGCACTGGGTAACCCATCAATTTCTTTATATGCCTAACTCCCCCAAACCACTGCTGGGGAAGAAGCTGTTAGAGAAATTTGGAGCAGAAATTAAATTGAAAAGGAGTGTGCTGGTTTGAAAGCAAAACCAGTGAGAGACTCCAAGTCAGAAATACAATTTAATGAGAGGAAAAGAAAAGAAATAAAGTAAAATAAAATAAATGCAATAGTACAAAAACAAAACAAAACAAAACAAAACAACTACTGACAGAGTCAGAATACAACCAGACACCCTGTTAATTAAGGTGGTAGTAACAGTCCAGATGAAATGGTCTTGTCAAAGCAGTGATCCTGTAGAAAAGTCTGGTAGCTCTTGTCCTCTGGGAGTCCAGTGGGTAAAGGCTACTGTGCTGTCCCAAACCCCAGATTATATCCAGGTGGGAATTCTTGGCTCCTCCCCCTGGGCAGAGCATCTCACAATGGGATGGTCTCATTCTATGAGTCATGCAGTGGGTCCTTGATGGCCCATTAAACAGAGAGAGCTCCCAGAGGGAGTTATCTATGAGTCATGCAGCAAGGCATTGTTGGGCCCATTAACAGAAGATAAAGGAAACACTGCCCCACCTGGTTTCAACTGCTCATGAAGATGGTGATAGAATACATTGTTTGGGCACATCATACATTGTAACCTAGGACAAGGAGAAAAAGAGTACAGGTTGTAATTCCTGAATCTAAATTTGTCCAAGTTGCCACACTTTTTGTACAAGAAAAACTTGATGAAATCCCTGCTAAAGTTAGAAATGTAGTAAATCCCATAGTATGAGCCAGTGACATCCCAGGAAGATCCAAACGAGCAGAACCAGTGAGTATTGCACTTTAACCAGGAGCCACACCAGTAAGGCAAAAACAATACCCTTTGAAACTAGAGAGCTGCAAAAAGTTAGCACCTGTAATATAAAAATTCCTGCAACATGGTTTATTAGTACCATGTGAGTCCAAGTTCAACACCCCAATTTTAGCTGTTAAGAAAGCAGACAGTAAGAGTTATCCATTAGTACAAGATTTACGAGCAATTAACAAAATTACTGAGGACATACACCCAGTGTTTGCCAATCCCTACACCCTTTTGACCACACTGACAGACAAATTAGGGTGGTTTTCAGTTGTAGACCTGAAAGATGCCTTTTTCTGCATCCCTGTGCATCAAAACAGCCAGGAGCTCTTTGCTTTTGAGTAGCAACATCCCGAGACAGAGAAGAAAACTCAGCTCACTTTGACAGTTCTCCCCCAAGGGTTCCACAACAGTCCCACAATATTTAGAAACCAGCTAGCAAAAGAATTAGAAGACTAGAGGAGACAGGAGCCTGAGCCAGGAGTTATTCTTCAATATGTAGATGACATCCTGATTGCAACCAAAGCTAAAGATAATTGCATATGACTTACCGTAAGTTTATTAAACTTCTTAAGACTAAGTACAAAGTTTTTAAGAACAAAGCACAGATTGCTAAAGAAGCAGTAGTTTACTTGGAGCTTGAAATCTTCCGTAGACACCGACAGCTCAGCAAAGAACAGAAAGAAGCCATCTGTCGACTCCCAGAGCCCCATACAGTGAGAGATGCAAGCCTTCTGAAGAATAGTAAGTTAGTGCCATTTGTAGATAGCCAATTATAGACTGCTAGTAAAACCCCTGTATGGGGCATTAAAAGCAGCAGAAAAAAGAATTATCATAGAGACTGAAAACACTAGAGCAGCATTTAAACAGCTGAAACACTCCCTAATGTCAGCCCCGGCTCTGGGGCTGCAAGACTTAACTAAGCCTTTTGAACTTTTTACATATGAGAGACTGAATATAGTGTTAGGAGTACTAGCGCAGCGCCTTGAGAATCAATGGAGGGCTGTGGCCTACTTTTCCAAACAGCTAGACAATGTTGCCAAGGACTAGCCAAGATGCCTAAAGGCTGTGGCAGCCACGATCCTCCTGATCCAAGAAGCTCGAAAACTCACCCTTAAGCGACGCGTAGTAGTATATGTGCCCCATGCTGTAGCAGCTGTACTAGAACAAAAAGAGAGACATTAGCTATCCAGTAACCCAATGCTTAAATATCAAGCACTGCTATTAGAACAAGATGATGTTACCCTGAAAACAACTTCTGTTGTTAACCCTGCCATGTTTCTGTCTTCCACCCTGATTGACAATGAGCCTGAACATGACTTTTTGCAGACAATCGAAGAGGTCTATTCCAGCCGACTTGACCTGAAAGATGTGCCCCTGGAAAACCCCGATTAAGAGCTTTTTACAGATGGGAGCAGCTTTATGTAAAATAGCAAAAAGATGACAAGGTATGCAGTAACCACACAGGATAAGGTGATCGAGGCAAAGGCCCTGCCAGCAGATGTGTCATCACAGAAAGCCAAACTAATTGCGCTAACAAGAGCCCAAGACCTGAGCGAAGAGAAAAAAGTAAATATATAGACTGACTCTAAGTATGCATTTAGTGTTGACCACACCCACAGAGTCATCTAAAAAGAGAGAAGACTTCTAAATGCTCAAAGTAATCAAATCAAACATTATGAACAAATACTTGCCCTCTTAGAGAGCATTAAAAAACCTGCAGGATTAGCTATCATACATTGTAGAAGCCACCAGAAAAAAAAAAAACCATTCTACAATTGGGAAACCGCCTTGCTGATAAAGCGGCAAGAGGGGTTGCAGAAAAAGGCATTCTGGCTGTAATCCCACAAAAAGAGATTGATTTATCAAAGTTCACCCCAAGATATGACCAAGCAGACCACAAACTAATCAAGTTACTTAAAGCTGAGATCCCAGAGAGCAAGTAAGCCTTTACACCAGCAAATCAGGTTGTAGTCCCACCCCTGATCCTGTGAGAATTCGCTCTAAAAGAGCATGAAAACACACATTTTAAGATCGAAAACCTTCTAAAACATCTAAAAAAAGCAGTAATAAGAAAGAGAATGACTGACATTTTACAATCAGTAGTAAGCAAATGCGAAATCTGCTGCAAAAACAATCCTGACACAAAGAATTGTATTAAGAGTAACAAAGGCAAGAGATCTTCCTAGAGATTACTAGCAAGTAGATTTTGCAGTTACCACACAAAGAGATACCAGTACATACTAGTGTTAGTTGACACCTTCAGTAGATAGCCAGAAGCTTACCCCTGTTGCACTAACACAGCCAAAGAAGTGGTGAAAGTTTTACTCAACCATATAATTCCAAGGTTCAAGGTTCCCTTAAGAATAACATCAGATAAATGACCCCACTTTGTTACAAGAGTAGTTAAAAAAGTTAGCCAGATTTTAAGAATTACCTGAGATCTGCATACACCCTATAGACCCCAAGCCAGTAGTAAAGTTGAACATATAAATGAGACACTCAAAACGCAAATTAGCAAGATTTGTCAAGAAACCTCTATGACATGGGTTCAAGCTTTGCCCATAGCTTTACTGAGAATTCACATACAACCAAGGCGGAGGGATAACATCAGTCCCTATGAAATACTATATGGCAGACCATATCAGATCCCACATATTCCAGGTGAGATTCACATGAAAGGGAAACTTGATTTACAGAGATATCTAATGGCTTTAGGTTCTACTTTGCAGAAGCTCCAGGCTTACATCATACTATCCAGACCCATAGGACTTGACATGCCTGCACATCCCTTTCAACCTGGAGACTGGGTCTATGTTAAATGGTGGGACAGTGATCCTCTACAAGCCAGGTGGAGAGGACCGTTCCAAGTCCTGCTGACCACTCTCACTGCAGTCAAACTTGCCGGCAAAAGATCCTAGATTCACTATTCCAAAGTTAAGAAGGCTTCTGCTCCTGAAACAACTGTGAATACAGAAACTGATCCAGATAAAACCATGCCTTAAATGATTTCTCCTTTATATCTGTAGAACTGCACATGATAATCATTATTCTCCTTAGCATAATACTTAACTGTATGTTACTACTGTTAAAAGTCAATTACTGGTGTTTATTATTGTTGTCAGATATTTATCTGTTATTATATATTTACTGTTAGTAGATTATAAGACTTTTATCATAGTTAGAATTTTATTATTGTTAAATACTTATTTGTTATTAAATACCTGTTACTAGTAGATATTTAGAATAGAGACTCGACAAGGAAAAGACCTTGTCAAGCCTCTAAAAGAGAGAAATGATGCCTTAGCTTTTATATTTTCAGATTCTGTGCTACCTAGGGATGTAGCCTTATATTAAGTGCCATATCAAGCTCCCTCTATGGAGCAGTTAGACAAAATAAATCCATTTCTGCTGGAAGACCAAGGACAACTTTCAGCCCAAAAACACAAACAACGGTGGACTGAGGGGTAGAACAAGAAGGATGGGACCTCACGGCCTGGAGCTGTAATTGGACAATTGGACCCCAATATGCAAATAGACCTAAACTTATAAAATGGTAAAATCTCGTGACCAGTCAGCCATTTTTGTAACCACTCTCAGCCCACCCTGAGTGCAGCCTTGCTTAGGCTCCTGTAATGCCCAGGGTGGATCCGGGAGACCTCTTAATAAATACCAACCTTATTCTCTAGCTCTGTCTAGCCTCTGTTTCAAGTTAGCCTTCCCAAGGCAACAAGTGAAGCTGGAAAACATTTATAAATACAGACCAGACTCTGCTGATGTGTTGGAAGTGCAGCACAAGGTGCTAATACTGCTAATAATTGAGTTATGACTGGTGTACAAGAAGCTGATCCTGCAAAACTTTGATCCCATTCTCAAGTTAATGCTAGCAATATCGCAAAATGCAGAGCAAAGGAAACAGGCTGTAGTTTATGTTCAATCATCTCAAACTGGCATCAGTTAATAGAAATGCCTAGATATATTAGCCTTTTTTTTTCTCATTATTCATAATATTTTTCTGTAATACAGTAAATCAGTTTTTATTTTTAAAATGCAGTCAAATTATATTTCCTATTAAATCTTTAATATTGAAACAAGTTAACCAATGCTGCAGATTACACATTAGTATATTAGTTCTGACATAATTCATGCTCCTCTCAATTCTCGTCTAAGCTATCACACTGCTAAAGTGCAGCAGTTCATAACATATTCTTAAGGGGAAGCAAAATTGTTTTTTTAAAGAAAAGTGAATCAGACAAGACATTTCAATAATAACCAAAAAGTGGTTGGGCCAAACCTTCAGATATAAGTATTTTAAGATGAAAACCAACCCAAATATTTTCCTCCTCTGTTACCAATAAGTAAAACTTTACAAAAGGAAGGCCTTGTAAAATCATGGCTCAGGCCTGTTACTTTGGCTAAGTAGAAAAGGACTGTGGGAAAGAGGCTCAGCTGAATTAGGGGTAGGAAAACAAGTTATATAACCATCGTGTGTTCACATCATGGTGTATGGTGGTTGGTTGAATTATGTTTGTTATGCTTTAAAACTATGTAACTGATAATGGGCTAACCGCTTAAAAAGGCCTGGTTTTTGCAATAAAACAGCTCTCCTTTGCACCTGCCTGGGGGCTCTGCATCACTATGGACCCTCACCCACACTCCTCTACTAACCTACCAAGATTGATCGGGTCCTCTTTTTCCAGATATAAAGATCACCATGTCAGAGTACAAACCACAAGACCAACAGGATAGCTGAAAGACTCTGCAATTCCCTGATGTGCAGTACTATCTACTACTCCAGAGATAGTACCTGAAGCACCTCAAGAGTGGAAAATTCTATTCAATGAGGCTGCCAAGGGAGAAACACTTGAGCATGCTTTTGTGCAGGTGGCCTGGTGAAATAATATTTTCCAGATAGAGATAGTGCCTAAAAAGCAGAATCAGTGGCATCCTAAAAACTTTTAAGGTCACTAAGCATGATCTGTATGTCAGCCTCATCTCCATCCCTTTTGGAGGCAGTTGCTAGCTTACAGCTTGCCAAACTTGTTGAAGGAGTCCACTCCATGACCCAGACTTGGAATACCTGAAGTGGTTCTCACACCAACAGGGGCTCAGATGGAGGCAGAAGCATCATCAAAAAAACCAAAAAAAACCCAAAACAAACCAACGCAAGAGAAGCAAGAATCTTCTGAATAAGCAAAACCCAAGCCAAGCAAACAGCTGCAGTAAGGGGAGGGCAGGTCAAAGGCAAATTGTGTAACCTGTTTCCAGTGGTGAAAATACAAACAAGGAAGGCACTTCATAACACAGCTAAGAGGAGACCACACTGACAAGGTACATCCACTAGAAACAAAAAGTGGGTTTCAGGCTGGCAGTGAGCAACTTTATCAATAGAGTTGTCTGCTCCATTAGAGTCCTGCATTGAACAAAAGGGTAGAAGTTGTGGCCAAGGATGATGAGTCTTGAAGTTGGTCCTTCGCTCAAGAACATTCTCTCTGGCCAAGACTTTTGGCTTTACAGCCCTGTTTTGCCAGCAGGCTCTGCTGACCTGTGCATCCACAATGTCAAGAACAGATTCTCAGCCCCTTCTCTGCTCCAAATAGATGGCCTGCATCTTCCGCCCTGAACCAACTATTAGTTACCAGTTGATGATTGTGATGCTAATTAAAATATACTAAGAGAGACACTATAAACATGCACAGCACATGAAGGAAAACAGCCAAATGAGCTTCTCTTTCATTGGACTTCTATTATGATGCTACTCAGATGATGTTTTTAAATGAATTTTGAATAGTTTTCTTAACTTGTCTTATTCTGCTTCATAGTAACAAAATTGCCTGAGCCCCACAGGAATCATTCAGAGAAGTGCACTTTTATTGGAACGTCCTAAGCATTTCTTACTGCTTACTTATGTGAAATGAATAACAATTAAAAAAACGGGTTTTGATCCAGGTGCAAATTCAAAGATACTCCAGCAAACTTCCTTTTCCATGATCTCAAAGAAACATTTCTGGTTTCTACCAACTCCCATTAGTTCCTAATAAAGCACTAAGTCACCATCCTGCTTAGCCACATACCCCAGCAGGATGTTTCTTCAGAGCCACTGACTGTTGCTTGTTGTATACAGATGAACGGAGAGAGTATTGCTCGGTTTCTGCATGAAAAAAGGCACGCACATCAGCTGCAGCTGCTCCCTGTAGCACAAAGAGCCCAGTACCACACCTTACCTTTCCCTGCCCTTGGTGGGAATCAAGGGCCTGCTGTGAAAAGCAAAGTAAGAAGCAATATCTTGCCTACTGTTGTATTTGCTCCTTTAGGGGACTGGTGTGATGCAGACATCTATCATAGACATAATTGCAATTAGAGAGGAAGGTCTAATGAGTAGATAAAAAGGGGGGATGTGCTGGTTTAGCACAGAAATTATTTTTTCCAAGAGAGTTATAGCAAAAACCTATTGGTGACAGGCTTTGAAATTGACAACTGGATTAACCGATTAAATATAGGGATACACAGGTTAAAAATCAGAAGAATCTTGGGAAAATTCTTTTTTCTTCCAGACTTGGGAGAGGTAAGCTGGTCCCGGCTCCCTCCTTACCGCAGAGGGGGCCGGGCCAGCCAGGCCCTGCCTGGGCCAGGCTTTTTCCAGGAAGCCTGCTGGACCCGGTGACTCCTGGGCAGGGGGAGGAGAATATGCCCCATGCTGGCCTGGATTGGTTTTCCAGCGGCTGTTAAAACATCCTGCCACTAAGCTGCAGGGAGAGAGCATGCAGCTGAGACCGAAGGTGGCTCTGCAGCCAGGCAAGTGGCCCCTGCAGTAGCCAAAACCCTGAGATCCTGGCCCAGCTCCAGTGCCACCTGACCCTACCACCTTTGGCCACTTCCTGGGAAAGAACCATCAGGCATTCTGCAGGCCCAGGTGAGATGTTAACTCTTTCCTTGACAGATGGGACTTACAAAGTACTAACCCTTCTCTGAGTGAGAGAAAAAGACAGTGATTGAAATGTGAGAGACACAGCATGAGGTGGAAGTCAGTGAAGAGAGAGTAAAAGTCCTAGGTTGGAAGGAGGATAGAGGAGTTGCCTAGTTTGGGCTGGACTTCTCTTGTGAGGCCATGGAGAATGGACTAAAATATCCCTGTAACTTATAGAATGCTTTTTAGGGGGATGCAAAGTTCTAGTCATAATCATGGACTGATATAGCTGCGATCCAATGGAGAATTTTGAATAGAGGAAGACAGAGATAAAGAGACTGTGGAGTCCCTAGAGCCCATTGAAATAACTCCCAGGGTCTGGCCTTGGAAGGATTTGGTGGCATAGAGACTGCCTACCTGGACTGAAAGATTTCCCTGTAGTGTCTTGTGACACCCTGTAACTGTACCCCAGTCTCATTTTCTCCTGGTTTTTTCTTTCCCTTTTAATCCATTGATGGTGGGACTTGGGTGACCAGCCCTGTCTTCCCTATAGGTCACTGACCTTACCTGCCCTTTGCACCGCCCCCATGCCCAAGGTCATTGGCTGCTGAACCCCATACTTAAGCTTGAGCCTGACATATGTTTGGTCCTTTTTGTCCTGGACTCCCCTTCAGCACCTGGAAATAAATCTGGCTGGAACTGATCTAGTGCAAAGGCCTTCTTATGCCTCCTTGCTGAGCTAGCCTCATGGCGTGTATGGATGTGAGTTTGATTGCTTTGCCTGAATTCTTCCTAAGGGCCCTTTCCATCTGAGAGGCTTATTGGGATCTAGGCTTCAGCTCCACTCCTAAAAGACACTCTGTTACAAGAGACGCCCTCTGCCCCCAGGGAAAAGAAGACCTCTGTTTCTTGAGATGAAGATGATTTTGGAGATAGATGAAGATAACCTTCATTTTATACTAGAATAGTCATCCTTAAACTGTACCCTAAAAGAGCTGATATGGTCCATATGCAGTTGTGGGAAAAGCTGCTTGTCCTAGGTTACAATGTAAAATTGTGCCCAAGGTTTGTATTCTATCCCCATGAGCCGTTGGAGCCAAGGTGGGGCAGTGTTTTCCTTATCTTCTGTTAACGAGCCTAACAATGCCTTGCCCATGACTCATAGATAACTTCCTCCGGGAGTTATCTCTGTTTAATGGGCCATCAAGGACCCACTGCATGACTCATAGAATGAGATCATCCCCATTGTGAGATGCTCCGCCCAGGGGGAGGAGCCAAGCATTCCCACCTGGATAAATCCAGGGTTTGGGACAGCACAAGTAGCTTTAATCCACTGGACTCCCAGAGGAGACAAGAGCTGCCAGAAGTTTCTACAGGAATCACTGCTTCGACAAGACCATCTCATCTGGACTGCCACTACCACCCTAACTAACAGGGTGTCAGGTTGTATTCTGACTCTGTCAGGTTTTTTTTTTTGTACTATTACTTTTATTTTATTCTACTTTACTTTATTTTCTTTTCATCTTATTAAATTGTGTTTCTGACTTGGAGTCTTTCACTGGTTTTGCTTTCAAACCAGCACATATTTTTGGCGCCCAACGTGGGGCAGGAGGTACTGAGAAAAGTCAGAATTACAATTTTGGGAAAAAGACACCTGTTCACCATGATGCTCAGCATGTTTACATGTGTCTTGTACCTAGCTCTCTATATCTTTCCGCACATAGGGCAGTATCTGCAGATCTTAATATTCTGGTGTAAACCAGGGTACATCACTAAGATTGCTTTATTGGTCTATTATGCCTATTGCATGATAACCTGCAAGGCAATGAGCACAATTCAGAATATGTACTCAATTTTGTTGTCTTGCCCCGGTCTAGGATGCTTTGTTTGGGGTCTCAACAATCTCACCCAGCCACAGTGGGGAGGGGTAAAGAATGATTTTTTCCAGTCTTTCAAGACTGATACAGCAGTTTTTGGAAATTTTGAGTTCTCTCTGGATACCAAGGACAGCATAATGTTGTTGTTAGTACTGCTTTCTCTTCTCTGCACAGCCTGCACCATGCTTAAAGTGCAGCGTTTTCTTGAGGCAGAGGAGAAAAGAACCAAATGCACAGCAACAGCCTTCGTGTCCACACAGATTGTCACAGAGGAGAAAGGAACCAAAAGCCAGGTCACAGTGTCCGAGTCTACGCAGACTGTTACAGAGGAAACAGAAGCCGAAAGCAAGGCAACAGTGTCCGAGTCTACGCAGACTGCCACAGAAGAGAAAAGAACTGAAATCAAGGCAACAGTGCCCACGTCCACGCAGACTGCCACAGAAGAGAAGGAAGCCACGTGCAAAGCCACAACGTCTGTGTCTGTGCAGGTTGTCACAGAGGAGAAAGAAGCCAAAAATGCCAGCATCTCCACACAAACCATCACTGAACTGGAACAGCCTAAACCGGTAGCAGTTGCTCCTGTTCAGAAGAAGAAAGCAAAGAGCAAATCAGTCCGCATAGTGACTGATGAGGATGCAGCAGGACCTTCGCACCCAGCAGAAGAGACAGAGCCAGAGATCATCACTCGCTCTCTGTCCCTGGGTGAGCTGCGTGACCTGCGGAGGGAATTCACCAGCCAGACAAATGAATCCGTTCTGACTTGGCTGCTCCGTATCTGGGATGCTGCAGCCAATGACACCATTCTGGATGGAAGTGAGGCCAGGCAACTGGGATCGCTGTCCCGGGATGTGGTCATTGACCAGGGGATCGGGAGAACCCAAGAAACTCTCAGCCTTTTGCGACGACTGCTAACAAGTGTGAAGGACAGATACCTTTGTAAAGAAGATCTCCAGGTGCACCAAGGAAAGTGGAACACAATGGAACAAGGTATCCGATGCCTGAGGGAATTGGCCGTGCTGGAGATCATTTTCTCAGAGGATGAGAGATTTCCTAAAAGCCCAGATGAAGTCCAGTGCACATCGCAGATGTGGTTGAGATTCGCACAGCTTGGACCAGAGATGTACTCCCGTTACCTGGCAACGCTGCAATGGAGGGCAGGCGAGGACAGGGTGGGCGTCTTAGTCAATAAACTAAGAATTTATGAGGACACTGTCACTGCCCCATTTCGTACCCATGTCTCATCCGTAGAAACAAGTCTGGCTGAGCAAATCCGAAGCTTGATTAAAGAAGAAATTTACCACGTCTCGCCAGAACCAACAAGAGTCTCTGCCATTAGAATCAGGTGTCCCCCAGCCAGGGAGAGAACATACACTCCACGAGGTAACCTGTGACCTTTTCTTCGGGAGCATGGAGAAGACATGAGGAAGTGGGATGGAAAACCCACCTCCTCCTTAGCAGCCCGGGTACGTGAACTGAAAAGAGAGACCCCTACCACAAAAAGTTCGTCTAGAGTCAATGCTGCTCCAGTCTCTCGAGCACAAAACTCCAGACGGGATAGGAATGATGATATGACTAATCCTCTCGAAGGAACCTCAGGAACATATTTACAGGAAGAGAGTAGCGTGCCCCATGACCAGGAATAGGGGGGCCCTGCCTCTAGCCAGGTAGAGGAAAGGGACAATCGGATCTATTGGACTGTGTGGATCTGATGGCCTGGCACATCTGACCCACAAGAGTATACGGCTTTGATTGACACTGGTTCTCAATGTACCCTGATGCCATCAAGGTATGTAGGAACAGAATCTGTTTCTATTTCTGGAGTGACAGGAGGGTCCCAGCAGCTGACTGTAGTGGAGGCCGAAGTGAGTTTAACTGGGAACGGATGGCAAAAACACCCCATTGTGACTGGCCCAGAGGCCCCATGCATCCTTGGCATAGACTATCTCAGAAATGGATATTTCAAAGACCCAAAAGGATATCGCTGGGCTTTTGGGATTGCTGCTGTAGAGACAGAAGGCATCAGGCAACTGAATACCTTGCCTGGTCTCTCAGATGATCCCTTGTCTGTTGGACTGCTGAGAGTTGAAGAACAACAAGTACCAATCGCCACAGCAACAGTGCACCGTCGGCAATACCGCATTGACAGACTCTGTGATTCCTATCCATGAGATGATTCGTAAACTAGAGAGCCAAGGGGTGGTCAGCAAGGCTCGTTCACCTTTCAACAGCCCCATCTGGCCTGTGCGTAAGTCCAGTGGAGAATGGAGACTGACTGTGGATTACCGTGGTCTGAATGAGGTCACTCCACCACTGAGTGCTGCTGTGCCAGACATGCTGGAGCTTCAGTACGAGCTAGAGTCTAAGGTAGCAAAATGGTACGCGACCATCGACATTGCCAATGCCTTCTTCTCCATTCCTTTGGCAGCAGAGTGCAGGCCTCAGTTTGCTTTCACCTGGAGGGGTGTGCAGTATACCTGGAACCGACTGCCCCAGGGGTGGAAGCACAGTCCCACAATCTGCCATGGATTGATCCAGACTGCATTGGAAAAAGGCGAGGCTCCTGAACATCTCCAGTATATTGATGATATTATTGTGTGGGGGAACACAGAAGGGGAAGTCTTCAAGAAAGGAGAAAAGATTGTCCAGATTCTACTGAAAGCTGGTTTTTCCATTAAGCGAAGTAAGGTTAAGGGGCCGGCTCGAGAAATCCAGTTCCTGGGAGTCAAGTGGCAAGATGGTCGTCGCCAGATACCCACAGAAGTCATCAACAAGATCACCGCGATGTCTCCACCAACCAGCAAGAAGGAAACACAAGCTTTCCTAGGTGCTATAGGCTTCTGGAGAATGCACATTCCTGAGTATAGCCAGATTGTGAGTCCTCTCCACCTGGTTACTCGCAAGAAGAACGATTTCCACTGGGGCCCTGAACAGCAGCAAGCCTTTGCCCAGATCAAGCAGGAGATCGCTCATGCGGTAGCCCTTGGCCCAGTGAGGACAGGACCAGATGTGAAGAATGTGCTCTACTCAGCAGCCGGGAACAATGGCCTGTCCTGGAGCCTATGGCAGAAGGTGCCTGGTGAGACTCGGGGTCGACCACTGGGATTCTGGAGTCGAAGCTACAGAGGGTCCGAAGCCAACTACACTCCCACGGAGAAGGAAATCTTGGCCGCCTATGAGGGAGTTCAAGCTGCCTCGGAAGTAATTGGCACTGAAGCACAGCTGCTTCTGGCACCCCGACTGCCGGTGCTGGGGTGGATGTTCAAGGGAAAGGTTCCTTCCACGCATCATGCAACCGACACTACTTGGAGCAAATGGATTGCCCTCATTACACAGCGCGCCCGTATTGGAAACCCAAATCGCCCTGGGATTCTGGAAGTTATAACGAACTGGCCTGAAGGTGAGACTTTTGGATTATCCTCTGAAGAAGAAGAGGAGCAAGTGGCACGTGCTGAGGAGGCCCCACCATATAACGAACTACCAGAGACTGAAAGACGATATGCCCTCTTCACTGATGGTTCCTGCCGAATTATAGGCGCTGACCGGAAATGGAAAGCTGCAGTATGGAGCCCCACACGACGACTTGCACAAGCTACCGAGGGATAAGGTGGATCGAGTCAGATGGCAGAGCTTAAAGCTGTCCAGCTGGCTTTGGATATTGCTGAACGAGAGAAGTGGCCGAGGCTCTATCTCTACACCGACTCATGGATGGTAGCTAATGCCCTGTGGAGATGGCTGAATCGCTGGAAAAAGGCCAACTGGCAGCGCAGAGGGAAACCCATCTGGGCTGCTGAGATTTGGCAGGACGTTGCTACCCGAGTAGAGAAGCTAACCGTGAAGGTTCGACACGTGGATGCACACATACCCAAGAGTCGGGCTAATGAGGAGCATCGCAACAATGAGCAGGTAGACAAAGCTGCCAAGGTGAAAGTATCACAGGTGGATCTAGACTGGCAGCACAAGGGAGAATTATTCCTAGCTCGTTGGGCCCATGATGCCTCTGGTCATCAGGGAAGAGATGCAACATACCGATGGGCCCGTGACCGAGGGGTGGACCTTACTATGGACAGCATCTCACAGGTCATCCATGACTGTGAGACCTGCGCTGCAATCAAACAGGCCAAGGAAGTGAAGCCTCTGTGGTACGGTGGACGATGGTTGAACTACAGGTATGGGGAAGCCTGGCAGATTGACTACATCACCCTTCCCCAGACCCGCCAAGGCAAGCGCTATGTGCTGACCATGGTAGAAGGAACCACAGGATGGCTGGAGACCTATCCTGTGCCTCATGCTACTGCCCGGAATACCATCCTGGGCCTCGAAAAGCAAGTCCTGTGGAGACACGGCACCCCAGAGAGAATCGAGTCAGACAACGGGACACATTTTAAGAACGGCCTTATAAACACCTGGGCCAAAGAACATGGTATTGAATGGATATATCACATCCCTTATCATGCACCAGCTGCAGGGAAATTTGAACGGTGCAATGGACTATTAAAGACTACCCTGAAGGCACTTGTGGGAGGGACCTTCAAGAATTGGGACATAAACTTAGCCAAAGCCACCTGGATGGTCAACACCCGAGGCTCCATCAATCGAGCTGGTCCTGCCCAGTCTGAACCCTTGCACACCGTGGATGGAGATAAAGTCCCTGTGGTACACATGAAAGGGATTTTAGGAAAGACTGTTTGGATTAATCCCACCTCAGGCAAAGGCAGACCCATCCGTGGGATTGTTTTTGCTCAAGGACCTGGTTATACTTGGTGGGTAATGCAAAAAGATGGAGAAACCCGTTGTGTACCACAAGGAGACCTAATTTTAAGTGAGAACTAGAATTAGTGTGTAAGGTTTCATTCTGTGTATATATATATGTATCTGTGAGGGTGTATGATGTAGATGGTGATAGAATAAGGGGTGGATTATGTCCTAGGTTGCAATGTAAAATTGTGCCCAAGGTTTGTATTCTATCCCCATGAGCCGTTGGAGCCAAGGTGGGGCAGTGTTTTCCTTATCTTCTGTTAAGGAGCCTAACAATGCCTTGCCACATGACTCATAGATAACTTCCTCCGGGAGTTATCTCTGTTTAATGGGCCATCAAGGACCCACTGCATGACTCATAGAATGAGATCATCCCCATTGTGAGATGCTCCGCCCAGGGGGAGGAGCCAAGCATTCCCACCTGGATAAATCCAGGGTTTGGGACAGCACAAGTAGCTTTAATCCACTGGACTCCCAGAGGAGACAAGAGCTGCCAGACGTTTCTACAGGAATCACTGCTTCGACAAGACCATCTCATCTGGACTGCCACTACCACCCTAACAGGGTGTCAGGTTGTATTCTGACTCTGTCAGGTTGGTTTTTTTTTTTTTTTTTTTGTACTATTACTTTTATTTTAATTTGCTTTCATTTATTTCTTTTCCTCTTATTAAATTGAGTTTCTGACTTGGAGTCTTTCACTGGTTTTGCTTTTAAACCAGCACAGACATCAATACGGTGCTACAGAGTATTTGGTAGTCTGGAGAAGTAGCTTCTATGCATTGCAAAGCTCATCAAGATGGGGAGACAACCTCCAAATTAGAGAATCATTTTTCTGATGGAATAGTAAAAGGGGCTGCAGAAAAAGGCATCCTAACAGTGGTACCACAGAGGGAAATTGATTTGTCAAGGTTTACCTTGAAGTGTGATCAGAAAGACCATCAGTTTTCTGGCACAAAAGCTGAAATCAAAGAAAGTGAATGGACCATTACACCAGAGGGCCAGATTGTAGTCCCATCTCAGTGAAAACATGAAGGTACTCATAGGGAAACAGAAAACGTTTTGAAACATCTGAAGAAGGTAGTAATAGAAAGGGAAGTGACTGATATTATAGTGTATAACAAACATGAAATCCGCTATAAGAACAACCCAAACATGAGCAAAATACTTGCGTTAGAAATAACAGAGGCAGGGGATTTTCCTCGAGATTATTGGAAAATAGAATTTGCTGAGTTACCAAGCAAAGAAAGAAACTGGTATGTATTGGTATTGGTTGACACCTTTAGGAGATGGTCTGAGGCTTACCTCTGCTGCACTAACACCGCAAGGGAGGTGGTGAAAGTTTTACTCAGTTACATAATCCAATGGTTTGGGGTTCCTCTGGGGTTGCTCCCCAAGTGATGGGGGAAGTTAGTCAAATGTTGGGAATTGTTTGGCATCTGTAAATTTCCTATATACCCCAGATGAGGGATAAGGCTGAACGTGTGAATGGAACCATTAAAACACAGATTAGTAAAATTTGTTAAAAACATCCATGACATAGGTTCAAGCCTTGCCTATAGACTTACTGAGAATCCGCATACAACTAAGGCTGAGAGACAACATAAGTCCTTATGAAATATTGCATGGCAGGCCATATCAAATTGTGTATATTATGGGAGAAACTCATATGAGGGGGAAAATTGACTTACAGAGGTATTTAATAGTTTTAAGTTCCACTTTGCAGAAGATCCAGAGATTCGTGGTGTTATTCAGACCAATAGGATGGACACACCTGCTCATCTGTTCCAGCCTGGAGACTGAATCTGTTAAATGGTGAGACAGTGACCCTTAAAAGCTAAGTGGAAAGGATAGTTCCAAGTCCTGACTACCCTTACTGAAGCCAGAGTTGCTGGCAGAGAACCCTGAATTCTCTACTCCAGAGTTAAGAAGACCTCTGCTCCTGGAACAACTGGAAAACAGACTGATACAAATCAGGATGATTTGTTTTAAATTGTTCTTTTTGTGCCTGTTATCTGCACAGTTGGTAACCATGGCTCAGATCTGGTCCCAAAATTTGCATGTGGCTTTAGTCCAAAATGTATCCAGAGCTCTTCATAAGAACAACTTGTCAGGGTGGTATTGGATATGTGAAAATGATGTCTGGTAAGTTTTGTGTCTAGATAAAGATTGGGCCTGTGCCCATGGGGCTGTAATTCCAAACATAACAATATTTGATCATATTAAGGATTATTAAACGTATTGGAAAGCAAACTTAATTTGCAATTTTGGCCTTACAAGAAGTCCATGATTTGTCTGGTATAGTTTTACAAAACAGTATGGCTCTCAGTTTCCTACTAGCCATAAAATCATTAACACTAGTTGTTCTAATGCAGATCAGAGTGAAAGAATTATTAAGGATTTGGTTGAAATTTGAAAGCAAACTCAAATTCTACATCAGGTAGCTTTCAAAAGGCTCACTGAACTTTGAATATATCTTCCATATACTCATCTCATGGTTACCAAACTTGGCCTGGAAAAAAGGAACTGTTCATACTACTTATATCTGTAGTTAGTCTTTGCATAATAGTTAACTGCATGATACGATGGTGTGGTTAAATATGGGGTAGAGACTAGACAAGGTAAAGTCTTTTTAGTCTCTAAAATGATGCCAAATGATTTTTGTCTTTTTTTTTCCTTTTATATATTCTCTGTATTCTTTACACATATATCTGTAGCTCTGTAGCCTATTCTTGTATCCTATCTTGTATCTTGTGGCTAGTTTTCCCAGTACTTTTCCCTACCTTTCTCCTGTGCAGAAAGGCAAAACATATTCCAAAGCCCTTATCCTATCTTGGTTCTTTCTGAGAACCAAGGCTGAAAAACAACTCTTTGAGACACATTTTCATTAACAAAGTACAGTCCCATTTAAGGGGGGAGGATTTAGAAGGGGCTTGAACTGGGGGAGAATTGCATCACCACTTGTGCTCCTAATTGGTGATTTTTGTCAATTATGCTAATTTTCTAAACTTATAAAACTGTATTCACCCGGGGGGGGGGGGGGGGGGGGAGGGCTTCTGTGGACATTTTCCATATCTGCCCCTGGAAGCCCCCAATAAAAATCAACCTTTATATTACCTCCTATACTAATGTTATCTCAAAAGCGTGTTACTTTATTTCTAGGTTCGTTAAGGCATCATTTTGATTGGGGAATATTTGGCTGCACTATTCACAGAGATGGCTTTGTTATTGTTGGGGTTGGGGTTTTTTCTTTTGTTTAAGTTTTTTTTTTTTTTTTCTTTTTCTAAAGGAAATTTCCTCAGCAGGCAAATAAAGCATGTCTGCACATTCAAATGGTTACTCAACATGTAGCATAGTTCAAAGCTAAATCCCACAGTGGTCAGTAGACCTGCTCAATCTCATATTTTAGCATGTATAGCACCCATTTTAGCACTGTGCCACTCTCCCAAAACACAGCACTAATGAATTACTGTGCATTACATCCCTCATTAATGTTCTGATAAATATTTTAGCAGTATGTATTTAGCAACTGAGGGAAAGAGACAATCCTGCCTTTTACGATGCAAAAGGGTTAATTACAGACTGGATAAACCTCCGTGACTTAAAAATTTATAAAGAGATGCAGAGATTAACAGGAAAATATGTTATTTGCAGTTAAATAAACATTCAACTGCATAATCCCTGAGACACTAATTTTAAAGAAGTAAAGATTTTTAGAAAAGTTAAGATTGTAGTTAACAATAGAGTTTGCTGATTTAGCTGAAACACTTTTCTAAATAAAAGGCTGTGATCTTGGCAGTGCGCATTAGGGAGATATCCCATGCGCCGCCTGGCGTCGCAATAAACATACACTTTCTAACTTTAACTGTTAGAGAGTTTTTATCCATCACAGTTGGATATTGATAGTAGATCGATATTCATCTTTTAATAATTCATCTGGCAACTGCGGCAGGACTCTGCTCTCTCTGGCTGAGGGGCCATCGGGGTCTGGGACTCCTCCGGGAGCCCACCCAGAATTTACTGGGAAGAGGGCTCCTGCATTCCCGCTGACACCCCGGGGAGAGACCAGATCTGCCAAAGCTATGGACAAAAAGGTATGTTTAATAAATATTAGAAAAAGGTACCTTTGAATACAGGCAGCTTATAAGTTATAAGAGACGTCTTATGCAAAGCAGAGGCCTGATTGGGTTTTGTAAGCTCCGTGGAGCCTGGTATTAATGGTTATTTGTGTTTTAGGTGGGAGCCGGTAACAGCACCAGGTGTAATCAGGTGTCCCGAGGTGGGACAGTGGTGGCAGCAGGGTCGTCAGCCTTGTGGTTTAGGAGCAGTTGTGGGTCCGGTCTAGTTTATGGTTTAAAACGGCTCGGGGATTGTGGTTTGTGACCCAGACCGGGTCGCAGGAGACCGTAATTGGGGTCCTGGCATGTCGGCTGTAGTTGTGTGTTCAGGCAGTAAAATTATTGGTGTGCTGTATGTGTTGTGGTCTATGTGGATTTGCATTTTAGGCACCTTGATTTGTGTGCTTTTGGAGCATGTTATTAGTGTGGGTAAGTGTTTTGGGTTTGTGTTTGTTTAAAGCTGTGAAAGAATTTTAAAATCCCCGCCTGATCAGCGGAGGGATATCTGTGTTTGTGTTTGGAAGAGCGGAAGGATTTGGAGTGCTTATACCGTGCCTGGAGTGTGTGCCACGGAGAAGTGCTGTGTGTGAGTTTTGTTTATGTGGTTGGAAGTGATATTTTAACCAGTGTGTTGTTAAGTGGAGAAGACGGTTGTGGGTAAATAAGCTGTTTATTTTGTGTGTAAAAGAACGAGTGGTGTGAAAGGTTTGAAATTATGCCCGGTATCACCTTGGTAACCGGCGGAAGGATTCAGGTTTTGTAGCCTTGAACTGCGTTTCTAGCCCAGCTCAACCCCAAAAGGGTTTGATTATAGGTGTTTTATTTTGGCTGTGAGGGAACATACTTGATTGTTTGTGAGGTTTTGAGATTGCCTGTGTGTGGAGTGGTATTTTAACTAGGAGCTGGTGATTCCTGGCTGCAGAGGAGTGCGGGACGGTGTGGGGCCGGGGTCGCCTCTCCTCTTCCCTCTTGTGGAGGGATTTGTGCTGTGTCCCCGCTTGAGTCCTTTGGTTTACGGTGAGACTTTTTTAAAATTTTTGGTTGAGTGTGTATGTTTGGGATTGTTAATATCTGGCCCAAACCTGGTTGGTATTTTGCAAGGTCCTCATCTGTAGCCTGATTACAGCTCGACAGGAATTGCGTTGAGTTTTAACTGTACGCTTGCTGTGGTATGTGTAAAACTGCTTGCAATTTTTGAGTGCAGTTTAGCTGCAATATAACCAGTGCAGGGTATAACAGAGGAATTGGTTTGATAGCAATTTGTGATCAGCAATTTAAGCAAGGAAGAGGGGACAAGTGTGTGTTGCCAATTTGTTTGATTGTGTTGTGTTGTTTCCTTTTAGATCAAAATGAAAAGGAGTTTTCCCCTCTGTGGCGTGTGTGTGCATGTAAACCCTGCTTCTCTCTTCAGTAAAAGCATAAGCCCAGGAGCAGGAGGTATAGGGAGAGAGAGCCTAGTTCGGAGGAGCTTTCCTGCCCTAGGGCGGGTTGTAACTGCAACCCGGGGATTGTGTTTCTTTGTGTGGTTTGTTAAGAGCTGTGGGTTCGAAAGGTGTTTAGGTGAAAGTACCTATAGCATCAAGGACCCGAAAACAAATCAGAGAAGTCATTCAAGCACCTCTAAGACAAGCAATGACCTCTTATGGAGAAACAAAACTGATTAAGGTTCCCTTTTCCTTGACTGATTTAGAGATTTGAGAAAAGATTGCTAAGGGCTGTCGAAGTGATCCAATAGGGGTTGCTAAGAAAATGAAGCTTATGATTAAGCAGCATTCACCTGATTGGGCAGACCTTTAACTGCTGTTTGATGCCTTAACAGAGACTAAGAAGCAATTAGTTTTGAAAGTGGCTGGGGATCTGGACAAGGATGATTGTAGAACAACACAGGAGGATGTTAAAGATGTACTTCCCCTTTAAGACCCAGGTTAAGATCCTAATGATGATGAGGGGTTAGGATGGTTAAAGAGATACCAGGAACTGATAGTAAAAAGGACTAGAAAGACCAATCCCCAAAACCATGAACTAGTCAGCCTTAATGCTATCAAACAGGGCCTCTCTCAAACACCTTCTGAATTTCTAGATCACCTGCGAGACGCAATGCGCGGACACACCCCCCTGGATCCTAGGTCTGATGAAGGGATGCAGCAATTAATAAGTTTATTTTTAGGACAATCTACAGGAGACATCAGGCGGAAACTCCAGAAGGTCCGGGGTCCAAACAGCCAGAATTTAGAAACTTTTAGTTTTTAGTAACCAGGAAGAAGGATATAAACAAGGGATGATGAAATTAGTAGCACTAGTAAAAGAGGGAGAAAAGGGAAAACGTGGGCAAGGTCCACCGAAACAGAGACCACCCTGACTGGGAAAAGATCAATGTGCATTTTGCAAGAAATTTGGTCACTGGAAATACCAGTGCCCAGAACTAAGAAGGGGTGATGAACATAGAAAAGGTGGTCAGAAAGGGGAAAAAGTAGTTGCTCATGTAAAAGAGGACTGAGGGGGACTGGAGGGCCCCACCCCAGGGGACCCTCTGGTTATAGTCAAACTAGGGAACAAAGAGAAAGAGGTGGAATTTTTAATAGACACAGGGGCAACATTTTCAGTGTTGAATAAGGCCCTAATACCTGTAACCAATGACTATGTTATGGTAAAAGGAGCGACTGGCCAATCTGAAAGAGCTTATTTTTGCAAGCCATTGAAGTATAAATTGGGGAAACAGTGGGGTATTCACTGATTTTTAAACATGCCTAAGGCTCCATCTGCACTTTTGGGCAGAGATCTGCTAGAGCAGCTGGAGGCAAAAATAATATTTAAGAATGGGGAAATTATTTTGGAGGTAAAAGATCAACAGTATGTAGAACTGTTAAGTTTAATGATGATAACCAAAGAAATTGAAGTTGCAAATGAAGATGAAAATTTTAGGAAAATAATAGATCAGGTATTTCCTGGGGTGTGGGCTTCTGATATACCAGGAAGGGCAAAGAATGCACTACTAGTACAGATCAAACTTAAAAGGGGAGGACAGCCAGTGAGGGTTAAACAATAGCCCCTGACAAGATTTAAGGGCTGTTAACAAAGTAACTGAGGACTTGTCCCCGGTAGTTGCCAATCCTTCCACCTTGTTAACCCGTGCAACACCTGAATTAACCTGGTTTACCGTTTTAGATTTGAAAGATGCATTCTTTTGCCTAACTCTCCATGAAGCCAGCCAGAAAATTTTTGCCTTTGAGTGGGAAAGCCCTAAATCTGGATGTAAAACTCAGCTCACATGGTGCGTATTACCTTAGAGGTATAAGAACTCCCCCACTATATTTGGGGAGAAGCTTGCAAAAGATTTGGAGTCCTGGGAACCCCCACCGGGAGAAGGATAGCTACTTCAGTATGTGGATGACCTTCTGATAGCTACCCAGACCCAGGAGACATGCGTGGACTAGACGGTAAGTCTCCTAAACTTTTTGGGTCTGCAAGGGTACCAAGTATCCCAAAAGAAGGCGCAGATGGTAAAGCAGACAGTCATTTACCTGGGCTATGAAGTGAGTGCTGGACAAAGAACCTTAGGGCAAGGTCGCAAGGAAGCAATATGCCAGACCTCAAAGCCTCAGACAGTGGAAGAACTGAGAACCTTTCTAGGCATGACAGCATGGTGCAGACTGTGGATTTATAATTATGGATTGCTTTTTAAACCTCTGTATGCCTTGATCACGGAAGGAAGCAGAGATCTTCAATGGACAAAAGAAGCAACTCGAGCCTTTGACCAGTAAAGAAGGCCCTCATGTCAGCACCAGCTTTGGGACTTCCTCACATGAGTAAGCCATTCTTTTTGTTTTCTCATGAGAAGAAAGGAATCGTTTTAGGAATACTAGCACAAAATCTGGGCCCGTACCAAAGGGTTGTTGCCTACCTCTCTAAACAGCTGGATACAGCAGCTGAGGGGTGGCCGGGGTGTCTCAGAGCCGTTGCAGCAGTAGCAGTGAACATCCAAGAGGCACGCAAGTTCACCCTGGGCCAGAAGATGACTGTGCTAGTGTCCCACACAGTGGCTGCAGTCCTGGAAGCGAAAGGGGGGCATTGGCTCTCCCCACAGAGATTCCTGAAGTACCAAGCTATACTGGTAGAACAAGATGATGTTGAGATTGTGGTAACTAACATTGTGAACCCAGCTTCCTTCCTCAGCGGAAGTATGGGAGAACCAGTGATCCATGATTGCCTGGAGACCATCGACCTATTCCAGTCGCCCTGATCTGAAGGATACCCCATTGGAGGATGCTGAGACCTGGTTCACTGATGGGAGCAGCTGTGTCATCCGTGGAAAAAGACATGCTGGGTATGCAGTCACAACAAGCAGAGAGGTAATAGAGTCTGGACCATTACCAACAAATACCTCTGTGCAGAAGGCTGAGATAATTGCCTTAATTCGAGCCTTAGAGCTGGCAGAAGGAAAGGAAATTAACATCTATACGGACTCAAGGTATGCATTTGGGGTAGTTCATGCACACAGAGCCATTTGGAAGGAGAGAGGACTGTTGGACTCACAAGGGAAGAATATTAAACATGCCCAAGAAATACTGAGACTATTGGATGCAGTACAGCTACCTGAAAAGGTAGCCATCATGCACATTAAAGCGCACCAAAAAGTGAGCTCTGAATTGGAGGAAGGGAATATGCTGGCAGATAGGGAGGCAAAAGAAGCAGCAAAAGGTGAGATACTTGATGAGACAATTGAGGCAACATTGATTCCAGATGGAAAAATTTCTATTGAAGGTAAACCAATATACAATAAAAAGAATAAGAAACTTATTAAGGTGGAAAAGGCAAGTTATAACCAGGAGGGATGGGCTGTAACAGAAGAAGGGAAACTTGTAGTACCCTCCTATTTGTTGTGGTCATTAGTACAGAGGGAACATGAGAAAACACACTGGGGAATAGATGCCTTGTATAACCATTTGAAAGAAAGAATCATTGCCAGGAAATTGCAGGGCACAGTGATACAAGTAACTTGTCAGTGTAGCCTTTGCCTCCAAACTAACCCTAAAAATACCCCAAAGCCTAAAGTGGGACAAATTGGGAAAGGTTGTGGACCTGGGCAACAATGGCAAATTGATTTTACAGAACTGCCCAGAAAGGGAGGATACCGTTACCTCTTGGTGTTAACTGATACCTTTTCAGGATGGCCAGAAGCCTTTCCTGCCAGGACAGCTAAGGCCCAAGAGGTGACCAAAGCACTGTTGCAAGAAATAATACCACGATTTGGAGTTCCAGCCACCATATCCTCAGATAGGGGGGCACACTTTATTTCAAAAATTGTGCAGCAAATAAGTCACCACCTGGGAATAGACTGGGAATTGCATACCCCATACCATCCTCAATCTAGTGGCCAAGTGGAAAAAATGAACCATTTGATTAAACAACAAATTGTGAGATTGGGGCAGGAAGCAAATTTGCCCTGGCCCCAGGCTCTCCAACTGGCATTATTGCAAATTCGGAAAAAACCAAGGGCAAAAGAGAAACTAAGCCCTTTTGAAATATTGTATGGAAGGCCGTATGCAGTTCAAGAGGGAACAACACCCATTCAAGTAGGGGAAGAAACCATACATAGATATATGGTGGCCCTAAATAAACAACTTAGAGGAGAAATATGTGGCTGGAGCTCAAAACAGAACTAGATGGGCCAGTACATGATGTACAACCTGGGGATTATGTGTACGTTAAGTCTTTTGCAGAGAAGACCTTAGAACCGCAGTGGGAAGGACCATTCCAGGTGCTTCTCACTACCTTCACTGCAACCAAGATAAAAGAACAGAAGGCCTGGATTCACCACTCCTGAGTGAAGAAAGCCCCAGACGGAATTTGGAAGGTCACACCAGGCGATAACGAACTGAAGCTGAAGCTCGCTCAGAACCACGAATAAATGGACTAATAGTTATTATGGACATTATGTAGAAGGTTGTAACTATTGTAGTAATTACCTTAGCCATAACAAGAGTTAACGCAATACCACGTAGATATCATGTGACTGGGATATACTGGTGCCAGGGAAGAGCTTATGACCCTTACTCTTGAAAGGCTTTAAACAAGATGCTAAAAGTCATGAATGCAAGCTTGTGGGAAGGAAGAAATGTTTGGGGATATAAGCATGCATTCGTACAGGATGGGTTCCACAAGGCTTACCACCCACTCATGAGACCGATCTGGATTAGCTCTGAATGCTGTGACAAATGCTTGAGTAAATGTCCTCAGTTTAGACTCAAAATAGAGGGGTGTGCAATAAGAGGGTATGACATTGACTTTAACATCACTCAGGTATGTACTGAGCTCCATAAGAACCAGACCATGATTACTCCACCAGTGCCAAGAAAGGCTGCGATCACCCAGATGCCAGCTATTCCAGAAGTAGAGGAACAAATAACTCCTGTAGTTACCAGGATTGGGCCATATGCTATTAAGAAGACAGGAGTTCAGAAGCTGACAGTTAACCCAAAGTGGTCTTTAAAACGAGTAGAAATGGGAGTACAGGTAAATGCTTCTCACGTTAGGCCAGAATGTGCCCCATTTCTCAGGAACTCCTTTATGGATTGGACCACTTGGCTTCAAAAAAGTATGCCTCCTAATTTAGGAGTAAGAGGGATCTCACTGGGTTGCTAGGGACAGGACTGGGAGTGCTGAACACAATAGATTCAGAGGTGCTGATGAATAAACTAACCTCAGTAGGGAGCGATTTAGCTAAACTACAGCAACCTTTGCAATCCTCTCTACTAGCACTGGGTAACAATCATTAGAAACTGACCCAAATACTACCAGAATGGGAAAACACAGAGGAGCGAGATCATGAGGTAATAATTAATGCGCTAGGCACAGCTAGCAAAAACATCTCGCTGGCTCTAGGGTGTACTCAAGCACAACTGTCGATGCAATCAGTGGCTGCTGCAGTTATCAGGGAAGGTGGAGAGGGAACATTCCCTGCTGAAATTCGCAAAATTTTTTGGGACAATGCCTCTGATATGGAGAGGGAACTTCAGTCTTGGTGGGTGTTGGTCAATTTCACCTATAACCCTGTGACTAGTATAGTGACAGCCTTTGTTTTAAACTATACACAATGCCTCAGTGGACCTAATACATCCAATAGTCTCCTTAGGATTAAACCATGAGGGAACTGTATTGTACCCTTCTGAACACAGGATGTGGGCACGAGAAATTGAAGGAAAATGGCAAACCATTAATCTAGAGCCCTGTACTGTGAGGAGACAACTAGGATACATATGTGAAGGGACATTAGAAGGTGACAAAGACACTTGTTTGGATATGGACTAAAGTATTTGCCACTTTGAGACACATCCAGGCAAACAGAAAACTTCACTTGAGTATACAGGACAAGGTTGTGTCTGTCTAAGGACTGCATGCCCCATGATAAGGATAGACAACCAAATTATAGATGAGACTCAATTCAATTTGTGTGTTTGCAATTTTGTTAGAATTAAGGGATGTGATTTTTCCTATCGGGCACCTGTAATATCACATCAATATATAAAGGCCAACCTAGCCACTGTGCAGAAGATACTGCCTGTGCCCATAGGAATGAATTTGACTTTAGTTGCTCAATTGATGAAACATCATGAATTGAGAGAAATCTTAAAAGAAATTAGAGATGGAGGGAAAAAGACATTAATTCTGATACACCATGACACAGAGACCATCAAAGGGGTTTTTAAAAGGCTTGAGGAACATTTGTCTTATCACTGGTGGGATGTGCTTTTTGGGTGGTCACCGACAGCAACTGGTATACTAAATGCCTTAGTCCACCCTATAATTTTGTTGCTTATTTTGGTTAGCATAAGTTTAGTGTTATCTGTTATAATACTTGTTTGGAATTGGAGGATGCTACAATGAATAGCAGCCTTAACTTCACTATCGAAGGTGTATGGCTTGATCTTGAGAGACACTAGCTGTACGGCTTGGATAGATGAAGAAGACTGTATACTGAGTAAAAGAATTTACTCATTTCAAAGAAGAAGTGGGGAAATGAGACACTAATTTTCAAGAAGTAAAGATTTTTAGAAAAGTTAAGATTGTAGTTAACAATAAAGGTTGCTGATTTAGCTGAAATGAATAGATAAATTTTGCTGAAATCAGTTAAAAGTTAGAGGATAGTTAGAAGAAACCAGATCTTAGATAAGCTATACTGGATCTAGTAACTCATTGCTTGTCAACTTCATGTTTGTGTAAGCTGTGCTTGTAATGAAAAACAAAATCTAGCAAATGAATCTCAAGGACACAAGATAGTTGCAGACTTCCTGTGCTTGAAAGACCCATTGAACACAGGAAACGCTAAGTTCTACCAAGGATTCCTTTGTCAAGTATGCATTGAAAAGGTAGAAAGGTCAGAATGAGGAAGACTAATTTTACTTCTTCGTTTTGGTGACCACTCCTCACAAAAGGACCACCGACTCATTTCAGGGAACAAACTATGCATGCTTAATAGCTTTTTTGTTAATTAGCGTATGAAGCGGAGAAGAGGAAGTGACAGGGGTATGAATATGCATTTGTATTTTGTGTATTCAACACTTTTGTAAATAAAAGGCTTTGTAATTACCTGTGATCTTGGCAATGCGCATTAGGGAGATATCCCACGGCGCTGCCTGGTGTCACAATAAACATACACTTTCTAACTTTAATTGTTAGAGAGTTTTTATCCATCACAGTTGGATATTGATATTAGATCAATATTCATATTTTAATAAATCATCCCAATCTAGGATTTCCCCATAGGAAAAATTACTAAAGTGAATAATATTTTATATCCATGGTCAACATGTATACAGCAGCAAAAACAAGAAGGCTGGTTCTACTGTCTGGAAACAAATAAGCAAAACTGGTTGCTCATCCAAGGCAGCTTCCTAGCCTGGAGCTGGTGTTTTTGGAAATATTTGGAGGAGTTTGTTAAGAACAGATTCTCTCTGGTGACAACCTGAGGGTATCTGAGGTAATCATATGTCCACTGTGCCCCACTATCAGTGGTCCTCTCTCTTTTTCAACACTGTGGGTCCTGACTTTTGGGTTGAATTTTTGGATTTTTATAAGTCTACACATCCTTAAAAACCAAGTTATCAAGATGTTTCCATGGGGCTCTTGTCTTCTTTGCAACAACAGAGTCCCCAGGCAGGGGCTCCTTTATTTCAAAAACCAGGCCTTTTTAAGCAATTAGGCCGTTATCAGTTACATTCCATTTAAGCAGAACAAATGTCATTCAACCAACCACCATACATCACGATGTGAACACATAATCATTATATAACTTTATTTTCTACCTCTAATTTAGCTGAGTCACTTTCCCATAGTGCTTTTCTGCATAGTCAAATAACAGGCCTGAGTCATGATTTTACAAGGGTAACAAGGCCCTTATTTTTTAATGTTTTACCTACATGCAGCATCTCCTCCTTTCTTTGTTTTTTGTGTGAAGGGTTCATGTACCCTGATGCCAAAACAGTCTGCACCTGTAAAGCTATTATCATATTAAGACTATTACTGGTCATCTGCTGGACACAGGATAAGATACATGGAATACAGATGACAATCAATAAAAACCCTTCCAAAACAACCATGCCACTGACAAAGAGACCCATAGCATAGAAAAACAAAAAGATGGCGTCCAATGTCCCCACAAACTGGAAGTAAATGGCTACTGTTCCAAAGTTCATATGACTGGAGCTCAGGGCGCATGCTGTTTAGGCAGGAGGGAGTCCATTAGCTGGAAATGTTGACTTTGACATTATTGAATGTCCTTCTGGAAGCACGGAACAGGGAATAACTGGAGAAGGTCAGCAGGATCACAATAACATGATGGTGGGTGCAGTGGGACACAAGGCCTCTGTTGGCAGGCTGCCTCCATAAGCCTCCAAACACAGCCATGTTCCTGGCAGTCCTACCCCTGCTCCTGCCTTGGCTATGAGGGCTGGATGGTGATCAGGTAATTTCTCCTTTCACTGGGCCTCGTCTCCTTAGAGGCAATCAGTGTTTGTCCAGATGACCTGTTGGCAATAAAACACATGGGTACCTTCTTTCCTAGGTTAGTAAATTAGCTAGGCCTTGCCATTGCACACCTGATTGTGGATCCTTACGTAAAACTTTTAGAAATTGGTTCTGCACACCCAAATATTCAGAACAGTATTGCTCTGCCGGGGATCAAAATTGATGTGTGTTGCAGAGCAGAATGAGTTAAATGACATGAGCAGCATGTCTGATTTGTTAAAGCTTGTGCAACAACAACCTTGAAGCTGATCACACGGCATGAACCGTGTCCAAGAGGAACATCGCATCCTGTTCATGTATGCAGTGTAACCACAGCACGCTCAGTTCACAAGGTGAGCACAGTAACATGTAACCAATAAGCGTTAAGTGGAGCATCTTATTGCAGTTTTGGAAAGTATAAATAGAAGTGCTTGAAACCAATAAAGGTCTTTGCATTACCACTGCAGAGTCTGTGCCTTATTCTGCCAGCGACTGGTGCCTCATGTGAGGAGTGACAGAGTGTATCTGTGCAACAGACAGCGGACCCCACCAAATGTAAGATCCACTGAAAGGAAGCAGCAGCCAGCAGAAATCTCTTCAGAGTTGAAGGTGAGTGGTGGGAAGGATGGGAGCCCAGCCGCCCTAAGAAGAATCTATTTTAAGACTTGCAGAGTTATTGCTTAAAAGTTGTGAGAGACATGTCTCGTCTCATAGTCTTAAATGGATATTAAATTGGGTGGCTAGAAATATTGACGGCATCAATACTTTAACTACATTTATGAAAGAGGTGTGGGACGCTGCTGGAGTCAAACTTTAGGATCGAGTAACAAGAAAGGCAGATCTTGCCCTGGTGGAGATGCTCCCTGCTTGGCGAGCTATGCTCGAGGTTATCAAAGCTCATGATGCTGATTAAAAACAACAGAGATCCCACAGCTCTACGAGTGCTGAGACAAGCTGTGGCAGTAACCAGATGGCACCGTCTGCCCCTTTGCTAACCCCTGCTGATGCAGTAAAGGTGTCAGCTACCACCAAGGCAAATTCGGACACTGACCCAGAGCCTGGAGAGGATTCTTTTGATCCGGGACCCATAGACCCAGAGCAGGAGCCGGATCTTTTCCCTCCTGACTCCCATGACAAATGGGCTAAGGTTCGTCAAGATGCTTTAAATGCGGGAGATGTGGAAATAGCACAGTGCATAGTGGCATCGGTTACCTATGCACCCTGCCAGGTACCAACCTGGACAAGATTGGGCTTTAATGTAATAAGGAACTCTGTCAGGCCCTGGTAGAATTTGGAATCTCATCCCCTTTTTTCACTAACATGCTGGGCTCTGTTCTGAAATCTGAAACTATGACACTGCATGATCTAAATACTCTTGCTAACCTTTTACTCACCCCAACACAAAGAGCATTGTGGGAAGCAGAATGGCTCTGCCTTAGCCAATTAAGACAGTTGGCATACCTTAACTGGGGGGATCAACAGAAAGCTGCCATGACCCTAGATCATTTATTAGGATAGGGACAATGGACTCATGTGTCAGGCTTGTGCAAGAGAGATGGGACCACTGAGAGGTGTTTAAAGCATTATTAATTGCCTCAATCTCATGAAGGGTGAGAACGTCTTTACCGCATAAATTAGAGGTCAGGTGTCCGTGGTCAGTGCTCGTCAGTGGTCACAAGATCTATAGCTACAAGGTCTTTTAAAGGCTAACTAGCCAATAAACTACTGCCACAAAGAATGCTTTTACTATCACACCAATCCCTAATTAATTTGTATCACACGTCTTGCTGCAATGTGGACCTTTTTTAACCAATCATATAATGACACACAAACTTACAGTACTATACCTTAAAACTTCTTATTACCTTTATAACTACTTTTATTTCTTAAACTTTAAACTCTAAAATTTTCCACTACCTATCTTAATATGTCTCTGTCTATATTAGAAACCCACATTCTTGCTTATGGTCTCTAGATCTAGAAGCCTTTTCCAAAGTCTCAGGTCCAACCCTGTATTCATTTCTGTGTTTGAGCCTGCATGCACAAGGTTTTGAGAGTTTTCTGTGTCTGGAATTCCCACAGACTGGCACTTCGATACAAGCTCGGGAGATCCCCTGAGTTGTTTTAGAAGATATTCGAGCTGATGCCTTTGTGGCTTTTTGTAAACTCCCTGATGTTGGTAGGCCACAGAAGTCCTTTACAGAAATCAGACAGGGGGCCAGGGAGCTGTACATGCAATTTGTTGATCGTTTAAAAGAATCAGTAACTAAACAGATTAGCAATGAGGAGGCGCAGAACATTCTGTTGCTAAAGTTGGCTGCTGAGAATGTCAATGAAGATTGTGAGACAGTGCTATGTCCTTTAAAGAACCCCATCTTAATTGATATCATCAAAGTGTATAATCATATTGGTACCATGTGTGCTGGTTTGAAAGCAAAACCAGTGAAGGACTCCAAGTCAGAAACACAATTTAATAAGATGAAAAGAAAATAAAGAAAGTAAAATAAAATAAATGCAATAGTACAAAAAAAACCCACTGACAGAGTCAGAATACAACCAGACACCCTGTTAGGGTGGTAGTAGTAGTCCAGATGAAATGGTCTTTTCAAAGCAGTGATCCTGTAGAAACGTTTGGTAGCTCTTGTCCTCTGGGAGTCCAGTGGATAAAAGCTGCCTGTGCTGTCCCAAACCCCAGATTATATCCAGGTGGGAATGCTTGGCTCCTCCCCCTGCGCAGAGCATCTCACAATGGGATGATATCATTCTATGAGTCATGCAGTGGGTCCTTGATGGCCCATTAAACAGAGAGAGCTCCCAGAGGGAGTTATCTATGAGTCATGCAGCAAGGCATTGTTGGGCCCATTAACAGAAGATAAGGGAAACACTGCCTCACCTGGTTTCAACAGCTCATGAAGATAGGGATAGAATACATACTTTGGGCACAACTTACATTGTAACCTAGGACATGTATTAGACAGCTGGAAAACTTCAATGAGAAGGAGAGTAAGATCCTCCCTAAGGAAACCATTTTCAGCTCTTGTGTTCCTGCATGCACCCTCTGTTAACAGTATTCACAGGAGGCAAGAAATGATGGTTAAAGGCAAGCCAGGATATGAGGATGTTGAGAGCAATGCTTCTATTTAAGGGATAATTGGTTTTACTTTATTTATGTGTTTAATCACATCAGGAGTTTGGTGTTCCCTTAAAAAGATATCCTGTGACTCAAAGGACCCGTCTCCCACACTCCAAACCTCTCGACTTAATACAGACTTGCTTAATATATTTTTTTCCTTATGACCAAGTCTGATGGAGACCCTGCCCATGGAAATGTCTCATCTCCCCTGACTTAACACAGAGCCTGTTCCTTCCCCTTGGCTGCTCTTCATGATCCAAAGGTCCCCTCCATCAGCTGGTTCTGTTGACAAGCTGGGTTTAGCTGCCTCTGGCAAAGCTCTGCTGTTGGTCTGGAGATTATGTCCTCATTGCATAGAATTTAGATTTTAAGAACAGTGGGTTGGCACCTCCTCCTTGCCAGGAGAGCTAGGAGGCCTGAGGAAATCATGGGAAAAGAAGCAAAAAGCAACAAAAACCTCCGTGCATCGCTCTGCCTCTCTCTTAGATATTCAGATCAACCACTGTAATTGTATTTTGTGATTCTGATTTAGTAGAAGCATCTCAGAAGTCATGGAATCATGTTAAAATTACTCACCAGCTCCTTCCTCCTGTGACTGAAGGTGTGGGGCTAATCTGGAGTCACAATAAATTACTAATTACGTGACACTATTGGTGCCACACTGAAACAAAAGGGTGACAGGCATCAATTTTCACCCCAAAAGGAGTCATGCAGAATAATTCTACAGGCTGTAGTCTCACAAACATCACCCCAAAACACCTGCCAGATGATCACCAAATTACAGGAACAAAAATGGCACTGTGCTACACTTTAATTTTGCTGGAATTTTGGTGTTTAAATCTAATTAGCAAAGCTGGGAAACAAAGCTGCAATCTGAATCAGGGACATTCTGCTCCTGCTTTGAAAAAGGAGTGATTTTTCCTTCCTTTCTCAGAAAAATCATGGAATAATCTTCCATGGCATGCAATGCTTCAGGAATTTTAGGAAAGAAGTTTTTTCAGGGCCCTGACTTCAATTACACCAATCTGAGTGTTAGCAATGTAAGAAATTTCTTGGTAAATGAGAAAAAAACAGCTAAAATTCCTCTTACAATATTCCAGTTCTGCTGCTTTTTGTCAACACATTCATTTGGGGTTTTCAGATGTGACCCAAGTTGTGTAAAGCGAAGCTTTACCCTCAAGTTTTCCAGATTTGCATTGTCCTTGTCTGACCTACCCAAAATTACACGTGGGGGAGATTTGGCTTTGGCCATTTTAATGTCTTTAAATGCCTTTGTCAGAAGAGACTGCCTCTTTTCTGATATTTGCATTTACTCCAATGTCAGAACTGGTGTTTTTGCCCTTTTCAGCTTCTAAAGTGTTTGGTAAAATGCTGAATATCGATATCTGTGGCCTCAGAGTGAAAGTTGCTCCTCTCCTGGTGATTTCCTTGCAAATCTTGGGACACAAACTGGGCTCACTGTGTTTAGACCCTGAAAAAATTAAAGATGAAGGGCTAAACTTCCAAATGTGACTCATCTAAGAGCAAGGGATAAGGTCTGAAAGCGTTTTAATGTTTTTAAATTCCTATTCCTGCCCTGAGACCAGGGAAAGCCTGCTCTGTAACAGCAGAACTCTTGCACCATCTAGCAGAGTACATCCCTGACTCCTCCAAACTCCTTTTGTCACTGATGAGTGAAGACAAATTCTACCTTTGACTACTCTTTGCCTTGTCTTTTTAGGCAAGTTCTAATTGGAGGATAATTAACAATGCAATGGTGTGGCTCTAATTCATCACTGTTCCCAGGCTCCAGGCTGCCCTCTTTAGATGATAAGCAACAAATTCCTTGCTAAAATCCATGATGAAACACTGCAAATGAGTGTAAAGCAGCATTACCAAGTCACACAACTGTCTTGGAGAGCAATCTAATTTTTTGGCATTTGGGAAATCTTAGGTCCTGTTGCTAAGAATCCTTGCTTTTAAATTTTATAATTAAACTTCCTGTCATTCAGCAGGAAACCTTAAAAAAAGAGCTGGCCACACTTGAGAAACTAAAACCCCAGGAATGTTTAGGAGCTGCTGGAGCTGTTAGGAACTCCAGTATCACAGAATCACAGAATTTCTAGGTTGGAAGAGACCTTCAAGATCATTAAGTCCAACCCGTGCCCTAACACCTCAACTAGATCATTGCACAGAGTGCCACATCCAGTCTTTTTTTAAACACATCCAGGGATGATTACTCCACCACCTCCCCAGGCAGACCATTCCAGTACTTTATCACTCTTTCTGTGAAAAACTTTTTCCTAATATCCAACCTATACTTCCCTTGATGCAGCTTGAGACTGTGTCCTCTTGTTCTGTCAGTTGCTGCCTGGAGAAAGAGACCAACCCCCACCTGACTACAACCACCCTTCAGGAAGTTGTAGAGAGTGATAAGATCACCTCTGAGTGTCCTTTTCTCCAGGCTAAACAACCCCAGCTCCCTCAGCTGTTCTTCATATGACTTGTGTTCCAAGCCTCTCACCAACCTTGTTGCCCTCCTCTGGACACGCTCAAGAGTCTCAACGTCCTTCCTAAACTGAGGGGTATTGCAGTAGGACACAAAATAAAGATCGTTTGACTCTAGTTTTAACAAAGATAACATCAGAAGGCTTTATTTACAATCTTTTTGCTTCTTATATAGCATGCTTCTCTAAAAAAGGTATTCATTGGCCAATAGGACTGACACTTCTTTCTATTGGTTAAGTAATAGGAAACAACAGCTGGGGAAGAGTGTTATGAGAAAAAAACACTGCTCACTTAGAAATGTTTTGGGGAAAGGAGAAAGATATTTTGGGAAGAGAAACTGTTGAAAGTTTTCCCATGGGAAAGGAGCTAGCAATGGCTAGCAAGCTGAAATTCTCTCAGGCTCAGAAATATCGAGCCCACAGAGGGGCCCAGAACTGGACACAGTATTCAAGGTGCTGCCTCAACCAGAACCCCCAGGTCCCTTTCTGCCTGGGCACTGTCCAGCCACACTGTGCCCAGCCTATAACGCTGCTGGGGGTTATTGTGGCCAAAATGCAGGACTCGGCACTTGGACTTATTAAACTTCATCTTATTGGACTCTGCCCATCTATCCAACCATTCCAGGTCTCTCTGCATCCTACCTTCCAACAGATCGACACACGCTCCCATCTTAGTGTCATCTGCAAATTTACTAATGAAAGATTCCATTCCCTCATCCATGTCATCAATAAAAATATTGAACAGAACTGGCCCCAGCACAGACCCCTGAGGTACACCACTAGTGACTGGCCGCCAGCTGGATGCAGCGCTGTTCACCACCACTCTCTGGGCCCGGCCATCCAGCCAGTTCCTAACCCAGCAAAGAGTGCTCCTGTCCAAGCTGTGGGCTGCCAGCTTATCCAGGAGTGTGCTGTGGGAAATAGTGTCAAAGGCCTTGCTGAAGTCCAAATAAACAACATCCACAGCCTTTCCTGCATCCATCTGTCAGGTCACCTGTTCATAAAAGGAGATCAGGTTGGTCAAACACAACCTACCCCTCCTAAACCCATGCTGGCTGGGTCTGATTGCCTGGCCATCCTGTAAATTTTGCGTGATGACACTCAGCATAAACTGTTCCATTATCTTACCTGGTACTGAGGTCAGGCTAACTGGTCTGTAATTTCCAGGATCCTCCTTCCTATCCTTTTTGTGAATGGGTGTCACATTGGCCAGATTCCAGTCATCTGGAATCTCACCAGTGAGACAAGACTGTTGGTAAATGATGGAGAGTGGCTTTGCAAGCTCATCTGCCAGCTCCCTCATCACTCTGGGATGGATCCCATCTGGTCCCATAGATTTATGAATATCCAAGCATCTCAGAATTTCTTTGACTGCCTCCTCTTGGATAATGGGGGGACCATTCTGTTCCCTGACACCATCAACAATATGTTTCTCTTCCTTTTGAAACATCTTTATAAATAATCATCACCCTCCTTATGACAGTAAATCTATTTCTCCTGAAGTATTACACAACTAAATAAAAAGTTCTGAAAACAGCTGGTCAAAACACAAACACTTTCCTTATCCAGAGCAGCAACTGCTGGTCAATATTCTTGGCCAAGACAAAACAATTTTGCATTGCTTTGGTTGTTGTATCCCTGCCCAACTTTTAGAAGCACAATAATTTCCTTGCTTACTCACACTCTCCACAACATCCAAAGACCCCAGATGTAAAGCCACAAAATCTGAAGTTATCTGACAACCAAATCCTGTGGGAGCGACGGGTCAGTCATGATGGATGGAGACAAGAGATCTCTGGAGTCAAGCCTAGTTTTGAAGCATGCAGTTTATTGCATAGGGCGTGGGTGAAAGGGCCCTGCTTCCAGCTGCCAGCTGCAGCTCGGAGCAGGTCCGAGAGGGTGAGAAGAGAGTGAAGAAAAGAAGGAGCAAGAGAGGAGGAAGAAGAGAGAGAGAGAGCGAAGTTCCCGTCACAATACATTAAATCTTCTTCTATACTGAATATTCTAATTTACACCAACCAATCTAGTACAAGATAAAAATCCTATAGCATTTACATACAGCCTATAAGAATGACTACATTACCATACAGTGTTATAATTTAAACCCTAAAAACTACTCTTTGGACCCTTCCTGCCGAGCTAGTAGGGTCTGTTTTGACCCTTAGACTTTCGGTAAGGAGAAGGGCATTGTTTCATCAAGGGGGGATTTACTTTCAGCTGACCATACCATTGTTTTCCAGTTGTTCAGTAACTAAAGCTTGGCATCTTAGACATCAAAACTTGCCTTCAACTCTATTTCACTTATATGTTTCATATTCTCTACAAATAAGCAGTCATATTTATAAGGTTTTCCTGTTTCATCCTCCCCAACAAAACCCAACCACGATGTGAAAGTTAGAAAAGTTCTGAAACAAAAGCCACTCAAAACACCCTTCCTGAGAGAGAGAAAACATGATCACAAATCTCCCCCATCTCTGCCTCCTTTGCTGCCAAGTATCTGCAGCACCTCACAGGAGATGAAAAGCACCCAAGAGCTGTTCCTGTGGATAGGGAAGATGTTCTGTGCCTGCAACAACTCAGCTACAAGGTTTTTTTTTCCTAAATTCTATCGTGTAGCTGCTGCTCTGCAGCCACAGAATCCCAAGATTGCTCAGGTTAGAAAGGACCTTAAAAATCATCTCATTCCACCCCTTCCATGGGCAGGGACACCTTCCACTATCCCAGGTTGCTCCAAGCCCTGTCCAACCTGGCCTTGGACACTTCCAGGTATCCAGGGGTAGCCACGGCTTCTCTGGAAACCTGTGCCAGGGCCTCCCCATAGGGAAAGATTTCTTCCTACATCTCTCATCTAAACTGTTCTCTGTCAGTTTGGAGCAATTCCCCCTATTCCTGTCACCTCATGGCCTGATCAGAGGTCTCTCCAACCTGTCACTGCAAAGCCAGGGATCCCCCTAATACATGGGAAGCTGGACAGAGCAACACAGATGCAACCAATGTGGTTTCATTAGGCGTTCTCCATTTATTCTCTCAAAATGGCAGGTTAAATACAGTTCCAGATAGTTTACAGTTACAGGTGCTTTCTAATTGGTATTCAGATAGAAAAGAATGGAAACAATCCTAACCTTAAGGCAGCTACTGTGAACTTACTATAACTATGCTATGAAATGCCCAAACACACCTTAATCTAATTTCTTACTGCGCCACAGGCTTATCTACTACTACACAGGCCTGAATCTGAGGCCCAGCTTGGAATAGCTCATACCTAATCCCAAAATGCCTCATGCCCTTGTTCCCTAAGAAATTCTGCTACATCACTGTGCAGAGAGAGAGACCTGACAACATTTCCTTTCAGTTCTGTGTAAATACTTTGGAGACAAAAAAGAAGATAATATCTAAATACACAGAACCCTCTAATGTGAAACATTATATGATGCTTCATAAACATGGAGCAAGAACAATTCCCAATCTTTCAGGCAGCTGTCAAAGGGATCAGTAATTAAATCATTAGGTTTGGGTGGGAAGCAATTCAGTGTTGCTGCCCTGCCTTTTTTAAGGTCCAGCTGCTCTGTCCTAAGCTTTGCTGGGAATTTCTTGGGGACATTTCCTTTGGAAGTGAGTGTGGGCACTGCATGACACAAGTTTGGGTGTTTGGGGTTATTTTGGGAAGGAGAGGTTTTTGTGCTTTGTTTTTGGGGGTTTGTTTGACTTCTCTAGTGAGAGAGAGCTTTGCCTTTAGTGTTTCAGCAAAACTGTAGTTATGCTTTCTTGTATCTTTGGCTTTAAACAAAATTCTGCTGGTGGCAAGATGGGACTAAAACTGAAATGTTCACAGCATGAAATGGCCAAATGAGGATGAGGAAGGGGAAATAATTTTCCTACATACAAAAAGTAACTGGTATCTTTGTACTTAAGGTAATGAATATCTATATCTTTATAAACAAAACTTTGGAGACAGCAGCAGTAGAATCTGTCTTTTGTCATATTTTGAGCTACTTCTGTAGTGATGACAAACAAAAGTATAACAGAAAATAAGTTATAATTTTCCTTTCCCCTCCTGGTATTTTACTGCCCTTACCAAAATGCCATGAAACATTTCCTGGCTATATTCATTTACACAAAATCCTTGCTGCTGGTGCAGCAATTGCTTACAAAACAATAATTTATTTGTAACCTCTTTGCAGCTTTGGTATCAAAGAGTATCTCTCTCTCTTACTTCATTTCAGTCTGTTTTTCTTGCTTTTCCTTTCTTACAACTCTGGAGTTTTAAGTGATTAAGTTCATGTAGTCTTATGAGTGCCTAACTGACAGTTTTTGGCTTCTTTTCTTCCTCTCTGCCAAGGTCGAGATAGAGACACACAGGAAATGTAGGATCAAGTTCGGACTTGGAATGTTTATTATCTTTTATCTATTTACAGCATTTACAGACTCACAAGCTGTGAGCTTAACTAGCAGGCTAGAGAAACGAGGTAAAATGGAGTACTTCTTGATCTCTACCAGGTTTTTTCAAGGACAACCTGTCCAATTATGAAATGCCACCTAAATTATTTTTATTTTAAACCCAATAACTAACTACTTGAAGTCTGCAATGCGGACTCCATCAACCAATTACAGAAAACCACCTAAACCCATGAAGAAGAAGGAAGAAGAAGGTGAAGAAGAAGGACTTAGACAACACCCAAAATCCTCCATCTTAACTCACATGTATTACTGTATACTAAAACCTTAAATCTAAGTTTCTAGCATTCCAACACCTAACTGCCATGGAATCACACATTTTTACAGATTCTGCCCATAAAAGAAGCTTAAACAGTGCAGCAAAACTGCTCTGGATCCATTAGCTCCACTTAACAAACTATAATTCCTAAATTATATGTGAGAAATGGACCCCACTCCTCAAATGAATTTTTAAACATTTAATGAAGGACAATAGGGGACAAAATCAATAAAGCAAAAGTAACAGTGTTGAGTGTGTAGCCACAGCCAGAGGCACACCGGCTAACCATAGCAACTCTTCTTATATACCCTTTCTACTGCATCAATCAAATACATATTAATAAACCATTATACATATTCAAACATTTCTTTGAATTTGTTTACATGTTCCAGGAACTTTTTAGCATGGCCTCTCCTCTGAACCGCCTTTTTAGAGCATGTGCAGTAATCTTGGATGTGGTTTTGAGGGTTGTGTGCCGCTTCCTCCCAACGGCCCCCTGTTCCATGGTTTCAGCAGGTGACAGTTGTTGATAGTCAAAGTGTCAGTAGCAGGGGTCCTCATTACGCCCATTCCTCAAATGTTATCTGACCATGCAGATGTTTTAGCTATTTCAGTCATTGCAAGTTAGCCACAAGTACTCTAAATCAACATCAGCTACTTCACAGATGTGTCTGAGTTATTTTAATTATTGTCAGTTAGTTACAAAAATAAAAGCATTAGTTATTTCACAACTATAGCTATTTCTGCAAAAGTTAATATATTATAATGTACAGCACATAGCATCCACTTTAATATTTGTGAAAGCCAAAACAATGTGTTTATCACATTATAGATCTGTTTTTCTGTCATTCCTCTCATTCTATGCTGCACTGGTGTCCTGATTTGAGACAAATTTGGGAGGAAATGTCCAAAAGGATGTCTCCTCTGAAAAGGCAGATTCCAGCAGCCCCTCCCCCAACCAGTTAGGTAAAAACTATTTCCTTGGAGAAAAGTGAAAAAACCCCTGTTTATTTAACAAGCAGAATACTCACAAGCATGAGGAAAAACTGAATAATGTTAAATAATAAAACCCCTTGTGGAGGCCCAGGGGCCTGCTACCAGGAGCGGTACCCTTTTAGATTATGGTGAGTAAAACCTTCCTCCCATGGGCCTTTGCAGCCACATGTTACTATTTCTTAGGTTTCATTGTTCTATTGGTTTAAGTTTATGTCACCCTGTTCAGCCCCTGTTCACTATATATGCACCCTTCCTAGAATGTTCTTCCTTCCCTTGGACTCCACTGGGTTATTTTTGCTGAAGTACCCCACCCCTGTGATCCCATTAGTCCCCCCGGTTCCTAGCCACCCCTTTGCATCATTTTTCCCTATTCCTATTGGACCCTGACTCTCAGAACCGCCAGATTTATCTGGTATATAACCCTGGATCCTTGGCCCTATTTTGGCTCTCGTCCCTGGAACACATTCGAGGCTATACCCACAATGCATGTGCCGACAATAAATAGCACTTGGATTTCCAAACCGGACCCTGTTTCCTCGCCTTTATTGTCAGCTCTTTATTAGCAGAGTGCACTGGGCCTCCAAAGGTACAGGTTGCTCTCAGGGACATGCTGTTGCACGATGCTACAACCCCTCACTGTCAGAAAATCTGGTAAATCAGAGAGTCCTTTCTGTGGGTGTGGCTCAGCTCTCGCTCAGTGTCTCAGTACAGCTTGGGGGGGGGAGGCTCCCAGGCGATGTCCTGGTGTTCTGGACCAGAGAAAAGCTGAACAGTTCCAGAAGAAGTAGTCACAGTCCCAGAAAAACTTTTCTTGCCTCAGCTAACAAGGAAAACCAGAGAAAAAAGCAAAAGAAAACTCCCCGTCTCTTTATCTGCGGAGCTGAGAGATAGAAGAGAACCGAGAGAGCCTTATCTCTGTTTCTAAAAAGAAGCAGTGAAAGGAATTTCCACTGCTTCCCTCCCCTCTCTCCTTGAGCTCACTTAAAGGCACAGGACTTATATCTGGACCAAAAAAAGCAGACGATGAGGGATACCAAACCATACAGTCACCCCAGGACAGCTGGTTAAGCTCTCTCTGGCACCATCCATAATCAGTTCATGTTGTGTGGCAGTTCTATCCCACTTCAAATATTTAGCTATAAAAAGTGGCCCAGGATTTGGAGTGGAACAGCGCTAGGAGTGAGCTAATGATGTGAGACTTGTGGGGAAATGGGTTGCTGTTGCTGGCTGCCCTACTTAAGCACAGTACCTTATCACCCTGAGCCAGGAATAAAGGCTGAGGGGTTGTGGTGCTGCCAATAAATGTTTTGTGTTTGCTTTGTGGTTTCCCTGCCAGAAACAGGGCACTTGTATCCTACTTAATGATGAGTTTTTAAATTGTGTTTACCTCTTTCTAGCAATCTGCATGGCAGATTCCAAAGGGAATTAATGGAGCTGCTTGCAGGTCCTTCTTTCCCTTTTCCACAAAACTTCCTTCTGCTCTTTCCCTGCAAAGTGTGTGATCTGTTTTCTGGCAATGCTACAGTTGTAAAAAGGCCCTTTATAAACATAATCTGAGGTAACTGTTTCTCTGTATTCAGAATACACTGCCCCTTTATAATATTTGAGTTTGAAGTAATGGCATTGTTGTGGTTTCTAGAAAGTGAGTTAATGACTGGTAAAAGAATGACCCAATGGCCTGAAATCCACTTGTCTCTCATCTCTCAATAAGGAGATATTTTTCTTTTCCTTTCCTTTCTCCTCCCTTCCATATCTTACCAGGCCTATGAATGACTTTCCTGGTTAAATGTGAACTTCTTTGCAGAATTAATAAATGGTTTAGGAAACAAAAAGAGACCTAAATAGTATTTACTTTGTTAGTATAAACTAATTACTGTAAAGTGCAGTATGGACTGGGGAGGGAGTGGCTTCCTAAATGCTCTCAGTGACATCAAAAGGCTGTTCTTTGAGCTAAGACTGACTCAAAACCAATAATACCTGCAACTCTGAAATGAAGTGGGAATTTTATTTTGATTTTAGAGGGGCACTTTCTGCTCTGACACAGGGCTGCAGTGTGGGTTTATTGCCTTTTTCCCAACATGGAAATGTAACTTGAGATAATTTTAGTAAGGAGGTAATATAAAAGTGGATCTATTTGAAGGCCTTAAGGGGCAGTGTCTTGGTTTGGAAAAGACAGGTGTCTGCTAGGGAGGGCAGGGCCTCCCTTGGAATGGAGAATTCAAACCCCCTCCTTCCGAATTATTATTATTTTGAATATTAAGGGGGCTCTCAGGCAAAGATATGGGGATAAGAATAACAGTTCTTTACTAGTATATATAATAAGGCAAACAAACAACAACAATTACAGCATTAATAATAAACAGAACCAGGAACCCAGTAACAGCTTCCCTGACTGCAGGCACTTTCCCTTTTGGTGCAGTTACGGCCACAGCCGACAGGGGCACTGGCAGGCTGCCGGTGGGCAGGGCAGGTGCGATGATCCCCACGCAGCTGCAGGGGGTGCTGTGGCGCGGGCTCGGGGAGCACGAGATAATGGCGGCTTTGTCTGAGACGGGAAGGGATGGATCTATCAGGAACTCTGGAGCTGTGGCTGAAGACACGGGAGGTCTCGGCAGGCAGGGGGTGTGGGCTACAGAGTAGCGAAAACCTCAAAACAGTGCCGAAGAAGCAGCAGGGGGTGGGACAACAGTGACCCTACTCCCAGCACGGCCACAGGCCCCTCTTTTAGTGAGACAGAAGATATCAAGGTCCCAGTTCAGTGACTGCTCCCAGGAGCAGAGGCTCACCCCACACCAGAAGAAACAGGACCGAGCTGGACTTCTGCAGCAGCAGTTAGTTTCTTTCCCCAGGCTGCAGCTACACCGCTCTCCTCCAAAGGCTCAGATCGAGTTAGAGAGACTTTCCCCTCGCCACCGTCTCAAGCACCCAGCCATCAGTGCTTCTTAGCAACACAATGGGAAAAAATTCCACTAGTAACAAGTAAAGAAAAAGGAAAAAAAAAAGCTCAACCCCCAACAGGCAGTTATGGAAAGATGTCCACAAAAGTCCAACCCTACAGCTGTGAGTACATTTTTATAGGTTTTCGTAAATTAGCTTAATTTAATGTCCTGGGTTGGCAGGCAACTTCTACTCTATATCCTACATCGTGGGGCTATATTGTGTCTAGCAGTTGTTTCTCTTCCCCTTTGGCGAGGACTGTGGCTGATAGGCGGGCCCTCGCTGGAGGGGGGGGGGGGGGAAACGGCTGCGGGCTCCTTTACTTTCACTTTTTGGCTGGCGGCTTGCTCTCTGCTTGGCGTGCTTGCTGTTTTGCTCGCTACTCTCGCTATTCTTTGCTAGTTTTTTTCTCTTCCTTTTTTCTTTCCCCTTCCCGAAGATTAGGACCGGCTCTGGACTGACCTGACCTCGCCTGACCTGAGGAAGTTCGGGAATTTCCAGGGCTCGACACAGAAGATCTGCGCCTCTTCCCACACAGTATCTGTTTCCTTCTTTTTTTTCCTTTTGTGTGGGGAGTGTTGTTAATAAAATAGGTTTTTCCACTTTCCCTCCAAGGAGTTTTTCTTCCCTCCCGAACCCAGGTCTGGGAGTGGGGGAGGGGTGGTGGAGGTTTGTCTTAGGGGTTCTCCCCCTAATCTGTTCCAAACCAGGACATTTATAAAAAGTACTAATTAGGAATTCCCCTCCAGGTCAAGCCCCTTCTCTGGAGGCCCCCCCCCCCCCCCCAGCACTAGCTGTACTTTGCCCATGAAAATTGTGAGAAATCATGTTGTGATTTGTGTCAATCAAATAGCACCCACCTATGTATATGTGTCTGTGGACAATGCAGACAGAGACCATGGGATTATAAAGAAGAGTTTTAAAAATCAGCTAAGTAAGGCATGGAAATGGGGTTTAACAAAGTGACTATATAACAGTAGGCTTTTAGCTAACAGTTTGTTTTAACAACAAAATTGTAATTGTTTGCAAGGAATTAATATAAGCTTTAAACTACCTTGTAGTATAAGTTTCAAACTATCCTGAATCGATTTCCCTCTGCCTGCTGGAAAGCAATTTCCCAGCTAGTCCCGGCTGCCCTGGCAGGGAACCGTTTCAGCTCGGTTAGGCAGTCACAGGACGGACTGGCAACCACCCCCCAATGGGTCTTTTAGCTACACGAGCACTGTTGAGGAGGCTACGACGAAGGCAGGAAAAGGAGACTTTGTGGCAGTGCTACAGGTTGGTTTTTATTGTCCCTCTGCACCTGCTCAGCATGATGACGAGCCACAAAGTGAGGAATGGGGCGGGGTAAGTGATTATAAGGGACCAGAAAAAAGGGGCGTACACAAGACAGGTAACCAATCGGGAGAGTGGGGATGGCACACAGACAACTAATCGAAAATGAGGGGTGGGGGATTTTCCAGCCTGTTTCAATCAGGGACTGACTTCTCCCGAACTTTCCAGAAGCAGGAGAGAGTCCTTCCCGGAGATCGACAGGCACAGGGAGATGAATACATTTGACTGACAGCAGCAGGTGGCTGCACAAACAAGTGCAGGGGGAAACCATTAGGGGAAAAGGATAGGGGGAACATGGACTGTACCATTACATAACTCAGCTAACATTAACAATAAATAAAAAACAGAAAATGCGCCACTACACTATCCTTTGTACAAGTTATAAATTGGTTTTTTTGAGTATAGAAAATGTTATAAATGCATAGTATATAGTTGGCTTTTCGTAAATATTAAAATGAATACTGTATTTTCTTTTATTAATAGAAGTTAGAAATGTAATTAATGTATTTTTTTAATGATTGTAACATAGTGTTAGAAGTAAAAGACTAGAGCTTTTTTCTGTAACTAGCCAGACCAGAAGAAAGAGGTGTTATCCTTCATTCCTGCATGAAGATTGCTGACCAAAAAGCTATTGAACTTCTGTTATCAAGTATCTTGTCCAAATGAAGATGACCAGAACCCCAAAGAATTTATGGGACTTATGCTACCAGACAGAATGGAGCCACCTGCAGATGGATCTACCAGATAAAATGGTTGGAGGGGAGTTAAAACTGAACAAAGAAATTCACACTCAAAAGAAATGTTCGAATTATGCATGTGAACTTTTAAATATGCAACAGGCTGATACTTTTAAGGAACAAACTTTTTGTTAGCAAGTGTGTGCTGGCTGGCTCCGTGCCAGACACCCTCGGCCGAGAAAATGTATTTTGCTTTTGTCTCTCCTAATTGTCTATTTTCTTTTTATTTTTTTATTAAACTTCTAAATTTTTCTAAGAAAGTGAACCTCGTTTTTCACAGAAAATTTGTAACAAGAAGAAGTAAAGCTAACATAAGACTGACAAATATTTTAAAACATGCTGATTTTAGGTTTTTGTAATAACTGAAAGAGGGACCCTAAAAGAAGACTTGCTGACCTTAGGTTTTGTAAAAGAAAGGGCCCTAGGTGGAGAGGCTAGTTTTAGGTTGTGTAATGATTGAAAGAAGGCTTGCAAAATACATGCTGACTAACAAAATATACATGCTTGCTTGAGCAAACTGTGTAGCCAAAATAATACTAGTGGAAAAAGATATTTTAAGAGAAGAATGGGAATCTGGAGAGACATCAGAAGACCATCTCAGACCACCTGCCCAACAGATCTTCAAAAACCACAACTGCTGATTATGAAGAAAAGCAAGTAAAAATAACTGAGAATTTGAAGAAGTAAAGTGTCTAGAATGGTATAAAACACCATTGGTTTGAGAATTGAATCAGTGCATTGCTTGGGGCGGAGACCCCCGTGCACACCAGCGCTGTTTGCTTGCCTCTTAGCAATAAAATTCTGATTGACAATCAACCCATTTTGGTTCTGAGTTTTGAAATTTTATAACAAAATGTATCTTGAAGAGTTGTTCTCAACCTTGGTTCCCAGGAAGAACCAAGATAGCATAGGAGCCTTGTACCACCTGGTCTTGGAGCTCTGGAATTTGTTTTGTCTTTCTGCCTAGGGAAAGGGCATAGAAAATTCATGGGAAAACGAGCCACTAATACAATAAGCTACAGAGCTACAAATACATGCGTGAAGAATACAGAGAACATATAAAAGGAAAAATCAAAACAACATCAGGTTTTGTTGGATTTTTCCTCTCTTGCAGGTGGCACAGGAGTGATTTGTCAGTTCAGAAAGGCTGTAACGAGGATCTGTGTCTGCTCCTAAAGGCTCTGTTTGTGCCCAAGTCCCTCAGCATCCCAGACCCTCGGGATTCCCTGGTGAAAGGAATGAGGAGGAGGTGTCTACAAACTGTGGGACTGCTGGTAGATAAAGCCAGATACTGAAAGGTGAAAGAAACAATGGGGGAAACCATAAATTCCATAGGAATTCCACTAATAGACGCAAATTGTTACTCACCAAAGACTGTGCTAAATGTCTGAATTTAGAGGAAAAAAAACAGACACAAGGAAAAAGAAAAATGGGGGGGGTATACATTGGAAGGGGGTCTTAGGTATTAGGCATTTTCAGGGAGTCTGTACCTCTCAAGTACCTCAGCCAATGGGAGAAGAGAGAGGGAAATGCGGCTGGGAAATTAGGATAAAAAGGAGGCTGCATCCCCTAAAAATTTTGAGAGACCCCATGGGGAATGCCCCATGACCTCTCTTTATTCAAATAAAGTAACAGGACTCCTCTGTCTCCTTTTTGGACATAAACTGTCGCCCTGATATTTCAGCCTTCTGATGTTTTCATAGTTTCTGAATTCTTTCTCACACGAGTGTTATAAATAAAAGTAATGTTTATATTAATATACAAGTATGTTTTCCATTCCTCTCTTGAGGCGGGAACAATTGATGGACTTTTGGTTTGACCAATGTGGTTGGAGAGGTGGCAACCTTATCCTCCAATCCATGATCTGGGTGAAAATACTATATAATTGGAGTCAGATAATAGAGGCTGGGCTTTTTGCCCTGTGAACTGGATGGAGTCCGTGAGTTCCTCTTGTGTCCTATTGCGACATCTGGTGACCACCGAATGTAAGTGCAGCCGTCAGCAAGGTACCGTAACCCCCCATCCTGATTTGACGGCGGTGGCCGTGAGCTTGACTAGCAGGTTTTGCATGCAGATTTTTGATGAAATGGTAACTCCTACGCTCTTCCCGGAGGACGCCCTGGTTTTAGAAATCTGGGAAGACTTTTTGGAGAAAAAACAAGCTGCTGTTCCCAGAGACAGATTTAAAAGTTTATATTTTTTTGGGAAATGGCACGGGTTTTTTTCCCAATGCTGAGAGAGCATTTTCTAAAACAGCATGGCAGCCGTTAGGGTGACCGTTTGCTTGAGATTCTGTCTGCGGAGTATGACTTAGACGTGGTAAATTTGCTAATATACTGGAAACGCTTTGATACAGTCCTACGGAACTATGGGGGGTCGTCAGAGTCTAAGGTTTCTGCAGATGCAGAGAACTCCTCAAATGAGCTCTCCAAACAGGAGACGGACGGAGAGGTTGAGGCAGATCTCCGGTCTGATTGTGCGATGGAGCCCTCCCCTCTCCCCCGGGCCACTGCGCTGGGAGGGGCTTCCAGTTCTGATTGCGAGTTTGATCCGTGGGCAGTGGATTGGGTCCCAGAACAGGTGGTCCTGAGTGGCCAGCAGGTGGGCGAAGACCTCAGAGATTCCGGGGGCTCCCTTGAGTTGGCTACGCTGGCGCCGCCCCTCCCTGCACCTCGGGGGCTGGGGAACGGCGGGAAGTTGCCCTCCCTCCGTGCCTTCATGGCGCTTGGGTGCGGCGAGCAACCAGCTCAGCCAGCGCCGGTGCTGGGGCCTGACTTCGTAACGACATACTGCCCTCATTGTCGGATTGCTACGAAATACCCCTCGCGACGCGGCAGCCATTTTGGTGGGGGCAGGGGGAGCCGCATCTGGCTCTGCACCGCCCGCCGTGCCTGCGCAGTCGGTGGGAGCCCCGGAGGGCGGGGTTTTGATTGATCTTCTGTCGGACCCGGCCTCCATGGGCAGGCAGTCCGTTCCGCTCCGCTCGGAGCAGGCGGCACCTGCTGTGAGATCCCGTGTCACGGGGAGGACTCTGCTGGGGGATGTGCCGGCCACTCCCCTCCCCGCGTTGGCCCCACCGGGGACCCCGGGGCAGGGTGGTGGCGGCGGCGCAGGGGAGAGCCCGGACTCGGGCAGCCCTGCGCTGTTTCCCTCCCTCCCCGCGGGTCCTTGCCCCCCCGCGCCATCCAGGCCGGCCGTTTCGGCGCCGGCCCCCTTGGCCGGGGCGCGGGGCGGTGCCGCGGTTCCGTAAGCCACGCCCCTGCCTGCGCTTCGTTCCCTTCCCGCGTGAGGGGGGTCCCGCACAGGCCCTGCTCCATCCCACGCCGGGTTCGCATGCTCTGCCAGGGCCCGCGGGTGCTGCAGGGTCCTCTGTGCAGACTGCGGCAACCAGTGCCTCTGTGCTGCAGACGGCGGCGAGCCTACCTGTGGCTGGAGCTGCCCCGGTGGCGTCTGCCCCGGCTCCGTCACCCCCGCCTCCCACGGATACCGGGACTGCGATGAATGCAGACCCCGCGGTATTCACCTTTGGCTCAGGCGGCGACACAGCCGTCCTGAAGCCGGTGCTTGCCCGGGGCAGAGGGTACCGGGCTGGTGGATCTTCTTCCGCCGGCCTGTAGACGCTGCCTCCGTGTCAGGTTACAGTGCGTCCCAGGGATTATTCACGTTTCTGGGATGATGTGAAAGCCAAAGTTGTGGAAATGGGGGATTGGGACTTGGCAGACCACCTCCTGGGTTGGGGTGATAGGTTCCCTGGCCCTGCTGGTGCTGAAGAGAATGTGATATCGGGTGGTGTTGAGGTGACTCCCAGTCAGGTATCTGCTTCTGTTCCTGTAGATTCCACGCAATGGAACCTAACAGATACTACCACCTTACAAGGAGGTTACCAGGCTTTCCCTGTGATTCGGGGTGCTCCTAATAACACTCATCAAGTTCTGTCGTGGAAAGCCATGACTGACCTACGGGATAAGGTTGGAAGATTTGGTCTGGGGTCTACTGAAGTCATGCAGGTGCTTCCAGTTCTCAATGCTGACATACTGCCACCCTATGATATCTGGCATCTGGCTCGTGTTCTTTTTCAGCCTGTCGAGTATGAGATCTTTGAATCTAAATGGAATCAATTGGCAAGCCAGAACAGTAGCACAAAATGCTGTGTTGGGTCCGCAGGATCCCAGGGGTGGGATTGGAATTGATGTGCTGCTGGGTGTGGGCAATTTTGCTGATGCTAACAGGCAGGCTGCCTTTGACCCTCTTGTACTCGACCAGTGCCAGAGAACAGGTATCGCAGTGTTGATTCAAACCATAGAAATTGCTGCTCTGAAGGAGTCATTTGTGACCATTGTCCAGGGTTCTGAGGAACCTTTCTTGCGATTTGCAGAGACGCTCACTGCCTCTGTGGAGAAGCAGGTGGAGGATGCAGAGGCAAGAACGCTTTTGCTCAAACACCTTGCAAGAAGTAACTGTAATGCCGATTGTAGGAAAATTATTGAGGCCCTCCCTGGTGATCCTTCTGTAATGGATATGGCCGAAGTGTGTGCAAAAATAGGCACCACAGGTTATAAGGTGGTTGCCTTGGCTACTGCTCTGCAGTCGGTCTCGAAAGGGCCGCAGGGCAGGCAGTGGAAACAGGGGAATGCACAGGCCAGCAAAAAACAGGGAAAGAAAGTACAGAAGGTGACAACTCCCTTGTTTTTGTGTGGTCAGTGTGGAAGGCCAAATCATACTGCAAACGTGTGTAAGGCAGGAGTCCATGCTAATGGTCAGCCTTTGCTGAGCTCGGGAAACGGGAAGCGGAGCTCGCAGGGGAGACGCGCCCAGACACAAGCTTCTCTCCAAGCCCCAGAGCCGATGCAGGTTTGCTTGGCTGGCTTGCAGCCAGTACCCATGGCTCAGCAGGTGTTGACGTCTGCACAGCAGCAACAGTTGTCTTAGACTCTTGCAAAGTGCACAAAGTCCCCCTGGATGCCTTTGGTCCCATGGGAGGGGGCATGAGTGCCCTCCTCATGGGGAGGTCTAGTGCCACTCTTCAGGGTATTATTGTGCATCTAGGACTCATTGATACAGATTACATGGGACAACTTTGTGCCATGGTTTCCACACCCACCCCCCCATCACTATCCCTGAGAAGATTCAAATTGCTCAACTTGTGCCTTTTAAGTCTTCTGTTTTCAGGACAGAGAACCAGTGGTGAGGAGACAGCTGCTTCGGATCTACCGGGCTGCCTCAAGTTCACTGGGCTGCTGTCCTGACTGAACAACGTCCTGAGATGCTGTGCACCCTGTCCATCCCTGGTGCGACACCACCAGAAATTCGCTTCCGTGGGCTGATTGGCACGGGAGCCAACATCACAGTTCTCTCCATTTCCACGTGGCCGCCAGAGTGGCCCTTGGATCCTGTGGAGACGCCTGTCGTGGGATTGGGTGGAACGGCTCAATGCTACGTGAGCCAGCAGCCTGTGTTGATCACGAACTCGGAGTGACAGATGGCCATGGTCTGGCCTCATGTCACTGCAACTATTGCCAACCTCTGGGGGTGGGATGTACTGGCCGCATGGGGGGTGTGCATTGGGATGGATTTTTGATGGGGGCCACTGTGATGAAGGGCGCACAGTGTTCTACGCCTCCTTTACGGTGGCTGGTGGACAAACCCGTCTGGGAGAACCAGTGGCCCCTCCCCGAAGACAAACTAGTCGCCCTTCGAAACTTAGTTCAGGAGCAGTTGGACCAGGGACATCTGGAGCCATCTACCAGTCCCTGGAACACTCCTGTCTTCTGCATCAAAAAGAAATCTGGGAAATGGAGGTTGTTACAAGACCTCCGGAAAGTCAATGCTGTGATGGAAAGCATGGGGACGTTGCAGGCTGGTATGCCATCGCCTACTATGCTTCCCGCAGATTGGCTGGTCCTCATCGTGGATCTGAAGGATTGTTTCTTTACAATTCCTTTGCATCCTGATGACAAACCGAAATTTGCCTTCACAGTGTCAGCAATTAACAATGCTGAGCCCGCACAGCGATATCAATGGAAGTTTTTGCTGCAAAGCATGCGTAACTCTCCTGCCATATACCAATGGTATGTGGCCCAGGCCTTGTCTGGAGTTTTCAAGCAGTTTCCTGACGCCCATCTTTATCACTACATGGATGACATCCTTTGTTTCATTTGCTGAAAACCTTGTGGTGTGCCATTCAGGCCTGGGTTCATCCATACTGTGTTCTGCATGTTAGGAGTCATACTAATTTGCCAGGGTTCATAGCGGAAGGTAACGCAAGGGCTGACAAGCTGGATAACCCTGCGTGGGTAGCACCTCAGCCTGACACACTCGCGCAGGCCAAGGCATTGCATGGGTTTTTCCATCAGAACACACATACCTTGCAGAAGCAGTTTCAGTTGACGTCAACTGAGACTCATGACATTGTCGATTCCTGTGATGACTGTCATGCGCTTGCTGCGCCTTTGCCGGCAGGGGTAAACCCCAGAGGCCTTAGGGCCTTGGAGCTTTGGCAGACCGATGTCACCCAAGTTGCTGAATTTGGCCGGCTCAAGTATGTGCATGTTTCTGTTGACACCTTCTCCTCTGCGATGTGGGCTTCTGCTCACGCTGGAGAAAAGACCCGTGATGTCGTTGCCCACTGGAGGCAGGCCTTTGCCATTCTAGGTATACCTTCTACTGTGAAGACCGACAATGGTCCTGCTTACGCCTCGTGGAAGGTGCAGCAGTTCCTGCAGTCGCGGGGTGTGTCACACAAGTTTGGTATCCCACATTCTGCGACTGGTCAAGCTATTGTTGAATGCACTCATGGTACTCTAAAGTGGATTCTTCAAAAACAAAAGCAGGGAATGCAGGGTGAAACCCCGCACAGTCGTTTGGCAAAAGCTTTGTATACCATCAATCATCTTACAGTGCTGCAGAATTCAAATAATCCTGTCATTTTGAACCATCACCTTTTGTTGCAGGCTTCGGACGAGACACATCAGACTTGAGTGAAGGTTCGGGTGTGAAATTTAGTCACCAAACAGTGGGAAGGTCCATATGACCTTATCGTTTCAGGGCGTGTGTATGCGTGTGTATCCACAGATACTGGGGTACACTGGGTACCTGTGAAGGCAGAACCGGGCTGACAGGCAAACTGCAAGCCGTGACCAAAATGAAAGTCATCAAGTGAATGAACCATCGAGTGATGACTCAGATGCAGGCGATGCGAGTGATCACTCGGATGGTCCCTCCACAAGCAGACACTGAACATTTTTCATTTTTCTTTTTCTTTTTTTAAAACAGAAAAGGGTGAGATGTCGCCCTGATTTTTCAGCCTTCTGATGTTTTCATAGTTTCTGAATTCTTTCTCACACGAGTGTTATAAATAAAAGTAATGTTTATATTAATATACAAGTATGTTTTCCATTCCTCTCTTGAGGCGGGAACAATTGATGGACTTTTGGTTTGACCAATGTGGTTGGAGAGGTGGCAACCTTATCCTCCAATCCATGATCTGGGTGAAGATACTACATAATTGGAGTCAGATAATAAAGGTCAGGGCTTTTGTCCTGTGAACTGGATGGAGTCCGTGCGTTCCTTTTGTGTCCTACTGTGACACATAAACCTCTGGTGTTTGTGGATTAATTTTCCTGACACTGGAGAAGGCTGTGAGCAGGATTTGCTCTGCACACTTTGATCATGGGGAATGAAATCAGTCAGAAGAGGTACTGGTGTAGAAAGTTCAGGAGATAGGAAAGGCTGACAGCTGAGGAAAGTAAAAGTGTGTCTGATGTCCCCATTGCCCAGTCAGCCCAGGGTGGGGGGTTGTGGTGCAGTGTGACCTACCCTGCGAATCAGAAACCCCAGGGTGCTGCTGCAGGGGTGCACAGCAAAAGACAAGGAAGAAAAGGGAAACTGTAGCAATGCATCTATAGAACAGGCCATTCCCATGCACCAGCCAAACTGTTTGTAGATAACAAGCCACCTGCAGTCTTGTTTTCAGGGTTCTCAGGAACTAATCAAGGCCACCAAGAAAACAACAGGATGAAAGTGGGAACGAAAAGCCTGGGAAAATGCCTGGAAGAAATGCAAAACCTAGACAAGAGACACACAGCACGATGATGGATGCTTGACCAATTAGGTGTCCTGAAGGATGTGTGTCTGCCTTGTGAACAAGTGACTTAGCCAATCCAGAGACACCTGTATATGTGGACAGTAGTGCTAGAATCTATAACAGGGGTTTAATGTAAACAGCTTCTGCTGAAATCATATTGATTCTATTATTCAGACACCCATTTTCACTCTGCAGGAAACAGCCTCATGTTCCCCACCTGTGGCCCAGGGAATGGTGAGAAGCATGGAGCTGCAGGAGCTTGGAGAGGCCCAGCCTTCTTCAGGACAGGCAGAGGAGGCTGGGGACAATCCCCCTACCATAAATCCAGACAAAAAAAAATTGTGCTCTGACTCAGGAAAGAGCTGCAAGAGCTGAGCAAGCTGAAGAACACACAGGTGATGACAAGGGACTTGCCTCTGCAGTCTGCTGTGGAGATGGGAGCTGGGGGTGCAGGAGAGGTGGAGACTGAGTGGGGGACAGGGAAAAGCAGCACAGGGTTACGCAAGAGACCCAACACCAGAGTGTGCAGGGAAAGCCCTCTCTGCAGGAGGCTGAAGAAACTCAAGTCCCCAGCAGAAAAAACTAAAGCCAAGGCTGGTGCAGTCACCAGCCAAGGGTAAGGATCCCGTGGACTGAAAAAGGACCAAGTGCCAAGTATGATACCTGCAAAAAAGAAAAAAAGACTGGTAAAGGAAGTGTTTCTTATATACAATAAGAGGACATTACTTTTGCCACCTTTAAACTGCATGTCTGCTGAGTATTCCTGGCTGTCTTACACCCTGTGTGGAGTACAGAAGGCATTCCCTCTGGAAGGGGTGGAACAAGGAAATGAAGTGGCTCTGTTCCCTTAGCAAGTAGCTTGTGAGGATTGTTTGGCTCTGCTCTCACTGGGGGCTGGTCTGTAAAAGCTCCTTTCTGAAACTCTGCAAAGATGCCATGTGCAGCTTTGTATCTTCCTGGTGCTTCCTATCATTGTTTGATTTCCTTTCCCCTGCTTGTAATAACTTGCTCTGCTTAATGGTCCAGGAGAAGTATTAGTAGAATCATCAGGAAAATTAATTCACAAACACCAGAGGTTTATCTCCAAAAAGGAGACAGAGGAGTCCTGTTACTTTATTTGAATAAAGGGAAAGGCCATGAGACGTTTCCCATGAGGTCTCTCAAATTATGTTAGAGGATGCAGCCTCCTTTTTATCCTAATTTCCCAGCTGCATTTCCCTCTCTCTTCCCCCATTGGCTGAGGTACTTGAGAGGTACAGACTCCCTGAAAATGCCTAATACCTAAGACCCCCTTCCAATGTGTACTCCTCCCTTTTTCTTTTTCCTTGTGTGTCTGTTTTTTTCCTCTAAATCCAGAGATTTGGCACAGTCTTGGGTGAGTAACAGTTTGTGTCAATTAGTGGAATTCCTGTGGAATTTATGGTTTCTCCCACTGTTTCTTTCACCTCTCAGTATCTGGCTTTATCTACCAGCAGGCCCACAGTTTGTAAAGACACCTCCTCCTCATTCCTTTTAATCAGTATTATCAACCTAAATTAATAGATTATAAAAACAGTAGATTCTTACAAATGCATTATGGTGGTGATGAGTGTTGTAGGGGAGGCTTGGTAAACAATGGGCTCCAGTTTTGCTGCTGGAAGTGTTTGCTTTGGTTTTTTGTATCTGTAAGTCAATAAAAGCCACTTTCATTGTCTCCAATTAAGCATTGACTGCAGCTGGAAGTGGGATAAGGGAGGGAAGGAGGGGATGGGCTGTCACTACCTGCCCACATATGTGGGGAATGGGATCTGTGAGGGATCCCTGCAGTGCAGGAGAAGCCAGGGAGCCAACAGTTGCGATCTGCTTGTGCTGGGGCTGCTCCTGGAGAAACAGGGAATACAAGCTCAGGAAAAGCCTTTAATTTGATTGCTGTAGCTCTGTGCCACCTCCCTGGCTCTTCCAGGTGTCTCAGAGCTGACCTAAGCACACCAGTGAGGAGTAAACACACCCCAGAATGCTGAACCTTGCTCTGCTAAAGATTCCAGTTGGGACCAAAAATCCAGCTAGGAGATGGGAGAGAAAAAAAGAGGAGCTGATGTGCATGCAGAGCCAAGCAGGGGCTGCAGGGCTGTTCTGGAGCAGCCCAGCTCATTGGAGGATGCTACCCTGCCTTGGAGCAGTAGGGAGGGGGAGAAGTGCCAAAAGAGCTAATGAGCAAGAGTCTGAGCTCCTGGAACTGCCTCCTCCACCCTGCCCAAGATACCTATGCTGCTCCTTCTCTGGCTGCTGGTAAATCACTGCTTTGGGGCACTGATGGCAACTTCGATCCTATTCCTGGCTGCACCACAAGTAGGAAACTCCTCATTCTTGTCTTTCTCCTTCAGCTCTTTCCATCGCAGAAGTCCCAGTTTAACTTTCTGCCTTGATGTTCCCTATACAGGTGCATCCTCAGCTCTCCTAAAGTGACCAGGGACAGCAAAGCGCCTTTGTCTTTTTTAACACTGCATCAATGTTGCTGCTAAAATCGTGTTAAAGGGCTTAGAGCAAACCTTGGAGCTTCCCTTGGGTAAGGGTCAGGGTTAAGGTTATGTTGCTGTGGAGTCGGAGACAGGGATGCAACATTAACACGGAGATCATGCAGCAACAGCCCATGTTGATTGTCCAGTAGCTCCTTTTATAGAGCTTTCAAATTTCCCACACTTACAGACATGATTGGTCAAAGGTCTCAATTCCGCCTAGTTCACTGATCAATTATATGGGTGTATCCGTGCTTCAAAGGGATTGGCTGATGTCCTCTGTCTGGGTTTGAATCCGATCTATCGTTGTAGTGTCCAGGGACTTGTTTACTTCAAGCTAGGCTGGCCGAGCTGGTGTCTGTTAAGCCAAATTATCTGTGCAGCTATAAACCAGCTATATCTGTCACAGTTCCTCCTTCTCAGTTTTAATAAAAATGCAAAGTGTTCTCTGTTATTTTACCTGCAAGGGCCCTTTGCAGATAGGATGACAGGACAGCATGATGACACATGATTTTACCCTAACTCAATAAGCCCAGCCTCTCCCAGCCTCTAATGCATCCTACATATCATTGAAAATGTTACATCCATTCCCAGGAGCTGTCAGGCAGGATTACCAACAATACAAGCTTTCAAATTGGCACATCACAGGCTTATTACTTGGAAGTTACAAACCTATAACTTAACTCTATGAACAAGAAACGTTTCAACTTAAGAACTGTGGGAAAATTCTCGAGGGGCCACTGTGGTACCCACACTGACTGAGTGATAAGCCATTTCAGGGGTAGTGTGGGATATTTCACGCCCCTTAAAACAGTGGCCCCCGTTAAAAATCCATCCCCACCTGGACTCCCCAAGCAGATAAAACATCCCTCCCCCACAGGTTAAGTGGTGCTGCTGTGATGTAAGGTTGAATGGTAGCTGTTTGTCCCTCAGGATTTTTTTACCAAAACAGGTTTGCTGCTCAAACAGCTCTGTGTGGTCCCTCTGAGGCCAGCAACAGCAGATCCTGCAGGCTTGGTGGGCCACGATGGGGGCCAAGTGTGGGCAGAGATGATGGTGACATCTGCCCCATGTTAATCATGCCATTGACCTTTATTTGGGAGGGTCTTGCCCAAGGCATCGGACAATACACACCATGTTGGGCCTCTGCTCACCCACGACCTGAGTCCAAAATACTTGAGGTTCACCTGTTGACCCGAAGCCTTGGTCTCCTCGCACTTGGGATCTGTATTTGGGACACAAGACTTAAAAGGGATAAGCTGGGCAATTCTGTTTTTTTCAGGGATAGTCACTGGTGGAGTAGGAGTGGAAACCATTGCGTGTATTTGTCCTGTAAAGTCTGCATCTATAACACCAGGGTGCACATAGATGCCTTGCAAGGTGGCACTAGATCTTCCAATTATTAGTGCACTCAGTCCTCTCCCAATAGGCCCCTGTGCCTCAAGAGGGACTTTATGTACCTTTAAGGTTGTAATAGTTACTGAGATGGAGGTGGAAACATTCATTCCAGCTGCTCCTTGAGTCCTTCTTGTGAGCCAGTTGCATAAGCTTGCACAGGAAGGTGAGAAGATACTTGTGTCTTGACACATCTCCCCCTCACATTGGTTCTTAAAGGATTCTTTAAAAGATTGTTTATTAGTATAGACTTTGTATTTGCGCTGCCTGGCCATGTGACCAGGTTTCCCACATCGATTGCAATTAATGATTATATTCCTTTTCCTTGACATGTCCCCATTACAGTGGGCTTGTGGAGACAGTTCACTCTCAGGTGGCCTCGTTGTCCACACTTGTACCATTGAGATGTTACCTCTTTACAGCACCTGCTATGGAATCTGCTAGCATGGTCATGTTATGAGAATTAGATCCAACCTTAGCACAGACATTTATCAATTCATTTAGTGATGTATTTTCATTAGGTAGCAGCTCAATGACCTTTCGACAGTCCTCATTGGCATTGTCCTTTGCCAATTGTAAAATTAGATGATTTCTGGCCTCAACATTAACAATTTGTTTTTCCACAGCATCTTGTAACCTCTCTATAAACTGTAGATATGGTTCTTTGACTCCTTGTCTGATTTTGGAATATGTTTGGGTTGGGTTTGCCATGTTAGTTACCTTAAACAGTACTTGCAGTCCAAATTCCTTCACCTGTGCTAGTATTAATGGATGCAGCCTAGCCTGGAGTCAGGGATGCCCCACTGGTGGTAATCCCAGAAGTTGAGGGACCCCTACCTCATAACTTGGGTCTTCTCGTGGAACCTTTAGATTTTTTAACTCCTGTTTTTCAGCACTGCTTTCCCACACAGTTTTGAACACCATATATTGGACTGTTGTAAACATTAATTTGGCAAACTGCTTTATATCAAAAGGAGTTACCTCCTTGGTGGTTAGGAATCATAACATATTAGCAATGACAGTAGAACCCAAACCGTGCTTAGCCACTACCTGACACAGTTCAGAGAGAACTGGCCACTGGAAGGGGGTGTACTTGTCAGGAGTGGTCCTGTTGCCTCATTACTGGATAAATGGCAACTGTCCTGTCCTCAAACTCCCAGCCCCCCGATATGGGTACATCAATGAGTTCTGCCCCTTTGTAGTCCCCATTTGCGATAGCTGCCTGTTTTACCTTTTGCCAGATGCTCACAGGATCGGGCAGGACTCTCGGCAGTGCAGTGATGGTGGCGATATTGCGATGTTCCACAGGGGGACAATGGCTCTGGCTTTCTCTGCTGGTCTGCCTCGCATCCCTTGCCAGTATATAATCCAGGGAGAACTCAACTCTGGCAGGGGCAGTGTGCTCGAGACAGCGGCGTTGCTTCCGGGTATTGCGTTTCCAGGATCTCCTCATGACGCATTTCCCGGACCCGACCCTGGAGACTGGGTCGGAGGTGCAGCCACGCCCCATGGCAGCTGGATTGGAGGCGGAGCCACGCCCCATGGAGGCATGGACTTGGAGCTAGCCAGCTCAGTCTCAGGAGGAGGCAGTCCTGGTGTGCGTGTGGTAGCAGGGGGTGCATGTGGTCCTAGCGCGCACTGATCCGGTGGCTGAGCAGGCGTAGTTGGAGCTGTAGGGCACTCCATCGCCATGGGAACCACATAGCCTGTACAGCTAGGCATGGTAGCAGAATGCCCACTTGTCACCAGGGGACGGCACGGCTCCAACGCAAAAGCGGCTAGACTGTGGCAGTAGCTGAGTGCCTGGCAGGAGCTAGGTGCTGCCTCAGAGCGGCCAGGTACGGTCTCAGGGGTCCCGGCAGACACGGCAGGGCACGGCGCAGCAAAGCAGGGAGCAACAGGCACAGCAAGGCAGTAGCGGAGGGCTTTACAGCCGCTGAGCGCCTGGCAGCAGCCAGAGACAGGTACCATTTCGCAGCGGCTGGCAGCAGGCATAGCTCTGCAGCAGCTAGACATCTCGCAGCTGCTGGGCACGGTCTTTCAGCGGCTGGGGATGGTCTCAGGGGTTTCTGCTGGTCCAGCAGGACATGGGGCGGCAGAGCACAGAGCGGCAAAGCGGATGATCACAATTTCAAGGGTCTGTGCAGATGCGGCAAAGGACAATTTGGCTGTGGCATGTTCTGCCGGCTGCACGTCCCTGTCCAGGATGGTGGCAGGGTCCCGGGCGACGGGGAAATGCTCTGCTGGGGTGACGTCCCTGCAGGGAGCGGTTTCGTGGCGCACTGTGACTTCTCCGCCCATCCTTCTCTCCCACTCTCACCTCCCCAGGCACTGCACTTTCGCTGCTCACCTCGGTGGGCGGTGCCAGCGGCGATCTGTCTTCCATCTTCACCTCCCGCTTAAAGCCAGGGGTCCGTGGGAGACTAGACAGAGCAATGCACAATACGACCAATATGGTTAATGCATGCATTCTCCCTTTTATTGACACAAGATGGTTGGTTAAATACAGTTTCAGATAGTTTATACTAACAGGTGCTCTCTAATTGGCACTTGAACAGAAAGGAATGTAAACAATCTTAACTTTAAGGTCATCACGGTGAAATTGCTATAACTATACTAATTAATTCTAAACACACCTTAATCAAATTTTCTGCTGCGCAACAGGTCTACTCACTAATATCCAGGCCCAATTCTGAGGCCCAGCCCAGGATAGCTCAGGCCCAATCCCAAAGTAGATTGTGCCCTTGCTCTCTAAGAAATTTTGCTACACCTGCTCTATCTTCAACTGTTCTAATAAATTCATTATGAGCCTCCAGGGTTTTATAATGTTAATGGCGGTCTCGTCACCTGTCAAAGCTGATGAAAGGATATGTCAGCCAGCCCACTCCCACATTTTTACATCTAGGGCGGATCCTTCGGACACTTCAAGCACGTGGCTCTCACACCACATTATTAGGGCTAGTAAAGTAAATTGAACTTTTCCCATCTATTTTTTAAAACAAGTGTCCATACTTGCAGGAGGGGGTCCTCCAGTGTCGAAGCTCATGTCCCTATGTTCCCAGCAGCGTCTCTAACCCACAAAATGGAGTCAAGACCCACGGGGCTTTCCCCGCCATTCCTCGAAATTTGAAGCAAGAGTAAGAGAAAACTATAAACAATACAGCACTCAGGTCGTTGAATGCTGGGATGATTATAAAAACAGGTTTGAAATGGAATAGTCGATTTATTTAAAAGGTTTATGTTTAAAATATTGAAGTTAAAAATACTCACCTGGGTGATAGAGGGATAGTGTCAAAGGGGGTAAAATTGAAAAACACTAATTAAATTGTGAAAATAGAAGGGGAGGGATTGTTATAAATATATGTTTCATTCGAGTTTATTCCCTATTAAAATCATTACTTTGTGTAAGTTAAAACTATATCCAAGAGACAGGATTCCAAACTAAGCCAGCTAATGGCTGGCATACCACGTCTAAGGAACACATTTTCACCTCAATGGAGGGCGGACCAGCTACCGGAGGACACCGATAACTAAGGGCCACCTGGACAGATAACAATCAAGAAGGCCCATCAGGACCCAGCCAAACAAGACCAAATCAACATTCCTTCACTGGAATTCGGAGGTGCCAGGAACCAAAATTTGTAGCCCAACAAACAAGAATAATTTATGGACAGAAAAATCAGTTTTACCAGAAAACTGCTTTACATATTATGGACTGTAAAAATCAGATTTACCGAAAAAGCTACTTTACATACTGTGGACTGTAATCCCATCTGTACAATTCAAAGAAATACCTGAACAATAACATAGCCGGAGGACATTTTTTCCCTATAAATGAACTTTAGAAAGATGGGCAAATCATGAACCGGGGAAAGGGGCTGCAGGCCAGAGAGAGCCTGTATTTCACCCTTCTTTTCTTCGGCTCACCCAGGACTTCCTGGGTAAGGACTGTATAAGGATTCCAGCTTTTTCTCGATTTATCACTTTGTTGTTTTTTCCAATAAATTTTCTTAAAGGAAAATATTGGGGAAACTGTCGTTTATAACACTTGGGAGTGGGTAGTCTTACTCTTTGCATGGTCTATCCATGTCCTTTGGTGGCTTGGTTTAATAGTCTTTCTGCTTTTTGATCAGTCTTGTCTCGATTTTTCTCCCAGCTGGCACTGCATCCCCTCTATTTGCATGTCTGCGGTTTTCTCCTCCTTTATTCTTCGGTCGCCATGTTGGGGCAGCTGCGGGGCGGCTCCACGACAATAACAACGACAGCTCTTGTCGGCAACTCGGCAACAGGAAAGGGAACAGAACAAATGGGTGAATAGTATGGTGATTAACGGGGGGGGGGTGGGGGGGGGTGGGTTGTTGAACATTTAACAAGGAACATTGAACTAACCAAAGGCTTCATTTACAACAAAATTGCCTTGTTTTAGGCTTATCTATCTCATCGAGTGTAAGGTGAACTCAGCCTTTTCTGCACGCTTCTATATTTGGGTCTTTTTTGCTCCTTTTTCTCTTTTTCTGTTGAGTCGGGAACGGGACCACCAGTATGGGATTAAGGCTGGGATAATCTCACCTATCCCAAACTGAGAAAGATCTTTATTCCCAAATTCTAAATATCCTTTCTGCTAGCAACTTCAAATTTTCTAAAGGAAATCTTTCTAAAAGTAATCTTAAATTGTTTATCCAGTGGATCTATAAGCAGTTTTCTGACTGTAACGGAGACACTGTCTGTCTCAACTCTTTCTCGGACCTTGTAGGGACCAAACTTTATGCCTTTCAAGCTAATGGAGATTTTTCTGTTACTTATTTCATTCCCTTATTTCATATTATTACTAAGTTAGTAGAAAAAAATTCTTCCGTTTCGAATTCCCAGTTTAAAACTCCCCTCTCTGTCTCTCTCCCCCACTCCCCTTCCCTCTCCCCATTCACTTGCTAATGACATTGATTCTACCTCGAAACCAAAACCTGTCCAACAGGTTTTTCTGCCTCAAATTTCCTCTCCCTCCTCCCCTTCCCCGGGGGCAGGAAGCGTGGGGCTTGTCCCCGCCTCCACTGCGCCCCTGCTTGCTGCCTCTGCCCTGCCCCCGACTGCACCGGTCCTTACCCCCCTCGTTCCACCCTCCCGGGGCGAGCTGTGAGGAGCCCGTTCCCACCCCCACCCCTCCCCCCCCCCGCTGCAGTCCCAGCCACCACATTCCCTCCTCCCAGGGCTGGAAAAACACTATCTATCCCTGCCTCCTCTCCTCCCCCATTCCTCCCCTTTGAGACGGGGAGCACAGAGCCCGTGCCCCCCCCACCCTGCCCCTGCTCCTGCGCTTGTGCAATCCATTGCGCTTGGCACCGATCCCCCCGCCGTGTCGGCTTGGGGTGAAACCTCGTCGGTTCCTCCCCTTTTTACGGGGATTCCCCTTCTCTTCCCCCACCGCCACCCCGGCTGCCCCTGCCATGGCCGCGCTGCCCGCCCCCGCCGCGGCTCCTGCCCTCGCCGCGGAGTGCACCCTGCGCCCCCAGCCACCGCCGCAAACCCCGCCCTCTCCTTTCCCCCGCTTCTCTCCTGCCTATTCCCCCCTGGCTTTGCTGCCGCCTGCAGCTGCAGCTAGGCAGCCAACCAGCAGCGCCAAGCCTCTCAGCAGCGGCACGCTGGCCTGCGCCTGCTGTGCGGCCGGCAGCGCCAGACCTGCCTCTCCAGTGCACCTTCCCATGACCGGACTATGCCCTGTGCCCCGCCGCAGCTCCCCTGGTCCCCTTCAGTGCGCTTGAGGACACCATTCAGCACACCCTGACGACTCTTCTGAGGACAACAGTGGCAACACCTCAGATTCTGACTCCGAATTCCAGGACCGCTAGGCTTTGGCACAGAGGGAAACCACCCAGGAGGGTGATTGGGAATTGGCTCAAAAGATCTCAGCCTTCCCAGTCATTTATAGGAAAGGGAGGAAGAGGGGACCCTCAAATAGAAAAGCATGGGAACCCATTCCCTAGAGAGATCAAAGGACTTTGCAAGGTAGCAAAATAACACAGGTGGGGATCATATTTCTTTAGAAACTTATTAGAAGCCACCTTCTCCACACATACTCTAGTGCCACATGTTATTAAAAACATTGTTACTTGCCTCCTTTCCCCTGGTGAATATATGCCATGGGAAAGGCAATGGAAAAAAGACATTTAAAAATATTATCTGCAGATTGGCCAAATTTGACCATGGAGCAATTAGCCAGAGAAAGTGGGCTCCAAAAACCCTCAGAACAAGCCAACACCTTACCTGAAGCTGCATTGCAGGACATATCTATTGCAGCAAAAACATCACTGTTCCTTACCCCTGATGACTGTTCCTACACAACATTTCTCTAATATCAAACCAGGGGTAGATGAGAGTTTTATTAAATTCATGGACAGATTAAAAGATGCCCTGGAAAAACAAATAGAGAGTCCTGAGGGACGAAAGGAACTTTTGGGTAAACTTGCTATGGCAAATGCTAATGGACAATGTAAGACTATCCTAAGAGCTTTACCCCTTGACACAGAACCCACCATAGAACAGATAGTGGAAATTCGTCCACCGAAAACACAATTGCCCAAGCAGTTGCTAAGGGCATCGCAGAAAGGGTCTCTGGTGCATATGCAGTAGTGGCCTCCAAAGATAACGCCCGCTGTTTCAACTGCAGGGAATTTGGACACTTTACAAAAGACTGCCCAGAAAAGCCACCCACCCAAGCCCCCCGCACCACCTACCTGTGCTGGTTTGAAAACAAAACCAGTGAAGGACCCCAAGTCAGAAACACAATTTAATAAGATGAAAAGAAAATAAAGGAAAGTAAAAGAAAATAAAAGTAATAGTACAAAAAAAAAACCACTGACAGAGTCAGAATACAACCTGACACCCTGTTAGTTAGGGTGGTAGTGGCAGTCCAGATGAGATGGTCTTGTCGAAGCAGTGATTCCTGTAGAAGCGTCTGGCAGCTCTTGTCTCCTCTGGAAGTCCAGTGGATAAAAGCTGCTTGTGCTGTCCCAAACCCTGGATTTATCCAGGTGGGAATGCTTGGCTCCTCCCCCTGGGCGGAGCATCTCACAATGGGGATGATCTCATTCTATGAGTCATGCAGTGGAACCTTGATGGCCCATTAAACAGAGATAACTCCCGGAGGAAGTTATCTATGAGTCATGGGCAAGGCATTGTTAGGCTCGTTAACAGAAGATAAGGAAAACACTGCCCCACCTTGGCTTCAACGGCTCATGGGGATAGAATACATGGCACAATTTTACATTGTAACCTAGGACACTACCAAAAGCCCCAGAGACAGCAGTGATACCAGCAGCACTCGGGAAACTCCCAGAGCAGATCAGTAAGGCCCCACATGCAGACAACAAATCAAAAGCTGTATCACTCCATCCCGCCGGTGAAATTCACATTGGACTGCCAGGATCTGGGAGACAGGGGACATCACGGTGCATTGTCTCAGGAGATCCCAAGTCACATGAAGAGGATCCAACACGCAGAGCGATACAGATGGGAACCCAGCGCCAGCTAGTAACTGCACTGTCCCTTGACTTAACAGATGTGTGTTTTTACTGTGTTCCCACAGGAAAGCACCGGCCACAAAATGGTCCTTGGGACGTTCTAATCCTAGGTGACACTTTCCATGGTCCAGAGGAATTTTTTGTTTTGCCAGAAGTACAAACAGGGCGCCCTGGATAAGAAATCTTTGTCCAGCTGTGCTGCACGGACACACCCTTTTATCTTTCACAGGGAACACTGATTGCACACGCCTTTTTACTCCCACTGAACCACTTGGAATGGTTTCCCCTCAATCCCACAACAATGTGGGCACAGATTGTGGGCTCCAATAAGCCCACTATCGAGTGCAGTCTATTCTGTAAGGGGGAGAAGATCCACCGACCAGGGATGATGGACACAGGCACAGACATGACCATCATTGCCCACTCGGACTGGCCAGCAAACTGGGAACTGCAACTGGTGGCAGGCATGATTTCTGGGATTGGTGGAGCCACAACGTCTATGCGGAGCAAGCGTAATGTCATCGTTGAAGGACCTGAAGGCAAGCTGGAAACCATCCAACCATTTGTGGTAAGGGCCCTGTCATGGGTTTAAGTTGCTGGCCTGATGCCAGTGCACCCATGAGAATATAGTTCTTTAAAATACTGCTATACTGCTGTGAGACAGACTGGGAATAAAGCAGAGCAGGCTCTAACTTAGACATAGAATGAAAACTTTTTTAACTTACACTAAAGAAACAGAATCAGAAGTGAAAAGAACTTCCAAACCACTCTTCCCCCCCAAATTTCCCGCTAAAACCTTCTGAGACAAAACCTGGAACTTCCAGCTTAAAATATTAAGGGAGAGGAGTCTTCTTTGTGCCTTATAGAAATTCCCACAAGAAACACAGTCTCTTGTGGCCTGCACTCTTCACAAATGACCCACCCCATACAGAGGAAATGTGCATTTGAGAAGTCCTCCCTCCCAATGGGTGGTGCTCTCACCACCACTCAGGGACTAGAAACTGCTTGTAAGGTTCTTTTTAAGGATGCCTCTGGGACACAAGTCCCCCCCCATTTCTCCCTCGGGGCAAAGGGTTTTGAGAACAGAAGCCTCTTCTGAGGGCACCACCACACCCTCTCAATCTTCTGTTCACTCACTCTGGCACTGGCATTTTCACTACACAGTGCTAACCTTGCATCCCCCTAAACACAGTTTCCATAAGTTACAGGAGTGTTAGTGCAGTCTCTATGGCTACTATAAGGAAAGTCCAGCTAAAGCCACTCTTATCATCTCTTCTTATCTTCAGCTGACATTACAAGTCTCAAGCTCCTTTTCTCCCATCACTTACAGAAGCCACAACTGATGAATCTTCTGATAAGGTGGTGCTGGTCTCACACTCCGGGGAGGGGGGTAGTGGGGGCTCAGCACTGAAGACCCAAAGAGATCCCAGGTGTTAGCATCTTCCAGCCCTCCAGTCTCAGTCGGCCTGGCGGGCTAGACCGTTCTCCTTCCCCCCCTGGTCTGGAGGAGGGGGGCCCAGCCAAGGCCAGAGCTCACAGGCAGCTGCGCTGGCCCAGATCTAAAAGCAGCAAGGCCCGCAGACAGCAGTGCCAGCAAGCCGGAAAACTGCTGTCTAGGCCTACCCCCCCCCCCCCCCCCCCGCCAGGCACAGGCCGCATGGCAGGCCTTGGCCTTGGCCACGGGAGGCCTTCCCTCCCCCTCTTGGCTGTAGAGGGGGAGGGAGGCCTGTGTGCTCTCTCTCTGGAGGCAGAAGACGAAAAGAGAACGCTCCACCCCCTACACAGACTGAAATGTGTGTTCACAGAGATGAAATGACCTTTCATTAGTCCACAGGGTGCCAACCTGTGCCAACTTCCCCCTGAACTAACACTCTCACTTCCTGGGGCAGATCAAACCATGACAGGCCCCCATCACCCAATGGGGCAGGGACCTTCTATCCCAATGGGGAGCTTCCTTACACATTTCCAGCCAGGATTTCTGATTGGGGCCACTGAGAAGTGTGTGCTACCATCTACCCCTCAGCTCACCTGGAAACGCAAGGACCCAGCCTGGGTTGAGAAGTGGCCCCTCCTGAAAGTAAAACACTGGAAACCCTAGTGGAAGAGCAGCTTGCCAAGGGCCACATCACCAAGACCACCAGCCCTTGGAACTCTCCAGTCTTCATGCTGAAAAAGCCTGGGAAGGACAGATGGAGGCTCCTCCATGACTTACGCAAGATCAATGAGGCCATTGAGGACATGGGTCCCATCCAGTCTGGCCTGCCCTCACCATTGATGCTGCCTTGAGACTGGACGCTTGCCATCAGAGATATCAAAGACTGTTTCCTCAGCATCCCACTCCACTTCCAAGATGCCCCCTGGTTTGCTTTCTCCATCCCCTCCCTTAATAGAGGCCCCACTCAAAAGGTACCACTGGCTTTTTCTTCCTCAAGGCTTGAAGTGCAGCCCAACTATATACCAGTGGTATGTGGCTCACATTTTGTCCCCCATCTGGAACCTATTCCTGGATGCAATCATCCACCACTATTTGTGAGGCCACGCTTCCTCTGACCGCTGTACCGCGGTTCCCAGCCTTGCCCGGCAGCCCTGGCAGGAAGTGTGCTCAGCTTCGGTAGGGCCCCGCGGAACGGATCTGCAGGAGCCCACCCGGTGGGTCCTTGGCCCACGAGCAGTCGGTGTTGGTGAGAACGCAGCTTCGGCGAAGGAGGAGAAGGAGACTCTTTCTGGGGTGCAACAGGAACTGGGTTTATTGAAGGAGGAAGATGCCCCAGAGAAAAGCACGTTCCTCGGTGTGCAGGGGTTCAAAAGGCATAGGGGTTTGGGGGTGTGTTCAAAGCAACTGGCCAATAGTACAAAACCAGGGGAGGAGTTAGGGGGTGGGGTGATGCACAATGGTCCAATCCCTGGGAAGGAGTAGGGGATTTCCAGAACCTGTCCCAATCAGGGGCCAAACCTCTCAGACCTTTCCAGAAGGGGGAGAGGCCTTCCTGAAAGACAGACAGGCTCTGGTGGGGAGGGGACAGTTGATAGGCAGGAGGGTTGTCAGGGAAACAGTAGGTTCTGGAAGGGACAGACCAACTGTGATTACAGCAAGGAATGGGGGGAGCTTGGGACAAACCATTTAACAAAACTCAATAACATAATTATACAAAACTAAAACTGATAAACACAGCTCAACGCACCACTACATCTCCCCCTTTGTTTTTTAATTAAAGGTAGGAGAGAGAAAGTCAGGGGGATCTGGGTTCGGATAAAGGTCTTGAACCCAGTAACTAGGATCTTGAGATCCTTGCTCTAGGTCTTCTTCTGGGAGGCTTGTTGTCTCTCCAGCTTCTGGGGGAAGGGCAGTGGCATAGGAAACACAGTTAATTTGAGGTGGTGCATTGGAGCTGGAAGCTGCTTTTTTAAAGCAACGATACAAAATACAAGAAGCAGTAAGAACACAACTGAAAACTAACACAACAACAAGAACTGATTTCAAAACGGACCCGGCCCACGCAGACAGACCCCAGTCTTTAAAAAGTCCATTGAACCAGTCTCCAGTCTCTTTTTTGATGTCCCCGACCAAGTCTTTCATTTTCTTTATGGTGGCGTGGATGTTTTCTGCTCTGGACGATAAGTTGTAGCAACAGAGTCCCTCAAACTCCTCGCACGAATGCCCCAGCGCCAGCAGGAGGTAATCAATTGCAGCCCTATTTTGTAGAGTGGCCCGCCTCGTTGTTTCCTCCTCTGACAGGAGGTCACTTAGGGCGCTCGAAGTTAAGTTGGCCTGTTTTGCAACCCAACATTCCAATCGGCCTAATTCGCCCATTGCCTTCGCTATGGAGACCCACGGCAGGAAAACCGTGACTGCAGTGGCTTTGGGTCTTGACCAGTGAATGATTTCTGACTTGCAGTCAGAGTCCAATTCTTTTAAATCCCTTTTAGAAGGGGCCAAATTGTTTGTGCGATTTTTTACAATCCAATCCATAATTTGGGTTTTACTCGGGGTGAACAAGCCAAGACGCCCTAAGGTGCACGGACCTCCGGTTAGACGAGAGGGGATGCCTGGCCAAGCTCTGTCACCGCAAATCAGAAACAAGCTTTTGGGGAGTTCCAAGGGCCTGAGGTCAGGTGTTGAGGCCATTTTTACATATGCAGTTTTGTTACACCAGGTGTTAGCGGTGTAAACGTCTTTGGCCTGTACCACTTCTTGGTATTTTATTACTTGGCCTTTCCCTTGGCCCTTGGGGGGTGACTTGGGGGGTTCGAACATAAAATTAATGCAATAAGAAGCATTGGACGAACCGAGGAGGTCCAGCTCCTGCGGTTCGGCCGGGAGGGGAGAAAGCTTTGAAACCCAAAATTGCCACAGCGTAAGTGGGTTTTTAATGGGGATGGAAACGGGGAAGGAAGCAGGGATGACGTCGCGGTGGGCTTGACCTGTATAGCGTTGGTGGAGCTGGTTGAGCTCATGCAGGGGTTGGAGCAAGGCGGGAGGGAACTCATCGGGTTTCAGAGGGATCCCCACGAGGCAAGAGGCCATAGGGTCTGTTGCTGACGCCGGAGACAGGCAGATGTGGTCTTGGCCTAGCGATCGTGCGAGGGTCGCCCACACATTGGCCTTGGGCTGGGGAACAATCCACGCCACGGTCGGAGGCAGGAGACTGGAGACCATCAGCAGCAGGTAGAGGTCAGCTGCCGTGAAAGGGGCCATCTTCAGTGGGTCCGGGACGAACTAAAGAGAATGGGAAATCAAAACATATTCAGAAACAGACCAGTGAGGGAGGGGCAGGACAAACTCATCCCAGCTGGACCATTTGTGTCTTTTCCGCCTCCAGGACGCCACTGACACCTGTGACACCTTCACCTTCCCCCCGGAGACCTTTGGTACATAGGGCCTCACCCATTTAGAGGGGATCCACCTTAGGCCACTGGGGGTGGACACGCAGGCGTATCCGCCCCCCCAAGTGACCAGGTTATGAGGTCCCTCTGTCCCGCCAGTCTCCGGGTCCTTAATCAGAACCGGCGGTCGAACCTTGGTAGCGAACTGGTCGTTGCTGCTAAAGTGGCGGACAATTGGTGGGTTCAAAACCTCGAATGAGCAATTTAAAAAATTAATTGTGAACAGGGCTCTAGACAGGCGAATCATCGGAGATTCCAATTTCAGGACCTGCTGTTGCTGGTCAAGGACCCTTTTGATTTCTCTGTGGGTCCTCTCAACCACGGCTTGACCTGTGGGGGAATGGGGGATGCCGGTTTTGTGCTCCACTCCCCATTGTTGCAGGAAACTGCGGAACTCCCCGGACTTGTATGCGGGCCCATTATCAGTCTTCAGGGTCTTGGGGACGCCCAAGAAGGAGAAAGCCTGAATGAGATGCACGATCGCATCCCGGGATTTCTCCCCTGCGTGGGCAGAAGCGAAGACTGCGCCAGAGAAGGTGTCCACTGAGACGTGCACATACTTCTGCTTGCCGAATTGAGGGACATGTGTCACGTCTGTCTGCCACACCTCGCAGCTGCCTAACCCCCTGGGGTTGGCGCCAGCGCTCAGAGTGGGGAGCGCATGCTGCTGGCAAGTGGGACAAGTCGCCACAATCGCCTTGGCCTGTTCCCGGGTGAGGTGGAAGCGACGGACCAGGCCTGGGGCATTTTGGTGAAACAGCTGGTGGCTGATCTTTGCCTGCTCAAATACATTTGGCAGCGGGGCCATCTCTGCGGGGGCAGCAAGAGCATCCGCCCTCCTGTTTCCCTCAGCGATGAACCCCGGTAAATCCGTGTGTGACCTCGTGTGCATCACAAAGAACGGTTGCTCTCGGTGGGAGACAAGCTTTACTAATTTTGAGAGCAACTCAAAAAGAGCAATGTTGGTCACTTCCTGGAGAACGGCATTCTCGGCTCTGGACACTACACCTGCAACATATGCAGAATCGGTTACCAAATTGAACGGTTCAGAGAACCTCTCGAAAGCTCTGACGACTGCGGCCAACTCAGCGATCTGAGGTGATCCTTCTACCTCAGCGACATCTGTCTCCCACCGCTGAGTCTGAGGGTCCTTCCAAGTCAGAACTGACTTGTGAGACCTTCCGGACGCGTCTGTGAAAACTGTCAGTGCCTCTAAAGGCTTTCTGCTCTGAACACTTTCTAGTTTTAATGTGAATTGGGCTTCCGAATTAAAAATTTTGTGGGCAGGCCGATGAATGGAAATTTGTCCTGTGTAGGAATCCAGAGCCATTTGCAAAGCTTCGTTCTCCTGAAGCAAATGTTCCAACATTGGTTTTGTAATTTGGCCCGTTTTTAACCTAATTGGAATGTGGATGCATGCAAAGTCACATCCGGCCAAGTCCCTAATACGGGTTCTGGCCTTCCGGATGAGATCAGCCGCCAGCTCTTGCGGCGTTGTCATCCTCTTGGACCTCTGATGGCTAAGGAAGACCCACTCTATGATCAAGAGAGGATCCTTCCCGCCTCGGTCCTTGTGGTGTAATTTACTTACCTCCTTGTCCCACTGATAGATAACACCGTGGAGGTGTGGCAGGTTCCCTAAGATGATGAAATTGAATGGCAGTTCAGGCACATACGTGTCTGCCTTCCGAGTGGACATTTTTACCTGGACCTTCTCTAACGCCTTCTGCGCCTCTGGGGTGAGCTCCCGCGGAGAACTTAGCTCCTCTCCCCCTTTCAATAAATTGAAAAGAGGGTCTAGGTCCTTGGTGGTCAGGCCTAGCCAGGGCCGCACCCAGGTTAACGCCCCACACAGTTGATGGACGTCAGCAAGAGTCCTGATTTTAGTCTTGATGGCCAATTTTTGCGGCACAATGGTCCGCTTGCTGATCTCCAGGCCCAGATACTTCCAAGGCGGCATCCTTTGAATCTTTTGTTCCTGCAGCTCGAATCCTGCAACAACCAATGAAGAGATTGTCAGGTCAAGCGCGTGGGACAGCACATCCTCGTTCGGGGCGCAGACAAGGACATCATCCATATAGTGGTGGATAATCGCCTTGTCTGCGGCTGCACGCACAGGGGACAGCAAGGAAGAAACATACCACTGGCAGATCACTGGGCTGTTCTTCATGCCTTGCGGCAGCACTTTCCAGTGATATCTCTTCCTTGGGGCCTCTCGGTTGATGGTGGGAACCGAGAACGCGAAGCGTGGGGCATCGTCAGGATGTAGGGGAATTTGGAAAAAACAATCTTTAATATCTATAACTGCCAATTGCCAATCTCGGGGGAGCATTGTTGGGGAAGGCATCCCTGGTTGGAGAGACCCCATATCTTCTATAACATTGTTAATTTGTCTGAGGTCGTGGAGGAGCCGCCATTTGGTCTTGTCAGCCTTCTGGATGACAAAGACCGGAGAATTCCACGGGGATGTGGTCTCCTCGATGTTACCTTTGGCGAGTTGCTCTTCCATGAGCTCATTCAGCGCCTTCAATTTTTGTTTTGAAAGCGGCCACTGTTCCACCCAGGCTGGAACATCTGTCTTCCAATTCAGTTTTTGGGTAGGGCGCTTCTCAGTGACTGCCGCCCTAAAATCCTGTGAGGGGTCGGGAATGTCAATTGTGACCCCCCACTGTGCCATGAGGTCTCGCCCAAGCAAAGGCTCCTTGTAATCTAAAACAAACGGGCGGAGATTTGCCAATTGCCCATTTGGCCCCTTAATTTGTACAATGCTCTTAGATTGCTTAGCCAATTGGATGCCCCCTACACCTTGCACCGCTCCGGCCACACTTTGCAGAGCCCAATGCGACGGCCACTCCCGTGACGGGATCACCGTCACATCTGCCCCTGTGTCCAGGAGACCCCTGATACCAATGGTCTCCTCCCCCACCTGCACCTGACAGTCGAGCTGTGGCTTTGAGTTGGAAATCGCCCTCACCCTCCCCACTGAAGGAGCTTCCCCTGTGAGGAAATCGGGGATGGGTATTACCTGGGCTATTATCTGCCCCTTCGGCAGAAAGACAGGTGGGGAATTTCAGTGCAGCCAAACCACGAAGCACTCGGGATCAGAGTCAACGATCCCTGGAGCGACTTCGATCTCGAACGGGGTGTACTTACAATCTCCGATGAATAAGTATCTGTCACAGATCTCATGCCAAGAGCCCTGCTCACTGGGGCTAACCGATAGAAGGTGCCAATTGCTGTCCTTCAGCAGCAGCGACTCAGTGAGCTGTAGTTTGAATGGCTCGTACCGCGAGTTGGTGGTTAGGATGGAATCTGAGAGTTCTATCTCTCTAGGTGTCAGGTCTGGTATATGTGAGTCTGAAGAGACTCTGGTGTCAGTCCTGGTGGGCGAAAAAGACAAATTAGTCCCTGTCCTCTTTCCCCTTCTTCCCCTCCTGGCTCGGGCCACCCAATTTTTTTCCTCACGCTGGGTGGACCCGCGCTCACTCCCTAGTTTTTTTGAATAGTTGGTGGGTTCCCCTGCAACCCCCCATTCCCACCCCCCTGAGTGGCCACGAATTGTTGGAATGCAGCCCGCAGTGGGCAGGCGTGTTGACAGTGTCCACCTTTGCCACACAAACTGCAACAGTCTCTTCGCGTCCGAAAGGAGTGCTTTCTGGCTGGCGCTTTTCCTGAGGGACCTCCGGAGTCAAGCGCTGCAGCTCTCGGGGTCCCCCTCTGCTGGTGCTTCGGGGGCTGCTCTGCCGGCACGGAGATGAGCGGAGCCTTTGCTTCACACACTTGGAGAAAGTCTTGCACGGTGGGCGGAGGCTTGAGTGGCAGGCTGAGGATGGCCGCTCTACACCGATCATTGGCGTTTTTCTGGACCATCACCTCAAGCACGCTTTCCCGAGCTGCCTCCTGCCGCACCTGCATCTCAATAGCTCGTGTCATTTTCTCAACAAATGTGACGAAAGGTTCCGCGGGTCCCTGTTTGATATCTGCATAGTTAGGCAGTGGTGCCTCTCCCTGCAGCCCTAAAAATGCTTTTTCTGCAGCCAGTTTGACCTTCTCAAGCACTTGGGCCGGGATGTGTGCGGCCTGATCAGGAGCCTGTGCCCATTTGCCCTCTCCGCACAGATGGTCGAGGGTGATGGGATCCCCCGAGTCATCTGTGGATGTCTCTGCATCTTCTAACATGCCTGGCAGGGCGGTCCGCAGCAGGTCCTTCCATGCTCCCTCCCAGAGCTTGTACTCCGTGGAGGACATAAGGCACGAAAAGAGCTGCCGAAGATCAAAAGGGACCGCAACTGTACCGGCAAGATTGGCCTTTAACAATCCCCGGAAGTACGGGCTTTCCCTCCCATACTCCCGGTGGGCCTTGCAGAGATCTTTGATTATATGCTGGGAGAAAGGCTGCCAGTTGACACGAGTGACGTTCCCACTCCTTGACCTGTCATATGTAACAGGGGCGAGTGAGGGAAGGTCACCCTGGCATGGGCCTATGGCCTCCGGTTCCCCTCTTCCGGTATTCCCACCGTGGGAACCGGATGTGGGACCGTGGGAACCGGAAGTCCAAGGTGGCTCCGGCAGGGGCAGGGGCGTGGTCTGTGGGGGTGATGTCATCGCGCAGGGGGTTGGGACTGGGGTGGAGCTTTGGTAGGGAGGAGCCAGGGGAGGGGCACAAGGAGGAGGAGGGAACAGGAACTCCTGGGAGGTAGGAGGAGTTTGGGAGAGGAAGGGGTTGGTACGGCGGGAAGGAAAGGGATTATGGGGAGAAGGAGAGGGGGAGGAAGGCGCGAAACACGTGGACGACCACGACACGTGGCCGCCGCCATTTTGTGCCCGGGGAGAAAGGGAGAGAGGGGAAACGCCATTTTGTGGCGCAGTTTCTGGCTCTGCCAAACTGAATCGAACACAAGGTTTTGAAACTGGGGAAGAACGGGACAGGGTAGAAGCTCGGGAAGCCTGGCCAGGGCTATTCCGAGCATCCAGGGCAGTCCGGCCAAGACTGTCCTGGCGGGGGGATCGGGGTACCCGTGGAGAGCCAGGGCTGGCAGGGGGAGTTTTCCCTGCCGATCTCCGGAGGATACCCGTCTGGGGTGAAGGGGAAGGGGGACAAGGGGAAGGGGAAACTGGGGCAGGCCGTCTCAGCTGTCCTTTCTCCACTTTCGATCTTTCTAATAGGGCAGATCGAATCTGCAAAGTCCAATAAATTAATTTTAAGGCTTGCTTGTCCCCTGCTCTGCCTAACTGCAGAAATTTTTGGTAGGCGGTGTTCCAAAACTCAACACGCGCCAATTGAGCAGGGGTCACTTCGGGAAAATGGAGGAAGAACAACTTGACAACGCCTTTGAGCTCCTTCTTGGAAAACTTAAACCCGGAGCCCTTCAACAGCAAAACAAACAACCGATAAACATCCTTTTCACCAGTTGAGAGCCGCGCACCCATGGCTCAATCAACTGTCACACTCACACACCCCAAAAACTGAAAACAGACAACGAAAAACAAAAACCGCAACTTAAAACCCGAGTCCGGGGACCAAAGCTCCCCGCGCCCTCGGAGTGCAGTTAATCCCAACAAAAGCCGACAGCGGGGGAACGGTCCTGAGCCCACGCGTCAGGTCCCCGCGTCTAAAACGAAAAGCGAAAATAAACTGAGGGAACAGAAGCAGCCGCACTCTGGACACCCTGACCCCGGGAGTGCTTAAGGCAGCTCCGCGGGGGGAACGCGCTCCTGGCTCTCTCGAAGAGAGCCTCCCAGAAATTGTGGGGAAACCCAGGGGGAGGGAAAACCCTTCCAGCTCCCCTAGGGGTCCCGAAAAGAAAGGTGATGTACTCACCCTGTCCGGTGCAGGCAGTAGAAATGGGGCGGTGGTGGTCCCTCGCCGGAGGAGGACTTTCCTGGGCGCTGGAAAGCTGCCCTCCTCTCCTGCCAGGAGCGCACTCCGAGGAGCTGCTTCAACTGGCAGGTACGTGGCTGTCTGTGGCCCTGCAACGCTGTGCGGAGGCGTCCAGCACAGGTGAAGGCCAAATCCACGGGGTCCGGCGGTGGTCACAGACAGTCCCGTGTAGAGAGCACACGCCGCTGCGCTCGTGGAAGCGTCCAGAGGTTGACGCCACGCCTGACGTGGGCCCTGCGTTGGGCGCCAGGCCTGAGGCCACGCTTCCTCTGACCGCTGTACCGCGGTTCCCAGCCTTGCCCGGCAGCCCTGGCAGGAAGTGTGCTCAGCTTCGGTAGGGCCCCGCGGAACGGATCTGCAGGAGCCCACCCGGTGGGTCCTTGGCCCACGAGCAGTCGGTGTTGGTGAGAACGCAGCTTCGGCGAAGGAGGAGAAGGAGACTCTTTCTGGGGTGCAACAGGAACTGGGTTTATTGAAGGAGGAAGATGCCCCAGAGAAAAGCACGTTCCTCGGTGTGCAGGGGTTCAAAAGGCATAGGGGTTTGGGGGTGTGTTCAAAGCAACTGGCCAATAGTACAAAACCAGGGGAGGAGTTAGGGGGTGGGGTGATGCACAATGGTCCAATCCCTGGGAAGGAGTAGGGGATTTCCAGAACCTGTCCCAATCAGGGGCCAAACCTCTCAGACCTTTCCAGAAGGGGGAGAGGCCTTCCTGAAAGACAGACAGGCTCTGGTGGGGAGGGGACAGTTGATAGGCAGGAGGGTTGTCAGGGAAACAGTAGGTTCTGGAAGGGACAGACCAACTGTGATTACAGCAAGGAATGGGGGGAGCTTGGGACAAACCATTTAACAAAACTCAATAACATAATTATACAAAACTAAAACTGATAAACACAGCTCAACGCACCACTACATATTTGGATGATATCCTGGTCTGTGCATGAAAAAAAACTCGGACAGAACTGTTAAAAGGACCATTGAAGCCATAGAGGAAGCAGGATTCAAGATTCGTGAGGACAAAGTGCAGTACACCAGCCCATGGACTTACCTTGGACTCCAGATCTGTGAGAGGACCATTGTACTCCAGCAACTCACCATCCAAGACAACCCAAAGACCCTAAGAGACTTACACAGTTTGTACAGATCCATCAACTGGGTATGTTCCCTGTTGGGGATTACAGCAGAGGACCTCTTCCCCCTCTTCAATCTTCTCCGCGGTAGCGGGGACCTGGACTCTCCACGCGTCCTTACGCCAGAAGCCTGAGATGCCATCACCAAGGTCCAGGAGGCCTTTTGCTTCTTTTCTTCCTTGCCAAGGTCGGGATAAAGGCACAGGAAATGCTGAGTTCAAGTTCGGGCTTGGAATGTTTATTAATTCTTATCTATTTACAATATTTACAGACTCATTGCACTGTGAGCTTTTAGAAAACAAAGGTAAAATGGAGTGCTTCTAAGTCTTTCCAAGGTCTTTTAAGAAAATTTTACCCAGTTACAAGGTGACACCTATATTATTTATGTTTCTGACCCAATAAGGCCCACAATGTGGACCTTTTTCACCCAATTACAGAAAACCACCCAAGGCCCATGAAGAAGGTGAAGAAGAAGGATTCTGACAACACCCAAAGCCCTCCATCTTGTCTCACACATATTACTATATACTAGAATCTTAAATCTGTTTTACACCCTGTGAGATCACACAATACTATTCAAACTACACACCCACAATCCCCGTGCTGTCACTCAATCTTGGGAGCCTGTCCCAAGGTCTCAAGTCAAATGTGGTGCTTTCTTGAGGGTCATAACCTTTTAACACAGAAAATCTGAAATTTTCATCCTCCAGGGTTCTGACAGAGGTTCTGTCTTCACGCCAAGCCCATCACATTGAGCCCAGCCTGCCTCTCCAGTTTGCCATTCTGGGTAAGGCCCCCCGTTTCTACAGGTTGATTTTTCAATGGGATCCTCAACTCAGAGACCTTCTATTGATACTTGAATGGATCTTTACAACCAATCAACTTACAAAGACAAAAACAACCTATCAGGAAATAATGGCACATTTAATAAAAAAGGCCAGAACTCGCCTCCGCTTTCTTGCAGGGTGTGAGTTCACATGCATATACTTGCCATTGACTACTGGGGATATGGAACATTTGCTCCAGAACAATGAAAACTTCCAATTCGCCCTAGATAGCTACCCAGGCCAAATTTCCATCCATGCACCAAAACATAGACTTTTTTATCATGATTCGGCCTTTAATCTGATCCCAAAATTAATCCAAAGTAGGATACCTTTCAAAGCTCTAACTGTTTTTGATAATATTAGTTCTCCATTGGGATGCTTGTTAGCACACTGGAAAGAGGGTAATTTTGGGCAAGAATTAAGTAAGTCTAAGTTGATTGATTATTGTAAAAGCTGGTGGCCAAAATATGTCTTGGAGGATGGGAAGGTTTGGCCTGAAAACGGGTCTTTGGATTCTGATACAATTTTACAGTTGCTGCTGTATTGTAAACGGGAAAACAAGTTTGATGAAATTCCATACTTAGATCTGTTTTTCTATCTGCAGAAAAAGCCCGAGTGGCTTTCTCAATGTGAACTAATGATTGTTAAAGTATCTGAAAATAATAAGTGTATAGGCTGTGATCAAGAGAAACGTTGTTTGGAACATTTGGCAATGGATGAAACTGTTTATCGAAAAGATGATATGGAGGGCGATTTATTAATAGCCCCACAAAAGGGAAATTCTAACCCTATTTCATCATCCAGTTTAATATCACCCGACCCATTGACCCCACCATCTGAAATATTTTCACCAACTCCTGGTCAAAGATACCCACCCTTCCCACAGGCTCCTGCTCAAATATATCCTCTGCTTCCAAAAACCCCAGCTCCCCCACTGATCCCAGCCCAGGAATCTTCCCCATATTCTCCCCACACCCTTCCCCACTAACTGCGGCTTCCCCACTAATCTCTGCTCAATATGCCCCTCTTCCTCCACCAACTCCCGTAGAGGGATACCCTCCTCCTCCCCCAACTCCAGCTCAAGGATACCCCCTTTCCCACCAACACCTCCTTCTCCTGCTGCTCAGGCTCATGCCTCCTTGTACTCTCCTGTGCCGCCTTCACCTCCTTCCCCAGAAAATGACCAGGACTTACCAGTGACGCAGAAACAAAAGGGGGGGTGCAAAGGAAGTTGCACAGGGACCAGACAGTAGTAAAAGTGAGGACGATAAACCAGTATCTCATTGTACCCAGTCAAGGTTAAACCACAGCCAAGAAAGGGTGCATTGGAGGCTGGCAAACAAAAGAAAAGTTTAATTGCCCCTCTAAGACAGGGTGTGAGAGTGGAAGGACCGGTTTTGTTAAAGTGCCTTTTTTTTTTTTTTTTTTTTTTTTTTTTCCCTTGGAGATTTAGTAATCTGGAAAAATAGTGCTGGGAGCTACAGAATTGCCAGAGTTTTTAAAATGATTGTTAAAACACAAAATCCGGACTGGGATGACATTCAAGTAATATTAGACACATTAATGGACTCTACTGAGAAAGACATGGTCATGAGAGCAGCCAGGGAAAGGACAAAAGAAGATATAAGAAATGGAATTGTCACAGGAAATCTAGACTATAATTTCCCAAGCGATGATCCTGGGTGGGACCCTAATGATGCATCTGGAATAGACATGATAAGGTTAAAGCAATATCAAGAATGGATACAAATTGGGGTCCAAACTGCTATACCTAAAACTATGAATTGGTCAAAGCTATATGAAATTAGACAGGAAAAAAAGGAATCTCCAACTACCTTTCTGGAAAGACTAAAAGAAGCAGCCAGGAAGTATACTGATTTACAATTAGACACAGAACAGGCAAAAATCCAACTTGCACTAATATTTCTTGGTCAGTCACAAGATGACATTAGAAGAAAATTACAGAAGTTGGAAGGGAGTGATTTGAGAAACTTAGGCTCCTGGAGGTGGTGTGGAGGGTCTATAATGGTCGATAAAAAGAGCAAAATAAACAGCAGAACCGAAATCTTTTTGCAATGATACAGGGGAAAACACGGGGAGGGGGTGGCAGAGGCAATCGTGGTAGAAGTAAACCTATGGGGCAGGGCAGCGGTAACAGTACTGGAGTTGGCAGAGGCCGAGGTAGGCCAGTTATGAAATTGGCTCTCGACCAATGCTCTCACTGCCTACAGTTTGGCCATTGGAAAAGGGAGTGTCCAAACCGGTTTTACCAGAATGATCAACTCCAGCAGGATGAGGTTGCCAAGGTGATGGTGCTATATGAAAGGGAGGGGGAAGAAGAGGAAAATACAGAACCGTTTGTTACACTGCTCTTGGGAGATAAGGAAATAAATTTTCTGATCGATACAGGTGCTACCCACTCGGTCTTGAAGAATTCAGCTCTTAACAAGTTGGAAGGGCAGATCGGGAATAAATCAACCACAGTTGTGGGTGCGACAGGGAAGCAGGAAAGAAGGTCATTTTTGCAACCTCTGGATTTGTGTTTTGGAAGTAAAGTGCTAACTCATGAGTTTTTGTATGTGCCTGGTTGCCCCGTTCCACTTTTAGGTCGAGATTTATTGGCAAAGCTTGATGCAGTAATTACCTTTGAGAATGGGGAGTTATTGATGAAAATACCTGAATCCAAAACTGGGAAAATTTTAATGATAAAAGAGAGACCGATTTCTGCAATTCCTAGGGAAGTGGAAGAAGCAGTGATACCCTTCGTCTGGGAAACAGACATACCTGGAAAATCTAAACTAGCACAACCAGTGCATGTGGAATTAAAGGAAGGAGCTAAACCCGTACAGGTAAAACAATATCCAATAAAAATAGAAGCACGACAGGGAGTAGCCAAGATTATTGACAAATTTCTGAAATACCAAATTTTAGAAGAATGTGAATCAGAATATAATACACTAATATTCCCAGTAAAGAAACCAAATGGAGATTACAGACTAGTACAGGACCTTAGGGCAATAAATGAAATAACCAAGGATATTCACCCAGTAGTTGCAAATCCATACACATTGTTAACACCCGTAAAAGTAATTTATAAATGGTTTTCTGTGATTGACCTTAAAGATGCATTTTTCTGTATACCTCTCGATGATCAAAGTAGGAAACTCTTTTCCTTTGTATGGGAACACCCACAAAACGGGACAAAAACCCAACTCACCTGGACACGCCTACCCCAGGGTTTTAAGAACTCCCCCACTCTATTTGGAAACCAACTAGCAAGAGAGCTGGAGATCTGGACCAGACAAGGGCAAGTACCAAGAAACCAATACCTTTTGTTGCAATATGTTGATGACATACTGATAGCGACAGAAGAAAAGGCAACCTGCATAAAGGTAACAATTGAGATCTTAAACTCACTAGGTATGGGAGGATACAAAGTATCCAGAGAAAAGGCACAAATTGCCCGAGAGACTGTGATTTACCTGGGATGTGAAATTTCACAGGGACAGAGAAAACTGGGTACTAATCGTATCCAAGCTATTTGTGCTGTTCCAGAGCCCCAGAATCTGCACGAGCTGCGAGTCTTCCTCGGGATGGCAGGATGGTGTCGCCTATGGATCATGGACTATGGGCTAATTGCCAAACCCTTGTATGAAGCACAGAAGACGCAGCCGTTCACCTGGGGCAAGCCACAGAAAGAGGCCTTCCAAAAACTGAAGGAAGCACTAACAACTGCTCCGGCTTTAGGGTTACCTGATCTTTCCAAAGACTTTCAGCTGTTTGTGCATGAAAGGCAACGCCTGGCACTGGGAGTCCTGACCCAACGTTTGGGAAGCTGGAAAAGGCCGGTGGGCTACTTTTCCAAACAACTGGACAATGTAAGTGCCGGATGGCCTTCATGCCTGCGAGCAGTAGCAGCCACTGTGCTGCTGCTACAAGAAGCCAGAAAGCTCACGATGGGAAGACACATAGATGTCTTTGTGACACACATGGTAACCACTGTGCTAGAGCAAAAAGGGGGCTATTGGCTGTCTCCCAGCAGGATGATGAAGTTTCAGGCAATACTGATGGAGCAGGACTATGTAACATTAAAGACAACTAACCTTTTGAATCCAGCCTTGTTCCTAGGTACCACAATGGAAGAAGGCCCTTTAGAGCATGACTGCGTGGAAGTAATAGAATACACCTATGCTGCAAGAGAATACCTGAAGGATGTACCATTAGAACAACCAGACTGGGAACTGTTCACAGATGGGAGCAGCTTGGTGGAGAATGGGATCAGATATGCTTGATATGCGGTAACAACAACTAGTACAGTAGTGGAGGCAAAAGCATTACCACCAAATACATCTGCCCAGAAAGCAGAACTGGTTGCCTTGACCAGAGCTCTAGAATTGAGTGAAGGGAAAAAGGTAAATATATGGACTGATTCAAAATATGCCTTTGGGGTAGTACATGTGCATGGGGCCCTGTGGAAAGAAAGAGGAATGCTGTCTTCTCAGGGCAATCACATTAAACATCAAGATACAATCCTGCAATTAATAAAAGCAGTACAAAAACCTGAACAGGTAGCAATTATACACTGCAAAGTACACCAGTCAGGAAGCTCCAAAATCTGTGAGGGAAATCGAAAAGCAGATTGGACAGCACGACAGGCTGCTCGAGAAGTGCAAACAGCAATGGCATTAATACCTAGGAAATTTAATGCATCTCAATTCAATTTGCCTCCAGAGCCAAAATATTCACCAGAAGATGAGAAGCTAGCACACCTGCTGAATGCACGGAAGAACTCGGAAGGGTGGTATGTAACCATACAAGGGCAAATAGTGATACCTCCCTTAATAATGAGGGAAATCCTACAAATTAAGCACAATGAATCCCATTGGGGAGCAGAGGCATTGGTGAAATTATTAAGACGCAATGTGGTCTCAGTATGAATGTTAACAATGGCAAAACCTATAATGGCAAAATCTGAGATTTGCTTGAAAAACAATCCAGTAGCTAGACGACAGACACAGTTAGGAAGGATTTGGGTGGGCACAGAACCTGGAGACTACTGGCAAATTGATTTTGTAGAACTACCCTGGACTCGGGGGTACAAATATCTCTTAGTAGGGGTTGACACATTTTCTGGATGGCCAGAAGCCCTTCCCTGTCACACAAATCAAGCAAAAGAAACAGTTAAATAGTTACTACAAGAAATCATTCCCAGGATTGGGGTATCTATAAGAATTTCATCAGATAAAGGTTCCTAGACATAATTCTCCTGAAAGAGCATGGAGTGTGTGGATTTTTGAAAGGACAAGTTGATCGCTGTTGCATCCATATACCAAAATGTAGAATATGATATTAGTCAGTTAAAGCAAATAAGACATGAGGTACAAGAAGAACAAAAAGGCTTAGCTACAAGCTGGTTAGACAAAATTTTCAAAAGTTTAGGATGGAATATAGATTCATGGGTTAAATCTATCCTTGAGAGTTTAATAATGTTGTTAATTATGTTCCTAGTGATTTGGTTAATTTACAGTATCCTGAAAAGAGAAATACAAAAGAATTCCTCTTGGAACCGAGCCATCATGAAAGTGTTGACACGAGACAGGGATCCATATCCATTATCTTCAAGATCTCCGGTTTATAACAACACCTGTAACAACGGCTACAACAACTACGGATTTGAAGATGAACATCGAATGCAAAACTCAGAAGATAAAGGACTATATTAAGTAAAAACATCTACACCTACTGAACTATGAAGTGAAAATGTTTTCAAAGGGGGGAAATGATAATATTAGGGTTAAAATCTTAGCCGCTTAGAATCAAGATTTCAAAGGGAAGGAAAAACTACGGGGGGGGGGGGTGGATGGAAACCAGCAAGCTAGTGAAACTAATAGTCATGGACTAGGTAGCTGGCTTTGCTTTGTACAAGTTAACCAACTATGACCGTGCGTAGGTATAAGCTATTAAGTGTAATTAGGACCAATCAAGGGATAACGTAGGAATATAGAGAACAGTTCTTTCGAAATTCAAAGTCTTATGTTTCAGTAGAATCAATAAGAAGAATGGAAAATATTGAAGTTAATAATTGATATTTCATGTAACTAAAAGGTATAAATTGTAAATCCGAATGTATCTCCACAGAACTGGATTTGGGTCAAAGGAAACCCCCGTTCTCTGGGCCCAATAAAAGCACTGCGTATAGCCATGCTGCTGTGACTATTGTCCTAGGTTACAATGTAAAATTGTGCCCAAGGTTTGTATTCTATCCCCATGAGCCGTTGGAGCCAAGGTGGGGCAGTGTTTTCCTTATCTTCTGTTAACGAGCCTAACAATGCCTTGCCACATGACTCATAGATAACTTCCTCCGGGAGTTATCTCTGTTTAATGGGCCATCAAGGACCCACTGCATGACTCATAGAATGAGATCATCCCCATTGTGAGATGCTCCGCCCAGGGGGAGGAGCCAAGCATTCCCACCTGGATAAATCCAGGGTTTGGGACAGCACAAGCAGCTTTTATTCACTGGACTTCCAGAGGAGACAAGAGCTGCCAGACGCTTCAACAGGAATCACTGCTTCGACAAGACCATCTCATCTGGACTGCCACTACCACCCTAACTAACAGGATGTCAGGTTGTATTCTGACTCTGTCAGTGGTTTTTTTTGTACTATAACTTTTATTTTCTTTTACTTTCCTTTATTTCCTTTTCATCTTATTAAATTGTGTTTCTGACTTGGGGTCCTTCACTGGTTTTGCTTTCAAACCAACACATATTTTTGGCACCCAACATGGGGCACGAGGTACTGAGAAAAGTCAGAATTACAATTTTGGGAAAAAGACACCTGTTCACTATGATGCTCAGCATGTTTACATGTGTCTTGTATCTAGCTCTCTATATCTTTCCGCACATGAGGCAGTATCTGCAGATCTTAATATTCTGGTGTAAACCGGGGTACAGCACTAAAATTGCTTTATTGGTCTATTATCTCTATTGCATGATAACCTCCGAGGCAATGAACAGAATTCAGAATATGTACTCAATTTTGTTGTCTTGTCCCGGTCTAGGATGTTTTGTTTGGGGTCTCAACAATCTCACCCAACCGCAGTGGGGAGGGGTAAAGAACAATTTTTTCCCATCTTTCAGGCCGGATACAGCAGTTTTTGAAAATATTGAGTTCTCTCTGGATACCAAGGATAGCATAATGTTGTTGTTAGTGCTGTTTTGTCTTCTCTGCACAGCCCGCACCATGCTTAGAAACAAAACACTCCATGGTGTAATGCAGCGTCTTCTTGAGGCAGAAGAGAAAAGAACCAAATGCACAGCAACAGCCTTCGTGTCCACACAGATTGTCACAGAGGAGAAAGGAAGCAAAAGCCAGGCAACAGTGTCCGAGTCTACACAGACTGTCACAGAAGAAATAGAAGCCAAAAGCCAGGCAACAGTGTCCGAGTCTACGCAGACTGTCGCAGAAGAAATAGAAGCCAAAAGCAAGGCAACAGTGTCTGCATCTACGCAGACTGCCACAGAGGAGAAAGAAGCACCAAGCAAAGCCACAATGTCTGTGTCTGTGCAGGTTGTCACAGAGGAGAAAAAAGCCAAAAATGCCAGCATTTCCACAAAAACCATCACTGAACTGGAACAGCCTAAACCAGTAGCAGTTGCTCCTGTTCAGAAGAAGAAAGCAAAGACCAAATCAGTCCGCATAGTGACTGATGAGGATGCAGCAGGACCTTCTCACCCAGCAGAAGAGACAGAGCCAGAGATCATCACTCGCTCTCTGTCCCTGGGTGAGCTGCGTGACCTGCGGAGGGAATTCACCCGCCAGACAAATGAATCCGTCCTGACCTGGCTGCTCTGTATCTGGGACGCTGCAGCCAATGACACCATTCTGGATAGAAGTGAGGCCAGGAAACTGGGATTGCTGTCCCGGGATGTGGTCATTGACCAGGGGATCGGGAGAACCCAAGAAACTCACAGCCTCTGGCGACGACTGCTAACAAGTGTGAAAGACACATACCTTTGTAAAGAAGATCTCCAGGTGCACCAAGGAAAGTGGAGGACAACGGAACAAGGTATCCCATGCCTGAGGGAATTGGCTGTGCTGGAGATCATTTTCTCAGAGGATGAGAGATTTCCTAAAAGCCCAGATGAAGTCCAGTGCACATTGCAGATGTGGTTGAGATTCGCACGGCTTGGACCAGAGATGTATTCCCGTTACCTGGCAACGCTGCAATGGAGGGCAGGCGAGGACAGGGTGGGCGTCTTAGTCAATAAACTAAGAATTTATGAGGACACTGTCACTGCCCCATTTCGTACCCATGTCTCATCCGTAGAAACAAGGCTGGCTGAGCAAGTCTGAAGCTTGATTGAAGAAGGCCATCAGAAACTGAAAAAAGAACTTAAGGAAGAAATTTACCACGTCTCGCCAGAACCAACAAGAGTCTCTGCCATTAGGAGCAGGCGTCCCCCAGCCAGGGAGAGAACATACACTCCACGAGGTAACCTCTGGTCTTTTCTTCGGGAACATGGAGAAGACATGAGGAAGTGGGATGGAAAACCCACCTCCTCCTTAGCAGCCCGGGTACGTGAACTGAAAAAAGAGACCCCCACCACAAGAAGTTCATCTAGAGTCAATGCTGCTTCAGTCTCTCGAGCACAAAACTCCAGACGGGATAGGAATGATGATATGACTGGTCCTCTCAAAGGAACCTCAGGAACATATTTACAGGAAGAGAGTAGCGTGTACCATGACCAGGAAAAGGGGGGCCCTGCCTCTAGCCAGGTAGAGGAAAGGGACAATCGGATCTATTGGACTGTGTGGATCCAATGGCCTGGCACATCTGACCCACAAGAGTATACTGCTTTGATTGACACTGGCGCTCAATGTACCCTGATGCCATCAAGGTATGTAGGAACAGAATCCGTTTCTATTTCTGGAGTGACAGGAGGGTCCCAGCAGCTGACTGTAGTGGAGGCCGAAGTGAGTTTAACCGGGAACGGGTGGCAAAAACGCCCCATTGTGACTGGCCCAGAGGCCCCATGCATCCTCGGCATAGACTATCTGAGAAATGGATATTTCAAAGACCCTAAAGGATATCGTTGGGCTTTTGGGATAGCTGCTGTAGAGACAGAAGGCATCAGACAACTGAATACCTTGCCTGGTCTCTCAGATGACCCCTCTGCTATGGGACTGCTGAGAGTTGAAGAGCAACAGGTACCAATTGCCACAGCAACAGTGCACCGTCGGCAATACCGCACCGACAGAGACTCTGTGATTCCTATCCATGAGATGATTCGTAAACTGGAGAGCCAAGGGGTGGTCAGCAAGGCTCGTTCACCTTTCAACAGCCCTATATGGCCAGTGCGTAAGTCCAGTGGAGAATGGAGACTGACTGTGGATTATCGTGGTCTGAATGAAGTCACGCCACCACTGAGTGCTGCTGTACCAGACATGTTGGAGCTTCAGTATGAGCTGGAGTCCAAGGCAGCAAAGTGGTACGCGACCATCGACATTGCCAATGCCTTCTTCTCCATTCCTTTGGCAGCAGAGTGCAGGCCTCAGTTTGCTTTCACCTGGAGGGGTGTGCAGTATACCTGGAACCGACTGCCCCAGGGGTGTAAGCACAGTCCCACAATCTGCCACGGACTGATCCAGACTGCATTGGAAAAAGGCGAGGCTCCTGAACATCTCCAGTATATTGAAGAGGAAGAGATGCAACATACCGATGGGCCCGTGACCGAGGGGTGGACCTTACTATGGACAGCATCTCACAAGTCATCCATGACTGTGAGACTTGCGCTGCAATCAAACAGGCCAAGTGGGTGAAGCCTCTGTGGTACGGCGGACGATGGTTGAAGTACAGGTATGGGGAAACCTGGCAAATTGACTACATCACCCTTCCCCAGACCCGCCAAAGCAAGCGCTACGTGCTGACCATGGTAGAAGCAACCACAGGATGGCTGGAGACCTATCCTGTGCCTCATGCTATTGCCCGGAATACCATCCTGGGCCTCGAAAAGCAAGTCCTGTAGAGACACGGCACCCCAGAGAGAATCGAGTCAGATAATGGAACACATTTTAAGAACAGCCTTATAAACACCTGGGCCAAAGAACATGGTATTGAATGGATATACCACATTACTTATCATGCACCAGCCGCCGGGAAAGTTGAATGGTGCAATGGACTGTTAAAGACTACCCTGAAGGCACTTGGCGGAGGGACCTTCAAGAATTGGGACATAAACTTAGCCAAAGCCACCTGGATGGTCAACACCCGAGGCTCCATCAATCGAGCTGGTCCTGCCCAGTCTGAACCCTTGCACACAGTGGATGGAGATAAAGTCCCTGTGGTACACATGAAAGGGATTTTAGGAAAGACTGTTTGGATTAATCCCACCTCAGGCAAAGGCCGACCCATCCGTGGGATTGTTTTTGCTCAAGGACCTGGTTATACTTGGTGGGTAATGCAAAAAGATGGAGAAACCCGTTGTGTACCACAAGGAGACCTAATTTTAAGTGAGAATTAGAATTAGTGTGTAAGGTTTCATTCTGTGTATATATGTATGTATCTGTGAGGGTGTATGATGTAGATGGTGATAGAATAAGGGGTGGATTATGTCCTAGGTTACAATGTAAAATTGTGCCCAAAGTATGTATTTTATCCCCATGAGCCGTTGGAGCCAAGGTGGGGCAGTGTTTTCCTTATCTTCTGTTAACGAGCCTAACAATGCGTTGCCCATGACTCATAGATAACTTCCTCCGGGAGTTATCTCTGTTTAATGGGCCATCAAGGACCCACTGCATGACTCATAGAATGAGATCATCCCCATTGTGAGATGCTCCGCCCAGGGGGAGGAGCCAAGCATTCCCACCTGGATAAATCCAGGGTTTGGGATAGCACAAGCAGCTTTTATCCACTGGACTTCCAGAGGAGACAAGAGCTGCCAGACGCTTCAACAGGAATCACTGCTTCGACAAGACCATCTCATCTGGACTGCCACTACCACCCTAACTAACAGGATGTCAGGTTGTATTCTGACTCTGTCAGTGGTTTTTTTTGTACTATAACTTTTATTTTCTTTTACTTTCCTTTATTTCCTTTTCATCTTATTAAATTGTGTTTCTGACTTGGGGTCCTTCACTGGTTTTGCTTTCAAACCAGCACACTATATGTTTTTATTCCTACGCTCACATTTTTACAGATGGCTCAGGGTCATCCCACAAGTCAGTAATGACCTGGATGGACTGCAAGACTCAAAAGTGGGAGTCTTATGTCCAAATAGTGGAGGGATCTCCACAGATTGAAGAGCTAGCAGCTGTCATCAGAGCCTTTGAGAAGTTCAAAGGTGAACCCTTTAATCTGGTCACAGATTGAGTTTACATTGCTGGCATAGCTATGAGGGCTGAACATGCTCTTCTCAAGGAGGTCTCCAATCCAAACTTACACCAATTGATCTCTATAATAATTTGTTTAATCTCCCACAGAAAGCAGCCTTACCATATTATGCATGAGGTCACACACCGACCTCCCAGGTGCCATCGCAGAAGGGAACAGGAAGACAGACACACTGGCTATGTTGGCAGAGACTTCAAACATCCCTGACATCTTCACCCAGGCAAAGTTGTCACATGCATTTTATCATCAAAATGTACCTGCCCTCGTCAAAATGTTCAGGCTCTCGAAAGATCAAGCGAGAGCTATTGTCACAACGTGCCCGAACTGCCAAAATTACCAGATACCATCCATCGATACAGGGCTTAACTCCCAGGGCCTGAACAGCTGCCAATTGTGGCAGACTGACGTAACCCACTTCCCATCCTTTGGAAGGTCTAAATACGTGCACGTGTTGGTCGACACGTTTTCTGGGGCAGTATTTGCGTCGGCTCACGCAGGAGAGGATACCACTCACACCATCAAGCATTTTCTCCTGGCATTTGCCACCCTGGGAGTCCCTGAGCAAATCTGCCTCCCATAGGTTGAAAGAGTTCTTCAACCAGTAGGGGGTAAAACACACGAAGGGCATACCCACTGATCCCACAGGGCAATCCATCATAGGAAGGACCCATCAAACCATCAGAAGAGTCCTCAATCAGCAGCGGCGAGAAACAGAAATTATGTCTCCTGTTGAAAGACTCTGTAAGGCCCTCTACGTCATTAACTTCCGAAATTGTACATCATCAGAGCCTGACCCCCCCAATACTCTGCCACTTCTCAAATTTGACCCAAGCTAAGCTTACTGAGAAACCGCCAGTGCTAGTAAAGGACCCAGAAACACATCAGATTTTGGGGCCTTTCCACTTAATTGCCTGGGAGAGGGGCTATGCCTGTGTTCTACTACCATCTGGCCCAAAATGGTTCCCAGGGAAAAACATAAAACGATACCTAGGCCTGGCAAACACTGCTCCCACAAACACTAACAAGAATTCTCCCAAGTCAAATACGGGACATCCTCAAAACCAGGCCGGTTCTGCATGCAGATGGAGGTGTCGCTGGATGACCACAAACCAGAGAAAAGACTGTCCCATCACCCGACAGCAGACAAAACAGAAAACCGAACAAGATACTATGGCATAAGTCAAGCCATAGGCCTGGCACAGTCTGGCCACAAATTTCTCCCTAGTTTACATCTCATCACCCCTCTTACCGTAAAAAAACCCTGATGTGTCCCTCTCTCAACCTTGCCAGAACCTCCCTAAACCTTATACCCTCCCCTCCCACCATAAACCTAACAAATTTCGCTTATATTCCCTATCAGAAGCCCCATCCCTGTCCAAAGATGAAATTTATCTACGTTGGTGCTGTCCTCACTGCTGCCTGGATGCTCCTCACCTTGCTGCATGCCTTCAGCTGGGTTGTCCCACAGCCCAGCCATAATGTTTGGGTGACCTTAGCCAAAACACTGAAACAAGATAACTTGTGCCTGTCCATGGGCAGCTTAGACAACCCACTCTCCATGAGTCTAGTAGGGATTCCCTTGGTAGCAGATGACTGGCCCATCACTGTGGGCTCGGTATTTCTGAGCCTGAGAGAATTCTCAGCTTGCTAACTTGCAAGCTCCTTTCCCAAGGGAAAACTTTCAACAGTTTCCTTTCCCAAAACATCTCTCTCTTTTTCCCAAAATATTTCTAAGTGGGCAGTGATTTTTTCTCAAAACAATCTTCCCCAGCTGTTGTTTTCTATTACTTAACCAATAGAAAGAGGTGTCAGTCCTACTGACCAATGAATACCTATTTTAGTGAAGCATGCTATATAAGAAGCAAAGAGATTGTAAATAAATCCTTCTGTCATTCTCATGGTAAAAACTGGAGTCAAACTATCTTTTATTTCGTGTCCTATTGCGACATATCACTAACTCAGATCTTCTCCGCACCACAGGTAAGAGGCCCAATCCGGTGGACAATTGGGACAAGTGGACAAAAATGCTGCCAAATACTCCAAAGGAACCACAAGAATTGGACCTGCTGGGGTCCTCCAAAGCAACATACTGTGTCAAATTTTACTTTAGATGACCCAGTCAACATTGGCCAGAAATTGACTGGGCAAAAAACACATACAGAAAAGACATATCACCAATTAACAAAGTCTGTAATAATCTAAATTGATGTAATTACACTGGTCCCATGCTCTCTGTATCCTCACTCCACCCCAAACTGTTGCCTTGGGGAATGTTTCTCATCTGTGGTGACCAAGTATGGGTTGAGATCCCCTCACATCTCCAGGGGGGTCCCTGTAGCCTGGGCAAACTTACTACTCTCACCCCAAACATAACTCTGCTTCAAAATTGGAAAAAAAAAGGGGAATTGGCATGTCTAAAGAGATCATATACTGATTTTGACTCAAATTGCAATAGCCAAGTTACTAATTGGAATAAAGGAAAGAGAATCACAGAATCATTAGGTTGGAAGAGACCTCCAAGATCATCAAGTCCAACCCAACCCTAACATCAACTAAACCATGGCACTGAGTGCCACATATAGTCTTTTCTTAAACGCATCCAGAGATGGTGAATCCACCACCTCCCAGGTAGACTATTCCAATACTTTCATTACCCTTTCTGTAAAAAACTTTTTCTTATATCCAGCCTATATTTCCCTTGGTGCAGCTTAAGACTGTGTCCTCTCGTTCTGTCAGTTGCTGCCTGAAGAGAGACCAACTCCCACCTGACTACAACCATCTTTAGGGAAGTTGTAGAGAGTGATAAGGTCACCTCTGAGTCTTCTCCAGGCTAAACAACCCCAGCTCCCTCAGCCTTTCCTCATAGAGCTTGTGTTCCAAGCCTCTCACCAGCCTTGTTGCCCTCCTCTGGATGCACTCAAGAGTCTCAACATCCTTCCTAAACATGAGGGGCCCTGAACTGGACACAATACCCAAGGTGCGGCCTCACCAATGCCACGTACAAGGGAAAAATTACCTCCCTGCTCCTGTTGGCCACACTATTCTTGATACAGGCCAGGATGCCATTGGCCTTCTCGGCCACCAGAGCGCACTGCTGGCTCATGTTCAGTTGGTAATCGACCAGAACCCCATGTCTCTTTCTGCCTGAACACTGTCCAGCCACACCGTGCCCAGTCTATAATGCTGCAGGGGGTTATTGTGGCCAAAATGCAGGACTCGGCACTTGGATTTGTCAAACTTCATCTTATTGGATTCCGTCCATCCATCCAACTGTTCCAGGTCTCTCTGTAGAGCCCTCCTACCTTCCAACAGATTGACACATGCTCCCAGCTTAGTGTCATCTGCAAATTTGCTAATGAAAGACTCAATACCCTCATCCATGTCATCAGTAAAAATATTGAACAGAATTGGCCCCAACTCAGACCCCTGAGGTACACCACTAGTGACTGGCTGCCAGCTGGATGCTTCACCATTCACCAAAGGCAGACTGGACAGCTCGACAGGTGTTGGTTCTTGGGCTGATAACCCCCGAGAACGTTGTCGAAGGTCCTTCTCCCAAGCCTCGGTGCCAGAAGAGAGAGTCAGCATATGTCCATGTATATTCTCAAGGCTGTTTATTGTTTCTTATCTGGTACATTTAGTTCTCACCCCAGCTAGGGTGCTAGCTACAATGCTGGTCGTCGCCAGCTGCCCACCCAGAGGGCCGTCATAATCTTTTATACTATGTACTATGTGTCCTATGTTTGCAGATAAATACCAATACCTATCACCTATGTTAGACAGTGTATTTCTACTCTAATCCAATCCAAAAGTGCCACCACTACAGCAGAAGATGGAGGGCAAGAAGAAGAAGCAGAAGGACAGGGACACACCCGGATTCCTCCATCTTGCCTTCTTAACTCCCATTAAACCCCAAAATTCTACATCTGCACCCAGTGATAAATTAATACTATTCTAATCAAACTCTTGTGGCTTTTCTCTGGACCCCTTGCCAGGGTCTCGGATCACTCAGAGCACCCAGAGGGATGTCCTGGGTTCTGACGGGTTGCTCAAAAGGTGCAAACAGCAATGGCAATGATACCTTTAAAACAATGTATCTCAATTCAATTTGCCTCCAAAACAAAAATATTCAGCAGAAGATGAGAGATTGGGACGTCTGCTGAATGCACAAAAGAATTCAGAAGGGTGGTATGTAACAGCACAAGGGCAAATAGTAGTACCCCTCTTGATAATGAGACAAGTTCTACAAATCAAGCATAATGAATGTCATTGGGGTGCAAAAGCATTGGTGAGATTGCTGAAACAAAATCTAATCTCTGTACAAATGTTAACAATGGTAAAATCAGTAATGACAAAATGTGAGATTTGCTTGAAAAACAACCCAGTAGCTAGACAGCAGGCACAGCTAGGAAGAATTCAGGTAGGGATAGAACCAGGAGACTATTGGCAGGTAGATTTTGTGGAATTACCAAGAACTCGGGGTTACAAATATATGTTAGTGACGGTTGACACATTTTCTGGATAGCCAGCAGCCCTTCCCTGTCACTCAAATCAAGCAAAAGAAACCGTTAAATGGTTACTACAGGAGATAATTCCCAGATTTGGGGTGCCTCTAGGGATTTCATCAGATGGAGGCCCACATTTTTTAGCCACAATGGTAAAAGAAGTGAGTAGGTTGCTAGGAATAGCTTGGGACCTCCACACACCATGGAGACTCCAGTCAAGTAGACAGGTAGAGAGGATGAATCAAACTTTAAAGAGACAGATTAGTAAAATATGCCAAGAAGCCAAACTGCAGCGGCCACAAGCTTTACCCATAGCACTGTTGAGGATTCGGATAAAGCCAAGGAGTGGGATGTCAGTCAGTCCTTATGAGATACTGTATGGGAAACCATATGAATGTGCTGAACCTTATCCGAATGTACATGTCACAGGGAAGCAGGAAGTCTATAATTATGTTTTGTCTCTTGGGAAAACTAGCACGGCTTCAGAGCGCCCTTGTGTGGAATAGGCTGCTGACTCTCGAAAATCCAGTTCATGACATTAATCTGGGAGATGATGTGTATATTAAGACTTGGAAAGAAGAATCACTGAAAGACAGGTGGAGTGGACCCCATCAGGTGCTGTTGACCACTTTCAAAGCAGTCAAGGTGTCTGGAATAGATCCCTGGATACACTACACTTGAGTGAAGAAGGTCTATCCTAGACTGTGGATGGCACAAGCTGTAGGACCGACAAAGCTGCAGATAAGACATGTTTAACTGTTTCGAATGATGTCAGTAATTGTGCCAATTCTCATTTTATGGCTACTAATGTCACCAGCTGGGATTGATGTTGCTTTGGGATATGGAATGCTAAAGGATCAACTGGCCACTCTTCATTCTAGAATGAAGAGGGAGGTACAGGCAGAAACACAAGTGATAAAAGTTTCCAATGCAATTCAGGCTGAAAATGTAATGATTGGACTAGTCAAAGATTTTGCTAAAATGCAAAACACCAGTAGAATAACTGCCTGTCTGCCAATACCAAAGGCAGCGGGAGACTCAATAAGCTGGGGAATCATAATGTCAAAATTACCTGAAATACAAAAGAACAAAACAATTACATGTAAACAAGTAACAGAGTCAAAGCAAGTAGTCAAAGAGACCTGGAAAATAATAGGGGAATGGATGAGGCCTTTGAGGAAATCGAATTGTATTATAAGTCATGGAAAGGTAGGACAAATCATAGTGGTGGGTTGAAGATCAAGACCTTGAAAATTGGGAATGCTTCTTGCCACACTATAAAAAGATTAGAGAATATCACAGAGACCACTCTTGTATGGAAGTTTGAGGAAAAAGATTGGAAAGGTCAAATGGAACCCTGGGACAGTACCTGGACAATGAGAATTCTCCAGAAATTTCAATATATGTCAATACCCCTTGGTGTATTAAATGGGAAGGCCCAGAGAATGAAACAGATCCAGCAGTAATGAACACTGCCATTAGTAATAGAATACAGGCAGATAAAGTAAGTTGGTGGGCATGTAATAAAACTTATGATTGCACTTCTGATGACGTAGAGATAAAACAGATGGCACCACTGGCAGTAGCCTTGCAAATTGGTTGTGCCTGCAGGGGGATCAAACATAAACAAGGTAAAGTAAATTATAAGATAATAGTAGGATGTGGTAAGAGTACAATCTGGAGTCCAGGGCAATTTGTATGGGCAACAAATGATGGTACCTGGACAACACATCTGCCTGTAAAAGGGAAAGTAAAATAAATTACTCTGGGCCTCCCCACTTTATGTCCAATTTGGAAAAAGTCCCCATTTAATGGAAAACATGAACTTCTGCAAATAAGAACAAGACGGGAAGTTCCAGAGGATGAAAATCAAGATGAAACTTGGCAAGAACCCTCCAGTGGAGTAAAATTTGAGTGGGCCCTAGAGTCTGTATTTGGTCCTGTAGCAAACTACTGAAATAGAGAAATGTATAAACTAACAGGTCAAGTAGATAGACTAGCAAAAGTCACCCGGGAAGGATTTAAAGAATTAAATGTACAATTACAAGCTACCACAAAAATGACTTTACAGAACCGATTTGCCCTAGATATGTTAGTCCTGAAAGAGCATGGAGTGTGTAGATTTTTAAAACGACAAATTGATCATTGCTGCATCCACATCCCAAATGTAACTGCAGATGTAGAACATGATATCAGTCAGTTGAAACAAATAGAGCATGAGGCACAAGAAGAACAAAAGGACTTGACTACGAGTTGGCTAGACAAAATCCTCAAAGGGTTAGGATAGAATGTAAATTCATGGATTAAGTCTATCATTGAGAGTTTGATAATCTTGCTAATCATGTTTTTAGTGATTTAGTTAATCTACAGCATCCTGAAAAGAGAAATACAGAAGAAGATATCCTGGAACTAAAAAGTAATGAAGGCACTGACATGGGACAGGAATCCACATCTATCATCTTCAGGTTCCCCGGTTCGTGACAGCATTCATGACAATGGTTATAACAACCATGGATTTGAAGACAAACATCAAGTATAAACTCAGAAGCCAAAAGGACTGTATCAAGTGAAAGCATCTACACTTATTATAGTGAAGTGAAAATGCTTTCAAAGGGGGGAAATGATAACATAGGGTTATGTGGGGAGACAAAGAGAGCTAGTACTAAAGGCAATCTTGCCCTTGATATATTGCAGCTGTGTTAATTATCAAGAGTGGGAACAGCCTTGCCCTCCCAGCTATGGGTGTGAAAAAGAGTGAGTTAGCTGGGAAGGAGTTCAGTTCAGTTAGAGTTGCAGTTAGTTGGAGTCGGAGTCAGTTAGAGTCTGCTGGCTGTGCTGTGAGGAAGAAGGGACAGGAGGTCATGCAAGGGACAGAAAGGGTAAGATGCTGTATGTAGGACAAACAGGGTTAGGCGGCCGCGATAGGGACAGTAAGGAGCGAGCTGAAACAGGAGAAGGAAGAGAGACGACTGTAGAGAAAGAACTGGGGCTGTGTGGAGCTGCCCTGTGGGATAGCTAAAGAGAAAAGGTACAAGAGACTTTTAGATAACAAGGAGCTGATGCTTGAAGCCTTCTGATGTTTTTACTGAAGCACTTTGAATGCAGTGTCCGTCTCGACTACCACAGGGTTAAATTTTAGTAGCATAGGGATAAAATGTTTCTAAAATCATGGGAACTATATTCAGGGGATGGAAAGAAAGGTTGGGCCTGGGAAAGAGAAACTGGAACTGGGTAGGCCCTGGGAACGAGGGGTTAGCTTTGTCTTTGGTAGATCATGTGAAACTGTACCTGCATGATCGTCATATGATAAATGATATGATTGTTAAATGTAATGATCATTGATAATTGAATATAATTATTGTTTAATTATAATAAGAAAATAAGAATCATGAGAAACGATGTAATCCCACCAAGAATCATGAAACAGGATGTTTTGGGGTCTGGGAAATGCCTGCTTAGAAAAAATCAATGTATACAATAGAACAATATGGGTTTAATAATTAATATATAATTACGTAATGAAAAAGAGTATAAAACATGTCCATCTAGAATCCAATGTCAGAGTCAGATTTGGGTCTACCCCTGACTCCCAAGCTCTCTCTACAATAAAAGCACCTGGCATATAATCATTCCATGAAAATGTGTTTCTACACTAACAGGAGGACTATTCTTTTCCCTGACACCATCTACCAACCCAGTATGACAATTATCCTGAGGACAAGCCATCTTCCTGACACAGAGATGTGAGAATTTTAGAGGATCCTTTATAGTGGGCCTCTGTATGTTAGAATGTATTTCAAATAGTGCTTTAGAACATTTATTAAATCCATTTTAGAAAGCATTTAGTAGATACTGAACACTGTGTCTGTTAACCTTTTGTATATTATAAGCATCTAGGACTCCTTAGTGATAGTAAAGAGAAAAATGTATACACCCTGGGACAACAAGGCCAAGAGTGCAGATAAAGAGGGAGAACACAGACCCTTAGACAGCATAAACTCAGTATTTCTTTGAAAAGATGCCAAAGAAAGCCAGAAGCCGCGCAGGAGAGATAAAGGTGAAAAGTTCATTGAAGAAGACTCCGTTCCTTCATCCCCCGGGACCCCCAGAAGACCACCACAACAAACTGAGCATGCCCAGAGAGTGTGGAGTTAATTACCATACGAGGCGAGGACGGGTGGGGCCAGGGAATGAATATGTATGAGGCGGATTGTACAATGTTATGCATATGTAAGACCCTGGGGAATAATAAAGGGAAAGACCGTCTGGTGGGTATGCGTGTCTTTGGTGAAGTTATTCCCCACGCATCTTGGCCGATTAAATACATACCTCTTTAACAACTATTATTAGTTGTGGAGTTTTATTTCTGCCTATGTTTCACTTCCCACTAAAGACTGAAGCAAAAAAGGCATTACGTACTTCTGCCTTCTCCTCATCTGCAGTTACTAAGTTCCCTCCTGCATCCAATAGATAACAAAGGTTGGTCTCATCCTTCCTTTTACCATTAACATATTTGTAAAAAGATTTTTTATTATCCTTTACAGAGGTTGCCAAATTAAGTTCGAATTGAGCTTTGGCCTCCCTAATTTTCTTCCTACATGCCCTAGCAAGCCCCCTAAATACTTCCTGAGAGACCTGACCCTCCTTCCAGAGATGATACATCCTTTTTTTTATTCCTAAGTTCTTTCAAAATCTCGTTACCCATCCAGGCTGGACGTTTGCCTTGTCGACTCGTCTTTCGGCACACAGGGACAGTCTGTTACTGTGCCCTCAAGATCTCTGTTTTGAAGCATGCCCACCTTTCCTGGACTCCTTTGTTTTTAAAAACTACTTCCCAAGGAACTCTTTGGACAAGTCTTCTAAATAGGTCAAAGTCTGCCCTCCGAAAATCCAATGTAAAAGTCTTGTTGATGCTCCTCCTAACTTCACCAAATATTGAGAACTCAACAATTTCATGATCACTATGCCCCAAGTGGCCTCCAACTACCACATCTCCTTCCAGCCCATCTCTATTTGTAAACAACAGGTCTAACATAGTTCTACCCCTGGTGGGTTCACTCACCAGCTGCGACAAAAAGTTGTCCTCAATACACTCTAAAAACTTTCTGGACTGCCTCCTTTCTGCTATATTAAGTTCCCAGCACATGTCTGGTAGGTTAAAGTTGCCTACAAGAACAAGAGCTGATGCTCCTGAAACATTCCCCAGCTGCTTATAGAATAGGTTGTCCACCTCTTTTTCCTGGTTGGGTGGACGATAACAGACTCCCAGGAGGATGTCAGCCTTATTGGCCTTCCCCTGAATTCTTACCCATAAGCATTCAACTTCATCATCACTAGTTATAATATCTATGGCATCAAAAGCCTTTCTAATATAAAGGGCCACCCCTCCACCCCTTCTCCCTTTCCTTTCTCTTCTGAAGAGCTTGTAGCCATCCAGGGCAATGCTCCAGCTATGTGAGTCGTTCCACCATGTTTCTGTGATAGCGACTACATCATAGTTCTGCTGTTGCACCATGGCTTCAAGCTCTTCCTGTTTATTACCCATGCTGTGCGCATTAGTATACATGCACCTCAGTTGGGTTAGCAACTTCACCCCTAACTTAGGTTTATCACCCTTAGGCCTGCCCCTAGATAGTCCAGCTGCATCCCCTTCCCCCTTCAAACCTAGTTAAAAGCCCTCTCAATGAGTTCTGCCAGTTCATAAGCTAAAAACCTATTACCTTTTTCAGAGAAATGAAGCCCATCCAGTTCCAACAGGCTCAGCACTGAAAAAGTTGCCCCATAATTAAAAAACCCAAAATTCTGCTGATGACACCAACCCTTAAGCCACTTGTTGATAGTGTGAGTTCTCCAATTCCTTTCATCATACTTCTCCACCACTAAAGGGATTGAACAGAATGCTACCTGTACTCCTGCCCTATCAACCACTCGACCCAATGCCCTGAAGTTGCTTTTTATTGTCCTAACACTTCTCTTTTCAATCTCATCACTGCCAGCCTGGAGTATCAGCAGTGGGTGCTAAAGCCCTTGGTGAGCTAAATCACCTGAGGTGTCGGCTTAGCAAGCAGGCCAATGCAACATCTGCTGCCTGAGCGATCTTTTAAGGGATGAGGAGACTACCAGATACACATCCCTACAAAATCGAGTGGCAATAGACTTCCTACTGCTCGCCCACGGGCATGGCTGCCAGGACTTTGAGGGGATGTGCTGCTTCAACCTTTCTTCGCACTCAACATCCATCCATACAAACATCCAGAAATTGAAGGAACAAGTAAAGGACATAAAAGTGGAAAAAAACCCGCACTGGATGAATGAACTTTTCAGACAATGGGGATTAAGAGTACGGGTTTCATCTTTAGTTAAGGGTATTTTGTGGATTTTTGTTGTGATCCTTATTGTGTTACTTATGTTCTCATGCCTTTTATGCCGCTTTAAAAGAGCTGTTGGGAATGCCTTTTTACTAAATAAAGAAGGGGGAGTTGTGGAGGCAGTTAAGCTTGCCAAGCCTCTCCCCTGGAGGGATGGCCCTTGAATGGGCTGTGATAAGCTCATCTCAACCCTCCCTGGGAGAGATAACCCTTAGATGAGGCTGTCCTCCCTGGTCATGGCAAGATCCCATCATGCTCTGGATACCCATGTAGATTCTTTCTAACCCACTGGTCTAACACTTTGGTACCACCTTCTCTTTTCCCCATAAATACCCCACCTTCTGCCCTGTTCAGTAGGGAGCTGTCATCCTTGGCCCCCTTTGCAGGGTGCTGGATAATAAAGGCTACTCCTGTGGAACCGCCACATGGCACTCCTGTCTCTCTGTCTCTGAGTCAGCCTGGGATAACCTCACAAGGCAGAGCTGAAATTACTACTAAGAGCTGATCACTTGCAGTCACAGGCTGCATCTACCTTGCTGAGGTTACCCAGTGGCCGGAGGACTGCCTGAGACCCCTAGAAGGTTGTCTCTTGCGAGACCTCTCTCTGGAAAGGTTGCAGCATCCTGGGTCGGACCAACAGACCCCCGGCTGGCCGCCAACACATTTTTGCTAATAACCTGGGGCAAAGGGTATGCTTATGTTTCCACAGGTTCAGGACTGAAGTGAATCCCAGTGAAGAACATGAAGCCATATCAAGCACAGAAACACTCTTACAACTCCAAGAGCAGAGAAGCAAGCATGCAGATGTGAACTGCACAGAGACTACAGTTGATGATAGACATCTTTTATCTCGCATGTAAGAACTGAGAACTTTGTGTTTTATGTCAGGGAATGTAGAAAGGAATTAGATTTGTAGTATTGAATGCAAACAAAATAACTTAATGCCTGTCCTGGTTTCAGGCAAATTTGGGAGGAAACCTCCAAATGGGGTTTCTCTGGAAAGCAAACCTAAATGGCCTCTCCCTTACAACTGGTCCAGGAAAAAGAACTTCTTTAGAGAAAAGTGGAAAAAATTATTTATTTAACAAACAAAGTGCCCACAAGCACAAAGAATGAATAATATGAAACAATAAAACCTTTAGTTGCTCTGAAGTGAGATGGTAAACTTAGAAAATCTCTGCCGTGGGCAGCTCATCTCTCAGTCTCCTACCAGGCCTCTGGAGATCCAGGCCCCGGTGGGCCACAGGTGTGAGAACTCTCGGTGCTCCTCTGGGTTTTTCAGTTGTCTTGGTTCTGAAAAGACAGGTATCTGCTAAAAGAGAGGCAGGGCCTCTCTTGGAATGGATAATTCAAATCCCCTCCCCTCAAATTATTATAATTTAGAAAATTAAAATGGCTTTCAGGCAGAGATATGGGGATAGGAATAACAGTTCTTTACTAATATGTATAACAAGGCAAAACAAACAACAACTACAGCATTAATAGTGAACAGAACCAGGGACCTTGACGGGGCTTTGTTTCACAAAACCCGGGGCAGTCTGATCTCTTGGGAGTCTGTAAAAGCACCAAGCTGGAACGGTGAGGGATCCCAGGCTGGTGGATCGGATAAAATTTGGAGCTCCATTGGTGGTCACTGGGAGGGCAGGGATTTCCCGACAGGATGGGGCAGTGCGGGGCCGCGGTGTAGCAGAAAAACCTCAAAGCAGCGCCGAGAAAGCAGCGGTGGTGGGACAGGGCCGGGCCAGCTCCAGCAGGGCAGCAAGAGGAGAGCTCAGGATTTTTCCTGGGCACACGAGCAGATGATGATAGCTTTCCTCAGGATCCGACCCGATGATGCCAGTGAAAAACTCCTCCTGCACCAAGCAGCAGTCTGACCATCCTCTCCCTGATGTCAAGAGCAAGAGACCAAGCTGTCCCCCAGCCCCATCTTTTTCCTGCCCCCAAAACCTCGCGTCACCTTCCCCCTCTGAGAGAAACTCCCGGAGACAAAAGAAAAAAAGTGTAGCCAGGTCATATCGCTCCATCCTTTTGTCCTACCTGAGTATTCATAAATACCCAGTAGTTAGTTGCCCAGCAACTCCCGGGAAAAATTTCCATAAGTAAAAAAAAAAGAAAACAAAACAAGAAACAAACCTAACCTCTAACATCAGTCCAGAGCAGGTTTAAACAGTCCTAAGAAAACGAAAAAAGTCCAGAGAACTTCTCTGCCCTGGCGAGCTAAAACTAACTAAAAAAGCACAAGAGATCTCTGTCCACAGTCTGTCTGAGACTCAGCCGAACACACGCAGTCCTGAGAAGAGAAGAATGTGTAGGAGTCAGGTAGTTTCTCGAAACAAACTGCGCCCTTCTCCTTTCCTTGTTTCACTCTCAGAATCAGTCTTAAAGGTACAGAACACAATATACAGAACAGACTATTGAAGATACAAGCATCATAAAGTCACTCTAAGACAGTGCCTCATATTGGGTTTGTTCCAGAGCAAATCTGAGATAAAACGAGAAGAAAATGTGCTTAAAGATTTATTTGAAAATTAAGAGCAGAAAAAAGTGCCCTAAATCAAAAATAGCCAAAGAAAAAGCATGGAATTAAATCAGATACCATGTTTATATCTTCTTATTTTCTTTGCCTTCAGCAGCACAACCTTGCCCGTTAATCAACCAAAGACCAATGTTTGGGTGACTTTAGCTAATGCATCAGGCTTAGACACCATATGCTTATCCACTGCATCTCCAGAAAATCCGTTTTTCACATGTTTAGTAGGATTGCCCACAGAAGCATGGCCAGTAAAAGAGAAAATCAGTCTTACTGGAAGCATGAGCATTGGCTGCACGTATGACTTGGATTATTGGAATTCTTGGGCATTCGACCTTCCTCAAGCATCTTTAGGGCCTCAGGAGATCGATCTCCTTGGTTTAGTAAGAATGAATGCTTGTGATAAATTTACTTATCCTGGAAAAGAACCATTGCCGTCCACAGATGTTTCTCCCCATCACCAAGTGTATAAGAATGAGATGTCTTGGTGCAATTATACTTCTCCAGTACCTGCATGGTCCCTCGACACACCTTTACAGTTACCACAAGGGATGTTTTTAATTTTTGGAGATAGAGCATGGTCCACTATTCCATCACACATCCAAGGTGGTCCATGTAGCATTGGAAGGCTTACTTTGCTAACACCTAGTACAAAAATGATTGAAGAACATAGACACAGAGGAAAAAGGTTTATCCATCAGTATAAATCAGACTGCAAAGATGATTTTGAAACTTGGGGTTTTGGAAAAAGATTCACAGCTTCCTTACTTCTACCCCCCCTTGCCTCTGCAGTAGCCTTAAAGCAATTGGATCGATTAGGTTGCTGGCTAAGTAAACATACCAATGCTACTTCTCTCGCACTGAGCAGTTTGTAAGCAGATGTCAAAGATGTAAGACATGCAACTCTGCAAAACAGAGCAGCAATAGATTTTCTTTTATTAGTGCATGGACATGGGTGGGAATATTTTCATGGGATGTGTTGTATGAATCTGTCTGATCATTCAGAAGCCATTCATAAGAGCATACAGTAATTGAGGGAAAGTGTGTCTATGATCAAGGTTGATGATGGGACATGGTTAGATAACATACTCAATAAATGGAGCTTTATACTGTGGTAGAAAGAACTTCTAAAGATAGGCATATATATATTGATTGTCATCATAATTATACTGATAGTAGTGCCTTGCCTGCTCCAATGCATGCGACAGATGATTGACAAAGCTATCAAAAGAATATTCTTGGTTCAAAGAGAAGGGGGAATTGTGGGAATTTCAGGCACACAAAATTCTCAAAACCTTGCTCATGCAGGCCCAAACACAGAAATGAATACAGAGTTTGACTTGAGACCTTGGAAAAGGCTTCCTGCTTTAGAGACCATAAGTAAGAATGTGGGTTTGTAATATAGACAGAGACATATTAAGCAAGGTAGTGGAAAGTTTTAAGGTTTTAAAGTTTGGATATAGAAGTAGTTATAGAAATAGTAAAAGTTTTAAGGTGTAGCAAATAGTTTTGTGTGTCATTATATGATTGGTTAAGAAAGTCCGCATTGCGGCAAGATGTGTGATACAATTTAAAGATTGGTGTGAAAGTAAAAACATTCTTTGTGGCAGTAGTTTATTGGCTAATTAACCTTTAAAAGACCTTGCAAGCTGTGATCTAGTGACCACTGACAACCACTTGATGCCTTGGGAAGGCTGACCTGAAACAGACTGGACAGCTAGAGAATAAAGTAGGTATTTATTGAAAGGCCTCCAGGATCCACCTTGGGCAGGACAGGAGCCTGACCAGGGCTACACCCAGGGTGGACTAAGAATGGTCACAAAATGGCTAACCAGTCATGAGGTCTTACACTTATAAGTTTTGGTCCATTTGCATATTGGGGTTTAATTGTCCACTTACATCTTCAGGTTGTGAGGTCCCATCCTTCTTGTTCCTCCCTTCATGTCCACCGTTGTTTATGCTGTTGGGCTGAAAGTTGTCTTTGGTCTTCAGCAGGAAAAGGATTTTTGTCTACCTACTCTGTGAAGAGAGCTTACTAGCACTTAATATGAGGCTCAGAACTACACCCCTAGGCAGCACAGAATCTGAAAAACAAGAAAGCTAAAACTTAAGGCATCACACTGACCATGGACACCTGACCTCTAACTCATGTGGTGAAGACATTCCCACTCCTTCATCAGACTGTAGCAATAAATCATGCTTTAAATATCTCTTGGTCCCGTCTCTCTTGTGCAAGCCCTTAAGGGTTTAAGTTTGGTTAGGGTTGGGGTAAAAGTTAGGGTTAGGGTTTGGTTTCAGAAAACCAAAAAGCCCAGAGTTTCAAGCACACCGCACCTACAAAATGAATGCCAAGGATGATACAGGACTGCCACAACATGGCTTCCTCCACATCTTTCTGCTTGGCACCTGCTTCAGCCCAAGGCTGCTGTTACTGGTCTGTCTAGGGATAGGGTTAGGGTTAGGTATCAGAATTAGGGTTACTCTTAGGGTTAGGGCTGGGTGAGGGTTAGGGTTTAGGGTTAGGGTTGGGGTTGGCTTAGAGTTAGGGCTAAGGTTCAGAAAACCACAAAGCTCAGAGCTCCAAGCAGGGTTAGGGTTAAGGTTAGGATAAGGGTGAAGCTTACTGTTAGGTATAGGATTGAGGTTGGGATTAGGGTATGGATTTAGGTTAAGTAAGGGTTTGGGCTGGGTTAGGTAAGGTTTAGGGTAGGGTTCAGAGAAGAGTTATGGTTAGGGTTAGGGATAGGGTCAAGGTTACGGTTTGGATTGGAATTGGGATAATGGTTAGGGTTTAGGTTAGGGTTAGGGTTGTGTTAGGATAACAGTTAGGGTTTAGGGTTAGGATTTAGAAAAAGACAATGCTGAGAGCTCCAAGAACACTGCACCTATAGTATGCATGCTGGGATGCTCTGATTTGAGAGACTGATTTCTGCTAGGAAAGGCAAGAGCCTCCCTTGGAACGGAGATTGCAATCCCCCATCCTCCGAATTTTTTTAATTTTGAAATTAAGGGCGTATCAGGCAAAGGAATGAGGATAGGAATAATAGTTCTTAATTAGTATGTATAACATGGCAAATAAACAACAATAGCTATTGTATTAACAACAAACAGAACTAGGAACCCTGTGACAGCCTTCTCGGCCGAGATGGGAAAGGATGAATGAGAGGCTTTGCTTCTCAAAACCCTGGGGCAGACTGATCCCAGTGCCCCTGCAGGGCGCTGAGGAGCACGGAGCTGGAACAGCAGGAATGAGCAGAAATCCCGGGCTGGTGGACGAGATGTTTCAGAAGCTCCATGGTGATAGTAGGAACTGAGGGATGTCCCGGCAGGGCAGGGGGTGTGGGGCTACATCATAGGAAGACCCAGAGCAGTGCCAAAGAAGCGGCAGGGGCAGAACAGTGCTGGCCTGGCTCCCAGCAGGGCAGGAAAAGGCAAGCTTAGGATTCCCAGGCGTATGAGCGAATGCTTATTGGTCCCTTGGATTGGACTCTGGTGGTGACAGTGAATTCTCCCTGCAGGAAACAACAGCTTGACCATCCTCCTTCTGATGCTGAGAGCAAGAGAGAGCAGCTTCTCCCAACCCTGTCCTTTACCCACCCTCAGAACAAGGAGTATCATCCCTCTCAGAAAAAAACTCTCAGAGAAAAAAAAAAGACTGTAGCCAGTTGCTACACTCCTCTTCCAACCTTAGCCACTTCTTTTGTTTTTCTTAAGTACCCGTAAGTAACCAGTAGTTTCCGAGCAACTCATGGGAAAAAATTCTATAGGTAAAAAAGAAAGAAACCCAACTCCCAACACAAGGGGAACACAGGAGTGCCACCACATGACTCCCTCTGCACCTTTCTGCTTGGTCCCAACCTCAGTCCAAGGCTGTTGTTACTACTCCGCCTAGGGTTAGGGTTCAAAAAACAACAAAGCCCAGAGCTACAAGCAGGATTAGGGTTAGGGTAAGGGTTAGGGTAAGGGATAAGGTTACTGTAAGGTTTAGGGTTGGGGTTAGGATTAGGGTTTAGGTTAGGTTAGGGAAAGGGTTTGATTAGGATAAGGGTTAGGGTTACGGTTAGGATTCAGAAAAGGGTTAGGGTTTTGGTTTGGGATTAGGGTTAGGGTTAAGGTTAGGGCAGGGTTAGGGTTGGGTTAGGGTGAGGGTTAGGGTTAGAATTTGGGTTCAGAAGACCAGAAAGCCCAGAGCTTCAAGTGCACAGCAGGAACAAAAGGCATGCCAAGGGGAAGTGAGGAGTGGTTAACATGGCTCCCTCTGAACCTTTCTGCTTGGCACCAGCCTCAGCCCCAGGCTGCTGTTACTGCTCTGACTAGGGTTAGGGTTAGGTATTAGAGGTAGGATTAGGGTTAGGTTTCTGTGAGGGTTAAGATTTAGGTTGATGGTCTGGTTAGTGATAGGCCTGGGGTTCAGTAAACCACAACATCCAGAGCTCCAAGCAGGGTTAGGGTTAGGCTTACCATTAGATTTAGAATAGAGTTCAGAAAATGGTTATGGGTTAGGTTAGGGTTAGGGTAGTGTTAGGGTTAGGGTCAGAGTTCCGAAAAGGGTTAGGGTTAAATTTTTGGTTAGGATTATGATTACGGTTAGAGTTAGGGCTTGGGTTGGGATAAGAGTTAGGGTTCAGGTTAGGTTAGGGTTAGGGTTGTGTTACGGTTTGGGTTAGTCTTAGGCTTAGGCTAAGGATTAGGACTGGAATTCAGAAAACCACAAAACCTAGAGCTCTAAGCACACTGCAGCTGCAAAATTTATTCCAAGATATTCTGATTTGAAAGACAGGTGTCTGCTAGGAACGGCAGGAACCTCCTTTGGCAAGGAAATTGTAAACCCCCTTCCACTTAATTATTTTAATTTTGAAATTAAGGGGCTCTCAGGAAAGGATATGAGGATAGTAATAACAGTTCTTAACTAAAATGTATAGCAAGGCAAACAAATAACAATGACTATGGCAATAACAACAAACAGAAATAAGAGCGTCGTGAAGGCCTTCTCGGCTGAGATGGGAAGGGATGGAGGTGATGCTTTGCTCCTCAAAACCCTGGGGCAGTCTGATCCTGGTGCCCCTGCAGGACTCTGAAGAGCACAAAGATGGAATGGCAGGAATGAGCAGAAATCCCGGGCTGGTGGATGAGATCTGTCAGAATCTCCATGATGGTAGCTGGAACTGCCGGACTTCCCGGCAGGGCTTGATGTTCAGGGCTACAGCATAGAAAGACCCAGAGAAGTGCCAAAGAAGTGGCAGTGGTGGGACCGTGGCGGCCTTGCTCTCAGCAGCGCAGGAAAAGGCAAGCTCAGGATTCCCTGGCACATGAGCAAATGGTTATAGGTCCCTAGAACTGGACTCCGGCAGTGACAGTGAATTCTCCCTGCAGTAAGCAACAGATTGACCATCCTCTTTCTGATGCCAAGAGCAAGAGAGAGCAGCTGCCCCAACCCCATCATTTACCTGCCCCCAAAAGTCACCGTTTCTTCCCCCTCACAAAGAAAACTCCCAGAGGAAAAAAAAAAAGTGTAGCCAGATGCTACACCCTCTCTTCACCTTAGCCACTTCTTTTGTTTTTCTTAAGTACCCATAAGTGCACAGTGGTTTCCTAGCAACTCATGGGAAAAAATTCTTTAAGTAAAATGAAAGAAACCCAACTCCCAACACAAGGGGAACACAGGAGTTCCACCACATGGCTCCCTTCACATCTTTCTTTTTGGCACTAGACTCAACCCAAGGCTTTTGTTACTGCTCCAGCTAGGGATAAGTTTAGGGTTAGGTATTAGAGTTAGGGTGGTGGTTAAGGTAAGAGTTGGGTTAGTGTTAAGGTAAGGGTTCAGAAAACCACAAAGCCCAGAGCTCCAAGAAGGGTTGGGGTTAGGGTTTAGATTAGGTTAGGGTTAGGGTTTGGTTAGGGTAAGGGTTCAGAAAAGGGTTCGGGTTCGGGTTGGGTTTGGATTTATGGTTACGGTTTAGTTTAGGTTAGAGTTTGGGTTGTGTTAGTGTAAGGTTTCGTGTGGAAGGGGCTGACAGGTGGTCTGTGAGCCAAGGAGAGTTAACTGAAAAGAGTCGTGTTTACCCCTGAAAGCAATTTTACCAAGGTCATTGGCATAGAAACGGAGAAGAAAAGAAGAAGAAGATAAACAAAAGAAACTTGCAGCTGGAAGAAGTATTTTAAAAGTTTTGTGAATGCTAGCTGAAAACAGTTGTGGACACTGCTTTGTACCAATGAACACTATGTTGATTTTTTGTAACCAATGGATAAAGCATAAACTTTCTTGAGGAATGTATAAAAGACAACATACTGTTATAATAAACAGAAAAGTCTTATGAAATTGTACCATGTCACTCTGTGTGTGTTATGTCAGTCTCAGCATCGACATCTGGTGGCGCCGAACGTGATCTGCAAATGAGCTGTAGGGCGATGTACAGCTGGAGACAGAGCCCAGCAAAGCTTGAGAGAGCAGTGGGGGACGGTGCTGGTCCAGGCCTGTTTGATTTTGACACCTGAAGTGCAGGTGAGCCACTGGGGACATAATGGGAAATAATTTATCAAGTGAAGAAGAGATTGTTTTATCTACATGGAAAGCTTTGTTGAAAAGAAAAGGTATTAAGACCTCTGACTATGCCCTTCTTAGTGTGTTATTGTGGGCAAAATCACAAGATTTTGAGACTGATGCAAGTACTGTCTTTAGTGCTAGAGCATGAAAAAAAGTTGGGGAAAGACTATGGGATGTGGTATCCAAAGGAGACAAGGCAGCTGCAGGTTTGGCTACCACCTGGACATTGCTCTATGAGACTTTAAAAGAATGGAAAACAGAGCAGGATGAGAGGGAGCAGGAGGTGGAAGAAGAATCAGAGCAAGAAATTGAAGTTAATGGGGAACAACAGAAAAATTAGGTTTGGCCTGAGAATGTGCCTGTCCCTGAAGGAGGGCCTTCTGGAGCTGCTCCTGCAGAGGTTTCTCCAGGGTCTACTGTTGCAGGAAACTAACTACAAACTGATAACGCCTCTCAGTATCTGTCCCCGAAAGACTATGTTAAGCCTGTGCATCCTTCCCCTGTGCAGTGAGCTGAATTAAGTGCCAAGTCAAAATATGTTACTCCTGCACAGCAGTTAGCTGAAATGACTTTACAAGTGAAACAAATTGAAGAACAAGCAGAGCCGTCTGCCCCCCACTTTCCCCCAAATTGCACAAACAAATGAAATCATTAACGCTATAGCCTCTGTTGCCTAATAGTGATAGTGAGGATGATGAAATGCTGGTGATAAGAAAATCTGAACTGGTGCATGGATCTTTTTGTGGCAAACCCCACAATAGATTTAAGCCTGCTGCTCCTTGGACTTTACCCCCTTGCCAAGTGACTGTGACCGCTCGACAGCCTCTACAAATTTGGGAGCAAGTTAAAAAGAAAGCAGCTTAAGTGGGGGATTGGGATTTATTAGAAAACATAGGTCCACCAAAAATGTCAGATATGCAGAGTGTTATATGAATGTTGCTTGTAATGAGCCTGTGGCTTTTCCTGTTTTTAAAGCAGCTCCTAATTCAGGACAAAATCATAGCCATCACATTTTTGCATGGAAGGTTGTGCAAGACCTCCAGGCAAGGTGGCTAAATATGGTATTAATTCTCCAGAAGTAATGCAATTAATTCATGTTATTAATGCTGATGTGCTTGCTCCTTATGATCTAATGCATCTTGCTACAATTTTGTTTCAGCCAGTACAATATGGTGTATTTCAAAATACCTGGAGACAATTAGCCGAACGAACAGCTTTGAATAACATGCAATTACCTCAGCAGGACCCTCGTCACGTTGTAGGAGTTGACTCCTTGTTAGGCAATGGACCTTTTTCTAACCCGGATTTACAGGCAAGGTGGGACCCTCTAATTTTGTCACAGGCTCAACAATTAAGTATGAGTGCTTTAATTAAAACAATGGAAATGGCAGCTCCCAAACAGAGATATGTTACTATACAAGGGATAAAGGAACCTTTTTTGCAATTTGTAGAAAAGGTTGCTGCAGCTACTGAGAAACAAGTAGATGATGAAAATTTGAGACAAATTCTATGCAATTGGCTAGAGACAATGCGAATGAGGACTGCCGAAAAATCCATTGGGTCTTTGCCAGGAGATACCTCATTATCTGATATTGTAACTGCTTGCTCAAAAGTTGGCACAGTCAAGCATAAAATGGCTGCTCTGGCAGAAGTCCTAAGGTCTCCACAAAAATGTTTCACTTGTGGAGAACCAGGGCATTTAAAGGCACAATGTCCACAAATTTATAAACAGAAAGTAAAACCTAAGATAAATCCAGGCAATAAAGTGAATTATAATTATTGTGGTAAATTTGGACATTTTGATAAACAATGCAGATCAAAATATCATGCAAATGGACAGCAATTGCAGGGAAATGGGAAGAATGCAAAGGGGTGTGTGGGGACACAAATACCCTAACCACAAGCCCTCCCAGCACTGCAAAATTATCCATTTGCGAACAATACTCAGGGGCCACCAGCAGCTCCGCGGGGATTGATATACCCACCACTGACACAGTAACCATTTTGACAAGACAAATATGTAAAGTGCCTCTTGATGCCTATGGTCCCATAGGACAGGGGGTTTGAGTGCTTTTTTAGTGGGGAGATCTAGTAGTACTATTCAAGGTATTAATGTACATTTAGGCATGATTGATTCTGATTATTTGGGACAAATTCATGCTATGGTAACGGTCAGTGAACCCCCTGTTATTATTCAAAAAGGAACTTGCATTGCTCAACTTGTTCCCTTTGTGAGTTGTGTTCCAAATGCACTGAAGAATCATTCAGCCCATGGAATACCCCTGTTTTTGTGATAAAAAAGAAATCAGGAAAATGGAGACTTTTGCACAATTTACAGCAGATAAATGCTGCGATGGCCACAATGGGAGCTTTACAACCAGGCCTTCCAACACCCACAATGATCCCACAGGGATGGGAAATAATTATCATTGATTAAAAAGATTGGTTTTTGACCATCCCACTGGCTGAACAAGATAAAGAAAAATTTGCTTTTACTGTGCCCTCTTTAAATCATGCTGAACCTAAAAAAGATATCAATTAAAGGTTCTTCCTCAAGGAATGAGAAATTCTCCAACTATTTGTCAATGGTTCGTGGCACAGGCCTTACCAAAGGTGCAAGAGCAATTTAGCAATTGCTATTGCTATCACTATATGGATGATATCTTGTTGGCGTCTGAAAATAAATAACAATTATCAGCTCTTGGACAATGTGCTGTAATAAATTTGAAAACTTTTGGTTTAGTTATTGCCCCAGAGAAAGTACAGAAACATGCCTTGGAAATATTTGGGGTTGATAATAACCAATACTCAGATTGTGCCTCAATCTTTAAAATTAGACATTGAAGTTAAAACTGTTACTGATGTACAGAAATTGGTTGGTGCAATAGGTTGGATTAGGTCATATTTAGGGATAACAAATCATCAAATGCCACCTTTGTTTGAATTATTGTCAGGGATTACTTCCTCTACTGATGAGAGACATTTGACTGCTGCAGCAAAAAAGGCCATAGAAGAAGTTGAATTGGCTTTGACATGCAAATTTGTTAACAGGATAGATACTTCTGTTGGGGTACAACTATTTATTTTAAAAGATCATGAAACACCATGTGGAATATTGTGTCAATGGAATGATGATTGGGAAGATAAACTGCATATTTTAGAATGGATATTTTTATCTTTTAGATCCCAAAAAACAGCTCCAGGACTTTATAAACTTTTCACAGATATCATTATCAAAGGTCGCAGATGTTACCATGAAATCATAGGCCATGATCCTGTAACTATTGTCATACCTGTACAACAATGGTATTTTGAATGGTGTTTTCAAAATAATCACGAATTGCAATCTGCTTTCTCTTATTTTACAGGCCAAATAGAGTATCATTTACCTTCTCATCCTATTTTGACTTTGATCAGGGACATTTCTTTTCAGGGGAAACAAATTTGTTCTCCTGTTCCAGTGGAAGGTATAGCAGTTTTTACAGATGGATTAGGGAAAACTGGAAAAGCTGCTGTAGCCTGGAAAAAGGATGATCATTGGAAATATGAAGCGATGATTCAACAAGGGTCTCCTCAACTGGTTGAACTTTGTGCTGTACTTTTGACATTTACTTTATTTCCTAATCCTGTAAATATAGTTACTGATTCTATTTATGTTGCTAATTTAGTTAAGCATTAAGATCAATCTGTGTCATCTAATATAAAGGAGAAACCATTATCTGTCATGTTGCTGAAATTATGGACTGTTATTTGTAATTGAAAGCATTCCTATTATATTATGCATACTCGTAGTCATACATGCATCAGTCTTGAAGGCAAGAGTTCTAAGTATGCAGTTTTACTAAAAGTTACAATACTTAAAGTCCCAGTGGAGCGTAGAAGCAGCTTAACAGAAAAGTCCCAACCTCTGGGGCAATAACATATTGACAAGGGATCCTAGCCACGGGGGGAAGGCAGATTGACAAGGGGTCACAACCATGGGAAAAGGCAGATCCCCGGCCCAGAGTCCCGTTCCAAGCAGTGCTCTCTGCAGCAGAGGTTGAAGTGGCAAAGGCTTCTGCCATAATAGCAGCAGCAGCAGCAGCACCTGCATCCCCCAAGCAACAGCAGCGGCACCCCCCAAGCAGTAATACCTTACAAAGTCCCGTCAACAGCTTCCTGGCCACGGCTCCCTGGCAAAGCCCCATTCTCTCTTGTTGTAGATGGCAGGAAGATGGATGGATCATCGAAGAATTGATGCATCGATGCCATTGTCCCCGAAACAGGGGATTTTTATCCATAAACCATATATGCATATTCATATCCTTATCTATAGGTTGTTCAATTAACTAAGAGCAAAATTCTAAAACATTCTTTCTACACCAATCTAAACCTAATTTTGAAAGTATGTAAAATGACGAAAAACTACGAAGGTTGGTATCAATCCTTACACAAAAACCTATGCATATAGCATATCTATTAATGTAAAAGCTTCTATCCCATTCACCTAAAAATTGTGCCTGCTCTATCTAGTACTATAAGTTATGTTCTACTTTGTTTTTATGATGTCTAAAACTAAGTTATCAGGCCTCAGACCTTTGGGCCCTGTGCTGGCTAACAAATTCTTAAGGCACTTAGAGTATACTTATTAAAACTAAAGTCTAAACTTCTATTTCATATTTACGTGGCTTAATATATTTTAATTTCTCTAAAGGCTTTAATTCAATCTCTTTATCTTTCTCTCTCTCTGGGAAACCCAGGGGGGCATGCACTCCAACACAACCCCAGAGGTCTACTCCCTTTGCAAGAATGGCAAAGTGATGTTAGAAAAATGCCTGAGTTTGTTCATTTAAAGTATGTTCATGTTATGATTGATATTTTTTCTCATGCCATGGTTGCATCAGGATTTGCAGGTGAAACAGCTCGGGATGTTATTCGTCATTTTTGCCATGCTTTTTCTATTTTAGGTGTTCTACTGCATATAAAGATGGATAATGGCCCGGCATATGTTTCACAAAAACTGTAAACATTTTTCCGTGCCTGGGGTGTTGATCATTCTACTGGTATTCCCCATACCCCAACAGGCCAAGCAATTATTGAACGTGCACATAGTGTTTTGAAGCACCAGGTTCAAAAACAAAAAGGGGGAATGCAAAGGGAGCCACCCCAAGTGAGATTAGATAAAGCTGTTTATGTGTTAAACTTTTTGCATCCTTTACCTGACTCACAGTTGTCTCCTATATTTTATCATTTTTCTTCTTTGAATTCTAAACAGCCAAATTTTCGCAAAAATATTAACGTATGGGTTAAGGATTTATTTACTGGAATGTGGACTGGCCCAGTGGAATCAATAATGTGGGGAAGGGGATATGCTTGTGTTTTGACGGAGAATGGCTCTCGAGTTTCTGCATGCTGTGTTAAGCCTTACCTGGAGTATACAGGAAGGAACAGGATGGATGGTCCCACAACCAAAGCAGAATGTGTGGATGACACTGGCCACCAGGTGGATTGAGGCATGGACCCTAAAAGAACATGTTGTAAAGATGATAATTCAGGGCAAGGCAAATGGGGATATTGACTCATGCTGAAAATTCAAATTGGTGGATGTTACCTTTACTTTAGTTCTTTGCACTCCTCTACAGAGAGGTTGGCAGCACTGAGTAATGTGTCTTGTACCACTTCCTTTTACAAAGCACTTACTGTCCCAAAACAGAGGAACTTAATATATCTAGGGGAGAGATGTTGCCTTTGCATAAGGATGTTGAATTAGTAGCTAAAACTCCACATCTTAAACAACTAGGTCAGTTGCCCATTATGACAGCAGCAGCCAGTTGTAAAGTGGACGCTACTCAGTTCTAATTGGTGACTGGACAGATGACTTAGTCTCTTAGCCACAAAAATGTAACAGTGTGGAGGAAAATTTATTTAACTAAAAGTACCATTCTGCCATAAATATGCCATTAAGGGACTGTGAGGTCTGTAACAGCACCTGAAAATCCATTTTCTATGTGCTTTGTTGGTGTATTTTTTACTGTTGGTGCATGGTTATGGATGTCAGGATTTTGAGGGCATGTGTTGTATGGGCTTGTCAGATCACAGTGGGTCAGCTCACGGGAGCATTCTAGATTTGAAGGAGGGAGTTGGTCATTTGCAGGTGGATGAAGGATGGGAATGGTTGAGTGGTTTCCTTGGCAGTTGGGGCATTGCTGAATGGTTTGGGGTATTCTTGGAAGCTGGACTGTTAATTATGCTGATGGTTCTAATCATTGCTTTGGTCTCCCGTCTGCTTAGATTTTTGCAAAGGGCCCTGCAAAAATCCTTAGCAGCTGTGTTTGTAGCTCAAATAAAAAAGGGGAATTGCAGAAGATGCTGACAGCAAGTCTGTGAGCCAGGGAGAGTTAACTGAAAAGAGTCATGTTTACCCCTGAAAGCAATTTTACTGAGGTCATTGGCATAGAAACGGAGAAGAAAAGAAGAAGAAGATAAACAAAAGAAACTTGCAGCTGGAAGAAGTATTTTAAGAAAAGTTTTGTGAATGCTAGCTGAAAACAAATGTGGAGACTGCTTTGTACCAATGAACACTATGTTGATTTTTTGTAACCAATGAATAAAGTATAAACTTTCTTGAGGAATGTATAAAAGACAGCATGCTGTAAAAATAAACAGAAAAGCTTTCTGAAATTGTACCATGTCACTCTGTGTGTATCATGTCTGTCTCAACAGCGACAGGTTACAGTTAGGGTTCATAAAAGCATTAGGGTTGGGGTTAAGGTTAGGGTTGGGGTTAAGGTTAGGGTTAGGGTTTACGTGAGGTTAGGGTTAGGGTTGGGTTTAGGGTTCAGAAAATCACAAAACCCAGAGTTCCGAGCACACTGCAACTACAAAAGGCATGCCAAGAGGAACACAGGACTGCCACAACATGGCTCCCTCCACATCTTTCTGCTCTGCATCAGCCTCAGCCCGAGGCTGCTGTTACTGCTCTGACTAGGGATAGGGTTAGGGTTGGTTGATGATTAGGGTTTAGGTTTACGGTTGGGTTAGTGTTAAGGCTAGGGTTCAGAAAACCACAAAGTCCAGAGTCCTAAGCAGGGTTAGGGTAAGGGTTAGGGTTAGGGCAAGGTTTAGGCTTACAGGTTTTGTTTAGATTAAGGTTGAGGATTAGGGTCAGGGTTTATGTTTGTTAAGGTAAGGGATGGGTTAGGGTAAGAGTAAGGGTTAGGATTAAGAAAAGTCTTACAGTTAAAGTTAGGTTTTGAGTTAGGCTTAGGGTCAGGGTTCAGAAAACCACAAAGTCTAGAGCTCCAAAAAGGAATAGGGTTAGGGATAGGTTAGGGTGCAGAAAATGGTTGGGATTGGGGTTCAGAAAACCACAAAGCCCAGAGTTCCAAGCACACCGCAGCTAGAAAAGGCATGCCAAGTGGAACACAGGACTGCCAGAACATGGCTCCCTCCGAGCCTTTCTGCTTGGCATCAGCCTCATCCCAATGTCTGGTACTGCTCTGACTAGGGAAACAGTTAGGTATTAGAGTAAGGGTTAGGGTAAGGTTTGGGTTAGTGTTAGGGTTAAGGTTAGGGTTAGGTTTAGGCTTAGGGTAAAGATTACAGTTAGGGTTCAGAAAACCACAAAACCCAGAGCTCCAAGCACACTGCAGCAAAAAATGCATGCCAAGGTGTTCTGATTTTCAAGTCAGGTGTCTGCTAGGGAAACCAAGACCCTCCCTTGGAATGGAGATTGTAAATACCCTCCCTCTGAATTATTTTAATTTTGAAATTAAGGGGCTCTCAGGCAAAGATATCAGGATAGGAATAAAAGTTCCTAACCAGTATGTATAACAAGGCTAACAAACAACATTAACTCTATCATAAACCTCAAACAAAACTAGAAGCCTTGTGACAGCCTTCTCGGCTGAGACGGAAATAGATGGAGGAGAGGCTTTGCTTCTCAAAACCCTGGGGCAGACTGATCCCAGTGCTCCTGCAGGGCGCTGAGGAGCATGGAGCTGGAACACCAGGAATGAGCAGAAATCCCGGGCTGGTGGACGAGATGTGTTAGAAGCTCTGCGGTGGTAGCTGGAACTGCAGGACGTCCCAGCAGGGCAGGGGGTGTGGGGCTACAGCATAGAAAGACCCAGAGCAGTGCCAAAGAAGCGGCGGGGGCATGGCAGTGACAGCCTGGCTCCCAGCAGAGCAGGAAAAGGCGAGCTCAGGTTTCCCGGGCACATGAGGAGATGGTGATAAGTACCTAGGACTGGACTCTTACAATGACAGTGAATTCTCCTTGCAGTAAACAGCTTGACCGTCTGCCTTGGTTTGGAAAGACAGGAGCTGTTGTTACTGCTCCGTCTGGGGTTAGGGTTATGCCTAGGGTTAGGGTTCAAAAATCCACAAAGCCCAGAACTACAATCAGGATTAGGGTTAGGGTAAACATTAGGGTTACGGTTAGGTTTAGGGTTGGGTTAGGGTGAGGGTTAGGGTTTGAGTTCAAAAGTCCACAAAGCCTATAGTTCCAAGCACACTGCAGCTACAAAACGCATGCCAATTGGAACACAGGACTGCTAAACACGGCTCCCTCTGCACCTATTTGCTTGACACCAGCCTTAGCCCAAGGCTGCTCTTGCTGCTCTGACTAGGGATAGGGTTAGGTATGAGAGTTAGGGTTTGGGCTGGGTGAGGGTTAGAGTTTAGGGTTATGTTTGGGTAAGTGTTGGGGCTAGCGTTCAGAAATCCACAAAGTCCAGAGCTCCAAGTAGGGTTAGGGTTAGGTTTTGGGTAAAGGTTAGGCTTATGGTTAGGTTCTGTCTCTGTGTGTCTTCATCACCCTTTCCTACTGCGACAATTGGTGACCCCGAACTGTGCGCCATCTGCTGATAGTGACTGGAACAGCATCTGGTGGACACGGATGCCTGCGAGCAGTCAGCAGTGAGGCAGAGGTACTGTAATTCCCTTCCCTGAACTAAAAGAAAGAGAGGGTTTTTCGGTAAAACCAGCCCATGACCTTTGCCAGCTCGGTTGCCTCCATTGAAAGACAGATTTTTTGAAAAATGGTGGTCTCTACCTTAGACCAAGACGGTGAAATTGTGATGAAGGTCTGGCAAGAAGCTTTTGAATCAAGAGGGGCAGATTTCTCCAGAGAGCTTTTTAAAACTCTTTATCTCTGGAGCAAAGAGCAAGGCATTTTCCCTACTGCTAGGGAGGCGGGTTCCAAGGAACGCTGGCTGGTTTTGGGTGACAAGCTGCATGAAACTGTATTCTGGAAATGCAGATGTTGCGAATTTGATAATCTCATGGAAAAGTCTTGTCACAGTGATTGACAGCTTTGAAGGCACTTCCAGTTTGACTGCGAGATCAGACGTTTCTGCAAGTAAAGACAGACTTTACGGCTTTGATTCGGATGCAGAGACAGAGGAGAGACTCTTGGAAGAGATAGCAGTAATTGGGGCAGACCTTGAATCTGGCCACGCACTGGATTCCCCCCCGGCCACCCAAGCCTCCTTGTTTGGCTCAGCTTCCGCCTTTTCTCGCAGATTTGACCTTTGGGAGGGGGCTTGGGCGCCCTTGCGCTGCATTGAGGGCAGCAATCGGGACGGGGATGGGCTCAGGTCCTTGGGGACCTTCGGAATTTCCCCTGCCCCAGCCCCATGAGCCCCGTTCTCAGCATGCAAGGGTCAGTGGAACAGAGGAGAGCAGCCCATTCTTCCTGCGTCCCCCGCAGTTTCGGGGGGGGGGGAGCGGGCTGGCGGCACTGCTCGCTCCGGTGCTAACACCGGACGTGGTGCTTGGGAGGTGTCCGGGGTGTCATCTTACAACATGGCATCCATTTGGGCCCAGCGACACCAATGGCGGGGCCCCTCTTGGTGCAGCGCCGCGGTTACGGCGCGGCCGGCTCCTGCCGTAAGGGGGCTGGACGGGTGCGCCGGCTCCTCGTTGCCCTCTGCGCCTGCACAGTCCCCAGCAACCCCTGCACAGTCAGTAGCGCAGCTGGCAGGCGCAGTCTTGGACCCCGTGCCGGGGAGGGGTTGGTCTGCTCCCCCCCGCCCAAGGAGAGCAGTGCCTCCGGCGCGCGCCTGCGTCACACCCCCTCGCCCTCCTCGGCCGCGCCAGCGCCCGTGTCCATGGCCAGGGCGTGGGGCGGTGACGCTATTGCTTTGGGAAGGCTAACCTGAAACAGAGGCTAGACAAAACTAGAGAATAAAATCAGGATTTATTAAAAGGTCTCCAGGATCCACCCTGGGCATTACAGAAGCCTACGCAAGGCTGCACCCAGGGTGGGCTGCAAGTGGTAACAAAGATGGCCCCGCAGTCATGAGATTTTGCCATTTTATAAGTTTAGGTCTATTTGCATATTGGGGTCCAATTGTCCAATTACAGCCCCAAGCCATGAGGTCCCATCCTTCTTGTTCCACCCCTCAGTCCATCATTGTTTGTGTTCTTGGGCTGAAAGTAGTCCTTGGTCTTCCAGCAGAAATGGATTTGTTTTGTCTAACTGCTCCGTAGAGGGAGCTTAGTACAGTTCCTAATACGAGGCTGTCTTGGTTTTGAAAGAAGACAGGTATCTGCTAAAGAGAGGCAGGGCCTCTCTTGGAATGGATAATTCAAATCCCCTTCCCTCAAATTATTATAATTTAGTAAATTAAAACAGCTCTCAGGCAGAGATATGGGGATAGGAATAACAGTTCTTTACTAATAGGTATAACAAGGCAAACAAACAACAACAACTACAGCAATTAATAGCGAAAACAGAACCAGGGACCTTGACGGAGCTTGGTTTCACAAAACCCGGGGCAGTCTGGTCTCTGGGGACTCTAAAAAAAGTACCAAGCTGGAACGGTGGGGGATCCCGGGCTGGTGGATCGGATGAAATTCGGAGCTCCGTCGGTGGTCACTGGAGGGCAGGGATGTCTGGCAGGGAGGCCAGTGCGGGCCTGCGGTGCAGAGCAGCTTTAAAACAGCACTGAGGCAGTGGGACAGGGCTGAGACAGCTCCAGCAGGGCAGCAACGGCAGCCTCGTCCTCTCCTGATGCAGACCACACCAAAAGTGAAGCTGCCCCCCAGCCCCCGTCTTTCTCCCCCTCCCCCCCTCTCCCCCCCCCCCCCAGGGGAAACTCCCGGAGACAAAGGGTGTAGCCAAGTGCCAGCCTCTATGCTTTGTTTCACCTGAGCACTGATAAGTACGTGGCAATTAGTCGCCTTGCAACTCTTGGGAAAAAAATCTATAGGTGAAAAAGATAAACAAGTCTAACCCCCTAACAGAGGCTTCATCCCTAGGTAGCACAGAATCTGAAAATATAAAAGCTAAGGCATCAACGCGGCCCTGCTGGCCGTGCCTGTGCCAGCTCCGCGCTGCATGCCACACCCCCGCCTGCACCTCGTCCTCCCCCCGTGCCGAGGGAGGGTCATGCGGTGGCGGTCCCGTTCCAGGCCGCGCTGGGTGTTCGAGCCCCTCTGGGACCCGTGCCTGCCACAAGATCCCCTGCTCGCGCTGCAGCGGCCAGAGCTGCTGGGATGCCGAGACACAGGGACTCTGCCAGGACCAGTCCAGCAGCGGCGGCTGCTCCGAACAGAGCCGCGTTGGGTGCACGAGTCTCACCGGGGCCCACACATACAGTGGCACCCCCTGCCCATGCCAGAACTGTAGTATCTCCAGCGGTGGCAGCGGTGGCTGGCCTGGCCCTCCCACCCCAGACTCCAGCAAATGCCGGTGCTGCAGTGAGTGCAAATGCTGCGATGTTCACCGTTGCTGCGAATGCTGATGCAGCTGGAGGGAGGCTGTTGACCCCCCGGGGCCCACGGCCCTGGGTTAGCAGGCCTTCCCCATTGTCCTCAGGTATGCTTCCCTCACGATCAGTGACCTGGAGCATCTCCGAGACAGAGTGACAGCGGAAGTTTTAAAGTCTCTGAAGGACTGGATCACAGTGTGTGCTGAGGCAGACACCACTGATCAATGGCATCATGGGAACATAGGGGCCAGCAAAAACCAAGGAAAGAGGAAAGGCAAAGTGAAAGCTCCTCTGTTTTTGTGTGCTCGGTGTGGTGGACCCAGTCACACCGCTGATGTAAGGCAAACTTTGCTGCTGATGGTCAGCCCTTGCCGATTCTGGGGAACAGGAAGCAGAGAGTCAAGCAGAAACAAACAGTTCCTCAAGTCCTGACACCAGCTTATTTGGCTGGCTCAAAGACAGCACCTGCGATTTGGCCAGATTTGATGTCTGTACAAAAGCAGGAGTTGTTTTAGACTCTTGCAAATATTTCTGCCATTGCTTCCACCCAAACCCCAGCCCCTCCGTCGCTTTTCCTGAGAAGACACGCGTTGCTCACTTGTGCCTTTTGAAATATGTGTTGGTCACTTGTGCCCTGTAAAATACATGTTGGTCACTTGTGCCCTTTGAGTCTTCTGTTTCCAGGACTGAGAACCAGTCTCAAGGGGACGGCTGCTTCGGATTTACCGAGCTACCTCAAGTTCCCTGGGGCTGCAGTCCTGCCTGATAATCGTCCTGAGATGCGATGCACCCTGTACCTCCCTGGAGCAACTCCAACAAAGATTTGCCTTGAAGGCTGGATTGACTCAGAGGCCGATGTGACTGTTCTCTCCCTCTCTGCATGGCCTCTGCAGTGGCCTCTGGATCCTGTGGCGTTGCCTGTCGCAGGAGTGGGTGGAACGGTGCAATGCTTCGTGAGCCAGCAACCTGTGCTGATCACGAACCCAGAGGGACGGTCAGCTTGGGTTTGACCCTATGTCACTGCAGCTGATGTTAACCTCTGGGGGTGGGATGTACTGTCGGTTTGAGGAGCATGAATCAGGACGGGATTTTGATGAGGGCCAATGTGTCAAGAACCAGTGCCCCTCCCAAAAGGGAATCTGGTCGTGCATTGCATTGTTGAACGTGCTCATGTTACTTTGAAGTGGGTTCTTCAATGCAAAAAAAAAAAAAAATTTTTTAAACCCAAAATGGGGAATGCAGGAAAAAAATCCCACACAAGTCCTTTCAATAACAAAAGGCAGAACCGGGCCAACAGGAACCAGAAAATTCGTGACCAGAGAAATTTTGCATTTTTTCTTTTTTTCTTTTTCTTTTTGTTACAGAAGAAAGGGTGAAATGTGGCTCTGTACTTTTTGGGCTTCGGAATTCTGCTGCTAACTATTGCATCCTGATTCCCATGTATGGTGATTGACAAAGAGACATGGACTCCATTGATTGCTCATCTGAAGCCGTTTATTGATCCGCCTAGCCAAGCTTATATACTCTTGCATTATATAACAAGTAATATTGCCAAATAATATTGCTCAACATATGCCTCATACTAACTAACATAGGTATGCCTAAAATCTGCTAGCAAAGCATGTTCTGCACCAGGTACACCGTTATCTTCTGCATTCCTTTCTCAAAATCCCGCTTCCATTTGCCAAGGCTTGAGGCCTAGCGAATTCACTCCTGTCATGAGCTGAAAAGTACTACCAGTTTTGCTCTCTAGCTGTAGGCCCACATGTCCCCCTTTCTGTTATACCAAGAGGATCTTCTTGGTAGCTTTATCGATCAGTCTCTGTACACATTGCAAAATACATGGCAAACAAATCATCATAAGCAATAATATGGCTAAGATATAAATTCCTGGTTTAGCTATATGTTTGAGCCAGCCAGTAAGCCCCCATCCACCAAGCAAGTGCCCAAGCCAGTCACTATCATCTACTACCCTTAATTTGGTCACGCTGTCTTGAAGAGCCTGTATGTTAGCATGAATGGACAAAGAGTTGTCAGAGAGGTTCATGCAACATAAGCCTTCGAAATCTTCGCAACCGTGTCCATGGGCCAAAAGCAAGAAGTCAATCGCAGTCCTGTTTTGAAGCGTAGCATGTCTTACACTATCAACATCTGTTAGCAAGCCTGTTAAAGCAGAACTAGTTGCATTAGCTTGTTTTGCAAGCCAGCAGCCAAGGTTATTGTCCTAAGTTACAATGTAAAATTGTGCCCAAGGTATGTATTCTATCCCCATGAGCCGTTGGAGCCAAGGTGGGGCAGTATTTTCCTTATCTTCTGTTAACGAGCCTAACAATGCGTTGCCCATGACTCATAGATAACTTCCTCCAGGAGTTATCTCTGTTTAATGGGCCATCAAGGATCCATTGCATGACTCATAGAATGAGATCATCCCCATTGTGAGATGCTCCGCCCAGAGGGAGGAGCCAAGCATTCCCACCTGGATATAATCCAGGGTTTGGGACAGCACAAGCAGCTTTTATCCACTGGACTCCCAGAGGAGACAAGAGCTACCAGACGTTTCTACAGGATCACTGCTTTGACAAGACCATCTCATCTGGACTGCCACTACCACCCTAACAGGGTGTCAGGTTGTATTCTGACTCTGTCAGTGGTTTTTTGTACAATTACTTTTATTTTACTTTCTTTTATTTCTTTTCTTTTCCTTTTATTAAATTGTGTTTCTGACTTGGAGTCTTTCACTGGTTTTGCTTTCAAACCAGCACATATTTTTGGCGCCCAACGTGGGGCACGAGGTACTGAGAAAAGTCAGAATTACAATTTTGTATTGGGAAAAAAGACACCTTTTCACTATGATGCTCAGCATGTTTACATGTGTCTTGTACCTAGCTCCCTATATCTTTCCGCACATAGGGCAGTATCTGCAGATCTTAATATTCTGGTGTAAACCAGGTTATGGCACTAAAATTGCTTTATTGGTCTATTATGTCTATTGCATGATAACCCCCGAGGCAATGAGCACAATTCGGAATATGTACTCAATTTTGTTGTCTTGTCCTGGTCTAGGATGTTTTGTTTGGGGTCTCAACAATCTCACCCAGCCACAGTGGGGAGGTGTAAAGAATAATTTTTTCCCATCTTTCAGGCCTGATACAGCAGTTTTTGAAAATATTGAGTTTTGTCTGGATACCAAAGATAGCATAATGTTGTTGTTAGTGCTGTTTTGTCTTCTCTGCACAGCCCGCACCATGCTTAGAAACAAAACACTCCATGGTGTAATGCAGCGTCTTCTTGAGGCAGAAGAGAAAAGAACCAAATGCACAGCAACAGCCTTCGTGTCCACACAGATTGTCACAGAGGAGAAAGGAAGCAAAAGCCAGGCAACAGTGTCTGAGTCTACACAGACTGTCACAGAAGAAATAGAAGCCAAAAGCCAGGCAACAGTGTCCGAGTCTACGCAGACTGTCGCAGAAGAAATAGAAGCCAAAAGCCAGGCAACAGTATCCGCATCTACGCAGACTGCCACAGAAGAGAAAGAAGCACCAAGCAAAGCCACAACGTCTGTGTCTGTGCAGGTTGTCACAGAGGAGAAAGAAGCCAAAAATGCCAGCATTTCCACACAAACCATCACTGAACTGGAACAGCGTAAACCGGTAGCAGTTGCTCCTGTTCAGAAGAAGAAAACAAAGAGCAAATCAGTCCACATAGTGACTGACGAGGATGCAGCAGGACCTTCTCACCCAGCAGAAGAGACAGAGCCAGAGATCATCACTCGCTCTCTGTCCCTGGGTGAGCTGCGTGACCTGCGGAGGGAATTCACCCGCCAGACAAATGAATCCAACCTGACCTGGCTGCTCCGTATCTGGGACGCTGCAGCCAATGACACCATTCTGGATAGAAGTGAGGCCAGGCAACTGGGATTGCTGTCCCGGGATGTGGTCACTGACCAGGGGATCGGGAGAACCCAAGAAACTCACAGCCTCTGGCGACGACTGATAACAAGTGTGAAAGACACATACCTTTGTAAAGAAGATCTCCAGGTGCACCAAGGAAAGTGGAGCACAATGGAACAAGGTATCCGATGCCTGGGGGAATTGGCTGTGCTGGAGATCATTTTCTCAGAGGATGAGAGATTTCCTAAAAGCCCAGATGAAGTCCAGGGCACATCGCAGATGTGGTTGAGATTCGCACGGCTTGGACCAGAGATGTACTCCCATTACCTGGCAACGCTGCAATGGAGGGAAAGCGAGGACAAGGTGGGCGTCTTAGTCAATAAACTAAGAATTTATGAGGACGCTGTCAGTGCCCCATTTCGTACCCATGTCTCATCTGTAGAAACAAGGCTGGCTGAGCAAGTCCGAAGCTTGATTGAAGAAGGCCATCAGAAACTGAAAAAAGAACTTAAGGAAGAAATTTACCACGTCTCGCCAGAACCAACAAGAGTCTCTGCCATTAGGAGCAGGCGTCCCCCAGCCAGGGAGAGAACATACACTCCACGAGGTAACCTCTGGTCTTTTCTTCGGGAGCATGGAGAAGACATGAGGAAGTGGGATGGAAAACCCACCTCCTCCTTAGCAGCCCGGGTACGTGAACTGAAAAGAGAGACACCTACCACAAGAAGTTCATCTAGAGTCAATGCTGCTCCAGTCTCTCGAGCACAAAACTCCAGACGGGAGAGGAATGATGATATGACTGATCCTCTCGAAGGAACCTCAGGAACATATTTACAGGAAGAGAGTAGCGTGTACCATGACCAGGAATAAGGGGGCCCTGCCTCTAGCCAGGTAGAGGAAAAGGACAATCGGATCTATTGGACTGTGTGGATCCGATGGCCTGGCACATCTGACCCACAAGAGTATACGGCTTTGATTGACACTGGCTCTCAATGCACCCTGATGCCATCAAAGTATGTAGGAACAGAATCCGTTTCTATTTCTGGAGTGACAGGAGGGTCCCAGCAGCTGACTGAAGTGGAGGCCGAAGTGAGTTTAACCGGGAACGGATGGCAAAAACACCCCATTGTGACTGGCCCAGAGGCCCCATGCATCCTCGGCATAGACTATCTGAGAAATGGATATTTCAAAGACCCTAAAGGATATCGTTGGGCTTTTGGGATAGCTGCTGTAGAGACAGAAGGCATCAGGCAACTGAATACCTTGCCTGGTCTCTCAGTTGACCCCTCTGCTGTGGGAGTGCTGAGAGTTGAAGAGCAACAGGTACCAATTGCCACAGCAACAGTGCACCGTCGGCAATACCGCACCGACAGAGACTCTGTGATTCCTATCCATGAGATGATTCGTAAACTGGAGAGCCAAGGGGTGGTCAGCAAGGCTCGTTCACCTTTCAACAGCCCTATATGGCCAGTGCGTAAGTCCAGTGGAGAATGGAGACTGACTGTGGATTATCGTGGTCTGAATGAAGTCACGCCACCACTGAGTGCTGCTGTACCAGACATGTTGGAGCTTCAGTATGAGCTGGAGTCCAAGGCAGCAAAGTGGTATGCGACCATCGACATTGTCAATGCCTTCTTCTCCATTCCTTTGGCAGCAGAGTGCAGGCCTCAGTTTGCTTTCACCTGGAGGGGTGTGCAGTATACCTGGAACCGACTGCCCCAGGGGTGTAAGCACAGTCCCACAATCTGCCACGGACTGATCCAGACTGCATTGGAAAAAGGCGAGGCTCCTGAACATCTCCAGTATATTGATGACATTATTGTATGGGGGAACACAGAAGGAGAAGTCTTCAAGAAAGGAGAGAAGATTATCCAGATTCTACTGAAAGCTGGTTTTGCCATTAAGCGAAGTAAGGTTAAGGGACCGGCTCGAGAAATCCAGTTCCTGGGAGTCAAGTAGCAAGATGGTCGTCCCCAGATACCCACAGAAGTAATCAACAAGATCACCGCGATGTCTCCACCAACAAGCAAGAAGGAAACAGAGGCTTTCCTAGGCGCCATAGGCTTTTGGAGAATGCACATCCCTGAGTATAGTCAGATTGTGAGTCCTCTCTACCTGGTTACCCGCAAGAAGAACGATTTCCACTGGGGCCCTGAACAGCAGCAAGCCTTTGCCCAGATCAAGCAGGAGATCGCTCATGCGGTAGCCCTTGGCCCAGTGAGGACAGGACCAGATGTGAAGAATGTGCTCTACTCAGCAGCCGGGAACAATGGCCTGTCCTGGAGCCTATGGCAGAAGGTGCCTGGTGAGACTCGGGGTCGACCACTGGGATTCTGGAGTCGAAGCTACAGAGGGTCCGAAGCCAACTACACTCCCACGGAGAAGGAAATCTTGGCCGCCTATGAAGGAGTTCAAGCCGCCTCAGAAGTAATTGGCACTGAAACACAGCTGCTTCTGGCACCCCGACTGCCAGTGCTGGGGTGGATGTTTAAGGGAAAGGTGCCTTCCATGCATCATGCCACCGACACTACTTGGAGCAAATGGATTGCCCTCATTACACAGCGTGCCCGTATTGGAAACCCAAATCGCCCTGGGATTCTGGAAGTTATAACGAACTGGCCTGAAGGTGAGACTTTTGGATTATCCTCTGAAGAAGAAGAGGAGCAAGTGGCACGTGCTGAGGAGGCCCCACCATATAACGAACTACCAGAGACTGAAAGACGATATGCCCTCTTCACTGATGGTTCCTGCCGAATTATAGGCGCTGACCGGAAATGGAAAGCTGCAGAATGGAGCCCCACACGACGAGTTGCACAAGCTACCGAGGGACAAGGTGGATCGAGTCAGATGGCAGAGCTTAAAGCTGTCCAGCTGGCTTTGGATATTGCTGAACGAGAGAAGTGGCCGAGGCTCTATCTCTACACCGACTCATGGATGGTAGCCAATGCCCTGTGGGGATGGCTGAATCGCTGGAAAAAGGCCAGCTGGCAGCGCAGAGGGAAACCCATCTGGGCTGCTGAGATTTGGCAGGACATTGCTACCCGAGTAGAGAAGCTAACCGTGAAGGTTCGACACGTGGATGCACACATACCCAAGAGTCAAGCTAATGAGGAGCATCGCAACAATGAGCAGGTAGACAAAGCTGCCAAGGTGGAAGTATCACAGGTGGATCTAGACTGGCAGCACAAGGGAGAATTATTCCTAGCTCGTTAGGCCCATGATGCCTCTGGTCATCAGGGAAGAGATGCAACATACCGATGGGCCCGTGACCAAGGGGTGGACCTTACTATGGACAGCATCTCACAAGTCATCCATGACTGTGAGACTTGCGCTGCAATCAAACAGGCCAAGCGGGTGAAGCCTCTGTGGTACGGTGGACGATGGTTGAAGTACAGGTATGGGGAAGCCTGGCAGATTGACTACATCACCCTTCCCCAGACCCGCCAAGGCAAGCGCTACGTGCTGACCATGGTAGAAGCAACCACAGGATGGCTGGAGACCTATCCTGTACCTCATGCTACTGCCCGGAATACCATCCTGGGCCTCAAAAAGCAAGTCCTGTGGAGACACGGCACCCCAGAGAGAATCGAGTCAGATAATGGAACACATTTTAAGAACAGCCTTATAAACACCTGGGCCAAAGAACATGGTATTGAATGGATATATCACATCCCTTATCATGCACCAGCCGCCGGGAAGGTTGAACGGTGCAATGGACTATTAAAGACTACCCTGAAGGCACTTGGCGGAGGGACCTTCAAGAATTGGGACATAAACTTAGCCAAAGCCACCTGGATGGTCAACACCCGAGGCTCCATCAATCGAGCTGGTCCTGCCCAGTCTGAACCCTTGCACACAGTGGATGGAGATAAAGTTCCTGTGGTACACATGAAAGGGATTTTAGGAAAGACTGTTTGGATTAATCCCACCTCAGGCAAAGGCAGACCCATGTGTGGGATTGTTTTTGCTCAAGGACCTGGTTATACTTGGTGGGTAATGCAAAAAGATGGAGAAACCCGTTGTGTACCACAAGGAGACCTAATTTTAAGTGAGAACTAGAATTAGTGTGTAAGGTTTCATTTTGTGTATATATGTATGTATCTGTGAGGGTGTATGATGTAGATGGTGATAGAATAAGGGGTGGATTATGTCCTAGGTTACAATGTAAAATTGTGCCCAAGGTATGTATTCTATCCCCATGAGCCGTTGGAGCCAAGGTGGGGCAGTGTTTTCCTTATCTTCTGTTAACGAGCCTAACAATGCGTTGCCCATGACTCATAGATAACTTCCTCCAGGAGTTATCTCTGTTTAATGGGCCATAAAGGACCCACTGCATGACTCATAGAATGAGATCATCCCCATTGTGAGATGCTCCGCCCAGAGGGAGGAGCCAAGCATTCCCACCTGGATATAATCCAGGGTTTGGGACAGCACAAGCAGCTTTTATCCACTGGACTCCCAGAGGAGACAAGAGCTACCAGACGTTTCTACAGGATCACTGCTTCGACAAGACCATCTCATCTGGACTGCCACTACCACCCTAACAGGGTGTCAGGTTGTATTCTGACTCTGTCAGTGGTTTTTTGTACTATTACTTTTATTTTACTTCTTTTCTTTTCCTCTTATTAAATTGTGTTTCTGACTTGGAGTCTTTCACTGGTTTTGCTTTCAAACCAGCACAGTTATTCAAAGTCTTCAGTGCATGCGCTGTGCCTATAGCTGGAATAATTGAGGCAAACACTCAGGCTCCAAGGTTCCAGGACTCCACATTATCATCACAGTCAGGGCTGTATGTGTGTGTGCTGCGTTTTGCTCTCATTAAGCTGCGCAGAGATGGCAAGTTGTCCCAGAAAGAGTGAAACATGGTTAGTCTCCCAAAGGTGCAAGGACCTCCCACGGCCCTTCCTGGTATTCCCTTCCAAGCTCTATTCCCACATATCAAAAACATATTGTTCATATAGAGACAACCCCAGGTGTGATGGGCTGAGGCAGGGTATGATTGCACCAGGCAGAGGCATTGGCCTAAATTCCCGTGCCTGAGACATCAAGGCCAAATTTTCTGTCAGCAAAAGGCCCAGTGGTATGGTTTAAATAAAAACATGCAAAGGCTTGCATGGATCCAAAAATGTCCAATTCCTGGGGTGGCAAGGAGAGGGGATAAAAGTCAGAAACCTTTTTCACCCCTAACCATCTATCATTGGCAAAATACCACCTGGCAGGCTTATTATTCTTTTTGCGATATTCATCATTGCACCACCACAGTGGCTCAATTCGGCCTGGGGCAATACAATCCCTGTGCATTGTTTCATTGTATAGGGTATCCCATTCAGTTTTCCCCAAAGGTATTGGCTACTAGACAAGTCTGGAAAGGATCACCAGCAGAAGTCATGGACAGGCACAGTGTAGATTCATTTAAGGCTTGAGCTAGCGTAAGCCACACATTACGTTCAGGAAGGGGTGGTATAGCAACCACCTCCCCTTTGTAGAGAATCCATAAATATAAAAGGATTAATATCTGAATTCTCCACATCTTGTTTTGATTATAGCTTGCTTATCCCACAATTCAACAATCAGCTTATCCCTTGTTTGATTATATACAGTAATAGCTAAAGCACATTGGTCTACAGATTCTATTCTCTGCAAAAATCCCCATAAATCAAAGTCCCAAAAATGTCTAGGACCAGAGAGATGCTGCCAAAGCACTTCGGGCCCTAATTGATCTTTAAGAAATGCAAGCGGAGTAAATTATGTAGTAATCTGGCAATAGCAATGATAACATAAAATGCTAGCAATATATGAAACTCTACGAGTAGTTTGTATCATACACCATAGACAGACAGCTGTCACAACAGGGCGACAGCCAAAATTATGTGACCGACACCGTGCCACCCTTTCTACGCGCCCCTCTGCATGAATACGAGCATAGTGCAATGTCTGTGTTATATCATAAACATCACCACCACTGTGTTGCTGCAACAACAGGCTAAGCACTCTGCGAGTCCTTTGGATGTGTCTTTCAACTGCTTCTGGGTCTTCCAGCTTGTGAGGGGTTGACGAGTCTTCTCAGGCTGGGTAGAAGTTGGCACAGGTGCTTGCAGGCTCTCAGCAGTTCCGGATTCAGCTGAGAGAGGTGGAGGCTAGGGTGAAGTGGGCGAAACCACGGGGGGAGTGCCAGGTCCATCAGGATCTTCAGGAGAGGTCTTCACGGGTTCTCTGAATGGTCTCACGTTCTTGGCCGGAAGCCATTTGGGGCCAATTTCTGTGGAGACACAAGCAAAACCTCTTCCCCATGTGACAAGGGGATAGGGTCCCATAACTTTACCTGTTTCTGGATCCTTAACAAGGACTGGGGCTTTCTGTTTAACTTCCAACTTGGAGTTGCTGCCAAAACACCTTACAATTGGAGGTTTAGGATCCATGAGTGAGCAGTTTAAAAAGTTAAACACATACAATGCTTTCTGCAATTGCTCTGCCGGGGTGGCATTCCTCATTCCCCCTTTCTGTTGCAACAGAAGGTGCTTCAGTGAGGCATGAGCCCTTTTGATAATGGCTTGTCCTGTGGGGGAGTGAAGAATCCCCATTTTGTGTGTTATCCCCCAGAGGGCAAGAAACTTTGCAACTCTCTGGGAAATGTATGCAGGGCCATTATCAGTTTTGATCTGCAAGGGGATTCCCAAGACTGCAAAGGCACTCGCAAAGTGACAGCAAATGTCCTTAGCTGATTCTCCTGTGTGACAGGTGGCAAACAAGGCACCTGAAAAGGTGTCAATAGAGGAGTGAATGTACTTGAGTCTCCCAAATTCAGAGAAATGAGTAACATCTGTCTGCCAAATTTGGAGGCTTTCAAGTCCTCTAGGGTTAACACCTCCCGCAAGGGCAGGGAAGGAGTGCCTCTGGCAATCTGGGCACACAGCCACAATACTAGCAGCTTGGCGTGTGGTCAAGTCAAAGGTGCGAGTAAGTGCAGCAGCATTCTGGTGAAAGAATGAGTGACTGAGTTTAGCTTGAGAAAAGCGATCTGGTAATTGAACAGGTAAGGTAAGTAAATCTGCTTGGCGATTTCCTTCTGCAATAAAACCAGGTAAAGTCATGTGAGGCCTAACATGCATAACAAAGTAGGGGTGCTGTCTGGTGTCTAAAAGAAAAACAAGTTGTTGTAACCACTGAAACAGTTGTTTGCTGGGCACATCTCTCAGAACAGCAGCTTCAGCCCTCTCCACAAGTCCTGCAACATAAGCAGAATCTGTTAAGTTAAAAGGAGTAACAAATTGCTGAAAGGCTTGGACAACAGCTGCCAATTCAGCAATCTGGGGAGAATCTGAAACTGTAGAGACATCCGAATCCCATCGGGCGAGATTGGTGTTCCACCACAGCAGCACTGACTTCTGAGTGCGGCCAGACCCATCTGTAAAGACAGAGCTTGTAGAAGGACCTCACTTCCCTTGGGTCGCATTAGGAGATTAAAGCTGGTGGCCACAAGTCTGTGCTTCGGGGGATGTGTAGAAAGCTGTCCAGAGAAGTCAGCAAGAGCTATTTGAAAAACTTCAGATTGTTGCAACAGCCACTGTGAATAGAAAGCAGTAACAGGCAAACAGATAAAACAGAAATCCACACCTGCAAGTGTGGTGAGTCTCTGTCTCGCTTTAACAATGAGCAAAGCAAACATTTCATGTTGTGTGGTTACAGTTTTAGACATCTGATGTGGCAAAAAAAAATCCACTCAATAATCAGCAAAGGGTCAGGATCTATAGGTCCAGGATCAAAGGGATCCTCCTCCAGACCATCCTGGTCGCTGTCCTCACTGTAGCTAGCAGCGAAAGCCTTTATGACAGAGCACAGAGGGCCCCCCTCCGTTTTCCCCGTTAGAGACGGAGCAGGAGTGGCAGGTAGTGTTTGCTGCAGAGGGGGGGCCGATGGGGAAGACGGACACTGGGAAGCAGTTTCATCGGTATTTAGAGAATTCTGAGACTCCTCCAAACTGGAGGAGTTAGCAGCAGTCTGGGTTTTAGCAGCAGTCTCTTCAGGTATTAAGGTGGTCTGAGAATCTGCTGTTGCAGCACAGGGTTTTCCTACCTTTTGGGAGTTTTCTTGAGCCTTCAAGGCTTCAAAGGTCACTCTCCAAGAGGGTAGCATTTGTGCAGTGGCCTTGTTTCCTCTCGTGGCCGAGTCCCATAACTTAACTCCTGCTTTTTCCCACAGATCTGATGTAAAGATCGTGGATTCTGTAACTCCCGGGACTTCTGCTGCCACCCAACATAATAGAAGTTTTAAATCATGCGAGGGCAAAGTTTTATCATGCCGCCGCAACAGCTTAAGCATAAATTCAAAAACGTCCCTTTCTTGGCCAGAAATCCCCTGACTCATAGTTCCTTGCAGCGGGCTAAACGCCAAACCCAGCGGGGTTGCTCACCTCCCAATCCTGGAGGAAATGTCGCCGGACGGCTTCCCGCTTCTTTCAGCAGCACTTCGTTCTGCAGGGCCCACCATACAATCACTCAGCTAGGCGAAGATCGCTCCTCAGACATGGGCACCATTTATGGTGATTGACAAAGAGATGTGGACTCCATTGATCTCAGTTCTTGGGCTGATAATCCCCCGAGAATGTTGTCTAAAAGTCCTTCTCCCAAGCCCCGGTGCCAGAAGAGAGAGTCAGGATGCATCCGTATCATTCTCAGGGATTGTTTATTATCTCTTATCTAAGTACATTTAGTTCTCACCCCAGCTAGGGTGCTAGCTATGGTGCTGGATCGTTGCCGACTGACCACCCAGAGGGCGGTCATAATCTTTTATACTATGTACTACGTGTCCTATATTTACAGATAAATACCAATACCTATCACCTATGTTAGACAGTGTATTTCTACTCTAATCCAATCCAAAAGTGCCACCACCACAGCAGAAGATGGAGGACAAGAAGAAGAAGGACAGAGACACGCCCAGATTCCTCCATCTTGCCTTCTTAACTCCCATTAAACCCCAAAATTCTACATCTACACCCGGTGATAAATTAATACTATTCTAATCAAACTCTCGTGGCTTGTCTCTGGACCCCTTGCCAGGGTCTCGGATCACCCAGAGCACCCAGAGGGATGTCCTGGTTTCCGACATCTCCCCCTTCTCTTTGCTCCAAAAACACCCCTTTTGCAGTCCTGTTCATGGCCCATCACTGGGAAAGGCATGGCCCAAGGAGCAAGAAAATTACAAGCCCTACTAAGTCCCATATTAAAATCCCAAAGTTCACAGTCCTTCATGGCTAAAGCACACGTCAGTAGGTACAAGCTGGAATCTCTGTGCAGTTCACATCAGCCAGAATTTCTGCACAGTTCATGTGTGTGTGTTCTCTTCTTGGCTTGCAGAATGGTCAGTGTTTTTTCTGTGCTTGAGATGTTTTTCTCATTCTTTGCTGGAATTCACCTGGGTTTCAAATTTGCAAAAACACAAGCAAGTCCCTCTGCCCCAGGTTAATAAAAAGTGTACCTTCAGTTTGTCCGCAACCAGGAAAACTTCTGGTACATATTTTAAATGATAACATGATCGATGACTATCAATGATGACATGTATGAAATTGAATGATTATTAATTTTTGAAATGCTCTTCCATCATCTCAGAGTCTGCAAACAGCTCTTGGAACCCCCTTTTCAGGGAAGACCTAAACGCTTTCCCGGGCAAGATGCTCAGGTCCACTCCAAAAATTGGTCCAGCTGTCATTTTATAGGATCGAATTGCCAAGTCAAAAGCGACTTGAATTTACTTTCAAGGCAGAAAACATCTGAGCTTATTTGACAGAACATCTGTCCAGATAAAGTCAAGAGTTTGGCCAGGACTCAGGCTTTAAACTGGAGTGATGTCCCTAATTATTATATACTTATGACTTTAAGATAAAATGCAGAAAAATTCACAAAAACAGCTTACAATCAATAACAACCACAGTGTAAAATTGTCACAGATTCTTCTGTGCCATCCATGGAAGACAAAACAGCAGAGACTGTAATGAACAACAAACCTTTCAGGAAATCAAGGGTTTAGCAAATTGCATCTTCTTCCATCCACAAATAACAGGTGTTTATCAGTGTTTCATCCCAGCTGTTTCAGTCACAGCTGTCCCACTTCTAAGAAAAACCAATCAAACTTTGCAAGTTAGACAAGCATATTCTAACAAACCTAGATCAATTTCAAAACCAAACAGTGCCCACTTCGATATGAAAAAACCTTGGTAAAAGAATCCCAACTTAACAAAACTTACATTATGTAATTGGTACATTAGCAGGAAGAGGTAGAGGTCTTCCATCCACGTCGGTTCGAGAATAGCATTTACTTGCGAGGTGTTTTCCTCTTCTGCATCTCAAACAAACATCTGATGATTTTTCAGTCGCAGGTCTTGGATAGCTTCTCTTGAAGTGCCCTTCCTCATTGCACTTGTAGCACCATCCTTCTGCATGTCTTGTTACTGTTGTCTTTGCACAGTTATTTTGATGTTATTCTTTTGCATCGCTGCAAGAGCTTCTTTAAAGCTCTCATTTTGTGCTTTTATAGTTTTCTCTATCTGTTCTCCCCAGATGGATGCCACGTGCTGTGGTGTTCCTACCTTGCTGCACGCCTCCACCATCTCTGCCAGAGTGGGCTGGCCTGGCAGTGCACTAATGATCCGCTTGCATTCTGCATTGGCATTTGCAAATGCAAGGCTTTTGAGTAAATGTGGTTTGACCCCTTGTTACGACCCGTTCAAAGTGAACTAAGTTCGTATTTAGTTCTTAGAGTACAAAGGAGGCCAAGAGAATGCAGTTTAACCAAAATCAGTATGCTTTATTCAATATCAATATACTCACTAAAACTGATATGCTTTTATTCAATGTACCCACCAAAATGGTATGCAATAACAAGAGAAAGAAATGAGAGAGAGAGAGAACTATATAGATAAAAGCAAAAGAGAAGAGAGAGATAGGACAGATAGGATATAATTACCACAGAGAGAGACGAAGTCCTCGCAGCAATCCAATAGGTCCGCCTTCGCAAATCCTCGTAGCGTGCCGCTAATAGATTTGTCTTCGCAGAACCCTCGTGGAGCTGATAGATCTTCGTTTTCCGTGGGGAGGTCCTCAAAAGGGGTCTCTTCTGAGGCAGAATATATAGTTCTCCAGAGTGGGGGAGAAGTCCCGTGATGGAGTCCAGGCCCATGCACAATGCGAGGGAGGGGGAGAACAGGGCAAGCTGTCCTGCTACACCTCAGGCACAGGTGGTACAGAATGCAGGAGCAGTGTAGCGTGCTGCGACTACCATTGTTTCAGCAGGATGTATGTCCGGGAACTCTGTTCCCAAGCAAACACACCTGGGCAGGAATGGCAATTCTGGTAGCAGTTACATCAGCTCTTGGTTTCCCTCTCGTCCCCCCCAAAGTCTCCACGACGAAAAACGTGAGACAAAATTGAGGGTCTTCGGGCCGACTCTCACACCCCTTCATCGTACACCTGCCTGTCCACTGCTTGTGTTAGGTGATCAACGAATGAAGAAAATGGTTCCGAAGGGCCTTGTTTGATGTCTGTGTAAATGGTTTCTGGAACTCCCGCTGGTGGAATCTGCATGATTGCTTTTCGCGCCGCTTCTTTGATTTCCCTCAATACCTCTTGTGGTATATCTCTTGCTTGCTGAGCTGGGTCATCATTTGGAGGGTCGCGTGCCATCTGTGCCACAGTGAGGGCTGCATGTGGTCCCCCTTGATATCTGGTTCTCAGGTCTCTGAGGACTCTCCTCCATTGCGCATCCCATACGAGGACCTGTGCATCTGTGAGAATCATTGAGGCAATGGATCTAAGATCATAGGGTGTTAGGTCATATATGTTAAATGTGCTTTTTAAAAGCTGTTTGAAATATGGAGATCCCAATCCATTGTCTCTGATTGCCTTGATCAGGTCTTTGATCACATCATGATCCAACAGTTCCCACCTTGCATTTTGTCCCTGTGGATCATAATTCACTGGCATTACAATGTCTTTTGTGCCAGCCATACCAAAGTCTTTTTCCTTTAAAGCTTTCTTTTTAATTTCTGTCCAGTCCATCATTGCAGATGCTTGTACTTCATGTGCTGATGGCTCTGTAGATATTTGTCTGTAGAATGGAGTTAATTGCTGTGTCAGATGCCACACTTCAGCCTCTCTCGTCATGGGACCTGCTGGTATCCGTGGTACTTCCACACCTTGCCATGGTGCTGATGCTTCTCTCCCTGAGAGGACTGGCATCCTCTGCATTTCTCCCCTTCCTGGGTGAGGAATGGTGGTTTGAGACCCTTGGGCGACACACAAACCTTGTGACGATGGAAACCCAGCAGGCAGCCTTGGCCTAAATGAAGGAGAAGTATTTGCAGATGTTGAGGGAAAATCATGGCTATTTTGCATTGAATGAAGAATATGAAGGAATTGAACCAACACATTCGGATAAGATTCCGAAACTGCGTCTATATATTGCAGGATAAATTGCTTCAAAATGTCTTTTGGTACCAAAATCCACTGTTCCTGATCTGAGGTACCAGCAGCTCCTTGTTTAGGACTTGATAGAAATTCTGCCTGGTGTTGGCTGGGCTGTTGTCGCTGCACAGGAATTGGGTTTTTTAAACTGTTTTGCCTTTTGTACAAATCTGGGGGAAAATGTGTTGCCCCATCGACTGGACATGGCATTGTGAATGCTGCACCTGATACAAGCCCCATCTACATCAGGGATTTGTGTCTCTGGTAAATCTTTAATTGTTTCGTTCAGCATTAGCTGCATTTGTAGAAAATTCTCTGCCTCTGAGCTTGCTGAGGCTTTCTACTTTCCGGACGAATACCCGTCCACCCCCACTCAGCGCTGGTGGGCGTGGGTTGGCTGTGTGATGGCTGCTGCGGGAGGGCAGTGCCTTGATGGAAATCTCCGCCCTGACCACGCCCCATCTCTGCCTGTGTCATCACGGGGGTGTGGAAAGGAACGCCTCCGGCTTGGCCCCGCCCCGCCTCCGGCTGCCCCGCTGCGGTTGCGTCTAAGGGAACGTCTCCTCCCGCCCCGCGACCGAGAGCCACGCCTCTTTGGGCACGCCTGTGGTCCGCTCAGCCTGCACTTTCCCACTCTGCGCCTGTGCCTGACACGTGTGGCGTCTGCTGCGCTGGAGTCCGCACTGCGTCTGCGCCTGCCTGACGAGGTAACCCCCCGGTCACTTCGCCCTCTGCGACTTGTGTCATCAACCCGCACCCGTCACGTCCCGCGGCCGCGCTGCTGTGATGTGCTGCCGCGCCGCCCGCCGCCAGCGCTGTCTCTGCTACGCGCATAATTTGCAATTGGTTGCTTCATGCTTCCGTAGCCACTTCGCTTCCCGCGGTATCATGATGTGCTCCGACAAACATTCCCTCCCTGGGTTCTGAAATAAACAAGGTAATTTTGTTGCAAATGAAGTCATTGTTAGTCCAGTGCTCCTTGTTAAATGTTCACCCCCACCCTGTTAATCACCTCTTTTGTTCCCTTTCTGCTGCACCTACGAGCCGAGCCCCCTGGCTACCCCAACACCCAACATAGCAACCAAAAAGCCAGGAGGAGGAGAAATCCAGCAGACATGCAAATAGAAGTGATGCAGTGCCAGCTGGGAGAAGAAATTATTGCTCCAGACCAGAAAAACTTTATTAGACAGAACCACCAAGACACATGGATGGATCATGCAAGGAGTGAGACTGCCTCCTCCCAAGGTTGAGCGGTTTTCACCCCTCACCCTGACTCTCAGAGACATTGCCCAGAGAGGGAGCCCCTAGAATTTCAGAGCCAACTTGGCCTTCGGGACTGGGGGTGAGGACCGTGAACCCGACCCTGCCTGCATTCCAGTGAATGAGGCTGCTGCACACCTCCTCCTCCGAGCAGCAGCAGAGTGGAGCAGCGTCAGCGTGCACTCGACCCGTCGGGCCCCCACCCTGAGCTGATCACAATAAAGGCTTTTAAAAGGAGAAAAATCTCCTGCCCTGTTTATTACAGTATCCATGCCTGAGGCCAAGCTTACGCCTGTGCCCACCCAGGGATGCCAAATCTTGGTTCTTGAGCTGATAATCCCCCGAGAATGTTGTCTAAAAGTCCTTCTCCCAAGCCCCGGTGCCAGAAGAGAGAGTCAGGATGCATCCGTATCATTCTCAGGGATTGTTTATTATCTCTTATCTAAGTACATTTAGTTCTCACCCCAGCTAGGGTGCTAGCTACGGTGCTGGATCGTTGCCGACTGACCACCCAGAGGGCGGTCATAATCTTTTATACTATGTACTACATGTCCTATATTTACAGATAAATACCAATACCTATCACCTATGTTAGACAGTGTATTTCTACTCTAATCCAATCCAAAAGTGCCACCACCACAGCAGAAGATGGAGGACAAGAAGAAGAAGGACAGGGACACGCCCAGATTCCTCCATCTTGCCTTCTTAACTCCCATTAAACCCCAAAATTCTCCATCTACACCCGGTGATAAATTAATACTATTCTAATCAAACTCTTGTGGCTTGTCTCTGGACCCCTTGCCAGGTTCTCGGATCCCCCAGGGTACCCAGAGGGATGTCCTGGGTTCCGACACATTGATTGCTCATATGAAGCCATTTATTGATCTGCCTAGCTTGTATACTCTTGCATTATATAACAAGTAATATTGCCAAATAATATTGCTCAATATATGCCTCGTACTAACTAACACGGGTATGCCTAAAATCTGCTAGCAAAGCATGTTCCGTACCAGGTACACCGTTATCTTCTGCATTCCTTTCTCAAAATCCTGCTTCCATTTGCCAAGGTTTGAGGCCTAGCGAATTCACTCCTGTCATGAGCTGAACAGTACTACCAATTTTGCTCTTTAGATGTATACCCACACCCATGGGAACAAGTTCCCATTCTCATAACACTTTCTTTGTTATTTTGTAAATACTATGTGAGCTTCACTCTTCTCATGATTTTTCTCAAAACAATCTCTGTCACCTGGTGTTTACGAATGGGGAAGAGAGTGAGTCCTTCTCTGACCAATCACAGCCCCTTTTGCAGACCATGTTATAAAAAAGGCAGAGGAAAATGTAAATAAAGCCTTCTGATCACCGAGAACGGTCTCTGTGTGTCTTCATCACCTTTTCCTACTGCGACAGGTTCGTGAAATCAAGGCACAGAAAGCTCTGAAAACCTTGTGCATGCAGGCCCAGACATAGTAATAAATACAGGGTTTGATCTATGACCTTGGAAGAGGGTTCCAGATTTAGAAACCAGAAGCAAGAATGTGGATTTGTAGTTTAGGCAGAAACATGTTAAGCTAGGTAGTGGAAAGTTTTAGTGTAGAAAAGTTTGGCTAGAGAATTTGTTACAAAGGTAGGAAGAAGTTTTAAGATGTAGTACTGTAGGTTTGTGTGCCGTTATATGATTGGTTAAGAAAATTTGCACTGCGGCAAAATGTGCAAAACAAAATAATTAACAATTGGTTTAAAGACACTAACAAACTTTGTGGCAGTATTTTATTGACTAATAAATCTTTATAAGACTTTGTAACTAGAGATCTTGTGACTACTGACTATTGATCTCTGACTTGTGATGTGAAGATGTTCTCACCCTTTCATGAGATTGTAGAAGATAAGAGCAATAAATCATGCTTTAACGTGTCTTTCAGTAGTCCCATCTCTCAATAATCCTGATAGTTAGGGTTAGGGTTCAGAAAACCACAAAGCCCGGAGTTCCAAGCACACTGCAGCTACAAAAGGCATGCCAAGGGCAACACAGGACAGCCACAACATGGCTCCCTCCACATCTTTCTTCTTGGCATCAGCCTCAGCCCATGGCTTCTGTTACTGCTCCATCAAGGTTTAAGTATATGCCTAGGGTTAGGGTTCAGAAATCCAGAAAGCCCAGAGCTCCAGGCACACTGCAGCTACAAAGGCATGTCAAGGGGAACACAGGACTGCCACAACATGACTCCCTCTGCACCTTTCTGCCTTGCACCAGCCTCAGCCCAAGGCTGCTATTACTGGTCTGCCTAGGGTTAGGGTTACTGCTAGAGTTAGGGTACAGAAAACCACAAAGTTCCAAGCACTCCAAAACATGAACCGTGGCCATTTTCCATGGGAAACAAAACTCACCTCCCCAGTTTCCTGATGTCACTTATGAGGAGGCATCTGTCACTCCAAGGGCAGCCAGAGTCCTACATTTTGGCAGCTTTGATCTGGGAGAAATCCTGCGCTGTTCGCAATTTCAGGAGGCAGAAGCCGAGTCCCAAGCACAGGGCCCTGGACACAAACAGCGGCCCTTTTCCATGGGAAACAATTCATCCCACCAGTTTCCTAATATCAGTATGGAAGAGGGGTCTGGCACTCCAAGGGCAGCAAGAGTCCTGGGTTTTGGCAGCTTTCAGCTGGGAGAAATCCTGAGGCATTTGCAATTTTAGGAGGCAGAAGCCCACTCCTGGCCACAAGCCCCTGGACATGAATGGTGGCCAGTTTCCATGGGAAAACAAACTCCCCCCTCCCTCCAGTTTCCTGATGTCAGTTTGGAGGAGGTGTTTGGCCCTCCAAGAGCAGCCATGGTTCTAGCTGGTAGCAGCTTTGATCTGGGAGAAATCCTGCTCCATTCCTAATTTTACGAGGAGGCAGTCTGCTCCGAGCCACGGGACCCTGCCATACACGGTACAAAATACCAACCCCTCCCAGTCACAAAGATATTAAAAACTCTTGTAACAAAACACCAATAAAACAGCCTACAAAAAGAGGAAAAAACCTCAGATTACAAAAAACTAGGTTCCGAAACACCAGGATTACCTGGTTTCAAAATAACAGAAAACCAGGTTTCAACATATCAGAAATGCAGGTTTCAAAGTCTCCATTTGAAAGTACCAGAACAGCAAGTTCAGGAATACCAAAGTAACCCAGTTTCAAAATAGCAGAACAACAATTTCCAAAATAGCAAAATAATTATATTTCAAAATGCCAGAATATCAAGTTCCAAAATATCAGTGTCCCAATTTCAAAATATCAAATTGCAAAATACCAATTTTCAGATCTTATATGGACAGGATTACCAATCTCAAAAGAATGCAATATTATCAAAATGGGATCTGTGCAACCAAAATGATAATTTTCCTCTCTGAAAAGTTTTCCCCCAGTGACCTTCAATATACATATTTATTTTAATCATACAACCAGATGTAGTAAAAGTTTTACTTTAAAAGCAAAAACTTGTAGTAGTTTTCTGCTTAGGTCGTGTCGGTGAGAGCCGGCATTTGGGAACAAAGGATGGAGTGAATCTGCTCCCTGGACGCACAGGGAAAGACTGAGTAGCAGGCAAAGGGAGTACTTATAAACTATATCAATATTTCACTGACATTCAGGGTGGACCAGCAATTGGGGGTGCTCAGGTTTGGTCTGGGCCTGTCAGGATTAGCCATAAATGACCCCACCAAACTCCTGACCCCTCAAAGGGTGTGTCAAACACTTCAACAGAAACAATTCGGTAATGATTGCAGAGGAAAAATTACAGCTAATTGCTTATGATCTGGGGGGAAGTTCCTCGGTAATTACAAACCTAGGACACAGGGAACTTTGGAGGCAGAATCCCCATTTTGGCCATGGGCACCTGGACAAGAAGGATGGTTCTTTTCCACAGAAAGGAAAGCCCAGCCTCCCAGTGTTTCAGGGGCAGACAAAGGGCTGTGCAGGGGAGGGAACAACCAACAGGACCTTTCTCCACCTCATCCCCCGCTCCAAGGTGCAGCAGCTCCAGCTGTGACCAGCTGCCCTCAGAGGGTTACCTGGGCACACCGGTACAGGGAGTTGCTAGTCCAGAGGGGCCAATGGGGGCATGCCTAGTGTCTCTCCAGGAATGACGGTTGGAGCATCCAGCAGGGGCTGGGGAACAGCCGAGTGCACCTGGGCACGGAGCATCGCTTCAAGAAAATGCTGAGGGAAAAGCCCTTGTGCCAAGGGGCAGCACCTGAGCAGGCAGGGCAGCATGCAGGGTCCCAGGGGGGAGCTTTTGACTTTTCCCTTTCATCTTGTCAATCCCTCCCCAGAGCCCCCAGTCCCTCCACAGTGCCTCCAGAAGAGAGAGGGGTTATTAGGAGAAAGGGGACTTAAATTGAAGGAAAAAGCTTCCTGTTCCATAATTGTCAGTGTTCAAATTGTGGGGGAATCTGCTTCCCCTGTGACTTTAATGATCTCAATCAAAAGAAACCCTGCCTTTTCCATGCTTTTAGGGGTATTAATTGAAAGGGAATCCCTATTTTCCACTATTTTCCATGAAAGGGGAAGACCTTGAAAATGCTTTTTTATGGGTTTGAATTGAGGGTAACTACCCCCTTTTAATCATCCTAAGGCTTAAATTGAGGGGGAAGCCCAGCTGTCTCTCCTATTTAGGGGTTTGAATGGAGGGAAAAATCCCCCTTTTTCCATCACTGGAGAGATTTAAAGTGAGGGAAACTCCTCTTTTCCAAAAATTTTAGGGGGCCAAATTAAAGGGGAGAAGCCATTTATTTGCCATTATATCAGTTTAAGTGGAGGCAACCGCCCCATTTCCGCATTCTAAGGGGTTCAGTTGAAGGAAGCTCTGCCTTCTTCAGCATTTTAAGGGTTTAAAACTGCATTTCAGGGCACTTCTACCCGTGCCCCAGTACTAAATATCTCGGATGGGAGCAAGTCCGGCATGTATGTAACCCTAACGCTGCCTGGGAGTCAATTATTTTTCTTATTTTTATTTATAATGTAGATAGCCCTAATTAGAGGTCCTAATGAGACTTACACCACTCATATCATTACTATTCTTCTCCACCCTTCTTAGTCACAAGTGGAGTACTACCTAGTAGTCGCTAAGTGTCCTGGTTTGGAACAGATTAGGGGGAGAACCCCTAGAAGCGTCTCCTAAAACAAACCTCCACCACCCCTCCCCCACCCCCCAGCCCTGGGTTCGGGAGGGAAGAAAAACTCCTTGGAGGAAAAGTGGAAAAACCGGTTTATTAACAACACTCCCCACACAAGAGAAAAAAAAAACAGGTACTGTGAGGAGAGGCGCCGAGCTTCTTTATCGGGCTCCAGAAATCCCTGGACTTTCTCGGGTCAGGTCAGTCCAGAGCCGGTCCTAAATCTTCGGGAAGGGGGGAGGAGAAAAGAAAAAGGAAGGAGGAAAAAAAAAAATGAAAAGCAAGCAAGCGGCCAAGCGAGAGGCAGCAGGCAGAAGCTGGCAGCTGCAAGAGCAGAAACCAAGCAGTGGCCAGCCAGTCAGAGCCCGCCCAGCAAACTGCAGTCCCCGCCGAAGGGGGGAGGAAGCAGCTGCCAGACACCACAATAGAGTCCCACGATATAGGATATAGGATAGAAGTCACTGTCAACCCAGGACATTCCACCCCTTATCCTATATCGTGGACACACAATAAAAACTTTCATTCCACTTACTCAGACTTTCAACACTTACACATTTCCATCCGTCCCACTTGCTCAGATCCTTGACACTTACACGTTTCCTTCTTTTTCATATCTGACTGATTTAACGCACCTATGGATCTTACCCCACATTCAGATCTCCCTGAGGTACACATCGTGTTGTTCCATCTTCCTGCATTATCCACCATGTATAACCCGGTCCTTGAGCAGAGACAATTCCACGGATGGGTTTGCCTGTACTCGAGGCAGGGTTGATCCATACTGTCTTTCCCAACAAACCTCTAACATGGGCCACTGGGGCTTTATCTCCATCTACTATATTAAGGAGCTGAGACTGAGCAGGACCTGCTCGGTTGGTGGAACCTCGGGTGTTAACTAACCAGGTGGCCTTTGCTAGATGCTGCTCCCAGTGTTTTAAGGACCCCCCACCCAATGCTTTCAGGGTGGTTTTTAACAACCCATTGTATCTTTCCACTTTACCTGCAGCTGGTGCATGGTAGGGGATATGATATACCCACTCAATGCCATGTTCCCTAGCCCAGGTTTTAATAAGATTATTTTTGAAATGAGTCCCATTGTCTGACTCAATTCTCTCGGGAGTACCGGGCCTCCAAAGGACTTGCTTTTCAAGGCCCAGGATGGTGTTGCGGGCTGTAGCATGGGACACAGGGTAAGTTTCCAACCATCCCGTGGTGGCTTCTACCATGGTCAGCACATGGCGCTTGCCCTGGCGGGTTTGAGGCAGTGTGATGTAATCAATCTGCCAGGCCTCCCCATACTTGTACTTAGACCACCGCCCTCCATACCAGAGGGGCTTCATCCGCTTGGCTTGCTTAATGGCAGCGCATGTCTCACAGTCTCGGATAACTTGAGAAATGCTGTCCATGGTTAGATCCACCCCTCGGTCTTGTGCCCACTTGTAGGTGGCATCTCTACCTTGGTGACCTGAGGCATCATGGGCCCATCGTGCTAGGAATAACTCTCCCTTGTGCTCCCAGTCAAGGTCCATCTTCAACTCCCCTATCTTTGCAGCTCGATCTACCTGCTGATTGTTTTGCTGCTCTTCATTAGCTCTACTCCTGGGGACATGGGCATCTACATGGCGGATCTTCACAGGTAGGTTTTCTAACCGGGCCGTGATATCTTTCCACTCTTCAGCAGCCCAAATTTGTTTCCCTCTGCGCTGCCAGTTCGCCTCTTTCCATTTCTTCAGCCATCCCCACAGAGCATTGGCTACCATCCAAGAATCAGTATACAGGTAGAGCCTTGGCCACTTCTCTCTCTTTGCAATATCTAGGGCCAGTTGAATGGCTTTGAGTTCAGCAAATTGACTGGATCCACCCTCTCCTTCAGTGGCCTCTGCGACCTGTCGTGTGGGGCTCCATACAGCTGCTTTCCACCTCCGACTCATTCCTATGACACGGCAGGAACCGTCGGTGAATAAGGCGTAACGTGCTTCCGCTGCCGGCAGCTGGTTGTACGGCGGAGCTTCCTCAACCCGGGTCACTGGTTCTTGTTCTTCATCTGCAACGCTGAAACTTTCACCTTCGGGCCAGTTTGTAATTACTTCCAAAATTCCAGGGCGATTCAGTTTCCCAACTCGGGCGCATTGTGTAATGAGGGCAATCCACTTGCTCCAGGTAGCACTGGTGGCGTGGTGGGTGGAGGGAACCTTTCCTCTAAACATCCACCCTAGCACCGGTAGTCGGGGTGCCAGGAGGAGTTGTGCTTCCGTACCAATCACCTCCGAAGCAGCTTGGATTCCCTCATAGGCGGCCAAGATTTCCTTTTCCGTCGGGGTGTAATTATCTTCAGACCCCCTGTAGCTCCGACTCCAGAATCCCAGTGGTCGGCCTCAGGTCTCACCAGGTATCTTTTGCCAAAGGCTCCAGGACAGACCCTGGCTCCCGGCTGCAGAGTAGAGTACGTTCTTTACATCTGGTCCCGTCCTGACTGGGCTGAGGGCTACAGCATGAGCAATCTCCTGTTTGATCTGGGTGAAAGCTTGTTGCTGCTCAGGGCCCCAATAGAAATCATTTTTCTTACGGGTAACCAGATAAAGGGGGCTCACAATCTGACTGTACTGAGGAATATGCATCCTCCAGAAACCTATGGCACCCAAGAAAGCTTGGGTTTCCTTTTTATCAGTTGGGGGGGACATAGCTGTGATTTTATTAATGACATCCGTAGGAATCTGACGCCGTCCATCCTGCCACTTCACTCCTAGAAACTGGATCTCCCGAGCAGGTCCCTTAACTTTACTTTTCTTAACCGCAAAGCCAGCTTCCAGGAGAATTTGGATGATTTTCTCTCCTTTCTCGAACACTTCCACTGCTGTGTCTCCCCACACAATGATATCATCAATATATTGTAGATGTTCTGGAGCCTTATCCTTTTCTAGTGTGGCTTGAATCAGTCCATGACATATGGTAGGACTGTGTTTCCACCCCTGGGGCAGTCTGTTCCAGGTGTACTGCACTCCCCTCCATGTAAAGGCAAACTGAGGCCAGCATTCTACTGCTAGAGGAATAGAGAAAAATGCGTTAGCGATATCAATAGTGGCGTACCACTTTGCTGCCTTGGACTCCAGCTCGTACTGCAATTCCAGCATGTCTGGTACGGCCACGCTCAAAGGTGGAGTCACTTCATTCAAGGCACAATAATCCACAGTTAATCTCCATTCTCCATCAGATTTCCACACCAGCCAGATGGGGCTTTTGAAGGGGGAGTGGGTTTTGCTGACCACCCCTTGGCCCTCCAGCTCTCGAATCATCTTGTGAATGGGGATCACGGCATCTTGAGTTGTTCTATATTGCCGACAATGCACTATTGAAGTAGCAATCGGTACCATTTGTTCTTCCCCCTTCAAAAGTCCTACTGTGATCGGGTTCTCGGACAGTCCAGGCAAGGTATTCAATTGCCGAATGCTTTCTGCCATCACCGTTGCTATTCCGAAGGCCCACCTGAACCCTTTCGGGTCTTTAAAATACCCACTACGAAGGTAATCTATGCCCAAGATGCATGGGGCCTCTGGGCCAGTCGCAATAGGGTGCTTCTTCCACTCATTCCCAGTCAGGCTCACATCTGCCTCCACCAACGTATAGTCCTGTGATCCCCCAGTCACACCAGCAATAGAAACCGATTCTGCCCCTACATATCTCGATGGGATCAATGTACACTGCGAGCCAGTATCAACCAAAGCCTCATAGTTTCGTGGTTTCAATGTGCCAGGCCAACGAACCCACACAGTCCAAAAAACACAATTTTCCCTAACCTCTACCTGGCTAGAGGCAGGGCCCCTCTAAGCATGATTATCCTTCTTTCCTTGGGTATATGTCTTAGAGGTTCCTTCAAGGGGATCGGACATGTCATCATCGTCATCATACTTAGCATCCTGGCTGCGAACAACTGGAGCTGCTCTCTGTTTAGTGGGAGCTCCTCTTTGAACCCTACCTTCTTTCAAATCATGTACCCGTTGTGCCAGAGCAGCAGTGGGTTTTCCATCCCATCTCCTCATGTTTTCTCCAGATTCACGCAGGAAGAACCACAACTCAGCTCGTGGGGTGTATCTTCTCTCCCCATCAAAGGAGCGCCTGCGTTGGAGACCAGGGCCTCTAATTTGCATGGCCGAGATTTGGAGGAAGTCCTCCTTAATCTCTTCCCTGAGCTTCTTATGATTCTCCTCTATCTTGTCTTCTAATTTCTGCAGTCGTGTTTCCACGGCTGCAATTCTGGCATGGGTTGGGCCATGTACAGCATCAGCATATGCTCAAAGCTTTTTTGCCATATCGAGCGCTGTCTCATGTATCTCCTCCCGCTTCATTATCGCTAGAGCAGAAGCGTATTCAGTTGGCCTGAGCCGTACAAGTTTTCGCCACATCACAGGAGTGCAAGGTACCAAGTCTGGGTTCTTAATGTTTAAGTCATCTGAGAAGATGATCTCCACCACTGCCATTTCTCTTAAACGTTGAATCCCTTGTTCTATGGTCTTCCACTGGGTCTGCTGCAGGTAGAGATCGTCTGCACACAGATATCTTTGTGCCACACTTCTCAGGACCTGTTCCCAGAGACTGCAGGGGGTAGCCTCCCTCATCATTCCTTGGTCAATAACCAGATCATGGGACAGGGATCCCAAATGCCTTGCTTCAGTACCATCCAAAATTGTAGCCTTGCCTGCAGCATCCCAAAGACGGACCAACCAACTAATTATAGACTCATCTGGTCGTCGAGTGTAATCCTTTCTTAGGCCTCGAAGGTCCTTCAGGGAAAAGGACTCAATAGTGGCTCCTGATCTTGTGCCAGCGGGTTGAGCATTTGATCTTGGGCCAGTTGGTCCGGCTTCCGATTGGGTGTCAGTTGGTTCGACTTCTGATTTTATGTGTTTGTCCGGCTTCTGATTGGGTGTCGTCGGGAGGCCCCGAGGGTCCTTCACCTGCATCATCTTCCACTGGTCAATCAGTTTTGTGTGTTCTCTTTGCCCCGGCAACTGCCAGTGTCTAAGACTCCCTGTTTGGTTCAGCTGTTGGCCTGGAGCCTGGGATGGTAACTAGTTTATCTCCCTGTTCTCTTTCTTCTATCTGCTGCCCTTCAGTATCTAGCAGAGTACGATAAACATATGCCAGGGCCCAGCTCACTGCAATAACCCTTTTCTCCTTAGTATCACCCTGGCACGTCTCCTTTAAGTACTTTGCCACCTCGGCTGGGTTCTGAATTTGTTCAGATGGGAAGTCCCAGACTATAGGATCAGAGAATTCTTTTAAAATCTGGCCCATATCTTCCCATTTCCCACTCCACTCAAGATTTCTCTTACTTGGCTTTGCCCCTACATCAGAAATCTCATTAGCCCCTTTGGAAATCTCAGCTTTCATTTTGTATAAACTGCAGACAGTATAGATGAAACTTACTAAATTAAATGCCAGGAAGATGGTTTATTTAACACTCAGGGGAAACTGAACATTTCCTAACAACTCAAAAGAAAAAAAGGAAAGCAGAGGCCGAAAAACTCTTCCCCTGCTTCTCCCCCAACAAACTGAGTGCACAACCACAAGAGCGAACCATATACTATGGGAATAGATTCGAGCATCTTAACGACCCTCCTATAAAACATCACCACCAAGCCCAGTCCAATAAATATTCTGGTTAGTGCCCCATGGCTACACAAACTACGTATTAGAAACAGTACCAGAGCTATTTCTGGGTAAGGAAATAACCCTAGGCACCACAAAGGTATTAAGACTTCAAAAAACCCCAGGGGCCAGAAATATTGGCAGGCTTTCACCCCGAATAGCATTATAAGTCCAGAAAAACCCATCCCAGCACATCCACAAAACAATTAGAACCACCAATACTATTATTAAGGTTTTTCCACTTTTCTCTGGCCTCGTTTCCCGGCCAACGCACCAAGAAAATGTCCTGGTTTGGAACAGATTAGGGGGAGAACCCCTAGAGGCGTCCCCTAAAACAAACCTCCACCACCCCCTCCACCACCCCCCAGCCCTGGGTTCGGGAGGGAAGAAAAACTCCTTGGAGGAAAAGTGGAAAAACCGGTTTATTAACAACACTCCCCACACAAGAGAAAAAAAAACAGGTACTGTGAGGAGAGGCGCCGAGCTTCTTTATCGGGCTCCAGAAATCCCCGGACTTCCTCGGGTCAGGTCAGTCCAGAGACGGTCCTAAATCTTCGGGAAGGGGGGAGGAGAAAAGAAAAATGAAGGAGGGAAAAAAAATGAAAAGCAAGTGGCCAAGAGGGGAAGCAGCGAGAGCAGAAGCTGGCAGCAGCGAGAGAGCAGAAGCTGGCAGCAGCGAGAGAGCAGAAGCAAAAGCAGCGGCGGCAGAAGCTGGCAGCTGCAAGAGCAGAAACCAAGCAGCGGCCAGCCAGTCAGAGCCCGCCCAGCCAACCGCAGTCCCCGCCGAAGGGGGGAGGGAGTGGCTGCCCGACACCACAATAGAGTCCCACGATATAGGATATAGGATAGAAGTCACTGTCAACCCAGGACTGATGGGTATGGGAGTTAACCCCTGGGGCCTTGGCAGTTGTGAGGTATGGCAGACAGACATCACACACATTCCTAGTTTTGGATGCCTCAGATATGTTCATGTAAGCATTGACACACATTCAGGCGCAGTGTATGCCTCTGCCCATGCAGGAGAAAAGACTGATCATGCCAAGAAACACTTAGTGCAAGCTTTTCAGTGTTGGGGATTCCAAAAGAAATCAAAACTGATAATGGCCCAGCGTACGCGTCCAAGGAGTTCCTGGAATTTGTCCAGCAGTGGGGAGTGGAACATAAAACTGGCATCCCTCACTCCCCCACAGGTCAAGCTGTGGTTGAGCGAGCACATCAGACGCTCAAACAGGTCCTGGCTAGACAGAGTAGTACAACTGCATGGATGTCTCTACATGAGAAACTCTGCAAAGCCATGTTTACCATTAATTTTCTTAATTTTTCATTTGAAAACATGAGTCTATCAGTGGTACATCATTTTAACAGTGGTAATCAGTTCAAATTGTCTCAGCGTCCACCGGTCATGATTAGGGATCCAGAAACTTGGGAAACCAAAGGTCCCTATGAGCTTGTGACCTGGGGACGTGGCTATGCATGCGTGGCCACTCCCTCAGGCCCTCGGTGGATTCCCCAGAAGTGGGTGAAACCTTTTGTCCCTAAAAATCCAGCTCCAGCAGAAGGGGATAAGAGGCAAGTAGCCGTTGCCTCCAAAAGAAGACGCCGTCGGATGGAAGAAAAAGAATCCTCCTAGATGTGGACTCCTTCCGACAGAACCAGAAGCTTTTAACATGTTTTAAAAATGTTTGTTTTTCTTTTTAGAGAAAACCTACCTCACACTCAACCCTGTGATGAACCCCATACAAGTTGTCATCTTGTTAATGCTGAACAGTCTGGCAGCTGCATGGATCGTCCCTCAGCCACGTCAAAATGTCTGGGTGACCCTGGCACAGACACTTCAGCAGGAAAACATATGTTTGTCCACTGCAGCAACAGAGAATCCTATGTCCACCTGTCTGGTAGGAATTCCATTACAGGCTGGAGAATTTCCAGCAGGTTTAGACACACATAGGTCCAATGAAATCCCAGAGCCAAACACCTTCCGACCATACAAAGGTCATCAGCAGAAAGCTGTGATGATCGTGAACCCCTTAGAGGAGTGGTTGCCAAGTTTGCCCAAGGTATCTCAGGAACCCCAAGAGTTAGAGTTGTTAGTGTACGAATAAAACACATATAGTCACAGCAGCATGGCTATATGCAGTGCTTTTATTTGGGCCCAACGAGAACCGGGGTTTGATACCCAAATCTGGTTCTGGGGAGATACATTCAGATTTACAATTTATACCTTTTGGTTACATAAAATATCAATAATTAACTTCAATATTATTCCATTCGTCTTATTGATTTCACTGAAGCATAAGACTTTGAGTTTTGGAAGAAGATCTCGTTACCACAGTTACAATTGTTTTCTATATTCCTACGTTATCCCTTGATTGGTTCTAATTACACTTAATAACTATACCTACGCAGACAGTCGCACTTGGTTTAAATTGTACAAAGCAAAGCTAGCTTACTGGTTTTCCATTCACCCCCTCGCAAGGGGTTTTTCCACTCTCCTCTGAAGTCTTGATTCTAACCCTTAAGTACATTTTTCCAAGCGGCTAAAATTTTAACCCCATGCTATCAGAGTTATTGGGTTCCTCCTCTGCATCATACTGTGTTGCAAAATTTCTTAGAGGGCACAATCCACTTTGGGATTGGGCCTGAGCTATCCTGAGTAAGGCCTCAGATTTGGGCCTGAGTTAGGCCTCAGATTTGGGCCTGAGTAGTAGTGAGCAAGCCTGTGGCGCAGCAGTAAATTCCATTAAGGTGTGTTTAGTATTAATTAGTATAGTTATAGCAATTTTACCGTGGCGACCTTAAAGCTAAGATTGTTTACATTCTTTTCTAATCTAGTACCAATTAGAGAACACCTGTTAACATAAACTATCTGAGACTGTATATAACCCACCATTTTTGTAGTAATAAGGGGAGAATACATGCATTAGCCATACTGGTTGGATCGTGTGTTGCTCAGCTTCAGCCTCCCACGGACCCCCTGGCTTCAATACTGCATACATTTTTCTGTCTACCCAAAACCTCCTAACATCAACGAGTATCACAATATAAAACAATATCGTGGGGAGTTTTCTGCAAAAAGATGGTGTCATCATAATAAGCCATACTGAGGCAGAAAACCCATCTCACTCAAGACCCAGAAGCCTCCCTAAGGGATTGTTCTTGATTTGTGGGGATCGGGCATGGGTAGGAATTCCGTCTCGGCTTTTAGGAGGGCCATGTACCATAGGGCGGTTGTCCGTTTTGATACCCAACCAAATTTTAATTGGTGAATGGACTCACAAAAACAAATCGGCAAACAAAATTCAAAAGAGGAGTGCTGACCAATTAGATCCAAATTGTAATTCAGAAATTTTTCATTGGGCCAAGTCAAAAAGAGTTGCTGTGTCCCTGTTCTTTCCGTGGGTCGCAGCAGCCAAAGCTCTTGGTGAATTGGGCCACCTAGAGTGCTGGGTGGTCAAACAGGCAAATTTAATGTCCACCGCCATCAGCTCTCTCCTAGAAGATGAGGAAATTACCAGACAGGCCACTCTCCAGAACCGTGCTGCTATAGATTATCTCTTGTTACTTCATGGACATGAATGCCAAGAATTTGAAGGACTTTGTTGTATGAACCTGACCTTAAAAGCTCCAAACATCCATGCTGCCCTTCAAAGTATGAACAGCATGATCGGACAAGTGAAGCAAGAATCTGAGGATTGGATCAAAGAGCTGTTCAAAGGATGGGGACTTACGGGGTGGTGGACTTCTATAGTTAAAACAATTTTGTTATTTCTTGTTATTCTTTTCCTTGTAACTGTAGCGTTCGGGATCCTACGCTGTTTGATTTTCAAGGCTATCAATAGCCTCATACCTTCTACCTCAGAAGTCAACCACATAAAGTTGGCAAACCTAAAGCAGGCTGACTCTCCCACCAATTGTAATTGGTGGGAAAACCCACATTCCGTGTAACCTAATGTTCTTCTTCTAATTTTCTTAAACAAAAAAGGGGGAGATCTTGTATTCCTCGGAAGAATGGTTTTTCCCCCTCAGAATCCCCCTGAAGCCTGTGCCATGTAGTTGGACCCTTACTCCGTATCTTACCTACTCCTGACCCTATTGGCTCAGGGCCAATATCTTTCCTTAGCCCAAAAGTAGATAAACCCCTGTCTCTTCCTGTTCTCTCTCTCTCTCCTCGCTCCCTTGGAACACCACATGAAGAATAAAGCTTGGACTGAAGCTGAGGGGTGAGAGCCACCCTTTTGAGATCTTTATTCTGTCTCTATGAAATATATCTCCCTAAAACCCCTGAGAAACTGAGCTAGCTAGAGCCTGGGGGTGGCTAGAGGGAGATTATTTCACCTACACACAACTGACTCTTTGGTCCTAAAGCACACTTACTCCATGGAGAGAGATTTTGGCTTTACAGCATCTTTTTACCCAATCCAAAACCCCTCCCCCTGCCGTGACTGCCCCATGAGCGAAGAGACCCGGCCAGGATGGAGAGCAACGTGTCCTCTGGGATGTGTTATGACCCCCAGATGTCCTTCCAGTCCACCCTCTACGCCACCACCTACACCCTCATCTTTATCCCGGGGCTCCTAGCCAACAGCGCTGACCTGTGGGTCCTGTGCCAGTTCCTCAGCAGGAAGAGCAAAGCTCTCATCTTCATGAACAACCTGGCTGTGGCTGACCTGGCCCATGTCCTCTCACTGTCCCTGCGGATCTACTACTACATCAACCACACTTGGCCCTTCTGGAGCTTCCTGTGCCAGGTGTGCTTCTACCTGAAGTACCTCAACATGTATGCCAGCATCTGCTTCCTCAGTTGCATCAGCATCCAGCGGTACCTGTTCCTGCTGCACCCCTTCTGAGCCAAAGGCTGGAAGCACTGCTACGATGTGGCCATCAGTGCCCTGGTCTGGCTCTTGGTGGGGGCTGCCTGCCTGCCCCTCATCATCATCAGGAGCCCAGCCCTGTCCAACTCCATCAACAGCTGCTTCTCAAACCTGGGTGTGAAGCAGCTCAGCCCGGGGGCTGCCATCACGCTGGTGGTGGAGCTGTTTGGCTTTGTCATTTCCTTTGGCACCATTGCCTGGTGTACGTGGAGGATGTGGCATTCCCTGCGGGAAGGCCCCACGGCGCTGCAGGATGCCAGCAAGAAGCAGAAGGCCCTGAGGATGGTCCTCATGTGCGCTGCCATCTTCTTCATCAACTTCCCCTTCTTCATGATGGTGATCAAGAACGTCATCCGGGACTGCGCCGTGCACTGGAGCACGCTGTGCTTCCACTCCATCTCCCTGTGCCTGGCCAGCCTCAACTGCTGCCTGGACCCCGTCCTCTACTACTTCATGACCTCCGAGTTCCAGGTGCAGCTTCTGCGCCATGGCTGCATGGCCCTGAGAGTCCGGCTCCCGCCCCGCCGGAGCAGCGCCTCCAGCACTGACACCGCCCACAACATCCATGTCAGGAAGAGGAATCTCCCTCACCTCAAGTTCTGGTCTCTTCCCAAGTTCTTCAGCCAAATAAACAGTATGGACATCCCCCCCGGTGTGGTGATTCATTTTTCTTAAATGATTGTTCTATTCATCCCCAAAATGTACAAGTTGTAACTCCTCCCTAAGTTGTATGTGTTCTCCTCCCCTATCAGTATCCCATTGGTCCAAGCCTTGGATCCGCCCACTGGCAGGAACTCTCTCTTAGGGTGATACACGAGGTTTGCTCTCTCTCTCTCGGTCTCTCTCTGCTTCTGCCCCTGGCTGGGGCCTCGCTCTGGGCCTGGGCCCGAGCCTAGGCCTGGGCCTAGGCCTGGCTCTGGCCTTGGCCTTCTTTCCTCTTGCCTCTCCTTTGGGAGCTATGCTCCAGCCCCCCCCGGTGTGGGACCCCAAATAAACCTCATCTGATCAGCACCCTCAGAAGCTGTGTCATGTCTTGCTTGCCTGCATGCTGCCACTGAGACGGCTCCCCAAGAAGCTCCGGTAAGGCTTTTGTACCTGCCCTTCCTTCTGGGACCCAGAGATATGTTGCCCCCAGCCCCCCTGCAGCTGCTAGCCGGGCCTGAAAAGAGCAGGGGGGGAGAAGAACACAACACCCCCCCGTGCCACCCGATGAGCTGCTGCTGGAGTCCATCTCGTGAGTGACAGCCAGCCCTGTCCATGCAGGGGCTTCTCAGAGCTGCAGTGAGGACTGCTCTACTCTCCAAATCCATCTGGAATTGTCCTTGTGTGCCGCAGATGCCAGGACCTGATCCATAAGGACGTTGTGATGCCAAAAGATTTGCTGGTTATGTTGTTGCTGCTGGGGACTGTTGTCTTCCATCCCCTCAAAAGCCATTGTTGATGCCAAAGTTTCCCCTGTGCTGAACTGCAGTGGGTTCAGGTGCCTCATTTCAGGTGTTTCAGTGCTTCTGCATATTTGCCATTTTTGGAAATCCTTCTGAACCCCGAGCTGTGAGTGAGAGGCTCAGCCTTGGCACAGCTCTGGGGCTTTCAGCCCTGATTCTGGGTACCTACAGCCACCATCACCTGGAGCATCCATCATGCTCACAACGGGGCTCTGGATCGGGACAGTTCATTATCTCCATGTACACTGAACCTTTTTCCACTACAAAAATCCATCACCTGGGTCCAATCCAGCCTAATCTGGACTGCAAGACTATAACCAAGCAGAGAGTATTAACCTGTATCACATCAGTGTTATAAGGGAGGGTTCAAACAAACTGGGCTCAGCTCACACTGCTGGAAAAGGTACCCAGAGCCAAGAAGAAGGATCCACCTGGCTCCTGGGAGCTGCAGGTGCTCGGCTGATTATGGGAGAGCAATATTTGGAAGACAAATTATGATAGCTATGCCACAAGCAAAGAGGGAGATGTGACGCCTCCCAGGGCATATTAACTCACAGAGCTCTGGTGTGAGCTGCAAAAACAGGGACTTGTTGTTGGTGTCTCTTGTGTTGTTGGGAGTCTTGTGTTATTTGTCATGTTGCTGACGTGTGTGGTTGCACATGAAGATCTTATCCAAACCTTCACTTTTGCTTTGAACACCAAAAACCATCCCAACCCTCACTGGGTACTGAGAAAACTGACTCCAGTACACCCTGAAAGCTTCAAACTCCAAGGAAATAAAATTATCCCAATGTGTATTTGAGTTTCAGGAGTACTATTTTAGGTGCTTGGAAATATTCTCATTATGCTCCACATCTGCTCTCAGAGCAGTAACACAATTTGGGAGGGACACTCCAGTCTGGAGCTCAGAGAAGCCTTGAAGAGTGGCCAGTGCAGGTTCTGAGATCTCCCAAAAAAACCTTCAGGGAATTTTTAAAGTAAATGTAGGCAGAGAGGGATTGATAGAAAACAGCTTTTCCCATGATTGGATGCACATTTCCACCCCGTGCAGCATTTCTGGGAAGCACGGAATGGGTGCTGAGGCTGGATGGGGGAGACCAGATGGGAGATGCAGACAAACTGGAGGAATTTGCTTTGGTACTTTAAGTGTGCCAGAGACAGGCAGAAAACCCCGGGAGCAGGCAGAAAAGCCGCTGCCCTGGGGCTCATTCTGTCCCAAAACTCCTCTTCCTCTCACAAAAAATATAAATAACAAAAGGCCATGTTTTCCTTGTTTGCTTGGGGGGAAGAAAAGAGCTTTCAGGGCTGGAAAAATGCTGTTTCAGATGGCCCAAACCCAGCAGAGTGTGGAGGCAAAACAGGAAACCCAAGAAAACCTCACCGATGCCGGGACTGGTTCTGGGCAGCTCCCACAGACAGGACAAGCCACACCAGCAGGATCTTCACCAGGACTGTGGCTTTTCCTGGGTGTTTTGGGAATGGCACAACCCCGAGGAGCTGGGCTGGACATCCAGGTGGCCCTGAATGACCACAGACAGGTCATTTATAAGCCTCCCTGAGCAACAGCAAAACCTGGATTGTTGCTCCAACTTTACTGGCAGCACCAGCTCCAGGTTTCCCAGGAGCTCCAGTTCCCACTGGGACTTTGACAGTTTGTTTTCAGATTGCTTTTCTGACATTTTTGCAACACAGCTTGCCCCTTCCAAACAGAGAATAGGAAAGAGCAAACCCAAAACTCTCACTAATGTCACATGGAGACTCAACAGCAATCCCTCCCTCAGGCTGTGCCTGCCTCAGGCATGGGAAATACATCAGAAAAATCCCTTGCTGGGTTGGACACCCTGGATAACAAGGATTTTGCTGGGTTTTCTGTAAATCAATCCCTGAAAAAACATCCTTTTCCAATACAAACTGGTGCTTCCTGCTCTTCCAGTGCCTGCCAGCCTCCTGTTTTATCAGTCATAGGATCATCATGGAATAGTTTGGGTTGGAAAGGACCTTAAAGCTCATCCCACCCCTGCATGGACAGGGACACCTTCCCCTATCCCAGGGTCCTCCAAGCCCCATCCAACCTGGCCTCGGACACTTCCAGGGATCCAGGGGCAGCCACCGCTGCTCTGAGCAACCTGTGCCAGGGCCTCCCCACCCTCACAGGGAACAATTTTTCCTGAAGATCCCATCTAAACCTACACTTACATATCCCTAAAATTATGCAGTACTTGGGGGTATCCAAGCTGTCCCTTGCACGACACTTTTTAGGGCCCCACAGGGAGGGAGGGGAGCTGCTTTTCTCCTTGCTAAAAATACCTTTATCCTCCCTCTATGACCACATGCTCCCAGTCCAGCCCCAAAGTGACTTTGCCTCTGGAAAACTACTTAGCCTCTGTGGAGCCCTCACAATCGAGCCTCTCCTGATTTTTGGCACCACTGCTGGCAAGGGGCAGCTTCTCCAACCACCCACCTTGTGCTGGAGAGGGGAAGTGCTGTCTCTGGGAAAGGAACAAACACCAAAAACTCCAATCCTGAGCACAACTCCAACACACTGGAAGCGAATTTTGCCGCTTCAAATCCAGGTGAGCCAGGGAATGGTTCTCTAAGCCAGAGAGCAATTTTCCAGACAGCCATGATTTCATCAGACCCCAATCCAATTTTTTGATTCATGTGCTCAGCCAGCAACACCCTGCAAAAGCCCAAGCTTGGGGTGTGGTGGGACAGCACCATGTGACAGCCCCAGGTGTGTCCATCACCCCTCCCATGCTCCAGGGTCCTGTTCAGGGCACAGGGGAGAGGATTTGGGAATTCTGTCTGGATGCCATTGTCACAGCGGGGAAACAGCGATGAAAGACATACACACAGTTTGGTCAACATCAGAAGGCTCTACTACCTTTCATCTTTGCCCTTTTATAACACAATGTGCTGAAAGGGCAGTGATTGGTCGGAGAAGGACTGCATCTCTTCTCCTTTGGTAAACAACAGGTGAGAGAAAGTGTTATGAGAAAAAATCCTGAGAAAAGTCGGCCCACAGGGATATTTACAATAACAATGAGAATGTGTTTTGAGAACAAGAACTTGTATATCAGTTTCTCATGGGAATCAGCAGGTTTGCAGCAGAATTCCCAAAGCCCAAAAATACAGAACCACATGCCGTGGCAGCGTTCAGCACTGGGAGGGTGCTCAGCAATTCCAAGAAACAGACAAAGCCTCATCCCTGCACAGCCAGCGCATCCTTCCTGGCAGACGCTGCCACACCATCACCCAGCCCTGCTCCTTTTGAAGGGATTTTTTGGTTTTTAAAGAGAATTCCCTGCTGCAGGCACACAGGGCAGGGAAATGCAGCAGTTTTTAGCCCTCAGCCTGGTGTCAGCAGCACGGCTGCATCCCTGGCTCCACGTGAGCCCTGTTGATGCCGGGAGCTGCACCCATAGACCTGCATCTGCTTCCCCTTTCCAGACATGCTCTTTTCCCCTGGGACAGCTCCAGCCGTGTGGAGAGCAGACAGACAACCTCTTCCCAGGAATTATTTCTATTAAAAACAGGCAGTGCAGATCAGAAAGACCTCAGATGGTTCTCTCTGAGGAGCTCCTACAAGGTCATGAAGCACAAGCTTAGATAAACTGAGAACTTCCAATTCTTATAAGATACAAATGTAAGTAAAGAAAAAATATAATCAATACAAGAGAAAAATATAATTTTAAAATTTTATTTGATGCTGTAAAATAACTGCTTTGTGATTTGATGCCCAGCTCCAAGACCTGATTTTTGTTGGCCTCAACCACAGCAGGATTGGAAGGTCCAGACAGGGTTTTCCCTGGGGACAGCAGAACTCAGAGACTGGCACCCTCAATTCCCTCCCCACATCCCAGGAATGCTCCTGGAGTGATGGGAAATGGGATGGGTGCTGGTGGCAATGCACATGGAGCATGGCACCAGCAAAACAGGATTTGGGGGTGCTCTGCAAGGTGGTTTTGAAATAAAACCTCCCTCAGTACCCTACATCCACTCCCTGCCCCAAGCTCAGGCTCTGCCTTCCAATAACCAGGCTGACTGCTGTGGAAATGGCAGTGAAACAGAGAATCCATCACATGCTGGAGTGGGAAAAGCAAAGGAGCCCATCCCCAAGCCCAGGTGCTGCTCAGCCACAAGGGATTGGTGATTCCTGGGACTGGCCTCAATTTTATTTTCTATTAAAGTCACCTCCAAATCATCCCCCTCAATCCTTGTGGGAGGCAGGGAGGTGCCAGGGTCACACAGGGAAATGCTGGTGGAGCGGGGGCAGAGCCTGGGGACCCCTGGGTGTCACATCACACAATTTTGGGGAGAAGGAGAGGAAATAACTGAGAGCGTGGCAGAGATAGCTGGTGGGAGGTGCTGGGAAAGTTTCACATCCCAGATGCTGCTGAAATTAGGGAAACACCCCAGGACTGACATGAGCTGAGGCAGCACTCTGCTGAGGGCTCAGAGACACCACAGCACCAAGGAACTGCATTTCAGCACTAAACCCCAACCCCCACTGCTGCCAGCACAAAAACATCAATCCAAAACCCAGCCCTGCACCACAGGGACAACTCTGCAGAGAAGATCCCACAGTGCTGAAAGCTCTGGCTCCCACATTAACTAAAGCCCATCAAGTCATCAGCAGCTTCAGAATAAAGATGAAAGCTTTTGTCGGAACCCAGGACATCCCTCTGGGTTCCCTGGGTGATCTGAGACCCTGGCAAAGGGTCCAGAGACAAGCCACGAGAGTTTGATTAGAATAGTATTAATTTATCACTGGGTGTAGATGTAGAATTTAGGGGTCTAATGGAGGGAGGTTCGAGAAGGCAAGATGGAGGAATCTGGGCATGTCCCTGTCCTTCTGCTTCTTCTTCCTTTTCTCAGCACCACCACGAAGTCTCAGCACCAGGTGAAGGGTTGATTCTTTTTGAATGTTGTAGTCGGACAGGGTGTGTCCATCCTCTAGCTGCTTCCCAGCAAAGATCAGCCGCTGCTGATCCGGAGGGATGCCCTCCTTATCCTGGATCTTCGCTTTTACATTTTCTATAGTATCAGAAGGTTCAACCTCGAGGGTGATGGTTTTCCCCGTGAGGGTCTTCACAAAGATCTGCATGGCGAGGCAGGCAGATAGCCTTGGGCAGCGGTGTAGGTGACACCTACGCCAGCTGAAGAGAAAATATTTAGGAACACGAATGAATAAACAACTTTGATAGAGAAATCGACGCATCCTGACTCTTTCTTCTGGCACGGGGCTGGGAAAAAAGGACTTCATCCGCAATCTCGGAAGGCTATCAGCCCGGGATCCGAGAGCTTTAACCAGCAGGAGCATCATCTGCTGGAACAGGCATACAGCTGCATTTTTGGGAGATGTAGTCCACAGAGTCTTAGAGAGGGGCTGGGCCACCACAGGGTGACAAACCCTGTGCCCTGCAAGGCTGTAAGAGCCAATAATCTCCTGTAAACCACCATAAAAAGGAGCGTAGAGAGCTACAAACCCAAAGTTGGAATTGTGATAAGAGTAAATCAATGATGCTTTAAAGGAGCAGGTGTAATATATATGTATGCTGTTTTCCTGGGAAGATGTGTAAGAAAAATGAATAAATGCAAATTAAAAAGTTGCAAATCTGCAGAACTTCTCTGGAAATGGTTAGCAAAGTCACTTTTTCAAATTAACCAGCTGAATCATTGCCCCCTTAACAAGAATTCTTGTTGATGTTCCTTGAGCTGGAGTCCTCCGCTGGATAAACTCAAAGCGCAGCCAGCTCTGCCCTCTGCCGATGGCCAGGGATCACAATGGCCCAGGAATGTGGCCGTAGGTGACACCATGGCACGCTTGGAAAAGAAGAGCCCTTGGCTCTCATCCTGGTTTGCTCCATGAAAGCTGTGGGGATCCCCTGAATGAGATAATAATGACCGCAGAGAACTCGCTGCTTTTGGGGGGCCCAAATCTGCCCACGATCAGCTTTGGGGCACCCTAAAGCCCCCAGATCACTGGGAGCAGGGACTGCAGCACAGGGGTGCAAACATCCAGGTGAGAGGGAATTAGCCTTACTCAGAAAGCTGGGGAAGGAAAACAATTGATGAATCCTCTCATTCCCTCAGGCTCAGCTCCACACCTGTCACAGAGGGGCTCTGCCAGCGGGTCCCTGTCCCCAGGAGCTGAGGGGTCCTAACTCCCACCCCTGGCAGCAGGAACAGCTACTGGGGTGACACCAACCTCACAGCAACAGCTCCCAAAACACCCCAAGACCATCAGCACCCTTAAAAACATCTGTAAAAAACACCAAAAGAGAAGGAAAGTGGGTGATTCCAGGCAGGATCCAGGGCAGGGACACCCCAAAGTGGTGCCACGGGGCCCCACCGTGCCCGCCCCGCTCCCCACGGTGCAGCCACTCCCCGTCAGTTGCACTTTTGCTTTGCTCAGCGAGGGAGGGACCCGCCATGGGGACTCCTGCAGCCCCGCGGGGACACACCGGGGCAGCCTCTGGGCCAGCAAAGGTAGGGCTGGAATTCTTCTGTCCTGGTTACCTTTGGGTCAGGCTGAGGGGATTCAATTGGGCTTTTTTTTGATTGTTGTGCTGTAGATTTGGTGCAGCTCTGCTGGGAGTGCTGAGAGGGGATGGGACAGTCCAGGGACAGCCAGGGGGGTCCTGTCTTCACCACAGACCTGGTGTAACCCCCACAGTAAATAGGTAGAAGGGAGGAGATGCAGAGTAAGCCCAGCTATAGGTAAGGAGATAATACTTCATTTATTGAAGAGCTCCTGTGTGTGCCCATGGGATGCTCTGAGCATCCGAGTGAGAGGAGGATAGCTGAAGCTAAAACACCCAGCCTTGAAGTTTCAAGCTGTGTTTTCTGCTATCATTGAGGGAGCAGCTGAATTTAAGGATTAACCCCAACTCCAGTGATTCTCAGCCCCTGCAAACCCAGGACTACCTGGGATGGGACTCGTCTGTAAGGGGCCTTTGAGGCCACACAGCCCCATCCCCCCTGCACAGGGATAACTGACCCAATTCCCACTGCTCCATGTTTTCCTTGGGTTTGTCTCCTTCTATATGTCCCATGAATTTTCCCAAGTGGTCTGTTCCTCACAAGTGGCACCATGCTGATTTTCCATGGGCCAATTTCCATTTGACTGCAAAAACCAGGGAGGAAGAGGACAGGGTTATCACAGCACAGGGACATGACTGTGCATCCCTGGGGGCTGTGTGCTGATGGTTTGGGGGGATAACTCACAACTTTGGTGCCAGAAACATCTCCCAGGGACATCAGGGTGTGCCAGGAAGGGAAAAGGAGGGCAGGGGATTAGGCTGACATAGCACTGCTGCTCTGGGTTATTTTCTCTTCTTAACCAGGATAAATATTTACAAAGGAGGACAAGAGCTTTTGCAAGGATTAAAAGGCGAAAGCAGAGTATTTCCCATGGCATTAAAGCAGAGCATTTATTTTTTTCCCTTCATATTCTTGGAATTTAGTTAGCATAGCAAGGAGCAACATTGCTCTGACAGAGAGAGATCAATCCCAAATATCTACCAGGAAAGAAGGCAGAGAAGCCTCTTCTGTCATTTGTTAAAAGAACAAAAAACCAACCCTATACAACATTCAGTTTCTGGGTTTATCATTTCTATTTTCAGTTAATACCTTGTAAATTCTACTTCCTGCCAAAGCAGGACAGCAGCATTTCAGGTGAGCCAGAGAACAAAGTGGGCACTGAGAGGCCCAGGCCACCCCTGGGCCAGCTATCCCCTCCCCACAAGGCCCCTTTGGAGGGACCGAGCCACCCTCACCCCACCTTCACTCGCACAGGAAACTGAATTTCCATTTGATGTTTCCCCTGTGCATGTTATGCTTTTATTTTAGGTTGTGGAGGAGAAGAAGGAAAAACACAAGAGAGGGGCCAGGCACATCCCAGCCCAGCTCCCCCAGGAGGGTAAGTGAGCAAGGGACACCAGGGTGCTGCTGCTGTGCCCCTGTCACAGGTTTTATGTTCCCCACACTGAACACGAGGGGACTGAGCACCCCCAGCTCACCTGGGCCAGCAGCAAGAGCAGGGCTTGGTGGAGGATCCATCCAGGCTGATCCATCACCTGGCTCCATGGAGGAGCAGGAGCCATTGGGCAGATCCCAGCTCTAAGAGGCAGGCATGAGGCAGCAGCAGGGATAGCACCCACAAATCGAGCCCAGCCAGGAGCTGCTCTCAAAGCATCTCCCCCACCCAGCTGGGCTTAGGAGCTGCTGTGGGTTAAACTCCCAGGATTTGCTAACAAGGATCCACATTGGACACCTCTACGCAGCCTCAGGTGAGGAGCCTGAGCACTGCTGAGGGTGATGAGCTCTGCTGAGGCTGTGGGGCAGAGCCCACCTGTGAGCAGGGTAAGGGGCTGCTCCCACACCCCCAGCTCCTGCAGCTGTTCTCATGGAGCAGATGGATACCCGGCTGCCCTCCAGCACATGGAAAATGCTTTACCCAGGATGTACCCAGTTCTAACAAGTTGATTTTTGGCTGACTGCAACTATTACCTGCTGCTCTGACTCATTAGGCACAAATCTTCATCCAGTGCCCCAATGTGGCTGATTTTGGGGGTACCCATGGGAAAATCAGGGGGAAAAGCTGTTCAGGGGGAGAAGGAGGCTGTGCCTGTGGAGAGTCTCTCACCCACCCCCTCTCAGTGAGGGGGAAGCAAGCACAGAGCATGCATACCCAAATTTCCTCTTTCTGGAGATGTTTTTAGCATCCTGCTGGTTTTTTACACAGCACATGGGGCTGAACTCTGTGATGATGCTGCTTGGGATTTCCAAAGCACAGTTTCTCCCATTGCTGAGTTTTTACACCCCCTCCCCAGCTCTCCAGTGCCTCTGGGTGCCCTGGCTGAGCCTCCTCGCTGCTCCCCACCTTCAGCTGGGCCTCGGGGACCCCTCATGCCACAGGAAGAGGCAGAAAGTGCTGCAAGTGCCTCCCTGCCCCAGGGCCAGGCTGGAGGGAGCAAGGAATGGAGTTCCAGGAAAGTTGCTGTGGGATGGGGATGGGGAAGGGCAGGAGCTGGGGGGCAGCAGGAAAAATAAGATGTGCACGTGTAGAAGGGCTGGGGGTGCACTTTATCCTTCCCTCTGTGTGTCCCATGGCCCAGAGATGGAGTTAAGGTGGGTTTTCCCACCTGGGAATGCAGCCAGAGGAAAAGGAGCATGATTGAATCTTCCTGAGTGGGTGACAGGAGCCCCTGCCAACAGGAGAGGAGAGACAAGCTAGTTTAAGTTGATAAGAAAAATTGTTAAAATAAAAATATTATTAATTGTCACCTCTGAATCATAACAGGATCATTTCACGAGCCATTTTACTCCACTGCTTGGGTTAGATGGTCCCTCTTTAAAAGGAAGGAAGAAAGACATCTCAGTCTCCTTGGCAAGAGAAAATACAAAAATAGACATATTTCCTTTCGTGGCAGATTTTCAGTTTCCACCCAAAACTACTTCAAAGTTTTGGTGCCATCACACCAGCAAGTGTTGAACATCATTAACAAATGTTCACATTTTGTACCTAAGCACTGGAAAAAAAACAGCAGGGACTGCATCAGATGTAATTTTACCTTTAAAATAAAATTTTTTAAAATTAAAACATTTTAAATTAAGTAAATGTGCCTTTGGCATCTGGGTTGGTACCTACAAACTTCTCCCACTTAGACCTGCAGGATAATTCTTCATGTGGAAGCCAAAGGCAAACCTGAGAGGGTTTGGGCAGAGATCTGAATTTCCTCTAGATTTATCAGATCTGGCTGAGGTTTTTGTGTCTGAAACATTCAGATAACATCACCTGTTTGGCTTGCAATTTTAAATAAAATCCACCTCCAGCCTCCTTAGTACCAGTTCTGGTATTACCAACAGCCCCAGATGTGCACGATGGGTAAGGACAGGCTTAGAAAAAGCAGCTGTGAGAAAGTCAGATTGGATCAAATGCAGGTAGTTCTGCAAAGGACGGTTTATGTCCTATTTTTAAAAGTGAAATTAAAAAGTTGACCCTGGTTTGGTGAAAGCCACTGACCTGGGACTTCCACCCCATGACACAAAGGTGGTGGCTGCACTCGGGGAAAGGTTTGTGTGCACATGGGTTACACGAAGAGCAGATTTCCTTCTGTCATCTACAGCTGGGGAGGGTGGGAATGTTCTGAGGGCTTTCCTGGGAAGCCAGGGGAGTGTTCCCCTCAGGAGTTTTTGGGAGGTGAGAGTATCCCCAGGGAGGGAGGCAAGTCCAGCGCTCACCAGAGCATCTCAGCACTGACCACGTGCTGGGACACAGGAAGAGCAACACTCCCAGGTTTGTAGCAGAAAATGAACACGATATCTATTTATTCCTTGGTGGTTCTGCACCTCCACTGGACAGGGCATGGTGCTTGCTGGGCAGCAGAAGAGCTGATCACCACCAAAGACACACAGGTTCCTGCTGGAGAGATGTTCCAGCTCTTTCCAGCTCTCCCATAACTCTTGCTCTGTTCCTCCCATCTCCCAACAATGCTCCAACTGCACCTTTTTGTCTTCCAGCTGCGGGGCCACGTCAGTTGTTGAACCCCTGTGTTGAGAGAAGAGGCTGAAATGCCACCCAAAAGGTGACACAGCTCTGGTGAGGAATTGTCCACTTGGGCACACAGCGATGCTTTTCCCGGTGTGGATCCCTCCTGCCCATCCTGCAGGTGACCCTAGTGAGCTCTGACCAAGAGCATGAGACGGGCACGAGGGCAGGACTGGAATTAACTCCCCCCATGCCAAAACTCCTCATGATGAGCCAGTGACCAGAGCCTCCCACACAGATTCCAGGGCTGGACTGTTCCCTTTGGATCCTGAGGCCACCCTGGCTGCAGGACAGGCGGGACGGATCTGTTATGATGCCAGGGCTGAGCGCAGAGCCGGAGCACAACCATGAGCAACAGCTCCAACTGCAGCGAGCCAGACCTCAAGCCCTATTATGCTGTCACCTACACGGTGATCCTGATCCCCGGGCTCACCTGGAACACCCTGGCCTTGTGGGTCTTCTATGGCTACATTAAAGAGACTAAAAGGGCTGTGACATTTATGATAAATTTAGCCATTGCTGACTTATTACGGATGCTGTCTTTGCCCCTGAGGATTTTTCCCTACCTGACAGGCACGTGGGAGTTCGGAGGAGGTCTCTGCATGCTCTGCTTCTACCTGAAGTATGTCAATATGTATGCCAGCATCTACTTCTTGGTGTGCATCAGCATGAGGAGGTACCTGTTCTTTATGCATCCTTTCAAGTTCAGTGACTGCAGGCGTGTCTGTGATGTCTACATCAGCATCGTGGGCTGGGTCATGGTCTGTGTGGGCTGCCTGCCTTTCCCGCTCCTCAGGATGCAGCACCAGGGTGATAAAAATGCCTGTTTTGTCGATCTTCCCATCAAGAAATTCGACCTTCCCACCCCCATCATGCTGATGACCATAGGGGAGTTGGTGGGGTTTGTGACCTCCCTGCTCATCATCCTGTACTGCTCCTGGAAGACAATCTTATCACTAAAAGAGAGACACTCTGCTTCCCGGGACCTGAGTGAGAAGAAAAAGGCTTTAAAGATGATCCTCACCTGTGCCCTGGTGTTCCTGATTTGCTTTGCACCTTATCACATCAGCTTCCCGCTGGATTTCTTTGTGAAAACCAGGCAGATCCGGGAGGGCTGCGTGCAGATCTTGGTGTTCCACACCGTGGCTTTATGCCTCGCCAGCCTCAACTCCTGCGTGGATCCCGTCATCTACTACTTCACCATGGATGAGTTCAGGAGATGCCTCTCCAGGCAGGATCTGCAGGACAGCATCCAGCTCTCTGTGTCCACTTTGGTGCTGCCATTTCCAAACTTTGGCTCTGCACCTTCTCATGGTACCTAAGACAACAAAGCAGAAAATATGACTATCGTGCTCCAGAAGAGTAATCCCCAGGACTCCTCCGCACCGCTGCCCCGGCTCACCTCAAATCTTCATTCGACTCCAGAGGCTGCCTGGAGGATACCTGCAAAATGAAAAGGTACATGCTTAGCATGCTGCTGCATACCGCTCGCCTCTGAGTCACCCTGCCTAAATGCCGACTCACCTACTCGCCTCTATTCCTTGGCATGCCTAGGACAGTGGCAGCACCTGCAAAGAATCAAAGCAAAAAAGCATGCTGAGATACTGTGAAAACACAACCTCCCCGATCCAACTGAAGTATGCCACACCTATATCTTAAGCCTGCACCCACCTGGCCTCTGTCATCCTGGGTTGGGACATCTTGCAAGTGGACCACCTAAAATAAAACAACAGTGGATGCTTAGAGTTGCACCAGAAATTGAGACCTGAGCAATAACAACTGCTTTTGTCCACCGGTCACTGCTCACCTTGCCCACTTCACCTTGACTGCTGATATCCAGCTTTACTTCCTAAAAATAAAGACAAAGAACAATGCTGTAACATAGTCACCATTTACACTTCCCCTGCAAAGACAAATGGTGACTGACCTTCTCGGGTGACCCCCCTCACCCAGGATGGGATGATCTGCCACGAATTTAATCCATCAACATCTGAAAGAAAGGACAAAAGTCAGTGCTGCAGGATAATTTAACAGCTCTAAACATCTTCTGTCAATCTAGGAATATCATCTAGAGTCCAACTACACCCTACATTACAAATTTCAAGTCCCCAGGACTTGTCCTATTGCACTTACACCAGGCTATGCAGCAGAGCAGAGCAGCTCTGGGTCAAATACATGCAGACACCTGTGACACAGGAGATGATAAATGAGGGGACACAACAGGGAGAGAAAACTCTCAGCAAGAAGAATGACAGTAAAGACTGAGAGAGTGCGGAATAAGATGACTGAGGTGAGACCAATGGCAAGCTGATGAGGCTCAGAGAACCCTGGAGGAAGAAGATGCTAACAGAATTACTTATTCCAAGAACCGCAAAGATGGATGCCTGAGAATCCTACAGTCGGAATCTGTCGAGCTAATCATGGGTTTAAGATCTTAAAAGACCAAGAACATTTTCTGGTTATTGCAAAGGTATTTATTGTATAAATGCATCAGTCTTGAAGGCTAGATGTTACAGCAATTGAGGCGGCGAAAAAGGCACACAGACAGTTCTTGGTCATCAGAAGGCTTTTACTTTTTGAAACTTTGTGCTTTTATAAGATGCTCCACAAAAGAGGCTGTGATTGGTCGGAGAAGGACTGCATCTCTTCTCCTTTAGCAAACAACAGGTGACAGAGATTGTTTTGGGAAATTTGTGTGAGAAGAGCAAGGCTCTCTTTAGTGTTTACAAAATAACAAAGACATTGTTATGAGAATGGGAATTTCTTCCCATGGGAAACAGCTAGCAGTAGCCAGCAGTAAAAATCCAAAGCCCCAGAAAATACAGGGCCACAGCTAGAGTTCTCATACGCGGTCTTACTAAAAGTTACAATATTTAAAGTCCTAGTAGGAATAGAAGCAACTTAACAGAGAGTTCCAACCATGGGGGAAAACAGAGTGACAGGGAAAACCTGGCCCAGGGGAGAAGGCTGATCGACAAGGGGTTCTAATCACAGGGGAAAGCAGGCTGGAAGGGGGTCCCAGCTGCAGGGAAGGGCCGATTGGCAAAAGTCCCAGCCGCAGGGAGAGACAGGTTCCTGGTCCTGAGCAGCATTCCCCACAGCAGCGGCCGAAGCAGCAGGAGCTACTGCCGTAGCAGCAGCTGCAGCAGCAGCAGCACCCCCCACACAGTGACAGTAGCAGAAACAGCAGAAGCACCCCCCCAAGTGATATAATACCTGACAAAGTCCTGGCAACAGCTCCCTGGCCACGGCTCCCTGGCAAAGCCCCATTCTCTCTTGTGGTAGATGGCATGAGGGTGGATCGATCACCAAGAATTGATGAATCGGCACCATTGCCGCAAAAGCAGGGGATTTTTATCCATAAACTCTAAATGCATATTCAAATCCTTATCTATAGGTTGTTCAATTAGCTAAGAACACACTTCTAAAACAATCTTTCTATACCAATCTAAATCTAACTTTGAAAGTGTGTAAAACTACGAAAAACTACGAAAGTTAGCATCAGTCCTTACACAAAGCCCTACGCATATAGCATATCTATTAACGTAAAAGAGTCTATATCTATTAAAGTAAAAGCTTCTATCTTATTTGAAACGTGGTGGCAAAAGTAAAACTCTACAACTAGTGATAGTTGTTAGAGCGGTATATATTTAATCGGCTGAGATGCGTGGGGGATAGCTCTTCTAAAGACACGCATACTTACTCGACAGTGTTTCCTTCTATTATTCCCCGGGGTCTTACATATGCATAATCTGCCTCATACATATTAATTCCCTGGCCTCGCCCATCCTCGCCTTGTATGGTAATTAACTCTACGCCTATCAGGGCATGCTCAGTTTGTTGTGGTGGTCTTCTGGGGGTCCCGGGCGATGAAGGAACGGAGACTTCTTCAGTGCACTCTTCACTTTTATCTCTCCTGCGCGACTTCTGGCTCTCTTTGTGTCTTGGTTTTGAAAGAAGACAGGTATCTGCTAAAAGAGAGGCAGGGCCTCTCTTGGAATGGATAATTCAAATCCCCTTCCCTCAAATTATTATAATTTAGAAAATTAAAACGGCTCTCAGGCAGAGATAAGGGAATAGGAATAACAGTTCTTTACTAATAGGTATAACAGGGCAAACAAACAACAACAACTACAGCAATTAATAGTGAAAACAGAACCAGGGACCTTGACGGAGCTTGGTCCCACAAAACCCGGGGCAGTCTGGTCTCTGGGGGACTCCAAAGAAAAGTACCAAGCTGGAACGGTGGGGAATCCCGGGCTGGTGGATCGAATGAAGTTCGGAGCTCCGTCGGTGGTCACTGGAGGGCAGGGATGTCTGGCAGGGAGACCAGTGCGGGCCCGTGGTGCAGAGCAGCTCTAAAACAACGCCGAGGCAGTGGGACAGGATGCCCAGCCGAGGCAGCTCCAGCAGGGCAGCAAAAAGAGGAATCCGGATCTGGGCACACGAGCAGATGATAGTAGCTCTCTCTCTCCAGGATCAGATCCCGGTGGTGCCAGTGAGAAACTCACGCAGCAACGACAGCCCGTCCGCTCCTGACGCAGACCACACCAAAAGTGAAGCCAAGCATTCCCACCTGGATATAATCCAGGGTTTGGGACAGCACAAGCAGCTTTTATCCACTGGACTCCCAGAGGAGACAAGAGCTACCAGACGTTTCTACAGGATCACTGCTTCGACAAGACCATCTCATCTGGACTGCCACTACCACCCTAACAGGGTGTCTGGTTGTATTCTGACTCTGTCAGTGGTTTTTTGTACTATTACCTTTATTTTACTTTCTTTTATTTCTTTTCTTTTCCTTTTATTAAATTGTGTTTCTGACTTGGAGTCTTTCACTGGTTTTGCTTTCAAACCAGCACAGTGTCATTCCCCCCTTTTTCTGTAACTTAGTAAATTCTTTTACTATTATTTGGCTTCTTTCTTATCTTAACTTCGTGTGTTAATACTTTTGAAGCTTGCTTTTTATTCTGCCTCTAAAGAATGCTTGTTTTTTTAAACTTTTAGGAATGGAGAGCAGACTGGTTGGACTTCTGAAATATTTAGCAATTTGACACACTTAAGGGACTACTCTGGATTGAACATCACTTGTTGGCTTGAGCCTCTAACTACATATGGGCTAGTTCTTGAGGCTCTAGTCCTCTTTCATTCAGTAATTATGTTATCATGCTTGCTTGGAAGCCCTTGCTGTTTGGCTTAATCTCTAATCTTTTAATTTGGTACTATTCTTGGTTATGTTACACTAGTGATTCTCTATACTTGATCTATTTGTTTCTGCATATATCCTTCCTCTGGCTCTTACTCATTTTGTAAAACTAGTAAAGCTACTTATGGGGATCCTAGTTAAACATATGCAGAAAGGATCTCCTGGCATGGTTCACTCTAGTAACATTGGCTCAGGTATGCTACATGTCACAAGTAACAGATAGAAACTTCTAAAAATTCTCACATCTAATTTTTTTTAAAAAGATTCTACACTTTTATCACTTAGGAAAGACTTTCTCTTATGGAATTAGGGAAAATCTAAGCTGTGTTTCTTGCTCTTTGCGCTCTTCTCTTATTCTGTCTGTTCTGGTTCTCTTTTTCCTACTTCTGCTTTGTTAGTTTCCATTGATCAGGTCTAACACTTCAAGTCTTAGGGATAAATATTCCTTTCCCACATTCAATAGCTTTGACTCTTTTCTATTTCTCTTTTTGCTCAAGCTTCCAGAGGGTGTTATGATACTACTGAATAGCCTGCATTATATGCTCTTGAGATTCAAACAAGCTCAGTGCTTCTCGTCAGGCTTCAGGGGGAATTAACTATTGTTCTTGTTACTTGGGATAATAACACCCACTTATCGAATTCTTGGGAGTGCCGATGTCTACATTCTACACACTTGGGAAAGCTGCTTCCTTTAAATTGATACTATCTATCTAATCTACACTCTACGCATTCTAACTTTACTCAAGGATAGCAAAAGCGTTCACAGTTCTGAGGGCAATTGATGTTTTCAGGTAACACTTGTTGTTGGTTCATTGATGATATTATGGATCAGGCTGGGGCAAACTTATTTCCTTGGTATCTATTGGGTCTCTTGTCTGGTGTCACTCCCAGGAGTCTTCTTGAACTTTTTTTAACTTGGCTGTGGTGGATCTAAGCACTCTGTTTCTTGATCTTTGTGAGAACGACGGGTCAGTCATGATGGACGGAGACGAGAGATCTCTGGAGTCAAGCCTGGTTTTGAAGCATGCAGTTTATTGTATAGGGCGTGGGTGAAAGGGCCCTGCTTCGAGCTGCCAGCCACAGCTCGGAGCAGGTCCGAGAGAGTGAGAAGAGAGTGAAGAAGAGAAGGAGCAAGAGAGGAGGAAGAAGAGAGAGAGAGAGAGAGAGCGGGGTTCCCATTACAATACATTAAATCTTCTATACTGAATATTCTAATTTACACCAACCAATCTAGTACAAGATAAAAATCCTATAGCATTTACATACAGCCTATAAGAATCACTACATTACCATAGTGTTACATTTTAAACTCTAAAAACTACTCTTTGGACCCCTCCTGCCAAGCTAGCAGGGTCTGCTCTGACCCTTAGACTTTCGGTGAGGAGAAGGGCATTGTTTCATCAAGGGGGATTTACTTTCAGCTGACCACACCATTGTTTTCCAGTTGTTCAGTAACTAAAGCTTGGCATCTTAGACATCGAAACTTGCCTTCAACTCTATTTCACTAATATGTTTCATATTCTCTACAAATAAGCAGTCATATTTATAAGGTTTTCCTGTTTCATCCTCCCCAACAATCTTAATTGCAGTGAAGGTAATCAGGAGCTTTTGGTAGGCCCTTCCCACTGTGGTCTCAAGGTTTTCTCTGCAAAAGACTTAACATACACATGGTCTCTAGGTTGTGTGTCATGTACTGGTGCATCAAGCCCTATACCCCAAGTTCCAGCCACGTGCTTTTCAATTGCTTTGGGTTTGGTCTGGATTCTTAGTAGTGCTAGTTGGAGGGATTTGGGGCAGGGTAAATTAACTTTGCACTACTTTTGAAATAAAGTGTGGCTTTCTGTCTGAGGATATTGTGGCTGGAACTCTAAAGCATGGTACTATTTCTTGTAGTTACCTCCCAGGCTTTTGCAGTTCTCGTGGGGAAGGTTTCTGGCCATCCTGAAGAGGTATCTGTTAATAATAATGCTTGTACCCCCCCTTTTTCTGGTAATTCAGTAGAATAAATTTGCTATTTCTCCTTAGTCTCCTGACCTCTTCTAATTTGGCCCAGGTATTTTGTTTTGTTTTTGGTTTTGTTTTTTTTTTTTTTTTCTTGGGATTGGTCTGGAGGCAAAGATCACATTGTCTAGTTACTTGAGCAACAGTAGAGTATAAATTCTTGTCTGCTATTCTCTTAGTTAGACAGTTATATAGGGCATCTATGCTCTAATGTGTTTTTCTTCATGTTCTCTCTATACTAATGATCATAACAAATAGGAGGGTACTACAAGTTTCTCTTCTTCTGTTACAGTCTATCCTTCTTGGTTATAACTTGCCTTTTCTTTTTTTTTTCTTTCTTTTTTTAAAATAAGTTTCTTATCTTTTCTATTGTATATTGGCTTACTTACAATAAGAATGTTTTATCTGGAATCAATGCTGCCTCATCTAGTATCTCACTTTTACGGCTTCGTTTTGCCCCCCTACCCGCTAGCATATTCCCTTCCTCCAATTCAGGGCTCATTTCTTGGTGTGCTTTAATGTGTGTGATGGCTACTTTTTCAGGTAACTTTACTGCATCTAATAGTCTCAGTATTTCTTTGGCCTGTTTAATATTCTTCCCTTGTGAGTTCAACGGTCTTCTCTCTCTTTCTAAATGACTCTGTGTACATGAACTGCCCCAAATGCATACCTTGAGTCTATACAGATGTTATTTTCTTTTCTTTCTGCTAGCTCTAGCCAGACTTCTGTGCAGAGGTATTTGTTGGTAATGGTCTAGACTCTGTTACTTCTCTGCTTCTGGTAACAGCATACTCAGTATGCCTCTTCCCACTGATGACACAGCTGCTCTCATCAGTGAACTAAGTCTCAGCATCTCAAATCAGATATCTCTCAGATCTAGGCAACTGGAGTAGGTGGCTTTGATGGTCTCCAGGCAGTCATGGATCACAGGCTCTCCCATCTTCCGCTGAGGAAGGAAGGTCTGGGTTCACAATATTAGTTACTACAATCTGAACATCATCTTGTTCTACTAGTATAGTTTGGTACTTCAGGAATCTCTGTGGTGAGAGCCAACGCCCTCCTTTTGCTCCTAGGACTGTAGATACTGTGTGGGACACTAGCACAGTCATCTTCTGGCCCAGGGTGAACTTGCGTGCCTCTTGGATGTTCACTGCTACTGCTGCAACAGCTCTGAGACACCCCGGCCACCCCTTTGCTGCTGTGTCTACCTATTTGGAGAGGTAGGCAACTACTTTTTGGTACGGGCTCAGATTTTGTGCTAGTATTCTTAAGCTTCTTTGCTTCTTGTGGGAAAACAAAAGGAACAGCTTACTCACGTCTGGAAGTCTTAAAGCTGGTGCTGACATGAGGGCCTTCTTTAGCTGGTCAAGGGCCCGAGTTGCTTCTTTGTCTATTGAAGATCTCTGTTTCTTTCGTGATCAAGGCATATGGAGGCTTCTACAGTCTGCATCATCCTGTCATGCCTACAAAGGTTCTCAGTTCTTTCATTGTCTGAGGTTTTGGGGTCTGACATATTGCTTCTTTGCGATCTTGCTCTAAGGTTCTTTGGGTTTTTTGTTCAGCACTCACTTCATAGCCTAGGTAAATGACTGACTGTTTTACTATCTGAGCTTTCTCTTGGGATACTCAATACTTTTGCAGGTCTAGAAAGTTTAACAGGTTTCTGAGTCTGGGTGGCTATTAGGAGGTCATCCCTGTACCGAAGGAGCTGTCCTTCTCCTGGAGGAGGTTCCCAGGACTCTAGGACTCCAAATCCTTTGCAAGCTGCTCCCCAAAGATAATGGGGGAGTTCTTATACTTTTACAGTTATACACACCATGTGAGCTGTCTTACGCTTAGATTTAGGGCTTTCCCACTCACACCAAATTTTCTGGCTGGCTTTGTGGATAGGAATGCAAAAGAAGGCATCTTTCTAACTTAAAATGGTTAGCTCTGGTGTTAGACATGTTAGCAGTGTGTATGGGTTGGCTACTACATGATGGAGATAAGTTCTGTACTTGCTAATATGGCCCATCCAGTTTTCAGACAGGTAGTATAAGGATATTAAAATTGGATTGACACTCTTCCAGCAATCTTAACTGTAGAAATATCTATTACTGGATTATTTCTTTCTCTATCTTCTTTTCTTAAGGGGTATTGCTCAATTTTGACTGGTTGTTTTCTTTCTTTAAGCTTGATTTTGTATAGGAGTAGCATTCTTCACCTTTCTTGGCGTATCAGAGGCCCATACTCTAGGGAAATACTTGATTCTGTCAATTTCTACTTTGGCTTCAATTGTTATCAGTATTAGACTTAACACCTCCAGTATTATTAGTTGTTTACTTCTAGAACAATTTCCCTTTACTTCCAGCATTCCCTTTCTAGAAGGGAATTCAGGAAATTTGGTAGATACAAGAATGCCTAACTGTTTCTTAAATTTGTTTGCAGAAATAAGCCTTTTCAGATTGGCCAATTGCCCCTACTACTGTAACATAATCAACCTCGATAGGTACTAAAGCTTTGTTCAAAGCAAAATACTTTGCTCTAGTGTCAATCAAAAATTTTACTTTTCCCTCCTCCCCCGCCCAGCTCTATTTTTATAATTAGTAGGTCTGTTGGGGTAGACACCCCCAGTCCCCACTCAGTCTTTTTGTATATATGTGTCCCGGTTTGGAACAGATTAGGGGGAGAACCCCTAAAACAAATCTCCACCACCCCTCCACCACCCCCCAGCCCTGGGTTCGGGAGGGAAGAAAAACTCCTTGGAGGAAAAGTGGAAAAACCTATTTATTAACAACACTCCCCACACAAAAGAAAAAAAGAAAACAGGTACTGTGCGGAGAGAGGTGCCGAGCTTCTGTATCGGGCCCCAGAAATCCCCGAACTTCCTCGGGGCAGGTCAGTCCAGAGACGGTCCTAATCTTCGGGGGGGGGGGGGGGGGGGGAAGGAAAGGGGGAAAGAAAAAAGGAAAGAGGAAAAAACGAAAAAAAAAAACAAGCAGGCAGAAGCTGGCAGAAGCTGGCAGCTGCAAGAGCAGCGAGCAGAAGCAGAGAGCGCAGAAGCAAAAGCAGCTGCCAGAGCAGAAGCAGAAAAGCAGCCAGCCCAGCAGCAAAAGCAGCTGCCCAAGCAGAGCAGAAAAGCAGCCTGCCCAGCAGCCAACCGCAGTCCCCGCCGAAGGGGGGAGGGAGCAGCTGCTAGACACCACAATAGTCCCATGATATAGGATATAGGATAGAAGTCCCTGTCAACCTAGGACAATATGCCACTACCCCTTTTTTTGGCTTTTGTGTCCACTTCATCTTTGTTCTGGACACTCATTTTTCTAGTGGCCAAATTTACACTGGGCTCTGCCTAGCTGAGGCTGGCTTCATTTGTGTGGTCCATGCTCCATGCCTGAGTTTTCTTTTCTTTTCTTCTCATACTATAAGCCTTCTCATTCCTTGTTTGTAAGAAAATCCCCCATGCTTCTCCTAACAGGATGTCTAAGTTCCTCTTATCTTGCTCTCTAAGTTTTGGAATTTGCATACTAATTTATAGTCTTGGGTCTGGCCTTCTCCACTTTCCTTGCTATCTAGTCTTAGTATCAGTTCATTCTTGCTCTTGGGTTGTTGCCTGATAAACCTTACTCACTCTGATATATCTTTGGCCAATATCACAACTAGGCAGCACCGTTCAAGTTTCTCTATAGCCAACACTAAGGGATCAGAGGGGATTCTAATTTCCTTTCACATCTTCCACCTTTGCAAGCAATTTGTTTTCTGTACTCTTCGTGCTTACAATATCTTTCTAGTGTGCTAGGATAGCACACTCTTTCCTTTTTGCCCGAGGAACAATACTAACGTTCCTAGTCAATCTTTCTAAATAGATTTGTTCGTTCCCTCTTTCTATCAAGCCCTTAAATTCCCAGGGCTCAAGTGGGAGAGGGATTCCTTTTTCCTTCTCACTATGGTTAAGCCTCGGAGGTGAGCAAGAGATCACTCAACTCCTTCTCTGTAGTTAGCCTATGGAAAGGGAGGCAACTGTGAGGCAGTAAAAGAAAAAAGGAAATGGTTATGCCTGTGTAGTTAGTGCAGTGTTACTGTTATACATTCCCTGTACAGCATACCCAGTCCCGGTGGCCCCTGCTGTATCAGGCGCCCGTGGCCAATGGCACTGGAGTTGGGAGGGAAGTGCCTGCGGTGCAGCGGGCAGTATGGCGTGGCTCGCGACAGCACCGGCAGGGATGAAACACGAACGGCTGGGGGGGCTCAGCGATACTGTGGGGGAGGAAGCCCAGCAGCAGAGCTAAGGGGGGCGAGCGGCAAGCGCTTCAGCCACAGCAGCAGCGGCGCGAAGGCGGGGGCGAGCTGCAAGCACTAGCGGAAAGCGCAGGAAGCCCCTCACCCCTCCCGCGTCATCAGCCCCGCACGACACCTCAGTCCCGTTGGTACGAAAAGTTAATCTGTCTAGTTGCCCTCCGGGGATGTCCTGCATTCCCGGAAGCGAAATGCTTCTCTCAGCCTGGGACGGGCTGAGAGGAATGCTATGAATTACACAATGCATTGCTTTCTCTACTACAAACAGTCTGATTACACATTACTAAACTCATACAAACACACAACACTCTCTCTGAGTCTCAAACAAAAGGCTGTCTCTAACACACAATACCTACACACAACTAGGACAAATGCATTTGAACACTACACTCGTCCCCAAATCAGCATTTAAGATGAAACTTGCTTAAAATCTCTTAGGACAGCCGGGGAGGGGGTCCCGGGTCCCCTCCTCCTTTCTCAGTACTACACTTCCTAGCATGCTTTGCTCACCATTCGCGGTCTCTTCTCGCACGCTTTAAACATCTAACTATCGCAAAGTTCAGACTTTTAAGATCATACAACTACGATGTCACGGTTCACTAACGCAGGAGTCCCCTAAACCCAGGGTCGCCCTCCGACCCAGGAGCTCCTGTACCAGCCCCCTTGCCGGCACGCCTTGGCTTGCAAGCTAACTCCAGGGCGTAATGCTGTGCGCGTAGACGTCTCTCACGCGTCTTACTAAAGCCCATATCTCAGCGTACGCTTCCCTTCCAGTTTAATACATACCTTGGTCTACCGTGGTCCCAGCAGGTCTTTTTCTCCCTGCAGGTGAGCGTGCAGGCCAGGAGCCCCCTCCGGGAAGATCTTCGGCGGCGCCTGGGGAGTCCCACCCCGCCCGCTCCCTGCAGCCAGAGAGAGGGAGTCCTCCTGCCTGGCTCACCAACTGAAACGTGGTGGCAAAAGTAAAACTCTACAACTAGTGATAGTTGTTAGAGCGGTATGTATTTAATCGGCTGAGATGCGTGGGGGATAGCTCTTCTAAAGACACGCATACTTACTCGACGGTGTTTCCTTCTATTATTCCCCGGGGTCTTACATATGCATAATCTGCCTCATACATATTAATTCCCTGGCCTCGCCCGTCTTCGCCTCGTATGGTAATTAACTCTACGCCTATCTGGGCATGCTCAGTTTGTTGTGGTGGTCTTCTGGGGGTCCCGGGCGATGAAGGAACGGAGTCTTCTTCAGTGCACTCTTCACTTTTATCTCTCCTGCGTGACTTCTGGCTCTCTTTGGCATTGTTTCAAGGAAATATTCAGTTTATGCTAGCTAAGGGTTTGTGTCTTCTATCTTTATCTCCATTCTCGGCCTTGTTATCTCAGGATGTTTGCAATTTTCTCTCTACTATCACTAAGAAGTCTTAGATGCTTGTAACATGCAAAAGGTTAACAGACACAGCATTCGGCATCCACTAAATGCCTTCTAAAATGGATTTAATATATATTCTAAAGCACTCTTTGAAATACATCTTAACATCTAGAGGCTTACTATAAAGGATCATCTGAAATTCTCACATCTCCGTGTCATTATTCACATAAGAATTGTACCTACTCTATCTAATACTGTAAGTGATGTTCTACTTTGTTTTTGTTATGTCTAAAGCTGAGTTATCAGGCTCAAGGGCTCTGGGCTCTTGTGCTAGCTGACTGATTTCTAAGGCACTTAGAGTCTATTTGCTTAAAACTAAGGTCTAAGCTTCTATTTCATATTTACATGGCTTAATATATTTTAATTTCTTTAAAGGCTTCAATTCAACCCCTGTATCCTTCTCTCCCCCTGGGGAACCCAGGGGGCTTGTACTCCCAACAGGAATCCTCTACCTATCTTCGCATTCTTACAAGTCCTAATCCACTATAATGGATCGTTGCAGTGCACAGCTGTTGATACAGCTCAGAACAAGACCTTAAAAGACATCCGACTCATGCTTCAAAAGAGAGATGCGATTCCAATGCCTGTCTGAACTTCCAAGTCAAAGGTTCCATGGTATCGGCACCGGGACAAGGAATGTGGAGATGCTAAGAATGACACCTGGCATTTCCAACAGGTCCCTCGAAGGGCTAAGGCAAAAGATATGCCACACGAGATGCCCAAAACACACAGAGTGCACAATAAACAAGTGACATGACATGCCCTGGGACTGCTCTGCCCTGCGTATCTCAGCATTGTGATCAAAAGTGAGACTTTCCCTTTATGTGGCCTAAGGGGCCACTTCTTGGACATCCCTGTCTCCAAAGCTGACTCAAAAATTCCTCCCAGTGACTCCCGACCTGGCACCCTGCTTTTATCCCCTCTGTGGGTCATAGCCCTTGACTTATCTCTAGGATGTCTGGGGATGCAAATCCGTGACAGGTGTGAAAGAAGGCCGCCTCACCATCTGGGAAGTTCCTGTCATCACCTGGCTGTTGTCTCCTAGTCAGCTACAATAAAGAAAACCAAACATCAATGCATGATCTTAGCAGCACATCGGCCAAAACCCAGCAATTCTGCTACTCACCATCTCCTAAGAATGCCTGGGTCCTTGGGCAGCACGCTTCGGCCGCACTTGGAGGCCGACACTGACATTGCAGGGTATACCTGGGTTAAGAGGAGACAAGGTGATGTGGCATTGCTGAAACTTGAGTGGACCCTTGCTCCTCCTCCCTATCTCCCTGACTCACCTCAACTCCTCAGCCATTCCTGAAGGCTACCTGGATGACACCTTCAAAAAGAAAAGGTAAAGGCTTCATCACAGAGTCCTGTAATACTTCCAGAGAGCTCACGAGAGAGGTGAACTAGGTCCGTTGGTGGAGTGGACCACCTGAAACACACAAATGACAATGGATGCTTAGAGTTGCACCAGAATGTGGCACCCAAGCAATAACAACTGGTTCTGTTCACTGGTCACTGCTCACCTTGCCCACTTGACCTTGACTGTTGATATCCAGCATTACTTCCTAAAAATAAGGACAAAGAACAATGCTGTAACATAGCCACCATTTATACCTGCCCTGAAAAGCTGAACGATGACTGACCTTCGCGGGGGAGAAGGGGTAAAACAAAATGGAAAGGCATGTACCGACACAGGGTCCAAAAGCATTGCATTGCCAAAGTAGTTTCCATCCAAAACCACTTGAACGTGACCTCCTTCTGCAAGAGTCTTGGTCATATTGGACCAGCAATTTAAATGCTGCAGACCACCTGTAAAACACACACAAAAAAGGCTGCTTATAGTTTCATCACCAATATAGCAACTCCAGTAGCATCCAATTCTGTGCTGGAATCTATACTCATCTCGATCACCAGTAATCACCCAGTCATGGTCCCCCCGGTGCCGATACCCGGCCGTGCCAAATGCTTTGCATCTCCAAAATGAAATGAAGAGCTGAATGACAAGGTAAACGTAGAGGAGAAAGTCAGGCTGTAGCTCGGACTTTGGGTGCCAACCCGCCTCGTTGCCGTACTCCTCTGGCCTCCTGCATTCGTATCAGGTTTACTGTGTTCCTGTCCCTCTGCCTCTGCAAAAAGATTATTTGTCAAAGTCACTCAGTGTCCTAGGTTACAATGTAAAATTGTGCCCAAGGTATGTATTCTATCCCCATGAGCCGTTGGAGCCAAGGTGGGGCAGTGTTTTCCTTATCTTCTGTTAACGAGCCTAACAATGCCTTGCCACATGACTCATAGATAACTTCCTCTGGGAGTTATCTCTGTTTAATGGGCCATCAAGGACCCACTGCATGACTCATAGAATGAGATCATCCCATTGTGAGATGCTCCGCCCAGGGGGAGGAGCCAAGCATTCCCACCTGGATAAATCCAGGGTTTGGGACAGCACAGGCAGCTTTTATCCACTGGACTCCCAGAGGAGACAAGAGCTACCAGATGTTTCTACAGGAATCACTGCTTCAACAAGACCATCTCATCTGGACTGCCACTACCACCCTAACATGGTGTCAGGTTGTATTCTGACTCTGTCAGTGGGGGGTTTTTTTTGTACTATTACTTTTATTTTAATTTGCTTTCATTTATTTCTTTTCTTTTCCTCTTATTAAATTGTGTTTCTGACTTAGAGTCTTTCACTGGTTTTGCTTTCAAACCAGCACACTCAGACACACAGGGAAAGCTTAACCTTTTGAAAGTTCTCATTTCTCAAAGCAAACCGTCTAGAATTTGACAACAGCATGCATTAAGACAAATGACTAGAAAACTCTGAGATGCTGCTGTACCGCTTCCGCTGTCTCTGCCCAACTCTGCACGGACCGGCCACAGTTGCTTTGTCTGAGGTGTGGCTTGGGTGGCTAAGCAAAACAAAATGTTACCTGTAAAGTCTTCTTTCTACTCCACCTACCCCCAATTTATTCCACAGGGCAGAGCAGTTCCAGGCTAAACACAAACAACACATTATGATACAAACAGTGTGACATAAGGATGATAAAAAAAGTTCCCAGCAAGAAGAATAATGGCAAGAACTGAGATGATGCCAAAAGAGATGACTGATGGTATGGCAACGGTGGACGGAGAAGGCTCTAAGGAGCAGAAAAAGACTGTAACAGAGTGACCTGTTAAAAGAACTGTTGGTCACAATGATCAAGATGGCTGTGAGACAACGCTATGTTTAGAATGCTCCCCATATCCATATAATCTTACAAGCCCCAGGACATTACAACTCACATCTGCAAAGGACGGATGGTGATACAGCTGGGAACAAGGCCTCAAAAGATGTCCGACTCGATGCTTCCGAGACGCGACTCCGAGACGCGACTCCGAGACGCGACTCCGAGACGCGACTCCGAGACGCGACTCCGAGACGCGACTCTGAGACGCGACCGAGCTCGCTGGTAGAAGAACAAATGAAATCGGCATGATACCAAGAAGTGAGAATGTTCGAGAATCTAGAGATGACGGCCAACACTAGTGATAAGGCCCTCAAGGGGAAAAAGCAGAGATATCTGATCCAAGGGATCCCAAAGATACACTAAACAACACAATACAGACTGGAACTGTTCTGTGCTGCACACCTGTTCTGGTTTCAGGCAGATTTGGGAGAAACTCTCCCACAGGGCCCCCCTCCCCTCCCCCAACTGGTTCGAGAAAAGACTTCCTCAGGGAGAAGTGGAAAAAACCTGTTTATTAAACAGGCAAAGCACTCCCAGCACAATACCGGATGACAAGAGCTTCGTGCCACTTCAGAGGGATAACAAACTTAAAAAGAGAAGGTCTCCTCTTGAAGATAGTCACTGTGTTCCATTGCTCTGTCTCCGCTGGCGCTGGGAGAAAAGGAGATGTGCAGGGCTGGTCTTGGTGGGGTTGGTCCCCGGTGGAGGCCCCCCGGCGCTTCCTCCAGGTCCTCAGTCCAGAGAGATTGGAACAGTTCCGAGGCGAGGGAAAAAAAGGGGAAAAAAAGGGAAAAAACTTCAGCTATTCTACAGGATCTAACTACGCTACCACTAAACTAACTAACTAACTCCCAAGAGGGGAAAAAAAAACAAAAACAGAGCTTCTTTCCATCTCTCAGTGTTCCAACTCCCCCGCTTTTAAAAGTCACTCCGAGGAGCAGAGTTTTCCTGGGGAAAAACAAACCGCGCTTCCCCTCCCCTTTGCACCTGCTACGACCCGCTCAAAGTGAGCTGAGTTCGTAGTGGTCCCAGAGTACAAAGGAGGCAAAGAGAGTACAGTTTAACCAAAAATCAATGCACTTTATTCCACAAAACTGATATGCAATAATGAGAGAGAGGAAACAGAGAGGAGAGAAAACGATAAAGAGAGAGAAAAGGACAGAAAAAGAGATAGGAAAAGTAGGATATAGCTACCACATCAGAGACGGGGGCAGTCCTCGTGGCTATTCCTTTGCCAATAGACACCTTCACAGTCCACGTAGCAACTTTTCGCCAATAGACCCCCTTTTGCAGTCCTCGTGGCGTTGCTAGTGGATCCGTCGTCTTCTGTGGGAAGATCTCAGAGGGGTCTCCTCTGAGGCTGAGATATATATTTCTTTCATAGGCAAAAGGCAGCCAGCCAAAGTGGGGGAAAATCTCGTGCGTCTAGGCCCAATGCACAATGCGGGGAGGGGGGAACAGAACAAGCTGATCCTGCTACACCTCAGGCACAGAATTCCAGGGGCAATGTTGCGTGGCCCCCCATTGTGTCCCAGTAGGATGTAGATCCAGTACTGAGCAAACACACCTGGCCAGATTACATCAGCTCTAGAGGTCTCCCTCTCGTTCCCCCCCAAAGTTTCCACAACGAAAGCGTGAGACATGTAAAGGATCTTAGGGCTGACTCTCACACCACCCAACAGATGAGTGGGGATACACACATCACCCTAGGACAACACCCTACAGCTGTAATCAAAAGTAGACCTGCTCACTTTAGCTGTCCTAAGAGGCCCCTTAGAGGACATCCCTTTCCCCTCTGCTAATTTTTAAATCTGTCCTGGGAATTACCAACCTACTACCCTACTTTCATCTCATCTCCAGGCCAAGGCCCTTGACTTATCTTTTGGATGACCGGCGATGTGAATCTACGTTGGAGCTGAAATGAGTCTGCCTCGGAAGGCCTCATGTCCTGTTTTAGGGCAAATTTGGGAGGAAACCTCTGAAAGGAGTTCCTCTGGGAAGAAAACCCAAATGGGCCGTCCCCTGATTGGTCCAGGAAAAAAAAAATCCCCTTTGAGAAAAGTGGAAAAAGCTATTTATTTAACAAACAAAGTGCCCACAAGCATAAAAGATGAATAATATGAAACAATAAAACCTCTCGTTCTGAAGTGAGATGGCAAATTGAGAAAGTTCTTGCCATGAGTGTAGCTCAGCTCTCTCAGTCTCTTATCAGTTCCTCCAGCACTGGAAAATGCCGAGGTCCAAGGCCCGGTGGGCCACAGGCATGAGATCCCAGTGTCTCTCTGGATTTTTCAGTTCAGGACAGGTTTAAACAGTCCCAAGAAAAAGAAAAAAAAGCAGTCCAGGGAGCTTCTCTGCCTCAGCTAGCTAAACTAAAAGCACAGGGGATCTCTGTTCCGCTGTCTGTTTGTGCTTCAGCTGACACAGTCCAGGAGCAGGAATGCGGAGGAGGGAGTGAGTTTCTAAAAACAAACTGCACGCTTCTTTTTTTCCCCCTCTTCACTCTCAGAACCAGTCTTAAAGATACAGAACACAATATCCAACACAAAGAGAACAGATGATTGGGGATACAAGCATCATAAAGTCACCCTAGTACACCCCGTGATCGTCAATTAGCCTCTTAGCTACAATAAAGAAAACCAAAATCAGTATACAAATTTAGTGTTGTGTGGGCCAAATCCCAACAAGTCAGCTACTCACCCTCTCCTAAGTGTGCCTGGGTCCTTGAGTCTCCAGCTTCATCCCAAGTCTAAGGCTATGGCTGTTATTATGATTGGCACCTGGATTAGCGAGAGGCAAAGTTACATGGCATTTCTGTGAGTGCAGTGGATTCACTTGTGGGCTATAAGACATGTAAATGCATCTGCTGCACTTGTGAAAAGCCTTGGGAGACCCTCAAATGGACACCGTTTCTCACCATGCTGCCTTCAAAACCCCCCCCAATTAACGCCTAACCAGGTACCCTGCTTACCCTTCCTCTCCTGGTCACAATCCTCAACTTACTCATCAGAAGCCTCAGTCTCAAACATCATCTTTGACATGGGGCAGATCCCTTTTGTGACATGATAAATCTGCTGAAAAATCTGAAGCGTCATACTCGACACAACCTGGGACTTCAGGAAGTTGCACTCCTCCTAAGAAAAAAAAAAAAGAACAAAACCAGAAATTACAAAAGCACCTTACCACCCCTGAACACACAATCCAAAATCATGAACTTAAACATTCCCTGTATTCAATTCTACTTTCTTCACAGTGTCTTCAAAGCCTCTGTTGCTTTGGATGCCCCAAAGCACCTGCTGGAAACAAGCTGAGATAAGCTGAAAGATCCTCTTCACTGAAATAAGAAGAGATCCCATCTCCCAGCTGATCCCAGAGAGGGAATGAAGCCCCTTAGCAAAGGCTGGGGTTAATATACCCCTGTTTGAACCCACCTCTCATTCCCATGATGCCCAGGAAAAGGGAGGAGGCAAATCCTACAAGGTATAAAAGGCCTCAGAGGAGCTGCAGCTGTTTGGCTCCTCTGACTTAAATTGAAGGTGAGTAAAGGGCTTAATATAGAAGAAAACTCTTCAGGGAAATGACAACTCTTTCTTTTTAGCTACGACTACTTCAAACAAAAGGGCAGAAAACTGGTAAGAAATAGAACTTTGTGTTTTGGTAGCATAGCTAGATAAGTTGGATAATTTGTTGTTGACTTACATAATTATTCCTTAGTGTCCTGGGTTGACAGTGACTTCTATCCTATATCCTATATCGTGGGACTCTATTGTGGTGTCTGGCAGCTGCTTCCTCCCCCCTTCGGCGGGGACTGCAGTTTGCTGGGCGGGCTCTGACTGGCTGGCCGCTGCTTGGTTTCTGCTCTTGCAGCTGCCAGCTTCTGCCTGCTGCCTCTCGCTTGGCCGCTTGCTTGCTTTTCGTTTTTTTTTTCCTCGTTCCTTTTTCTTTTCTCCTCTCCCCTTCCCGAAGATTTAGGACCATCTCTGGACTGACCTGACCCGAGGAAGTCCGGGGATTTCTGGAGCCCGATAAAGAAGCTCGGCGCCTCTCCTCACAGTACCTGGTTTTTTTTTCTCTTGTGTGGGGAGTGTTGTTAATAAACCGGTTTTTCCACTTTTCCTCCAAGTTTTTCCTCTAAGTTACATGCCAGCGAAGGTTTGTTCTCCCCCACCACCTCCGCCCAGTAGACTTCCAGTGATTTTCAATCTGCTATGATCTCTGCCAGAACAGGAATGGCCTGGGCAAGAACTTGCCCCTCTGCTAGGTAGAATGGTGGGTGCATGCAGCGTGCCAACAGCATGAGGCCTGTTATCTTTCCCTTAATGGTCATGGGAGCTACCTCAATCTCCAAAGGTGTGTGTGCTGTGTCCCCAATAACAAAATACTCACTGTTTGGTTTCATGGGGTTAACTTTCAGATCCTGTGAAATGTTTTGCAGGTCCACTGTAATTACTGTCCAATCAGTAGATCTGAAATGAAAACCTTTGGTAGTCACGAGCCTATATCGGCCTCGTGGCTGTCATACCTTGTTAGTTGAACATTTGACATTTTTATTTTTCTGTACCCCCACACCCTGTGACCTGTCCTCCCCCTTTTTTGTTGAGAGAGAGACATTTGCCCGTTGTTTATCCTGTAAATTTATATTTTCACACGTCAGGAATGATATTTCGGGCCCGCGCTGATTATTCAGTTTTTTTGTTTGTTGGACTTGTGTTTCTGGTTTTATGGGCAGGCTTTGGCGAAGTGTCCTGGCCTTTTGCAGCGGTGGCAGATGATGTGCCGCAGCTGGTTTGATGACATTGGTTGCCTCCTTGGTCCTGGTGCCGCAGCTGCCACAGGCTTTGGGTGTGTCAGTCCTGGATGCCTTTCAGGTGCACTGAACAGTTCTGCTCTCCTGGCACAGGCTTCTATCATGTTTGCGAGACTAGGCGATGGGTCGAAGGGAAGGCTAAGAATGATTCTACGACAGGTCTCATTAGCATTCCTCTGAGCCATCTCCTTAATCAATTCTGCCTGTACCACTGGGTCTTGCACTTGTCTTTCCACTTGAGTTCTCAGATGATCCACAAACTGCAAGAAGTTCTCTGAAGGAAACTGTTTAATGTTAACATAACTGCTCTTTAACTCAGTTGTTGGAATTTGATAAAACATTTTTTCTGCAGCATTACAGATCTTATCTAAAACTGTCTTGGATAACAATCGAGTTTGCTCAACCACAGAACTAAAATCACCCTCACCACACAGATGGTCATATGTAACGTCATTGTAATCGCTGTCCTGAGCATCAGGAGTTTGCTGAATTTCCTGTAATACTGTTCTCAAAGCTTTCTTCCATAAACCTACCCATAGGTCATACTCTGAAGGCGTTAAAAGGCATCTGAATAAATCCTTAATGTCACTGGGTACCATCTCATTTGAATTAAACGTGGCTTTAATCATGCCCTTGAATATTTCACTGGATCTCCCGAACTGTCTCTGCATTTTGCAGAGCTCCTTTTTATCTTGATAAGAAAAAGCCTGGTGTTCTTTCCTAACGTGTCTTTTCCTTACATATACTACAGGAGCTACAGATGGTATGCCCTCCTGAGCATTGTTCTGAGTTGCTAGAAATCCTGCTGCTTCTCCATTGCCCAGGCAGCCAGGGGGTGTTGTCCCTCCCCCTCCCTGGGGTCCTGCAACAGGCAGCTCCTCCCTCCTCTCCCGGGGCCCCAGGTTAGGCTGTTCCTTAGCCCTCGCTGCAGAGGGACCACTCCTCCCTCCGCGGCTGCAGGCTGGGAGCCGCCCTTCACTATCTTTCCCCCCATCCACCCTGGGACTGGCAATTGCAAGTGACCGTCCCCCCTCCTCCTTCGTGCGGCTGCTCGGAGGGAGGGGGAGGCACTGGGGGGAAGGGTGGGGTATTGGGTGAGAGATATGGAGTCAGGGCGGGAATTGGGGAGAAGAAGGGATAGTGGGAAGGAGGAGGAAGCACATGGCGGCTGCCAGAGTCTACCACGTGGTCTGTGTCTCTCAGGGACCGAGATAAGTGATCAGAGCCCTGAGAGGGAACCACTGCATCTTTGGAGCTGTTAAAATGGTATTGCTGAGAAAAAACAGGTGGGAGAGGAGGATATAGAGAAGGTGGCTGGATTTGAGGAGCAGAATTCAGTGGGGAGTTAGGGAATTCCTGCTTCTCGGGAACAGGGCATTCAGGGATTTGCTGTCTGCTATTTTCTGCTTCTAACAGATTTTTGCATGCTTGCAGGAATATTGGAATAAATAAAGAAACTTTGTTTTCACCATTTTCACCCTTTAAAGTTATTAATTTTCCCACATTATCCCAAAATGAAACAGAATTTATATCTTCTAAAGCAGAATCTGAAACCTCATTTGACAGCCAGCAGATGAAGTTTGTTAACAGCTTATTAAAAATTCTTACATCTGTTAAAATGTTTTTAAATTGTTCTAAAGCACCCTTTTGATTAATCAAAAGATGTATCCCCATGTTTCTGATGTTTTAAAAGGCAAACTGTTTGAAAAATCTAACCCCTGACATGAAAAACCTAAAAACGTCGCTTCTGCTCCCTCCCGAGATAAGAGGGAGAGTGGGGCTGCACGCGGCTTGGGGTGGCCCCACTCTGCCACTTTTCCCGAAAGCGAGGGCACGAGGGGGGGTCCCAGCATCCCCACTCTGGGTTCTGGGACCATCCCAAACCCTGCACACCCCCCAAAACTCGTTCTTCCCCAGTCCAAAGCGGTCCAGCCGCTCTCGGCAGAAAAAAAAAACCCCAAAAATCCAACCACTATTACGCAACACGCTCTTGCCCTGGGTCCTAGCGCACCCTCAATGTTCCCGGGTAAACGAAAGGGATCTTGCCATCTTTAATGGACCTTGGGGTGCCGTGCCGCAGGGTCAGGGGCTTCCGTCTCAGGCCAACTTGCTTTTGGCAAGCTCCCGACCGTTTCCCTAACACTCTCAGCCACACAAAAAGCAGCTGAAGGTGGCAGGGTAGTTGACTTGCCAAATAGCTTATGAGACCCCTGGAAAAGGGGCTCCAGCTTCTGTGTGGGCTCTTACTATTTTTTAGAGAATCCACGATGGCGCCAACTGAAATAATCTCCCTCTAGCCACCCCCAGGCTCTAGCTAGCTCAGTTTCTCAGGGGTTTTAGGGAGATATATTTCATAGAGACAGAATAAAGATCTCAAAAGGGTGGCTCTCACCCCTCAGCTTCAGTCCAAGCTTTATTCTTCATGTGGTGTTCCAAGGGAGCGAGGAGAGAGAGAGAGAACAGGAAGAGACAGGGGTTTATCTACTTTTGGGCTAAGGAAAGATATTGGCCCTGAGCCAATAGGGTCAGGAGTAGGTAAGATACGGAGTAAGGGTCCAACTACATGGCACAGGCTTCAGGGGGATTCTGAGGGGGAAAAAACATTCTTCAGAGGAATACAACATGTAGGTGTGTTTGCAAGTCAATATGTGTGGTGGGAAGGGTGATCCCACTCCCAGGGGGCGATTCCAGGCATCCTCCACCCTCTCCTTGCAGAGATGCTCTGTGGGATCTCGTGAGATGCCCCAATTACAGTGAATACTCTGAGCTCTGTAACATCCATCTCTTGATTGCCAGAGAGCTTTGGCATCTCCCATGGTTTTTGAGGACCACTTTTATTTCATCAAGTTTTCCATCACACTGTCAAATTGGTGCTCTACATCTACAAACAATTTCAGCTGGACTGTAAATAAATAGGGATTTGAAATGGATTTAGGCACTGTCTTTGCAGATCCATGCAGGGATCTGATGTGAATCGGCAACAAAGGCAATAATAAACATCCCCAGGCAGCTGAGGCCAGGAGAGAGCTGCAGACAGATCCATCAGCTCTGGCTCCAGAGTTAAGGCTGGATTTATAAGTTAATAACTGGCCAAACACACTCCAGTTGCTCTACTGGTCCTGCTAACTCAATTCTGGCACTCCCAGCACATTGTGCAGACATCGTGCTGGAGCAGCAGGAATTATGCCTCAGCAGCAGAAATTATCCTTCAGCAACTGCTCAGGACATGCAGAGAGAGAACTACAACTCCCTTCTATTTAAAGTAGAAATTCTCCTCCATTTACCCATCCCAGCTCACTCAGTGCTGAGGGGATTTATTAGCAGGTCATGGAGAGTTCAGGTGCTCCTGCTGCTCTCTGGAGAGGTGACGGATTTTGCCATTCATGAGCAGATCCCATGGGAAAGAATCTGTTCTTTTGGGAACAGGGGATTTGGCAGCAGCAGGATACAAACCCAGGGCTGCAGCATCATCTGTAACCAATAGTAGGATTTTCCCCTTGGAAATGGAGCCTGTGAGAGGTGGGCAGCTGGCCCTGCCCTTCCTTGCCTGAAGCTGGGACTGGCAGAGCCCTCAGCACCTCCTGTCACTGTCACCCAGCCCCTCATCAGCAGTAATTAATTAAGAAGCAAACACAGTGCTGTTCCCCAGAGCCTGGTGTTTATCACAGGGATGGATTTCCTGGAGCGAATCCATCCCAATGCTTCAAGGTACAGGATGACGTCTCCTCCATCCTGCTCCTCTTCACCTGGGCAGCTTTTTGGTGGGGCTACTGTAAGAGTCGGCCCGAAGATCTTTTACATGTCTCACGCTTTCGTCATGGAAACTTTGGGGGTGAACGAGGGGGAGACCTCTAGAGCTGATGTAACTGCCACCAGAATTGCCATTTGGCCAGGTGTGTTTGCTTGGGAACAGAGTTGCCGGACATATGTCCGGCTGAAACAATGGTAGTCACAGTACGCTACATTGCCCCTGAGTACTGTACCCCCTGTGCCTGAGATGCAGTGGGACTAGCTTGCCCTGTTCCCCCCCCCCCCCCCCCCGCTCCATTGTCCATTGGGCCTAGACTCCGATCACGAGATTTCTCCCCCACTTTGGCTGGATGCCTTTCACCTTTGAAAGAACTATATATCTCATCCTTGGAGGAGAGCCCTCTGAGATCTCCCCACAGAAGACAATGGATCCACTAGCAACACCACGAGGACTGCGAAGGGTCTATTGGCGAAGGAATAGCCACGAGGACTACCCCCGTCTTCCATCTGTGGTAGCTATATCCTACCTTTCCTATCTCTCTCTCTCTTTCTCTCTTTCTCTTCTCTCCATATTGTTTTCTCTCCTCTCTGTTTCCTCTCTCTCTCATTATTGCATATCAGTTTTGTGGGCACATTAATAAAGTGCATTGATTTTTGGTTAAACAGTATTCTCTTTGCCTCCTTTGTACTCTGAGACCACTACGAACTCAGCTTATTTAAGCGGGTTGTAACAGTTACCTGTGAGTGCTCCTGGTTTAAGGTCACTAGAATTTGATCCTACCTTGTATACCCCTCCTTTGTAAACCCCGCCCCTACAATACCGCATATATAACCCGACAATCCTGTTTCTCCCCCCTCTAGCCCCTCTCGCCCTTCCTGCCTCCCTGGCCTCCTCACCTTCCCCCCCTCTCTGGGGCCAGGGAAGGGGGAAATAAATGGACTCTCGAGCTAAACAGAGACTCGTCTCCTCTGCTTCTCTGCCAGTGCTGTGGCCTTCCTGGACACGATCGATGAACACTGTTGCACCCGATGTAACAGTTACCACGTTTTCAGGTTCAGGAGGAAGTCATCATCTTAGATATTTTATATTTTTATGTGCAGATAAATATCTAAAATACAGCCTTGGCCTCTCAGCTGGCTGCCCCTCACCCTCACCTCTGATGGAGCAGGGTCAGTGCTCACACCCTGCTTTCCAAAACGAGCCTTTCCCAATCTGCCTTCTTTCTTTTCCTTGTTTTTCCAGTGGAACTGGGGCTGCTGAGTGAGGTTGCTGCCTCTTGGTTGCCGACTGTGCCAGAGGTTTGTGATTGCCCCACTGAGTTGGGAAAGGTCGGGGAGAGGGGACATCTGTGTTGAGGGAATACTGAGAAACAGCTCCTTGGTCCCTGCAGTATCCCTGTGCTCCTCACCTGCCCAAAAATCCATGAGGGACTTGTGCCCTTTGCACTCTGTTTAACCCAGGGAAAGGGGTAGCAGGAATTGTCTTCACATCCCTGCAGAAAATAGAGAGGGCAAACTGCCAGAACTGCCAGAGAGTGCAGGGAATGCAGCTGTTCCCACCTCCTGTCACAGCTGTCCGGTGACAGAGGTGGCACTCGATGTGGGCTCATAGAAAGGGTCACAGAGCCCCTGGTGTCCCTGCCACACAACTCAGCCCAAATCCTACACCTCTTCCATGGGAAGCCTCCCTGCTGGTTTTCTCCATGTTTTTGACTTTCCCTGGGAGCACAGGAGTGCCTATTCCTGGCAGGAGGGCCGGGTGGCAGTCACGGTACCTGACACAGCTTTGGGTGGCAGCGCTTTGGAGACCACTGGTAGGAAAGCAGCAGAGATCCCCACCCTGGGCTGGAGTCGGGTCAGGCTTGTTCACTACAGTTCCTGGGAAGGTGGAGTTGTAAATTTTTTATTGTTTTCCAGTTTTCCCTTTTCCCCTCCAGCTTCCCCCTGCTTTGCTGGTGGTGTCAGGACAGAGATGCTCCTGTGGGCTCTGTCTGGAGTTTTGTTCAGTGCATTTATAAATCTTCTATAAAATATTCCTGCCATTCTTTGATTATTTTCCCATTTCATCCACACATGGATTTAAACACAGGCAGGAGCAGGGAGTGGTTTTTTTGGCAAAGCTGAGTTTTAATCAGCTGAAATTCCAGAAGGGAGCCCAATATCAGTGCCTGAGGAGTCAGAGTGCCGACTGTGGATGAAGCCCCTCCATTCATTAAACATCAAATAACTCTGCAATTAATTAGGAGGCCAAGGCAGCTCTTGGAGCACCTGGGGTTGATTTTTGGAGTGTTCCTGGAGATCAATGTGGCTGTCAGTGCTGGAAACTGCCCGGGTCCTGTGAATCAGCCTGTGCCCCACCCAGCCCCACACCACTGGGTTGTTCCTGCATTTACTGCTCCTGATCCATTGGCAATCTCGCCCTCATCTTTTCCATGGGCTGCTTGGACAACTCAGGCTAAAGCTGAACTCCAGGCATGGCTGGGGAGAGCCCTCCGAGCTGGGGGATGGGGGCAGAGCTGCCTCCCTTCAGCGCTGGGATGCTGGAGGGAAAAGCAGGCTTGGCAAAATAATTTTTTAAAAAAATGGTAAATCCACTTATGGCTTGAAATGAGGTCTTGGTTTAAGTAGTGGAGTTTTCTGGCACTGGGGTTGTAAGCAACAATTTTGTTTGTTTAATCTAGGCACTAATAGGAAATGTGTAAATAGAGCTGGTCGGTTACGGCAGCCTCTGTCAGTAAGGACAAAATTGAGGGTTTTTGGCTAAAACAACCTCTCCCCACATCCAACCGCACACCACAGCCTGCCCCAGGCACCGACTCCCCTCACCCACCCTCGGAGACAAATTTGTGGGCACAGCAGAAGCAGATGAGGATGTTGCACCAGCTCCTGCCTGATACCATCTCTTGAAGAACTACAAAGAAGTTATAAAGTTGCTAAAACTGCGCCAGTTTCAGTCTCCTGAAGAAAAGAGCAGAAATGCCACTCACCTTCCTGTGCTTCCCATGCTCTGGGGGGGTCATAGCCGTGCTAGGAAGCAGGAGCAGCCAGCGTCCTGCTTTTATTTCCCACTGATTTTCTCAGCAATCCCAGCGCCTCCTCGCTTAACTTCCACGTTTTCAGAGTGCTGGAACCCTACCAGCATCTGCAGCCCGTTCTGGTGGCTGCAGAACAGGAAATCTTGTATTTTGTCTCTTCTCCACACCAAACATGTGCAATTAATGACGTCAAAGCCACTGGGAAGGCGATGACGTCATTTGATGCCAGTGCCCTGGGATGGAGATGCCCACAGATTTCTGTCCTGTCTGGGCACAGGGGCTGTGGGAGGGCATGGTGCCCTTCCCTCCGGCTGCTCCTGCTCCTCTCCATGGTCACTGTGCCTGGGAACAGCTGTAAAATACAGAAGCAACCTCCCAATAAGCACTTGCTGAAGGAAAACCAAGCACTCTGCTAGTGTAAGTTACTGGAAGGGAGTAATTTTCCTTCATTTTCTTGGAAGCTTGGTTAGCCTCAGACTATCAAGGCTGCAGGCTAAAGCTGGAGGATTTGGACTTTATTCCTGAAATAATGTGATGGTTTAGGTTGGAGATTTTCCCAAAATACTGTTGTTTAAAAAAACCATAATGTGCATCATTCCCAATCTTCTTTAATTCCTTTAATTCCCTTCCTCCTTTAATTTCCTTCTTATATATATGCACATATAGAGAGATTTTAGCTGTTTTTCTGCCTGCTGAGCATGATCTCCTTTCTGCATGGCTGAAGAAGTGGTGTAACTTCGTGGTGTAACTTCATGGTGTGACTTCTTCTGAGCTGCCTCTTTTCCAGCTGTTGGGGGTTAGCCTTGTTTCTTTTTTCACCTATAGAATTTTTTCCCAAGAGTTGCAAGGCAATTGAGGCCGGGTACTTATGAGTGATCAGGTGAAGACAAAAGCATGGAAGGTAGCACTTAGCTACACCCTTGTCTCCGGGAGTTTTTCCCCGAGGGGGGGGGGGGGAGAGAAAGACGGGGGCAGCTTCACTTTTGGTGTGGTCTGTGTGTCGGGGGCGGACGCGGCTGCCGTTGCTGTGTGGGTTTCTCACTGGCACCGACGGGATCTGATCCTGGAGAGAGAGCTGCCGTCGTCTGCCCGTGTGCCCGGATCCGGATTCCTCTTTTTGCTGCCCTGCTGGAGCTGCCTCGGCTGGGCATCCTGCCCCACTGCCTCGGCGTTGTTTTGGAGCTGCTGCACCGCGGGCCCGCGCTGGCCTTCTTGCCAGACGGCTCTGCCCTCCAGTGACCACCGACTGCGCTCCGAACTTCATCCGATCCACCAGCCCGGGATTCCCCACCGTTCCAGCTTGGTACTTTTCTTTGAAGTCCCCCAGAGACCAGACTGCCCCGGGTTTTGTGGGACCAAGCTCCGTCAAGGTCCCTGGTTCTGTTTTCGCTATTAATTGCTGTAGTTGTTGTTGTTTGTTTGCCTTGTTATACCTATTAGTAAAGAACTGTCATTCCTATTCCCATATCTCTGCCTGAGAGCCATTTTAATTTTCTAAATTATAATAATTTGAGAGAAGGGGATTTGAATTATCCATTCCAAGAGAGGCCCTGCCTCTCTCTAGCAGATACCTGTCTTCTTTCAAAACTAAGACAGATTTTGGTGCCCAGACGTGGGGCTTGAGGGCATTGAGAGAAAAAAGGGAATAACAGTTCTTAAGTGACCTAATTTCTTGTTCATTCTTGTTCACTGGATATAGAAACCTTGATAGGTAACGCCATGTGGTCTAACTTATCCTGGTTCGGGTGGCATGTGGTTGTGGCTTTATTTTGCCCATTTGCAGGCCCTTATCTAAACATGGGCCCTATAACAAAAGCTACTGTGGCTGTTATTCAGTTTGTTTTATGGGATGATAAGGTGAGGAATTCACTGATTTTTAACTTGCTCTGGACAGCAGGCACGTGGATACGTGGCTATCACATACTAAGTGGGTGTATTTGGGGTTACTTTAAGAATGGTACTTTCTGTGAGGAAATGACAGTGAGAGAAGTTTTCCAGACCTTTAGCCAGTTCCTTATGCCTACTCCACCAGCTTTTGAAGAGTTCAAATTTCCTCTAGAAACTAACCAAATGTTGCTGATGATCCTAGCTTATTTAGCTTTCAAAGATAAGGTGAGGTCAATTTGGAGCACTGCACAGACTAGGGATATTGCTGTGGGGCCTGACACTGCCCCAGAGGCTAGAGATACTGCTGTAGGGCCTGATACTGCCCCAGAGACTAGAGATACTGCTGTAAGGCATGATACTGCCCCAGAGGCTGAGAATGCTGCCATAGAGCCTGATACTGCCCCAGAGACTGGGGTTGCTGGCCCACTGCCTGACCCTGCCCCGCAGCCCACCCCAGAAATGAACCACCCCAGTTGGGTGGGGGTTCTAGTGAAAGAGATACGTGAGATGAGCCAAGTGCTGAAAGAATACACTTCCCCAGCTGGTGAGAAGCCCTCCCCTTGCCCTGAAAAGGGGGAATCCGATGGTGCAGCAGTGGAACCCACAGAGGTTACAACCGTCCAGGCTCCAGCTGAACCACAGGACCAGTCACAACCAGCTGCAGTTGCCCCTGTAGAAACAAAGAAGTATAAGATGAAATCAGAGCACCCAGGTAATAAGGATAAGAAAGGAGGGCCCTCACAGCCCACAGGGGAACCAGAGGTTGAGATTACCATCGAGTCCCTGACTTATGAAAGCCTACGTAATCTGCAAAAAGATATTGCACGACGGGGACGTGAGGCTTATACAACTTGGTTACTTCGGGTTTGGGACCTTATAGGTACAGGCGTGCAACTGGATGGTGGTGAGGCAAGGAACTTGGGACCCTTGACCCAGGACTCAGGGGTGAATCAAGTATTTGTAAGGGAGCAAGGGCCCCTTCCCCTCTGGGAGCGACTTCTAATGAGTGTAAGGGAGAGGTTTGTCCACAGAGACAGAATGCAGGAGCACCATCATAGAAGTCAGTGGAAGACCCTTGAGGAAGGGATCCAACAGCTGAGGGAAGTGGCCATATTAGAGGTACTCTTTGGGAGAGGTGGACAGCATGACAATGACCCTGACAAGGTCAGGTGCACAGGGCAGATGTTGTGGAACCTGGCAAGTAAGGGGCCATCTCAATACACCACCTTCATTGCAATGATCAATCCTGATAGCAACCGAGAGACAGTAGGTTCTGTCGCCAGCAGGCTCAGAAATTATGAGAGCATGGTCAGTGGCCCAATGCAGGCTCAGGTCTCTGCGGTAGTTAAGGAACTCAAAGAGGAGGTAATAAGAGAAGTGAGGGAGGAGGTGAGGGAGGAGATGAGGAGGAACAGTTCCCATGTGGCACCGGTGCGAGTCACAGGCCCCAGAGCCAGAGCCCAACGCCCTCCAGCTAGAGAGAGAGGGTACACCCCAAGGGCTGACCTGTGGTTTTTCTTGCGTGACCATGGGGAAGACATGGGAAGGTGGGATGGAAAACCCACTTCTGCCCTGGCAGCACGGGTGCGTGAGCTCAAGGAGAGAAACACTAACCGAGAGGGTCCCACTAAAATGAAAGTAGCCTCAACCTCCCAGGACCGAGCCACCAGGTATTATAGAAGTGAAGATGATATGTCAGATCCCCTTGAAGGAGCCTCTACAATGTATGCCCAGGAAGGGAATAATAACCAGTGCTAGAGGGGCCCTGCCTCTAGCCAGGAAGAGGCACGGGAAAACCGAGTCTTTTGGACTGTGTGGATTCGATGGCCTGGCACATCAGAGCCACAGAAATATGAAGCTTTGGTAGATACTGGTGCGCAGTGTACCCTGATGCCATCGGGACATGTGGGGGCATAACCCATTTCCATTGCTGGAGTGACAGGGGGATCACAGCAACTGACTCTGGTGGAAGCCGAGGTGAGCCTGACCAGGAAGGAGTGGCAGAAACATCTGATTGCAACCGGCCCAAAGGCCCCGTGTATCCTGGGCATTGACTTCCTCCGGAATGGGTATTACAAAGACCCTAAGGGACTCAGATGGGCTTTTGGAATAGCTGCTGTGGAGGCAGAGGGCATCAAGAAATTGAACACCTTGCCTGGACTGTCAGAGAACCCATCTGCAGTAGGACACCTGAAGGTAGAAGAACAACGAGTACCAGTTGCCACCTCGACGGTGCACCGCCGGCAGTATCGGACCAATCGAGATGCCGTGATCCCCATCCACAAGATGATCCGGGAGCTGGAGAGCCAAGGGGTGGTCAGCAAAACCCACTCACCCTTCAACAGCCCCATCTGGCCTGTGCACAAGTCTGATGGAGAATGGAGACTGACTGTGGACTATCGTGCATTGAATGAGGTGACACCACCGCTGAGCGCTGCTGTGCCGGACATGCTGGAACTCCAGTACGAGCTGGAGTCCAAGGCGGCGAAGTGGTATGCCACTATTGACATCGCTAATGCATTTTTCTCCATTCCTCTGGCTGCAGAGTGCAGGCCTCAGTTTGCGTTCACATGGAGGGGCGTGCAGTACACCTGGAACCGACTGCCCCAGGGGTGGAAGCACAGTCCCACCATCTGCCATGGACTGATCCAGGCTGCACTGGAAAAGGGAGAGGCTCCAGAACATCTGCAGTACATCGATGACATCATTGTGTGGGGGAACACAGCAATGGAAGTGTTTGAAAAAGGGGAGAAGATCATCCAGATTCTCCTGGAAGCTGGCTTTGCCATCAAGAAGAGCAAGGTCAAGGGACCTGCCCGAGAGATCCAGTTCTTAGGGGTAAAGTGGCAAGATGGTCGTCGCCAGATACCCACAGAGGTAATCAACAAGATCACTGCAATGTCTCCACCGACCAGCAAGAAGGAAACACAAGCTTTCCTAGGTGCCATAGGCTTTTGGAGAATGCACATTCCCGAGTACAGCCAGATTGTGAGCCCTCTCTACCTGGTTACCCGCAAGAAGAATGATTTCCACTGGGGCCCTGAACAGCAGCAAGCCTTTGCCCAGATCAAGCAGGAGATCGCTCATGCGGTAGCCCTTGGCCCAGTGAGGACGGGACCAGAGGTAAAGAATGTGCTCTACTCAGCAGCCGGGAACAATGGCCTGTCCTGGAGCCTATGGCAGAAGGTGCCGGGTGAGACTCGAGGCCGACCACTGGGATTCTGGAGCCGAAGCTACAGAGGGTCTGAAGCCAACTACACTCCCACGGAGAAGGAAATCTTGGCTGCCTATGAAGGAGTTCAAGCCGCCTCGGAGGTGATTGGTACAGAGGCGCAACTCCTCCTGGCACCCCGACTGCCTGTGCTGGGGTGGATGTTTAAAGGAAAGGTTCCCTCTGCCCACCATGCCACCGACGCCACATGGAGCAAATGGATTGCCCTCATCACACAGCGCGCCCGTATTGGAAACCCAAACCGCCCTGGGATTTTGGAAGTTATTACCAACTGGCCGGAAGGTGAAAGCTTTGGTCTCATGGATGAAGAGGAGCAGGAACAAGTGACACGGGCTGAAGAAGCACCACCGTACAACCAACTGCCAGTGGAAGAGACACAGTACGCTCTTTTCACTGATGGTTCCTGTCGCATTGTAGGCCTGAACCGGAAATGGAAGGCAGCTGTATGGAGCCCCACACGACAAGTTGCACAAGCCACTGAAGGAGAAGGTGGATCGAGTCAACTTGCTGAACTCAAAGCCATTCAGTTAGCCCTGGACATTGCTGAAAGGGAGAAGTGGCCAAAGCTCTACCTCTACACTGATTCGTGGATGGTGGCCAATGCTCTGTGGGGTTGGCTGGAAAGGTGGAAAAAGGCCAACTGGCAGCGTCGGGGAAAACCAATCTGGGCTGCTGATGAGTGGAAGGACATTGCCACTCGGGTAGAGAAGCTACCTGTGAAAGTCCGCCATGTAGATGCCCATGTCCCCAAGAGCAGAGCTAATGAGGAGCACGGAAACAATAAGCAAGTAGATCAAGCTGCCAAGATAGAAGTATCAAAGATAGACTTAGACTGGCAGCACAAGGGAGAGCTGTTCCTAGCTCGATGGGCCCATGATGCTTCAGGACATCAAGGCAGAGATGCCACCTATAAGTGGGCACGAGACCGAGGGGTGGATCTAACTATGGACAGTATCTCCCAGGTTATCCATGACTGTGAGACATGTGCTGCCATCAAACAGGCCAAGCGGGTGAAGCCCCTATGGTACGGGGGACGGTGATCTAAATATAAGTATGGGGAAGCCTGGCAGATTGACTACATCACCCTTCCCCAGACCCGCCAAGGCAAGCGCTATGTGCTGACCATGGTAGAAGCCACCACTGGATGGCTGGAGACCTACCCTGTGCCCCATGCGACTGCCCGGAATACCATCCTAGGCCTTGAAAAACAAGTTCTTTGGAGACATGGCACCCCTGAGAGAATTGAGTCGGACAATGGGACCCATTTCAAGAACAGCCTTGTAAACACCTGGGCTAGAGAACATGGCATCGAATGGATATATCACATCCCTTATCATGCACCAGCTGCCGGGAAAGTTGAACGATGCAATGGCCTGCTTAAAACCACCTTGAAGGCACTGGGTGGGGGGTCCTTCAAGAACTGGGAGATTAATTTAGCAAAGGCCACATGGTTAGTGAACACCAGAGGTTCCACCAACCGAGCAGGCCCTGCCCAGTCTGAGCCCCTGAGAACAATGGATGGGGATAAGGTTCCAGTGGTACACATGAGAGGTATGCTGGGAAAAACTGTTTGGGTTAATTCTGCCTCCAGCAAAGACAATCCCATCCGTGGGGTTGTCTTCGCTCAGGGACCAGGTTGCACTTGGTGGGTAATGCAAAAAGATGGACAGACCCGATGCATACCTCAAGGAGACCTTGTTTTAGGGTGAACTACCCAGGCCACTGTATTCGTACCCACATCTGCATGTATATGTGTATATAATTGAGGTAGTGCATGTATGTATATAGTTTAGAAGTTTAAATTCAATGTAATATGTTGGTATGGGAAAAAATTCGGGGTGGATTAATGTTGGGGGTTAGCCTTGTTTCTTTTTTCACCTATAGAATTTTTTCCCAAGAGTTGCAAGGCAATTGAGGCCGGGTACTTATGAGTGATCAGGTGAAGACAAAAGCATGGAAGGTAGCACTTAGCTACACCCTTGTCTCCGGGAGTTTTTCCCCGAGGGGGAGGGGGGAGAGAAAGACGGGGGCAGCTTCACTTTTGGTGTGGTCTGTGTGTCGGGGGCGGACACGGCTGCCGTTGCTGTGTGGGTTTCTCACTGGCACCGACGGGATCTGATCCTGGAGAGAGAGCTGCCGTCGTCTGCCCGTGTGCCCGGATCCGGATTCCTCTTTTTGCTGCCCTGCTGGAGCTGCCTCGGCTGGGCATCCTGCCCCACTGCCTCGGCGTTGTTTTGGAGCTGCTGCACCGCGGGCCCGCGCTGGCCTTCTTGCCAGACGGCTCTGCCCTCCAGTGACCACCGACTGCGCTCCGAACTTCATCCGATCCACCAGCCCGGGATTCCCCACCGTTCCAGCTTGGTACTTTTCTTTGAAGTCCCCCAGAGACCAGACTGCCCCGGGTTTTGTGGGACCAAGCTCCGTCAAGGTCCCTGGTTCTGTTTTCGCTATTAATTGCTGTAGTTGTTGTTGTTTGTTTGCCTTGTTATACCTATTAGTAAAGAACTGTCATTCCTATTCCCATATCTCTGCCTGAGAGCCATTTTAATTTTCTAAATTATAATAATTTGAGGGAAGGGGATTTGAATTATCCATTCCAAGAGAGGCCCTGCCTCTCTCTAGCAGATACCTGTCTTCTTTCAAAACTAAGACACCAGCTGAGCAATTTTACCTGATATCCAGGGACACAGCTCACAGCCCAGGGCTTGTACAGATAATTTGGTTGTTGGCAACTTTCCCTTCCTGGAGGTAACATAAAAATGGAAATATTCTTACTCTATTTTTTTGTAAATGGTTCTGTGACCTCACAAAATTAATGGAAACAGAACTGTGGAAAAGAAAGGAAAGGAGAAAGATCTTATAAACTCTAGTTACCAGTTCTGGGGCTGGGATCAGGAGTGCACCAGAGCTCTGCCACCCACTCAGCTGCCAGGTCTCCTTGTGCCAAGAAATCATGGAATCTGAGAGTGATTTGGATTGGGGACCTTAAAGACTCTGATTGCAACACCCCTGCCATGGGCAGGGACACCTCCCACTATCCCAGATTGTTTCAAGCCCTTTCCAGACTTGGACACTTCCAGGGATGGGGCAGCCCCAGCTTCTCTGGGCACCTGTCCTAGGTTACAATGTAAAATTGTGCCCAAGGTATGTATTCTATCCCCATGAGCCATTGGAGCCAAGGTGGGGCAGTGTTTTCCTTATCTTCTGTTAACAAGCCTAACAATGCCTTGCCACATGACTCATAGATAACTCCCTCCGGGAGCTCTCTCTGTTTAATGGGCCATCAAGGACCCACTGCATGACTCATAGAATGAGATCATCCCCATTGTGAGATGCTCCGCCCAGGGGGAGGAGCCAAGCATTCCCACCTGGATATAATCCAGGGTTTGAGACAGCCCAGGCAGCTTTTATCCACTGGACTCCCAGAGGAGACAAGAGCTACCAGACGTTTCTACAGGAATCACTGCTTTGACAAGACCATCTCATCTGGACTGCCACTACCACCCTAACTAACAGGGTGTCAGGTTGTATTCTGACTCTGTCAGTGGTTTGTTTTTTTTTTTATATACTATTACTTTTATTTTATTTTACTTTCCTTTATTTTCTTTTCATCTTATTAAATTGCGTTTCTGACTTGGAGTCTTTCACTGGTTTTGCTTTCAAACCAGCACAGCACCCTAAATCCCCATGGTTCCCATCTCAGAGGATTTGGGAGATGCAAGAGCTTTTTGTCATTCCCAGTTTTCTTCCTGTGCATCTCTTCCAGCAGCTGGTGCAGATCCTGGGAAGAAGGAGCAGCGTTCGTGTGTTTGTGGAGCATTCAGAGACCACAGAAGGGAGGCTGGCACTGTGCCCCATCCCTCTCTCGAGAGCAGAGGTTAATCCCAGACTGAAGCAGCTGTTTTATCAGGATATCCTGCCTGGGACATCCTATTTCTGTGTCTGCAGCAGCATATCCAGGCATCCCTGAGCCCTATTTTTAGGTGTTTGCTTCCAGCTGTGTTGCTGGGGAAGGAGAGATCAGTGGATGTCAGACCCAAGTGAGGGCTTTGTAACCAAGCTGAGCCCTTCCTCTGCTCCTTGGCTTTTTGGAGAACTTTTGAAGAAAATCACAACATTCCTGGCCATGAAAAGCTGAGGGATCAACAAACCTCAGGCCTCATCCTTCAACACACACGGATCAACCTCTCCATTCTTCTTTCAACTTGAGCATGTTTCTTTTTAACATTTCTGTTTCTCTGGCTCATCCCTAACCCTAACGTGCCTTTCAACCTTGGCAACATTCTGCTTTCAAAGGCAGAAGACACAAAGGAACTTTTAAAATAACTTTTTAAATAACTATGAGACTTTATCTAAGGCCTCCAGATAAAGGTCTCCTCCTGCAGCCTGGTATCCTGTGGGCAGATGATCAGCATCTCTCAAGCACTCAGCATTGAGAATATCTGACAGGATGCACCTGAAGGATGTATGAAAAACAGGAGGAGGAGGAGAAGATTTTTTCACACAAAGCAGCTTCACCCTTGTGCAGGGAGCTGAGTGGGGCTGGATGAGCCCCCAGCTCATTGTCCCTCTCGCTGTCACACAGAGCTCTCTGCAGGGACAGCATTTTAGGAAGCTCTGATTTATTTTACAGAATAACCTGAGCCAGGCTTGTTGCGCCTCTGACAGTGTGAGGCAAAGCAGCCCCTGCAGCCCAGGTCCTGGGTCAGATCCAGCACCAGCCAGCTGGGAAGGCAGCTGGAATACTCTCCTTCTTACTGGAATGCCTATTTTCTTCTCTTGAGATGCACACTGAGGTTTTGGAAGGTCTGAACTAATTTCACACGTGGGTTTGTGGAGGCCAAATGGATCGTCTTGGGTTTTTAGAAAACTGCAAGTTTTCCCTGATCTCTCTGCTCTGAGCTGTTCCTCTCTAGGCTGGTCCATCCTGACTGACTTTCCCTGGTGGTTTAACCCCATCTGGCAGCTGAACCCCACAAAAGTGGTTTAGCTCTATCCCAACCAAAACCAGGGCACTTTCCCCCACACCAGAAGAGACTTTCAGACAGAGTTATCTGATCCCCTGCACACCACAGGATTGAAAGTGTTGCATGTGTGACCTTTCTTCCCAGGCTGGGGCTGCAGTATGGAAAAGGAGCATTTTGGGGAGCCTAAGGGAGTTCAGAGGGCTAGTGAGGCAGGAAAATGTGGGGAGCTGAGGTGCTTGGGGATGCCATCATGGAGATGGAGAATGTTATCCCTGATGGAGACACCAAATCCATGCTAAGGTTATGGGCAGGAGAGCCACTGTCACTCCTGGACACTCAGCAGCTGGAGCAGGTATTCCCATGCCTTGTCCATTTTCCACTACCTAGGACACCTTCGTGTGGAATATCATCCTCAAAATACTTCTAAATCTAATAGAAGTGTGGTAGATCCAAAAATTAAATAAACAACCACTATTCAGAGTGAAAACAAGCAACAAATCTGTTTAAGAAAAATAAAAGTTGTGCTCCTTTGCTTGAACCCTGATCCCAGGAGGAGTTGATCCCATGCAGTTTTCCAGGTACCAGTGATAACTACAAAACTCAGCTGATGTTTGCAAAACAGCCTTTACTTCTTTTTTGAACATCAGTTCTTGGGAAGTAAAACCCACAGAATGAGCTACAGAGTTCTCGTAAGTGCCCTTAGCTTGTTTTCACCTGACCAAGGGAGAAGGGTGAGAAAGTGAAGGGACAGGAAACAGCTCCCAGTCACATGGAGGCTGAGCATGGTCTATAAAAATCCTCAAAACAAGCACTGAAACTGAAGTCTCCTCCCCTGACAACTTTATATAGAGTGTAGCTTATGAGAGACTGCTGAACTGACAATTGAATTGTGTGAGGTCAACTCTGCCCATGAGCATCCACCCCTTTTGAAGGGACTCCTTGCAGTGTGTAAACATTTATTGTGTCAGTGACATCAGAGAGAACATTTCCATTGACTCCAGTGCATCCTACTCAGCCCAAAATCATCTTCTCACACCTGGGAGGAGAGCCATGAGAGAGCTTATTGTATTTAATCAGTGTCATTGCCTTTTAGAGAGAAATGGTTGTTTAAACCCTAATTCTTGGCTTTTCCTTTTTTTTTTTTTTTTTTTTTTTTTTTTTTTTTTTTTTTTTTGTAAACAGAGAAGTGGGAAAACACAATATACAGGAAATATTTGTCTGAGTTACATTTTAACTAGTGGAATTGAGTGGTTGGAGTTAAAATACACATAGCAAGTGTTTCTGGTATTTCTTCTGGTTTTGTAGCAACTGTTGCAGGACTGTACAAATTGTTCACATTCTTTTGAAAATATACTGATTTCCAAAGGCAATAAATTGGTGACTGTTCAGCCAAATCCATCCCCAGGTATCACGAGATACCCTTGAAGTTACAGAGTGGGAGGACTTGGCTGAAGAGCTGTAACTAATTAAAAATAAGGGGTAAATTAATCCTTCCTTGTCGCTGCTTTGCATAGCTACCTAAAATGTAAGCATTAGGATCATGACAGGACCTGGTGGAAAAAAATCACAATAATTTATGAACTTCTGGTCTATCAGTGAAATCACCTTGGTACGGACCCTTCTCCTTTCTAAAAGATGCATCAACTGAATAGCTTGAGCTGAGCTTTTTTGGGGCAGATTAATCTCAGGTATCTCTGGACCATGTACAGAAGGGAGTGAGAACCTGAGTGGTACCACCAGCACCATCTAACCCACCTGCACTGACCCCAGGACCACCATGGTCCTGCCCCAAAGGGTCCAAAGGCAAAAACCACCTTCCCATGTCCCCCTTGCCTGTTTGGAGGGGAAGAAAGTCACCTGGAGCAAGGGAAGGTACCACTCTCTGGATGTTTGAGGAGAATTTGTCTTGCAAAGGGTCTTGCACCAGCTGCACCCTCCGTCCAGGTCGAATTTGAGGCTTCTCAGCAGAGGTCGGGCTGTCTTCTGGGATTCACCTTCTGGCTCTGTGCCGTCTGGGGCTGGGATTTCTGCTGCAGTTCTTTCCACGCAGCTTTCGCCCACCAGGCCCACCCAGGGACGCCAAAATCTCGGATCCCAGGCTTGATAGCCTTCCGAGATTGCGGATAAAGTCCTTTTTCCCAAGCCCCCATTGCCAGAAGAGAGAGTCAGGATGTGTTGGTTTCTTTCTCAAGGTTGTTTATTCTTTCTTATCTACATACATTCCTTTTCACCCAGTGTGGATGCTACCTACACCGCTGTCCGAGGCTAACTGCCCCGCTCAAGGGCGGTCGTTATCTCTTATACCAATTGTTACGTGCTAGTTGTTTTTAATATTGTACCAATACCCATCACCTTTATTGAACAGTGTACCTTCACACTAAACCAATCCAAAATGCCACCACCTCACCAGAAGATGGAGGACAAGAAGAAGAAGAAGAAAGACAAGGGACACGCCCAAATCCCTCCATCTTGTCTACTTGAGCCTCCTTTGTGAACCCCCAAAATCCCACATTATCACTCAGTAATAAGCTATCTATTATCCCAATCACACACCTGTGACTTGTAATTCTTCATATAACGTTGGTAATCGCTCCCAAGGGGTAAAATCAAAGGCACTGGTGTTTCTGCCACTGTACCAGGGTCTCAAGACCCCCTCCTGGGGTCTCGGACCACCCAGGACATCTAGAGGGTTGTCCTGGGTTCCGACAGCACCAAACCCAGGAGCACATGGAAACCACCTTCACATGTCCACAGCCCCCACTGCACAAACCACAATGTCCTTTGGTTGCTACTGGCCAGTTTTAGGTTCTTGTGTGGTTTTCCTAGAGAAGATCCTTCAGCAGATGTCAGTGTATGAATGTGGGATTGTCTCTGGCTTGATCGTAGACCCTGCAACTGGGAAAGTAGAAGAAAAGTCTGGGACTTTTCCACCATTTCCCAGTAGAAGTTTTTTCACTCCCTCCTGTGTATTTTCTAGTCCAGTGAGGTCAGGTGGGGGTAGCACAGGGCAGGGAGAGTCACACCAATTGGGTCACTCACCAGATTCCAACACACCAGTGTTAGACAGGGTTTTATCTTCTATATACTGAAAAAATTCCACTGCCACAAAAATTCCTTGGATAAACTTGCAGGATCTTCCACAACAGAGTTGGTAATAGAATATCCCAGACCAGTCTCAGATTTCATATGAAATACCTTAGTTTTTTCCAAGTGGCTTTCTTGTCATTCCTTCACTGATGAGGCACTCTCTTTGCTCATGAGCCGGCTCCAGATGACCATGCTGCTGTGCCTGGAAATCTGTTCCTGGAACTCAGAAGTCATGAAGAAATAGATTATGGGATCCAAGCAGCAGTCGAAGCTGGCAAGGCTCAGGCAGAAGGGCTGGGTGTAGAGTGTGATGGTGCTCAGGAAGCAGTGGGTGATGACATTCTCTTTCACCAACATGTAGAAGAAGAAGTTGATGTGGTAGGGAGTAAAACACACACAGAACACAATGGCACACATGGAAACCATCTTGAGGGCCTTTCCCCTCTCCCCGCTGTTTTCCTGTGGGACGTGGAAGCTCTGGATGGAGTCTCGTTTTCCACATACAGAATAAGATGATGATGAGCGGGCCCACGAAGCCCAGGAGCTCGGCAGTGCCAGTCATCAGCACCGTGCCCACCTTGCTGTCGATCGGCTTCACCTGCAGGTCAGCAAAGCAGCTGGTGGTGTTGGCACCCAGCCCATGGCTCCTCATGATGAGGAAGGGCACACAGGTGGCCCCCACGACAAGCCAGACCAGGGTGCTGATGGCCATGTTGTAGCAGTGCTTCCAGCCCTTGGCTCGAAAGGGGTGGTACAGGAAGAAGTAGCACTGGATGCTGATGCAGGTGAGGAAGCAGATGCTGGCGTACATGTTGAGGTACTTCAGGTAGAAGCACAGCAAGCACAGGACATCCCCAAAGGGCCAGATGTGGTTGATGTAGTAGTAGATGCGCAGGGGCAGTGAGAGGATGTGGGCCAGGTCAGCCACAGCCAGGTTGTTCATGAAGATGACAGCTTTGCTCTTCCTGCTGAGGAACCAGCACAGGACCCACAGGGCAGCGCTGTTGGCCAGGAGCCCCAGGATAAAGATGAGGGTGTAGGTGGTGGCATAGAGGCTGCTCTTGAAGGTGATGTCCTGACGGGAGCAGCTCTGGTTGCTCTGGGTCATGACTGGGTTGCTGGAAGAGGCTTTGGTGGTGTAGGGTGGGTAGGTCATTCCTGTGGAGAGAAAAATGGGATGTGAAGGCAAAGGCACTGCAGGAGTTGTCAATGCTCATGTCTGCATTTCCCATTTGGCTGTTCAGCACAAAGCAGAGGTTTGGGAATGTTGTCTGCATGAAACATCCTGGAATCGTGTTCAGAGCTGCCCTGTCAGAGATCCCACTGTTCCCACAGGTGTGGGAGACCATTACTGGTGTGTCAGTCCCAGGAGCACAAGTGAAGCTGTGCCACACTGATCACAGGGCAGCAGGAGAAGCTGCCCATCCTTTGGCCATCTCCTCAAGATCTCCTGTGGTTTGGTCTCTGGGAGCAAGGCAGGAACACATGGATGAAAGGTGGGCATATCCCAGCCTCCATCATGGTCATGGCCAAACGCTCAGAGTCTGGGTGCCAAGCACTGAATCATGGAATGATTTGGGTTGGAAAGGACCTTAAAGCCCATTCAGTGCCAACCCCTGCCATGGGCAGGGACACCTTCCACTATCCCAGGCTTCTCCAAGGCCTGTCCAACCTGGCCTTGATCACTTCCAGGGGTATGTTGGGCTGTGTTGGGCATTATGTGGGTGACAGGCCTCCTGAGCCCCTCAGAGGACCTCATGGACCCACTTTCTCTGGCATTACAGGCACTGACCCCATGCAAAAGTGTAGCAGGGAGTGGGCTTGGAAAATGTGACTTTTATGAACACAGCCAGTGCTCCTGAAGTGTTCTGTTAATGTATTTAAGCTGATGGAACACACAAAGACCTGGTCACGCCACCAACTTCTATTTCTCATCACCATGGCAGCCTCAGTCTGACTCTTTTTTCCATCAGATAATTTTACTTTTTAGGTACTGCCAATTTCTGTCTCTTGGCCATCAGCAAAAATGCCATGTGTTGACATGTTGGGCCACCTTTCTCTTGCCAGCTTTTGTAACCAGGACCAGTAAGTTTGGTAACTTGTCCTTAGCAAGGCAACATAGGCAGGAGGAGTTGGGGTTTATCAGGGGTTTCCTCCCAGGGTTATAATTCTCATTACAGTGATTCTCTCCCATGTTGAATATAATGGTTAAAGCTGAAAATCAGCTTCATGTGGCACTGCAGACACTGATTCACTCCTCTGACTCATTTCCTGCAAGGGGCATTTGCCAGAAAAACTGTCTCTGTAGGTAGAAATTAGTAACTGACTGTTACTAAAGCTTTTTCCTTCCTGTTACCAAAAGAGTTGAGTTTAGAGCTCTCAGTGACACAGAGCACAAATAGCTGCGTTTTCAGCCTCTTAATCGTTGTGGTGCTTACATTTGGCACCTCATCCAGACGCTGCTCCAGGCTGCCATGGAAGGGTTGGGATTCAGCCCCCAAAATGCCCAGATGAGGCAAGGTCCCACATGGGACATGGGCAGTGAGCAGGGCCTTGTAACTCTGCTCCTGCAGGCTCCCCGAACAGATTCTTACTTTTCTCTCTCAGCTTCTCTTTCACATTCCCATAGCCTTCAAAAAGCAAGATTTGTGCATTTATTTCCTGCAGCAGCCTCAGCTTCAGCAGCTCCAGCTGCTCTGAGCATCAGAGAAGTGCTGCCTATGGGAAGCTCTCTGGCTCATCCCCTTCCTTCACCAAGATGCTGGATCCCAGGCCCTCAGAACTGCTTTTGTCCCTCCATTTCCCTCCCAATCCCTCTCACCACACACAGCTCTGGGACAGGATGCTCTGCTCCATGTTCCCCAGCAGCCCCATTCCAGGACACCACAGCCTTGCTCCTGTCTTGAGGCCAAAACAGGCCCATGAGGAGGGAAAAGGCTCAAACTGTGACAGAAACACAGAAGAAAGATTCTTCTGGCTCACAGGTTTATCTCCCCTGAGAAGCAGCAATGGAGGCCCCTTGCTCTCCATCCTGGAGTTGTCAGGACAGGGAGTGAACAGGGACTGGAGCTGGGCATGGGGGCGTTCCTCCCCTCAGAGTGGTGGATGTGGGTTACATCCCATTTCCTGGGAGAGCTGTGAATTTCTGCTGCTCGGGAGGATTCATCCCTTTCCAGCTGTTACCCAGCTGGCCATGGCCTTGTCTCTGGTAAAAGCACTGCCCACTGCACCTTCTGTCCCTTCAGGTCACCTCTCCCTTTGCCAAGAAACCATTTTCCAAGTCCTCATGTGCCTGGTTTTCCTTGGATATCAAAGCTGGAAGGTCTGCCTGCTGCTCCTCCAGACACAGCTGGTGGATTGCCATTAAAACCACACAGGATTAGGTACATCTGCAAAATGTTATATTTTAAAGACACTTTTATAATTAATTATCTAATTAAATGCCAGCCAGTGTGTGCTTCTTCTTCAATCCAATGAGTGACAGCAGCCAATTTGCTTATCAAGGTCCTTAAATACAGCTAGGCCTTATTTAGTCTCTTCCAACGCAGAATATTCTGTGATTCTGTGACTTAGGTCCCATGTGACACTAAAGACAATTGGGGTGATGGGGTGAAGGTCTGCTGACTCAAACTGGGCTCTGACCAGAGGTTTTAGGGCAAACTGCCCTGTCCAGGATGTGTTCCTGGAACACGAGGGTGATGCTGAGGGCACACACTCCATCCCAGAGCTCAGCTTGGCTCTCTGGTGGGACAAACCCTGCCCAGGCAGGAGCCCAAGGCCTTGGGGGAGCCCAGAGCATGGAGAGCTTCCCCCTCAACTATCACCTTCATCTGCTAATTGTCCACAAGGTGTCAGAGTTCATCCAAATTTCATTTCTTGGCTCTCTTTAAGCTATTTTTCTCACCCCCAAGTGTTTTCTGAGTGGCAGCAGTGGGAGCTCTCAAAAGCCCACCTTGCCTTGCCATCATTTAGGAAGATCCCAAAAACATCCAGTGTTGCTGAATAACTGATATTAGGGAAAAAATTGCTCCCAGGAGTGGGCCTGATTGCTGGTATCTTTTCTGATGATCTTTAAGGTCTTTTCCAACCTAAATGATTCTATGATTCAATTTGCAGATAGAAGAGTCCTGAAAAGATGCACTTTGATGGAGATCATGGAGCTGTGGTGAACCTTGGAGCCAGGAAGTTATAAAACCCATCCTGCAGGTGATGTCGCAGCCCCACCACCCCAGCAGATCTAACTCAGACACTGGGAACAGGAGGTGGATGCTCTGGAGTCAGAAAATCCCTCTGCATTCCAGGAACTCAGGGTCTGAGCAGGGTGACCTGGCTGGCAGTGCACACAATTAATACATTACCACAATTAATATGCATGGGGTGGTGTCTGCTGGCTCATCAGCAGGGCCCTTTCTCAGGATGAAGGATTTAATTACAAAACCATAAAAACATAACGAGATTAAACCATCTCTCTAATCAAAATGCACCCAGATGCACAGGGCACCACAAAATTACTGCGTTTCTGCCTTTCTTCTCTCTTTGGCTTAGACTGAGGCTTAATCCCACACCAACCCCTTCTCTTCCCACTTGTGCACAAAAGCAGACACTTGAGATACCACTGAGGGTCCTAAAATTACATCTCCAAAGTCCTTCACTGCATGGTGGGTGTGCAGCAGAGGCTGCAGAAGACTGAAATCTCCAGTAGATTTTATCAGTGCTCATTTACATCTTGCAGAGGTGGCTTCCATTGCAACATTGCTTTCAGAATATGATTTTTTTAAAAAAAAAACAGTATCAAATAAACACACCGAGATCCAACCACTATTTTGTATATTTCTGTGAGATTCTGTATCCTTGATGCTGTTGCAATAAGGATGTAAGAAGTGAGCATGTTATTACTGGAGCTTTGGAAACAAAGCATAGCATTCCTAGGCAAAAGTTGTTCATCTGGATTGGCTGAGAAGCACAGGGATGTCATTCCAGAGTCCTGGATTTGTCTGAGTTGCCCATCAGAGCCAGGTTAATTGATTTGATTGGGGCACAAACATCTCCACGCTCTGCTCTCAGTGAGTGGCCATGACACCAGAGTGAAACCTCTGCCCTCAAAGTGGAACATTCTACTGTTAAAGATGCTTTTTTTGCTTCTCTTTCACAGAAAAAGAGCAGGTCTGGGCTGTCTGCCATATTTTCATTTTGCAGCACTCGTGGAACTCCTTCCTGCAGCTCCAACAGAGATATCAACAGCCCCCTCAGGGTGCTGGCTCCATGCTGGGCAAGGACTATCCCACAGATGCACTTCCCTCATGGATGGCATTCCCATGGCTGATGATGCTGGCACCGGGGCCAAAGTCCCAGCACTTTTACTTGACACCAAAAATATGCCCTTGAAAAGAACCCCACTGTCCCTGCACAGCTCCTGCTCCAGCCTGCTGAGGAATCCCCTCCTGCAGATCCTGACACCCTGACTCACCTTCTGTGAGATTCCCTCTTGATTCGCTTGCAGAAATCTCAGATTCAGGGGCCACCCACTCTAAATCCTGTCTGTGACCACCCCACGGGCTGTTTGCTGGGCTCCCAGCAGAGCGGAGCTGCTGGTGCAAGTGAAAGCAAAGCCAGCAGAAAAGCACCTTTTACAAAGTACAGCTGGAAACCTGCAGACCATGAAGTCAAGTTGAAAAGCTTCAGCCCACAAAGTCAAGTTTTAATCCAGAGCAGTGACTGCAGTCTGAATTAGGAATTAAAACCACCTCAGGATTTTCATTAGCAAAAGCAAGTCCAAGCAATCCTGCTATTTTTGTCATCTTGTGTCCCCTCACTATTATCAATTTCCTCCTGTTGCTGCTCACTCACAGAGCCTCACATGGCACAAAGATAAGCAGCATATGGATTTTATTTTATGGCAATATAAATCCCCATTGGAAAAAACAGATTTGCATGTTATCCTTATTGTTGCTATAAATATGTGGTTTAATTCGAGTTTTTTTTATTACTGTTATAATTAAATGGTTTGATTTAAATAAAGTGAGCTAAAAGGTACCCCCTTGTACAGAAACCAACAAGGGGGGGGTAAGTAACTGGCCTGGTCTAACAATAGACCTGTATTCTCCATATCAATGAGGGGTGGACCATGCCAAAGGGGCGCCAGATAACGATCACTAAGGCCCATCAGAACTGATTCAGCTCTTAGACAATCCGATCACTCCATCTGACACTCGCTGAGACCAAACCCAAACCAAGACATGTTCATCTAGCAGGAGCTTCAAGAATAATTCATAGACAGATCCAGAGATGTGACCAGATTTCCCGGAATTCTATTCTACTCTCACTCCAGGTGGACGAAAATCCTATCTGCATATTCAGACTGGACAGAAACCTAGCCTCGGGGCCTAAAAACCTTATAAAAACTAACCTTCGAGAGATGGTTGGTGTGAACTATGGGGGACCCAGTGCGATAGAGGCTGGGGTCTTAGTTCACCTGGCAGCTTGAAATCCGGGCTCAGAGCTGCCGTTTGATTGTGGGACTTGTCTCTTTTCGATCTCATTTTGTCATTTTCCAATAAACCTCTAAAACAGAATATTGGAGAACTGTCGTTTATAACACTGTCAAGTATGACTTTAAAATAAAATATATTCCTGTAAGAATCAGGCAAGAGATGGAAATTATCCCTATTAATGACACTAGGGAACAGTTGGAGCACTTCTACTTGCCCACGCCTGACATTTGTTTTTGCAGGCGCAGCAGCCGCTGTTTGAACTCTTCCATGTGTTCACCCAGAGCATTGGCACATGAGGAGAGGGGCGGCTGCTGCCGCTGCAGGGCTCCAAGTGCCACAAATCTCCTCCTGGCAAGAGCCTCCCCCTAAGGAAAAGCCCGAGGAAAGGGACCTTTCTGCAGGAAGCAGCACAGGCGTGGTTCTAGATCCCAAGGAGAGGGTTTAAAGCAGCCTTACCTTGGCAGGCAGAGCCATGCTCAGCCCAGCCGAGTGCTCAGGAGGAAGTGGAATGTCCCCTGCACCACTGTTTTCATGAGCGAGGGGACCTGGGTGACATCAGAGGTGCCACAAAAGGTGCTGCTTTTGCCAGTGCTCGGCTGTGGCTCCAGCCCTGCTCCCAGCCCTAGCCAGCTCAGTCCTGGTCAGGTGTTCCCACAATGATCCCAAAATGGGGTTAAATGCCTTTGTCCCAGGTGTTTTCTGTCCTGGGCTCTGCCGGGTTGGCTCGGCACCCACTGGGAAGATTCCAAGTGGAGTTGGGTGCGAGGCACCCCTTCCTCCTCTCCAACTCTTCCTCCTCTCCAAGCACAGCTCTGAGCAGACCATGGAAATGCTCCTGAGGTTTCTTCCCGCTCCTGCCTGGCAGCTCAGCCTTGCTGTCCCCTCCTGCCCCTGGGGCTGAGGACCTGCTGGGTGCTCTGCTCCAGCTCAATCCTCCTGCAGATGAGGTCTGACTTCCCAATGGCTTTTTTTAGCACAGTGTGAGCCTTGCCTGGCATTTCTCCTGAGCTAAATAAGTCCCCAACTCGATTTACACTCACTGGATTTCCCTGCCAGCAATGCCCAAGGGTGGCACTTCTGACATTGCTTCAAAGAACGGGCACAGATCCAGCCTCACCTTATCCCAGGAGATAAATACATATCTGAGGCTACAGCTTTACCCCCTTGGAGGATCTCACTGTTTGGATTTTCAGAAAGCCACCAGGAATCTGCCCTGCTTTGCCTCTCTAGGATCTGGCTCTCAGCACTCGACTGTCCCTGTCCTCACCAGTTGAACTCTGCTCTGTTGTGGTTTGAGAGTGTGAAGTCAAACATCACAGCAGCTCCTACCTGACATGAGGACAAAGTAACTGTTGATGTCTGACAGCTCAGAAACTTCAGAAACCCAAAACTGATTGCTCTCATTCAGATAATTCCACATGAGTACCCTCTAAAATGCAGTGCTGTGCTTTCCAGATGGTCTCGTTTCCATCAGCTGTCAAAAGACATTGGTAGAAGTTGGGAGCTTGCCAGGTGTTTATTTTAAAATTATTTATATGGACCTTGTGAAAAGCAATAGTGAGGTTTTGGCTGGTGCTGCAGTGTTTATCAGCACATCCTGTTTAGCTGATTTTTTTTTCCTCAGCAATGGAAATATATTTGCTGGAATTTATCCAATTATAAAATTGTCTTTCACATAAAATCACTGCACTCTGTAGCCTGGCAAGCTGAGAATTTGGGAACAGCAGTTCCCTGACTGACCCTGCCAGCATCTGTGGAAAACAAACATTCATAGAATCACAGAATCATGGCATGGTTTGGAATGGAAAGGAGTTTAAAGCTTATCGTGTTCCACCCCCTGCCATGGCAGGGACACCTTCCACTATCCCAGGGTGCTCCAAGCCCCATCCAACCTGGCCTTGGACACTTCCAGGGATCCAGGGACAGCCACAGCTTCTCTGGGCACCTGTGCCAGGGCACCACTACCCTCATTATCAGCTCTTCAGATGCTCTTCTCTGCATGAACCTCCATCTAGGACAGGCTTTACTGATCTGAGCAAAAGCCAAAATCCTTGTAAAAAAAAAGGAGAGGGAAAAGATGTATCTGCTGTTCCTGCCTTTCCCAATGGCCATAAATTTCTCTGGTTTGGGGCAGGTCGTTACAGGAGAGTTTTAGGACCACGTAGAAAATTTAAAAGCACAACTCATTGCACCTGCAGAATATCCTGCTGAATTTCTTCTTCCTTAAATAAGTGCTGTTGCAGAGGATCTGAGCCCTGTTTACTGGGGTGGTTTATCAGTTACCTTGCAGACAAGGGCTCAGGAAGTGGCTTTTTCTTCTGATAAACCAGAACTGCCCGGAGATTTTGCGGACAGTTATGCTAAGTACGATGGAATTTACCTACATAGCTCTTTCCCCTCATTATGAGGGTAAAACTGGTTTGTGTAGTGTAAGGCTCTTCCTCCTCTTGGTTATGGCTTCCCAGAAATATTCATTACCATAATTACCTGGATTAAAGGAGAGCTTGGATCCTGCAAAGCCACCTGGACTTCGGTGCCGTCATCATGTGACAGATAATTGAGCAATACCATGGTTTTAACTCAAAAAAATAGCTCCAGCTTTGCCTGTTTGCTGTTCAGGAGCTGGGTTTGATGTGCAACAATTGCAAATAGAAAGAAGTTTCCATGCCTTTTCCATGCTTCTGTTTCCTTTCCAAGTTCTTTCCCCAAATCCAAAATTAAGTGGCTGCTCTGTGACTTTTTTGTGGTTTAGTCCATAGAACTGTAACTGGTTTTTAAGAGGTTTTCCACATCTACAAGGGGAGAAATCAAATAAGGAAAAAAACCTCCCATAAATCAAATTACAGCCCTTCAGTGAGAACCAGAGGAAAAGCATCTGCATTTCTAAATTATTATTGAGATAGGTATGTAATTTATGAAAATTTATTATTTAGTATATAGAAAACATTAATATAGTACATTGTCTAGTATTATTAATATAGCAATATTCATAATAGCACATAATTATCAACATTTTTCTAAAATCACAGAATACCAGGATATTTAAATGGGAAGTGACCTCAAAATCCATTCAGCTCCACCCCCTTCCATGGTCAGGGACACCTTCCACTATCCCAAGTTGCTCCAAGCCCCATTTAACCTGGCCTTGGACACTTCCAAGGATGGGGCATCCAATAAATAACCATAATATTGGATGGAGTAACCAATAAATAACATAAAGATTGAGATTTCATGTCAATTTTTTTTTTTTGCTGTCAAGTCAAGCCTTTGGAATGTGGAAAAGCAGATATTCAACAAAAGATCACACCAAAAAATTTATCTAAGTTTGGTCAAAAGTTGTACTCTGACAAGGAGAAAATAAATAATTGTATCCTGATTCAGTGATTCTTCCTATGGAGATTTTAAAGGATTATTTAAAGGAGAGTGAAATGTATATGTGGAGGTTAAATTACATAACGGTGTTGTTTACTCTAATATGTCAGATAACAGAAAGAGGAACATAAAATGGCAAACATTTCAAAATTCTTCACTTTTATTTCTGGTTTTGGGCCTCAAGCTGGTAATAATTTTTTCTCTTGCAACAAAAAGGAGCAGGAGGCACATGGAAAAAGTCAGAACGGGGTGTTCTGTGAGAAATAACTTCTAATTACCTGCATTTTATGGCCACTGAAATATCATTGCTCATTAGTGCCTCTCTCTCTGCTGTTACAGAGCTACAATTGCACCATGTCATTAACTCACGTCGTTAACAATTTCCTCTGCCCCCAGTACAGACACACACGTTCCTCCTGTCCAAGAGAGAGGCTAATTCTGTTCCAAATAAATCGATTTTTAATTCAAAACAGCAGCTTTTCCTAACAGAGCTGCCCGGTAGCTCTGTCTCAGCCCATCCCTGCGTCCCACAACAGCCGTTCCCTTCCGTGGGCACTTGGCTTTGGGGATAAGTAACAAGCTGAAAACATTTGCACCAAGGGTTTCTACAGGAACAAAAATATTCCTCCCTGACAGCAGAAAAAGAAAGGAGATCTTGGAATGCTGGTGCGCAAACCCTTGGAAGCTCACCCCAGATTTTATTCAGAGCAGCTGAGCACCTTGAATCCCTGGAGTTGGAGAGTCTGAGGAGCTTTTCCAATGAGAGATCCAGGGTTTGCCAGCTCTGGCTGCAAGGATTTGCCTGTCCATTTGTCAGAACCATATGTCAGAGTGATTTACTTCCCAAATTTTGATTTTTAGCAGGAACTAAAAAGGAGAAAATGTGTCTTCCCCTCTAACCAACCAGAGCCTCTGAGAAGTATTTTCCATGCAGCTCATGCTAAAAATAATCATTGTTTTTTTTTTGCTGAAACTTCTTCATCCCTTGCAGCTCAGAATCCCTTGACAGACAGATTCCAGCAGCCTTTTTGGAGGGGATAAATGAAAATTTTGAGGGAGAGGGACCTGGGGAAGAAAATGAACTCTTAGTTTTGCCTGTGGTGGTTTTTTTTTCTTTGCCCAGTTTAATTTCTTTGCAAAAGTTCTGTTCCCAAGGGGGTCTTTGTAGTGGTGAGTTACTCTGGAGCAGCTTCCACAAGCTGGCACATGAAAATCCTTTTCCTTACGTGCACAGGGAATTGAATGCATTGTTTGTGTTCCTTTCGGATCTTTATGCTAAAGCCAGTGCTCTAGTTTTCCCAGGGGAGAATCACCAGCACAATCTGGTGAGATCCAGCTAAATGTAAAGGTTATAATTTGTTCATTTAGAGCTTCCAGCAAAAAGAGCTGAAAGTGTTGGAACATCAGCCTCAGGGAACTAACTCAGCCTGGAACTATCTCCTGGAATTCTGTCACTTCTCACCCACAGGTGACTTGCCCCTCTGTAGAGGCAGAACAAGTCTAAGAGTCATGGTGTGAAATTGGACACATCCCAAACCATCCTGGGATTCCATGATCTCAAAGCCAATGTCCCAAATATCGTCTGTGACACTGGTGCAACCTCTTCATGAAGGCTGCAAAGAGAAGGGTGAGAATTTTCATGAGAACTGGAAGACAAACCCAATGAAGTCCGTGGGGAATTCCCGGGACCAGAAAACCCCCTCCCAACAAATATGATCAATCCCAGTCATGTTCTTCATCACATTTTCTTCATGAGGCTCTGCTTCCCCTTTCACTTCGTCTGGGAACAGCACCAAAGACTCCATTAAAGAGAGAATTTGATTGCATTTAAAAATTAGGAGAATTTTAGATGACATATTGGGAAGAAATCCTTCCCTGTGAGGGTGGGGAGGCCCTGGCACAGGCTGCCCAGAGAAGCTGTGGCTGCCCCATCCCTGGAGGTGTCCAAGGCCAGACTGGACTCATTCTTGTCAGGTTATTCATGGAATCACAGAACTGTTTGGACTGGAGGAGACCTTAAATTTCATCTCATTACAACCCCCTGCCATGGGCAGGGACACCTTCCAGATGTTCACCTAGACTAGGTTGCTCAAATCCCTGTCCTACCTGGATTTGGAAGCAGTCAAGTGCCATATAGGACATGTGTGGGGTGTGTTACAAACATGAACACAGGCTTAGGCCTGGGCCTAAGATATAAACCCGGTCAGAGAAAAAAATATTCTACACCATCAACAACTGACATCAAGAAATCAACAGCAGCAGTTGTGTCTCAGGTCTGCTCTGGGTGCTCCTGTCTGGGGAAGGACTTCAAGGAAAATGATTCCTTGGAGAAAACAGCCACATGAGACATATTTCAATAAGATTAGAAACACTGGCAGCACATACAAATCACAACAGCTACAGCCCAGATTTCACTGGCTGATTGGAAAAATGAAAAGCCACAAGATGGTTTTGCTCTATCACTGCTTCCCAGGATTCTAAATGAGCAGGACAAAGTACTGGGAGCTGGTTTGATTTCCCTGCCCAACAGCAGAGGTACAGTGATGTGTGCAGGTGTTGATGGAACAGCTTGATTTTAGCTCTTCCTGAGAAACATTAGCTCAGAATCATCTGTTCAGGGGTTTTTGGCTTATAAAGATCTTTTGTCAGCTCTTAGTCCTGCTCCAAGTGCCTGGATGTGCCTGAATTCTGCTGAAGCTGAACCCCACCAGTCACAAACTCCAACTTTTTGCCCTCCAGAGCTACAACTGAAGACCTTCAGCAAATTCTCAGCAACAGCAAAGGAGAGCTTGGAAGGAGCTGTGCCATCCCACAAGGTGGATTTGTCTCCTAGAGCTGGTGGGAGGAGCAGAGCAGGAGCCAGCAGCTCCTGGAACCTTCTTCCCATCTTAGAGAGGGCTGTCCTTTGCTCACATCCCACAAGGATGTAAATCCAGCTGAGTGTTGGAAAGGATGAGTAAGCTTTTACTCTTTAAAGAGTTCCTTTGGATAGAGGAGTCAAGATTTCCTTGGCAGCCAAAATTCATTGGCCCTGTTGGATTTTGCTTCGTTTTGACGGTTTCTCCAGTAGCTCTGTGTTTAGGTTCAGTCCTTGTTTCTATTTTCTCTTTCAAATTTCTTTCACTCCTCAGTTTTCTCTGACACCTGGGGAGAAAATGCAGCACAAACATATCTAAGCTGTGTTTGCAGCATCCCAGTCTTGCAGAAAGAATCCTTCAGATTCTGGGATCAAACAACAGTTAAGCTACACCCTATTTCTCCAGTGTTTTTCCTTAATGTTTCGCTGTCCCGGTTTGGAACAGATTAGGGGGAGAACCCCTAGAGGCGTCCCCTAAAACAAACCTCCACCACCCCCTCCCCCACCCCCCAGACCTGGGTTCGGGAGGGAAGAAAAACTCCTTGGAGGGAAAGTGGAAAAACCTATTTTATTAACAACACTCCCCACACAAAAGGAAAAAAAAGGAAACAGATACTGTGTGGGAAGAGGCGCAGATCTTCTGTGTCGAGCCCTAGAAATTCCCGAACTTCCTCAGGTCAGGTCAGTCCAGAGCCGGTCCTAATCTTCGGGAAGGGGAAAGAAAAAGGAAGAGGGAAAAAAAAAAACAAGCAAAGAATAGCGAGAATAGCAAGCACGCCAAGCAGGTAGCAAGCAGAGCAAGCCACGAGCCAAAAGTGAAAGTAAAAAAGCCCGCAGCCATTTCCCCCCCCCCCTCCCCCAGCGAGGGCCCACCTATCAGCCACAGTCCTCACCGAAGGGGAAGAGAAAACAACTGCCAGACACAATATAGCCCCACGATGTAGGATATAGAGTAGAAGTCGCCTGCCAACCCAGGACATTCGCTTTTTAGTTTCATTTTCTATCCATAATATGGATTGCATCAAACTACCAATTCCTTGGATAGTATTTCTGAACACGGGATATTAATTGCTATAAGGGATTTACTCTAAATGGATGTTTCTAACTGTGTATTCCCAGATTCAGGAGTTGGGAGAAAGAATATTTGCTGCCTTTGAGTCAGTCTAAATTGATTTTACCCCATATTCCAGCTGTACTCAGAGAGGGAAAGCACAACTTCCAGTTCCACTCCCCTTGAACCAGTACCACAACTTTACTGGGGTGAAATCCAAACCTTAACTGGCAAAATCCCATTTTTTAGGGACATTTCCTGCAGACACATCCCACAAACAACTTGCAGTTTAGCTGAGATACCTCCTCAAGGCACCAGATCCCAGGAGTCCTCCCTCCCTGGAAAAAACAAATATCCTACCAACTTCCAATGGGTTTTCATTGGATTAGAACTCTCAGATCTTGCTGCTTTTAAATGAGAACCTTTGAGAATCCATTTGGGAGATTGAAAGGAGGCTTTTGGGATTGGGATAATTCCTCCACCTTTAAGATCTGTTGAGAAAATGGAACATAGGGGAAGCCCCACACGTAGAACATCCCAATGAGAAGTGAGAGAAAAAACATTCAGAACTGGCTTCTTAAATTGTCTAATTTTAGACTAAAAGCAAAGTTTCTTCTTTCCCTTCCTCCCTGAAATCAGTCCTGACAACAGTCCTATGATTCCCTCATAAATCAGGCCATAGATAATCCTAGTTAGCACTGGGCTCTGACTGGGAAATTATTATCATCTCTGAATTAGAACAGGACTTTCCACTTTCTCATTTCAGGCTGAGTTATTGGGGTTTGGGGTTTTTTGTTTGGGTCTGGTTTGTTATTTTTGCTTGCTGAGTTTATATAAAACTTTGGGGTTGGGTTTTTCCTGTCTTCTCTTCATAAGCAGAACCCAGATGTTTCCCAGATTCGTCAGTAACTCTCAGGTTCCTCTTCCACCTTGATATCAGCCCCATCTCTGCTTTTCCCAGGATGTGTCATCAGTTTTGTGTCTGGATAAAAAACCTTTGTAGTCACCACATGACCAAACACCTTGTCCAGAAGAGCTGCAGCTCATAAATTCATGGTGTAATCATTTTATTCTGAGAATCCTTGTACAGGTGGAGGGGAAAAAAAAAAAAAGGAAACTGCTGGTTTGTGGTTGAGACATCAGTGAAAACGTGTAACAGTGTCAAGATGCAAAGAACAGCTCAGCTAATTCCTTTTTCTTCCTTTCTTCCTAGCTGGAAGGAGAACTGAGGTCTGGAAGAAGCACTGGGTAGTCGCTGGATCAGGGATTATGAATTAGCCTCATTAACATGCATTAATTAGATTTCTGCAGACCTGCGCCGGCTTCGCTTCCTCTGACCCCTCTACCGCGGTTCCCAGCCTTGCCCGGCAGCCCTGGCAGGAAGCGTGCGCAGCTTCGGTAGGGCCCCGCGGAGCGGATCCGCAGGAGCCCACCCGGTGGGTCCTTGGTCCACGAGCAGTCGGTGTTGGTGAGAACGCAGCTTCGGCGAAGGAGGAGAAGGAGACTCTTTCTGGGTGTTACAAGGACGGGTTTATTCGGGGAAACATCCCCAGAGAGAGAGACCAGATCGAGTCCCCAGATAGAGTCCCAGATAGAGTCCCAGATAGAGTGAGCACGTTTCGACGTGCGGAGGTTTAAGAGGCACAGGGGTTTGGGGGTGTGTCCAACGCAACTGGCCAATAGAACAAAACCAGGGGAGGGGTTAGGGGGTGGGGTAATGCACAATGGTCCAATCCCTGGGAAGGAGTAGGGGATTTCCAGAACCTGTCCCAATCAGGGGCCAAACCTCTCAGACCTTTCCAGAAGGGGGAGAGGCCTCCTGAAAGACAGACAGGCTCTGGTGGGGAGGGGACAGTTGATAGGCAGGAGGGTTGTCAGGGAAACAGTAGGTTCTGGAAGGGACAGACCAACTGTGATCACAGCAAGGAATGGGGGGAGCTTGGGACAAACCATTACAGAACTTATTAATATTAACAATAAGTAAAAAGGTATAAAACGCACCGCTACATCTCCCCCTTTGTTTTTATAAAAGATGGCATCTTGAACTGTAAATAGCTGGTCAGTGGCCACAGCTCAGGATCTTTCACTTCTGGTGGAGCTGTGACAACGGCGACTTGGCTTGCATGCAGGGGGGAGACAGCTTGAACTCAATTTTTTTACAAAATAACGAATACAACTAAACGCGCCCAGAATACACAAAACCATAAGTAAAACGATCAGGACAGAACGAATAATGGACCAGGCCCACCCAGGTAGCCCCCAATTCTCAAAAAGTCCATCCAGCCAGTCGGATGTCTGAGGACAGCTTGTTCTTGAAGCCTCCGACAAGTTTGCAGATTGTGGCATGGGTGTTGGCACTGCCCACGCCACCATCGGAGACTGAAGACTGGCGAGCAGCAGCAAGGATAGAAGGATGGCTGCTGTCGATGGGGCCATCGCTCTGAGTGGGTCTGGATCTGAACTAAAGAGAATGAGAAATCAAAACATGTTTAGAAACAGACCAGTGAGGGAGGGGCAGGACAAACTCATCCCAGCTGGACCATTTGTGTCTTTTCCGCCTCCAGGACGCCACTGACACCTGTGACACCTTCACCTTCCCCCCAGAGACCTTTGGTACATAGGGCCTCACCCATTTAGAGGGGATCCACCTTAGGCCACTGGGGGTGGACACGCAGGCGTGCCCACGCCCCCAAGTGACCAGGTTATGAGGTCCCTCTGTCCCGCCAGTCTCCGGGTCCTTAATCAGAACCGGCGGTCGGACCTTGGTAGCGAACTGGACGTTGCTGCTGAAGTGGCGGACAATTGGTGGGTTCAAAACCTCGAATGAGCAATTTAAAAAATTAATTGTGAACAGGACTCTAGACAGGCGAATCACCGGAGATTCCAATTTCAGGACCTGCTGTTGCTGGTCAAGGACCCTTTTGATTTCTCTGTGGGTCCTCTCAACCACGGCTTGACCTGTGGAGGAATGGGGGATGCCTGTTTTGTGCTCCACTCCCCATTGTTGCAGGAAACTGCGGAACTCCCCGGACTTGTATGCGGGCCCGTTATCAGTCTTCAGGGTCTTGGGGACACCCAAGAAGGAGAAAGCCTGAACGAGATGCGTGATCGCATCCCGGGATTTCTCCCCTGCGTGGGCAGAAGCGAAGACTGCGCCAGAGAAGGTGTCCACTGAGACGTGCACATACTTCTGCTTACCGAATTGAGGGACATGTGTCACGTCTGTCTGCCACACCTCGCAGCTGCCTAACCCCCTGGGGTTGGCACCAGCGCTCAGAGTGGGGAGCGCATGCTGCTGGCAAGTGGGACAAGTCGCCACAATCGCCTTGGCCTGTTCCCGGGTGAGGTGGAAGCGACGGACCAGGCCTGGGGCATTTTGGTGAAACAGTTGGTGGCTGATTTTTGCCTGCTCAAAAAGATTCGGCAGTGGGGCCATCTCCACAGGGGCAGCGAGAGCATCAGCCCTCCTGTTCCCCTCGGCAATGAACCCTGGCAAATCCGTGTGTGACCTTGTGTGCATCACATAGAACGGTTGCTCTCGGTGGGAGACAAGCTTTACTAATTTTGAGAACAACTTAAAAAGAGCAATGTTGGTCACTTCCTGGAGAACGGCATTCTCGGCTCTGGACACTACACCTGCAACATATGCAGAGTCAGTTACCAAATTGAATGGTTCAGAGAACCTCTCGAAGGCCCTGACGACTGCGGCCAACTCAGCGATCTGAGGTGATCCTTCTACCTCAGCGACATCTGTCTCCCACCGCTGAGTCTGAGGGTCCTTCCAAGTCAGAACTGACTTGTGAGACCTTCCAGACGCGTCTGTGAAAACTGTCAGTGCCTCTAGAGGCCTTCTGCTCTGAACACTTTCTAATTTTAATGCAAATTGTGCTTCTGAATTGAAAATTTTGTGGGCAGGCCGATGAATAGAAATTTGACCTGTGTAGGAATCCAGAGCCATTTGCAAAGCCTCGTTCTCCCGAAGCAAGTGTTCCAACATTGGTTTTGTAATTTGGCCCGATTTCATCCGAATTGGGATGTGAATACACTCGAAATCACAGCCAGCCAAGTCCCTGATGCGGGTTCTGGCCTTCCGGATAAGGTCAGCTACCAGCTCTTGTGGCATTGTCATCCTTTTGGACCTCTGATGGCTAAGGAAGACCCACTCTATAATAAGAAGAGGATCCTTCCCGCCTCGGTCCTTGCGGTGTATTTTACTCACCTCCTTGTCCCACTGAAAGATGACACCGTGGAGGTGTGGCAGGTTTCCCAGGATGATGAAATTGAATGGCAGTTCAGGCACATACCTGTCTGCCTGCCTAGTGGACATTTTTACCTGGACCTTCTCTAACGCCCTCTGCGCTTCTGGGGTGAGCTTCCGCGGAGAACTTAGCTCCTCTCCCCCTTTCAATAAATTGAAAAGAGGGTCTAGGTCCTCGGTGGTCAGACCTAGCCAGGGCCGCACCCAGTTCAACGCCCCACACAGTTGATGGGCGTCAGCAAGAGTCCTGATTTTAGTTTTGATGGCCAATTTTTGCGGCACAATGGTCCGCTTGCTGATTTCCAGGCCCAGATACTTCCAAGGCGGCATCCTTTGAATCTTTTGTTCCTGCAGCTCGAATCCTGCAACAACCAATGAAGAGATTGTCAGGTCAAGCGCATGGGACAGTACATCCTCGTTCGGGGCGCAGACAAGGACATCATCCATATAGTGGTGGATAATCGCCTTGTCTGCGGCTGCACGCACAGGGGACAGCAAGGAAGAAACATACCTTTGGCAGATGGCTGGGCTGTTCTTAAGGCCCTGCGGCAAAACTTTCCAATGGTACCTTTTCCTCGGGGCCTCTCGGTTGATGGTGGGAACCGAGAACGCGAAGCGTGGGGCATCGTCAGGATGTAGGGGAATTTGGAAAAAACAATCTTTAATATCTATAACTGCCAATTGCCAATCTCGGGGGAGCATTGTTGGGGAAGGCATCCCTGGTTGGAGAGACCCCATATCCTCTATAACATTGTTAATTTGTCTGAGGTCGTGGAGGAGCCGCCATTTGGTCTTGTCAGCCTTCTGGATGACAAAGACCGGAGAATTCCACGGGGATGTGGTCTCCTCGATGTTACCTTTGGCAAGTTGCTCTTCCACTAGCTCATTCAGCGCCTTCAATTTTTGTTTTGAAAGCGGCCACTGTTCCACCCAGACTGGAACATCTGTCTTCCAATTCAGTTTTTGGGTAGGGCGCTTCTCAGCGACCGCCACCCTAAAATCCTGTGAGGGGTCGGGAATGTCAATTGTGACCCCCCACTGTGCCATGAGGTCTCGCCCAAGCAAAGGCTCCTTGTAATCTAAAACAAACGGGCGGAGATTTGCTAATTGCTCATTTGGCCCCTTAATTTGTACAATGCTCTTAGATTGCTTAGCCAATTGGATGCCCCCTACACCTTGCACCGCTCCGGCCACACTTTGCAGAGCCCAATGCGACGGCCACTCCCATGACGGGATCACCGTTACATCTGCCCCTGTGTCCAGGAGACCCCTGATACCAATGGTCTCCTCCCCCACCTGCACCTGACAGTCGAGCTGTGGCTTTGAGTTGGAAATCGCCCTCACCCTCCCCACTGAAGGAGCTTTCCCTGTGAGGAAATCGGGGATGGGTATCACCTGGGCTATTATCTGCCCCTTCGGCAGAAAGACAGGTGGGGATGTGCAGTGCAGCCAAACCACGAAGCGCTCGGGATCAGAGTCAACGATTCCCGGAGCAACCTCGATCTCGAACGGGGTGTACTTACAATCTCCGATGACTAAGTATCTGTCACCGATCTCATGCCAAGAGCCCTGCTCACTGGGGCTAACCGATAGAAGGTGCCAACTGCTGTCCTTCAGCAGCAGCGACTCAGTGAGCTGTAGTTTGAATGGCTCACACCGTGAGTTGGTGGTTAGGATGGAATCTGAGAGTTCTATCTCTCTGGGTGTCAGGTCCGGTATATGTGAGTCTGAAGAGACTCTGGTGTCAGTCCTGGTGGGTGAAAAAGACAAATTAGTCCCTGTCCTCTTTCCCCTTCTTCCCCTCCTGGTTCGGGCCACCCAATTTTTGTCCTCACGCTGGGTGGACCCGCGCTCACTCCCTAGTTTTTTTGAATAGTTGGTGGGTTCCCCTGCAACCCCCCATTCCCACCCCCCTGAGTGGCCACGAACTGTTGGAATGCAGCCTGCAGTGGGCAGGCGTGTTGCCAGTGTCCACCTTTGCCACACAAACTGCAACAGTCTCTTCGCGTCCGAAAGGAGTGCTTTCTGGCTGGCGCTTTTCCTGAGGGACCTCCGGAGTCAAGTGCTGCAGCTCTCGGGGTTCCTCTCTGCTGGTGCTTTGGGGGCTGCTCTGCCGGCACGGGGATGAGCGGAGCCTTTGCTTCACACACTTGGAGAAAGTCCTGCACGGTGGGCGGAGGCTTGAGTGGCAGGCTGAGGATGGCCGCTTTACACCGATCATTGGCGTTTTTTTGGACCATCATCTCAAGCACGCTTTCCCGAGCTGCCTCCTGCCGCACCTGCGTCTCAATAGCTCGCGTCATTTTTTCAACAAATGTGACGAAAGGTTCCGCGGGTCCCTGATTAATATCTGCAAAATTGGGCAGTGGTGCCTCTCCCTGCAGCCCTAAAAATGCTTTTTCTGCAGCCAGCTTGACCCTCTCAAGCACTTGGACCGGGATGTGTGCTGCCTGATCCGGAGCCTGTGCCCATTTGCCCTCTCCGCACAGATGGTCGAGGGTGATGGGATCCCCCGAGTCATCTGTGGATGTCTCTGCACCTTCCAACATGCCTGGCAGGGCGGTCCGCAGCAGGTCTTTCCATGCTCCCTCCCAGAGCTTGTACTCCGTGGAGGACATGAGGCACGAAAAGAGCTGCCGAAGATCAAAAGGGACCGCGACTGTACCGGCAAGATTGGCCTTTAACAATCCCCGGAAGTAGGGGCTTTCCCTCCCATACTCCCGGTGGGCCTTGCAGAGATCTTTGATTACATGTTGGGAGAAAGGCTGCCAGTTGACACGAGTGACGTTCCCACTCCTTGACCTGTCATATGTAACAGGGGCGAGTGAGGGAAGGTCACCCTGGCATGGGCCTATGGCCTCCGGTTCCCCTCTTCCGGTATCCCCACCGTGGGAACCGGATGTGGGACCGTGAGAACCGGAAGTCCAAGGCGGTTCCGGCAGGGGCAGGGGTGTGGTCTGTGGGAGTGATGTCATCGCGCAGGGGGTTGGGACAAGGGTGGAGCTTTGGTAGGGAGGAGTCAGAGGAGGGGCACAAGGAGGAGGAGGGAACAGGAACTCCTGGGAGGTAGGAGGAGTTTGGGAGAGGAAGGGGTTGGTACGACGGGAAGGAAAGGGATTATGGGAAGAAGGAGGGGGGGAGGAAGGCGCGAAACACGCGGACGACGCTGACATGTGGCCGCCGCCATTTTGTGCCCGGGGAGAAAGGGAGAGAGGGGAAACGCCATTTTGTGGCGCAGTTTCTGGCTCTGCCAAACTGAACCGAACACGGGGTTTTGAAACTGGGGAAGAACGGGACAGGGTAGAAGCTCGGGAAGCCTGGCCAGGGCTATTCCAAGCATCCAGGGCAGTCCGGCCAAGACTGTCCTGGCGGGGGGATCGGGGTACCCGCGGAGAGCCAGGGCTGGCAGGGGGAGTTTTCCCTGCCGATCTCCGGAGGATGCCCGTTTGGGGTGAAGGGAAGGGGGACAAGGGGAAGGGGAAACTGGGGCAGGCCGTTTCAGCTGTCCTTTCTCCACTTTCGATCTCTCTAAAAGGATAGATCGAATTTGCAAAGTCCAAAAAATTAATTTTGAGGCTTGCTTGTCCCCTGCTCTGCCTAACTGCAGAAATTTTTGGTAGGCGGTGTTCCAAAACTCAACACGCGCCAATCGAGCGGGGGTCACTTCGGGAAAATGGAGGAAGAACAACTGGACAAAGCCTTTGAGCTCCTTTTTAGAAAACTTAAACTCGGAGCCCTTCAACAACAAAACAAACAACCGAAAAACATCCTTCTCACCAGTTGAGAGCCGCGCGCCCATGCTCAATCAACTGTCACACTCACACACCCCGAAAAGCAAAAGACAAATAACGAAAAACAAAAACCGCGACTTAAAACCCGAGTCCGGGGACCAAAGCTCCCCGCGCCCTCGGAGCGCAGCCAATCCCAACAAAGGCCGACAGCGGGGGAACAGCCCTGAGCCCACGCGTCAGGTCCCCGCGTCTAAAACGAAAAGCGAAAATAAACTGAGGAAACAAAAGCAGCCGCACTCTGGACAACCTGACCCCGGGAGCGCTTAAGGCAGCTCCGCGGGGGGAATGCACTCCTGACTCTCTTTAAAAGAGCCTCCCAGAAAATGTGGGGAAACCCAGGGGGAGGGAAAACCCTTCCAGCTCCCCTAGGGGTCCCGAAAAGAAAGGTGACGGACTCACCCTGTCCGGTGCAGGCAGTAGAAATGGGGTGGTGGTGGTCCTTCGCCGGAGGAGGACTTTCCTGGGCGCCGGAAAAAGCTGCCCTCCTCTCCTGCCAGGAGCAGACTCCGAGGAGCTGCTTCAACTGGCAGGTGCGCGGCTGTCTGAGGCCCTGCAACTCTGCGCGGAGACGTCCAGCACAGGTGAAGGCCAAATCCACGGGGTCCGGCGGTGGTCACAGACAGTCCCATGGAGAGAGCACACGCCGCTGCACTCGTGAAAGCGTCCAGAGGTTGACGCCACGCCTGGCGTGGGCCCCACGTTGGGCGCCAGATGCGCCGGCTTCGCTTCCTCTGAACCGCTCTACCGCGGTTCCCAGCCTTGCCCGGCAGCCCTGGCAGGAAGCGTGCGCAGCTTCGGTAGGGCCCCGCGGAGCGGATCCGCAGGAGCCCACCCGGTGGGTCCTTGGTCCACGAGCAGTCGGTGTTGGTGAGAACGCAGCTTCGGCGAAGGAGGAGAAGGAGACTCTTTCTGGGTGTTACAAGGACGGGTTTATTCGGGGAAACATCCCCAGAGAGAGAGACCAGATCGAGTCCCCAGATAGAGTCCCAGATAGAGTCCCAGATAGAGTGAGCACGTTTCGACGTGCGGAGGTTTAAGAGGCACAGGGGTTTGGGGGTGTGTCCAACGCAACTGGCCAATAGAACAAAACCAGGGGAGGGGTTAGGGGGTGGGGTAATGCACAATGGTCCAATCCCTGGGAAGGAGTAGGGGATTTCCAGAACCTGTCCCAATCAGGGGCCAAACCTCTCAGACCTTTCCAGAAGGGGGAGAGGCCTCCTGAAAGACAGACAGGCTCTGGTGGGGAGGGGACAGTTGATAGGCAGGAGGGTTGTCAGGGAAACAGTAGGTTCTGGAAGGGACAGACCAACTGTGATCACAGCAAGGAATGGGGGGAGCTTGGGACAAACCATTACAGAACTTATTAATATTAACAATAAGTAAAAAGGTATAAAACGCACCGCTACACAGACCCAGAGACATCTGGCTTCAGGAAAACGATATCCTGCCTTTTGTCAGCAGCCTCACAGACGCTCTGGAGGAAGGGGAGCTGTGCCTTCCCCGGGGAGAGCAGCTCCCAAGGCAGGAGGAACATTCCAGAGGGAGCATGAGAGGCTGAGCAGCTGCACCAGCTGGGGATGCTCAGACAGCCCAGAAAGCAAGAAGTGTTGCAAGGTGCTGCCGTGGGAGAGGTGTAGGAAAGGGATAATCGTGTCCTGAGCAGTCCTGGGCTGGCAGGTGGCAGCAGGGACATGGTGTCACCATGGCCCCTGAGCAGTGACAGACACAGGGTCAGGTGCAAGTGAAGTCAGGCAGAACTTGCAGGCAGGAAATGACCATTATTTGCTAGCAAGTTGGTTTTTCTCTTGCCAAAACCACTCCTAAGAATCCCAAGTCCTTTGTCCAGCTTCAGCCTGAGTGTCTGGAAGTGTCCTTGCTGAGGGAAATGTCACCAGGGAAGACAGCAAAGGATTTCCCCATAGAGGTCACCAAAGACAGCTTGGAGGGGAAAATGCTTTTTTCTAAACAAAAGAGTAAACTTGGGCAAAAGGCTGCTGAGACTGGAACAGGGGCCTGCCTGAATTCCCTGGGGTTTCCCATTCCTTCAGGAAATACTCACTTTGGAGTGGCAAGTTGGGAATTCTGTCCCATTATATAAATTTGGCCGTTCCTCCCCACTGCTCATCCTGATGTGTTTGACTGGAGAGTGACTGCCTTGACCAGAACCCAAACCAACCCTGGCATGTTGGATAATCTCACAGGATACAAATCCTGCGGGTCCCTGTGCTGCAGCTGCTGCAGAACCTTTTCCCTCAGTCTTCAGCAGCAAGCAAGGACTCCAGGAGCACACAGAGAAGGAGGTGTGGGGATATTTCTGCAGCTTTGTGGGCATTTCTGCAGCTCAGAGCCTGTTCTGGTTTCATGCAGCTGTGGCTAAACTGTCATTAGCTCCCCAGATCTGCAGGTCACTGAGCCGTGATAGAAGTGTTTGTGTATTAGATAATGATTCTGATTAATTGTTTAAGCACCTCGTGGCCTTTCATGAGCTCAGCCTGCCTGGAGAGGCTGTGGAGTGAGCTCTGTTTCACAGATAGGACTAAGAAACAGCAAGGGCTAAGATATTTCTTAATTCTTCTTCTAATTTCTCATGTAGGGCTTGGTCCCTTTGTCCCCAGCCCTTCCTGTCACTGTTGGTTTGGCTCTCCTTTGGAGCTGCCTGTCCTGATGAGAGCCCTCCCTGAGCACAGGCTCAGTCCCATCCCTGCATCCCAGGAGTGGATGCACCAGACCACAACTCCCAGAACATCCTCACACTTTTAGGGTCTTTTATCCTTCCTAAAGACCACAGCAGTCCCAAATCCCTCCCTCTGGAACAGCAGCAGGTTCTCAGTCTCTTCTCTGTTCCATCTAGAGAGGGAAGCAGGGATGGATCCTGAGCTCTCTCCCTATTTCTGTGCTTCCAACCCCAAACTTCAGTCCCTGACCCCATCCCCAGGCACATCCTGCCCTGGGCTTGGAGGAGCCCAGCTGGGATCTGCTGGAGGAAAAGGACCAGTTGTGGATCCACAGGAGCACATTCCCAGCCTGGAATCAGCAGTCAGGGTGGTGGTGAGGAAAGAGGCCTCAACTGTGCAGACAGGACACTGGTTTGCTGGGAAAGGAAGGAGGATTTTTAGGGGGCTGCTGGAAGGAAGGAAGTTCGTGTGAGAGTGACTCAGTGTCTTCTCATGGAAAAGTCTTGAAGCTGCAGAGCTCCCCAGTCTCCCTGCAGGGCTGTTCAGCTGCTCTTCTACCTAAATATTTGCCATCTCAATACCCCTTAATGGCCCTGAGCAGCCTCACCTGGGGCTCCCCACGCTTGCTCACAGTTCCATTTAAGCTCAGCATGGAGCATTCATCCCCTTTCTTGCCTTGGGCACACTCAGCTCTGACCCTGCCTCTAGCATGGACCTTCCCTATGCAGGTAATTTCCCTCTGGGATGAGCCCTTGGATATACATTTGAATTTGTTTCTAGGCTGGGTTTTGACCCTGGCTCTTGGGGAAAGTTTTGGGGTCTTGTTGTAGGCTTGTGTCCAATCCTGTCTCTGTTTCCTTTTATTCTGGAATTCCCAGACTGTGCTTGTCCTAGCTGGGATTGTTGAGGGGATGAGCTGCCCCTCCAGGAGGGTTTCACTGAGGAGTGAGGGCATTCCCTGTTCTGGGATTATCCTTGGATTCCCAGGTTCCTGGTCTTTAGGGATTAGCCACCCTCGTGCTCCCTGGCAGCCTCCTGCTAAGCCCAAGGCTGTACCCAAATTCCTGAGGGTGCCTGGAGAGCTACTTCCTCCCAAAGTCAGTTGTTGGAGCAAATAATGGATTTGTAGGCTCCAAGGCTAGTGTTAGAGAGGGATTTGGAGTGGATTCAGGGCTTGACAAGGTGTTGGTGCTTCCCATGTGTTCCCAGGGAAAAGGAAAATATTTTCAGATTTCAGCTCCTCAATTTCCCTTTCCATGAACTGCCAAAATCCTTTTGGGCTCTGACCTGGCACATTTGGCATGAAAGTCAAAGCAGGGCCCCTTCTCCTTCAATCCAGGGTGTTATAAATGACAGTTCTCCAATATTCCATTTTAGAGGTTTATTGGAAAATGACAAAATGAGATGAAAAAGAGACAATGCCCACAATCAAACTGCAGCTTTGAGCCCAGGTTTCAGAACCGGGTGAACCACAGACACAGCCTCTATTGCACCGAGTCCCCCACGGTTCACCCCAACCATCTCTGGAAGGCTAGTTTTTATAAGGTTTTTAGGCCTTGAGGCTAGGTTTCTGTCCAGTCTGAATATGCATATCGGATTTCCATCCACCTGGAGTGAGAGTAGAATAGAATTCCGGGAAATCTGGTCACATCTCTGGGATCTGTCCATTAATTATTCCTGAAGTCTTCACCAAACATGTCTATGAATTATTCTTGAAGCTCTCGCCAGACGCCAGAGGAACATGTTTCTGGGTCTGGTCTCAGCGAGTGTCAGAATTCCAGGAAGGTGGAGTGATTGGATTTTCTGAGAGCTGAATCGGTTCTGATGGGCACTAGTGATCATTATCTTTGGAGCTGATTTCTGTTATCTGGCGCCTCCTTGGTAGCAGTCCACCCCTCATTGATATGGAGAATACAGTTCTATTGTTCTATCAAGGGGAGATCGGCAGGCCAGCTGCCTACCCCCCTTGTTGGTTTCTGTACAAGGAGGTACCTTTTAGCACACTATTTCATACAGAGATCGTAAATAAAAAACCTCAAATTAAACCATATATTTATAACAGTAATAAAAACTCGAATTAAACCACATATTTATAACACAGGGCCTGTCCTGGTGGTTTGGGGTTTTTTTCCTTTCAAGCATGGAACCCCTAATAATGGGGTGATGTGGCTTTCCCTTCTTCCCTGCCATTCATTTCTTGCATCCCTGGAGTTCATCCCAAATCCAGACAATTGTATTTCCAGGGTAAATAATTTCTCTGACAATGATTTTTCAGCTTCTTGGGCTGACTTGCTATTTTATTTTTCAGCTCCAAGTTCTGCCTAAATACTTTCCCTTGCTGAAAATGTGCCTTCAGAGCAGGAAGGAACTTTGCGAAAATTTATGGCCCCTTTAACCTCATTATGGGACTATTTGTAACAATCAGCTTCAGTTCCACTTGAGATAGTAAAATTTCTGTAAGCCCTTATTTGCCCCAGGCTGGAAGGTATCAGCTACTGAAAAGCAATTAAATGAAGGAATTTATCCACATAAAACATTGCAAATGTGCTGTTAAAAGCTGGATCCTGTCTTGAGTTTTTAATGCAGGAGTCTAAGGATGTGGAGTTGGGAGAAAAATGGAGGTGGAGAAGAAATAGAAGAAAATGTTAATTGTAAAAAATACCAAAACCAACAAAATAATCACAAAACCCCTCCCCTATTTGAAGTAGTTTTAAATGAACTTTTAATGTTTTCTAGCTGAAATGAAAAGGTGTAGGGAAAGAGAAGTTGTTATTGAGATTTGATAGGAGGAAAAGATATTTTATTGAAACAAAGAACCTGATGAAATTTTGATACAAAGCACTTTCACCACTTTTGGTCTGACACTTTTCCATTCAACCTGAAATTATTTTAGCAGTAAATACAAACCTGGGGGGTTTAAGGAAAGATTTCCCTCAAGTGCTTCATTTTTTCCCTTTCTCCTTCTTCTCTGCAGCTGCTGGTTTATCTTTAATTAAAAATAGATTTATTGGGGTGCTGATAATGGGATCCTTTCCAATCCAGAAGAGTCCATGACACAATTAATTTCCCAGAGTTTATCTGGGACATCCAATGTCATTATCAATGCTTTCAATTTAGAATTAAATAACTTTCCAAATGTTGTGCAAGTGGTGAGGAGACAGTTTTGTTCTGTAAACCTCAAGGGAGAAATAACTTTGCTTGGGCTGATACTTTAACAGGTGTTTTTAATGGGTTGGTTGGGGGGGGGGGTTTTGTACTTTTAACCACTTCAGATGTGTCTGCTTTGAAGGTCAGAGTTTCTGTTGGAAATTGAATGATTTTCAGGCTGTGTCTGCCAGGGATGTTCCTGATTTACTGTGGAATTATGAAGATAGCAAAAGTTCAGCCCTTTCATGTCCATAAACTATTTATAATTGTTTGAAAAATCTGTTATAACGACCAAGGGAAATTTGGTTCCCTTTGAGGGCAAGGACAGTCTGGATAAAGGGATTAATGAGGAGAATCACTAAAAACAGCACCTGTATTTTTAGGGTCTCACACTAATTCCCAGAATTTCTGCCTCTGGGGTTGTGGGTCTGCTGTCTCAGTGCCAAGGGGTGACTCTGAATTGCAGTTTTGAAACAATTTGATAACCGTGAGCAATTTCTCATGGCAAGGAGGGAAAGTGGTGGGAGGTAAGATGGAAAATGGGCCCAGCTGGGGTTTGTTCCACGCCTGAGCCTCATCCTCAGGTCAGAACCAGGATGGGGACAGCAGGAGGAGTTTGTGTGATGAGTGGTTTAATAATTGGATTTAGGGTAGCTCTGGGTGGGTTTTTGTACTCTGACCATCTTCCTGTGCATTCTCTTGGTGCCATTTGAGGAGGGGGTTTGCTCCACATCCTGAGGAAGTACAGCAGTGTTGTTGGGGAAAATTTTTCTTTCTGTAGGGATATTTTAGAGCTTATTTGGACAGTCTGAGTTGCTTGGAGCAATAAATCCTCACCAAACACTGGTGCCAGGGAGTAGCTGATGTTACAGGATGAGCTGAAGGGGTTGCACAGCAGAGCTGTTCTCACCCCCACTTTGAGCTGCTTAAAAGTTCCTTTTCTTGCCTGGAGTGTTTTCTTCTGGATGTGGGATGGCAGCAGGTGCTTCAGCACTGCTTCCACAAGGTAATTGTGGGAAGAATGGAAAACAAACTCCTGAAAATAAAACTTCGGCAGGCTGAAAGTGTTGGGTGTGTCCAGCCTGGAGGAGAGAAGCTCCAGGGAGATCTTAGAGCCCCTTCCAGTGCCTAAAAGAGCTCCAAGAGAGCTGGAGAAGGACTTGGGACAAAGGATGGAGGGACAGGACAAAGACGAATAGCTCTAAGCTGAAGAAGGAAAGGCTTAGACAAGATATTGGGAAGGAATTCCTGGCTGTGAGGGTGGGGAGGCCCTGGTGAGATAAACAAGGTAATTTTGTTGCAAATGAAGTCATTGTTAGTCCAGTGCTCCTTGTTAAATGTTGACCCCCACCCTGTTAATCACCTCTTTTGTTCCCTTTCTGCTGCACCTTCGAGCCGAGCCCCCTGGCTACCCCAACACCCAACATAGCAACCAAAAAAAAAGCCGGGGAGGGGAGATCCAGCAGACATGCAAATAGAAGTGATGCAGTGCCAGCTGGGAGAAGAAATTATTGCTCTGGACCAGAAAAACTTTATTAGACTGAACCACCAAGACACATGGATGGACCATGCAAGGAGTGAGACTGCCTCCTCCCAAGGTTGAGCGGTTTTCACCCCTCACCCTGACTCTCAGAGACGTTGCCCAGAGAGGGACCCCCTGGAATCTCAGAGCCAACCAAGTCTTCGGGACTGGTGGTGAGGACCTTGAGCCCAACCCTGCCTGCACTCCAGTGAGTGAGGCTGCTGCACACCTCCCCCCTCCGAGTTGCTTCTGAGAGCAGCCTGCAACCCTGTGGATGAAGCTGTTGCACACCTCCTCCTCCGAGATGCTTCTGGGAGCAGCGGCGGCGTGCACTCGACCCGTCAGGCCCCCACCCTGAGAGCTGATCACAATAAAGGCTTTGAAAAGGAGAAAATCTCCTGCCCTGTTTATTACACTGGCACAGGTTGCCCAGGGCAGATGTAGCTGCCCCTGGATCCCTGGAAGTGTCCAAGACCAGATGGATGGGACTTGGAGCAATCTGGGATAGTGGAAGGTGTCCCTGCCCATGGCAGGGAGTGGCACTGGAGGAGCTTTGAGGTCCCTTCAACCCAAACCATTCCAGGATTCTCTAATTTTAATCCTTTCCTTCGCAGTGGCTTGGAAGAGATAAAGGAAAGATTTATTCCCCTGTGCCTAAATCTCTCCCTTTCCCTTAGAAAAATGCAATCCATTCCTTATTTTCCCCCTTTAATTAATTTCTGCCCTTATCCCTGACATTGCTGAATTTCCTCCTGGGGCTGCGCCTGTTTGAATCCCAGTGGGATTTGTGCAGGATGGGGCTTCCCCTTAGCAGATAACACAGATCTGGGCTCTGTCTGACACTCAGGCTGCAGCTCAGGGCACTGCAGAGGCAAAAGCCACTCCAGACACGGGAATAACAAACCTTTCATCAAAGGAATCTGTCAGTGCTGGAATAAAGATGTCCCAGGGGAACAGGACCCTCAAAGCAGCTGGAGAGGGAGAAACGTAAATAAATGGCAGAGGATTTGCAGCCAGGCTGCCTTGGATAAGCAGCTTTTGGATGAGCTGGTTTTGAGGAGCCCTCAGGAATTTTTTTTCCTTATCTTCCCTCTACCTACAGGGCTCACTGAGATAGACAAGGCAATTTTGTTGCAAATGAAGTCTTTGTTAGTTCAATGCTCCATGTTAAATGTTCACACCCCACCCCACCCCCCCCCCCCCGTTAATCACCTCCTTTGTTCCCTTTCTGTTGCACCCTCAGCCCTTGACTTAGCAACCAAAAACCAGGGAAGGGGAGAACCAGCAGACATGCAAATAGAGGTGATGCAGTGCCAGCTGGGAGAAGAAATTAAGAAAAGACTGCTCCGAAATTAGAAAAACTTTATTAGACCGAACCACCAAAACACATGGATAGACCAGGCAAAGAGTAAGACTACCCACTCCCAAGGTTGAGCGGTTTTCACCCCCTCACCCTAACTCTCAAAGACATTGCCCAGAGAGGGACACCTCGACTTTCAGAGTCAAGCAAGCCTTCGGGATCTATCGTGAGGACCGAGCACTCGGCTCTGCCTGCACTCCAGCGGAGGAAACTGCTGTACACCTCCTCCTCTGAGTTGCTTCTGGGAGCAACGGCGGCGTGCACTGCGGTGTGCACTCGACCCGTCGGGCCCCCACCCTGAGCTGATCATAATAAAGGCTTTTAAAAGGAGAAAATCTCCTGCCATGTTTATTACACTCATGTAGATGCTGTTCCTGCAAAATACCCTCAGTTTTTTTTTCTGTCGGGGGATGAATTTACAGAAGGCAGCTCTTTCTGCTATGTTTTCCTGGTTCCTGTGAGCTCCACGGAGGTGTTTTGTGTTCCACAGCTGCCCTCTGGTGCTCTCTAAACCCCGAGCAGGTCCCTGGGTGTCACTTAGGAAATTTTCATAGGGATTGCATATCCTGCAGCTACTGAGGGCTTGCTTCATGTTACTTCTCTTGTGCCATTGCTGCATTTGAAAGTATAATTTAGGACTTTAATGAACAAGCTTGTCCTAGGGTGACTTTATGATGCTTGTATCCCCAAACATCTGTTCTGTGTGTGCTGTATATTGTGTTCTGTACCTTTAAGACTGGTTCTGAGAGTGAAGCAGGGAGAAGAAGCACCGAGTTTGTTTTGAGAAAACTGCCTGACTCCTACACATTCCTTCTCCAGAGTGTGTGTTCGTCTGAAGCACAGACCGGCAACAGGACAGAGATTTGTTTTGCTTTTAGTTAGTTTAGTTAGCTGAGGCAGAGAAGCTTCTTGGACTGTTTTTTTTTTTTTTCCTTTTTCTTGGGACTGTTGAAACCTGCTCAGGACTAAAAAACCTAGAGAGACACCGAGAGCTCGCACCTGCAGCCCACCGGGGCTTGGACCTCTGGAGGGACTGATAAGACTGAGTGAGCTGAACTACACCCACGGCAAGGATTTTTTCAAGTTTGCCATCTCTCTTTGGAGCGGCAAGAGGTTTTATTGTTTCATATTATTCATTCTTTATGCTTGTGGGCACTTTGTTAAATAGTTTTTTCCACTTTTTCCAAAGAAGTTCTTTCCTGGACCTGTTGAGGGAGGGGCCGTTTGGGTTTGCTTCCCAGAGGGACTCTATTCAGGGGGTTTTCTCCCAGATTTGCCCTAAACCAGGACAAACCCCTAATAAAGACACCATTTTGTTATAACAGATTTTTTTTCCCTAAAATGTGGTTTCTTACAACTAGATTTGTGTTCTTCACTAAATGCTTCACTGTTTCTGCACCCCTTTCCTTCTGATTTAACATTTCTTGTTATCTTTTTTATATATATAACACTTTTGTGGTGCACTGAACTTCACACAGGAAAAAAACCCACAAGAAGTGGCTCTTTTCTTTAATTATGCAGCAATTAAAACTATGTTCCCTTGAGTGGGATGATGCTTTTGGTCCAGAAAGCCAAGCAATCAAATTAAGGAATTTGAGAGCACCTTGGATTTGCCCTTTCAAGGTGACTGAAATGAGAGGCAAAAAGCCTGTGAAATTCAAGGCTTAAAAGTGAGATTTTTTTTTTTGTCCCTGACTGCACATATTCACCAAACTGTGAAAAAATAATGTTTTCTAGGAGAAGAGTGGGAAAAGAATCTCTGTAAGGAGCAGCATATTCCTACTTTTCTAAGCCCCAGAGAACTGATGGTGTGGATGGAATTATTTATCACTGAAGAAAGCTCTCCTTGTGCTCAGAACCCAAATCACTACATGGATAAAATTGAGGAGCATCCTTTGACACCTTCAGGGGTCAGACTTTTACAAAAAATGCCTTAAAAAAGGAAAGGTCAGCTGAGTTTTGAGCGCTGTCCTTTGGGAAAGGGAGAAGAGATTTGTGCCTGCCTTGGGAAGAGTCCTGAAAACCCCAGGATGTTGGAATCCAGGTCTCAGCACAGCACTTTCCACCCTGAAAAGGTTAATTAATGAGGCCCAAGTTCTAATGACAGTGAGGGCAGAGCTACCAGTCTCTCCCAGCCTGTGGAGTTTATTGACGAAGAATTCCTGCAACAGGAGGAGCAGGACAGGGGACAAGGCACTTGTGGCTGCTGGGAATTGAGGCAAACAAAGCCCCAGTGCTCCCAGGGAGCCCTGGCCACCTTCCAGGCCCGGGTGGGGAAAAATATCGATTGAAACTTGCCAAAACCTCCTTTCTGGCATTGCTAAAAGGGGTCTCAAACAGTCCTGGTTTCTAAGGTTTAATGTTATGAAACTTCTTGGAGTCTGAGCCCAGACTATCAGGCCCCTTTGAGTTTCCTCAGGACTCTGGCCCGATGGCGACTTAATGGAGAGAGACATCTTTGATCTGTTGTCCGAAAAGTAAATTTAATAATACAAAAAATAACAAACAATAAGCCATCCACTGTATTGGAGCAAACTGGACAAAGTAGTAACAAGGGGCAAAAGGCACAAGGCCAAAGGCGGAGTCTAGGGTCAGACAGGGGTACTTATGCACCCTGGTGTGGGTGGGGAGTTAAGGTGTGGTCTGAGGGAAGGGTCCAATAGGGGTCAAAGATTAGGAATATTAAAATTCTTGCACCAAAAATCAACCTATGATAACACAGAGAACTGAGAACTTTCTGGTAACCATTTGCATAGAGAGCATGTCAATAAGCCTTTTGCTTATGGCACTGAGAACGGAGTTTCTCAAGGCATTTTTCCAGGGTTCTCTTCTTTCCTGGGAAAACTGCCCTCTACAATGTTAATTTCTTGTTTCAGTCTATAATCTGTGAATTAAATATTATGCACTTTAGAGAATAGGAGTTTGATTTGCAGCAAAGCACAGAACATATCCCTGAAAAATCCCTACTTTTCCAAGTCTAGGACTGGTACACCCCTCACCTGCAGACTGCAGCACACACAGGAGGGAGGGGGGAAATCAGAATCTCTAAGTAGTGGAATTATGACTTGTCACCTCCTGAAGCTTTGCTGAACAGAAAGCAGGAAAAAATCCCTGGAGAGGGGACTGGCAGGAGCTGGAGTTAGGGAGCAGCCCTTTCTCCCTGGAAACACCTCCCTGGATGTTGCTGAGCCTCAGAGAGCTGCAGGGAGATGAGGTTTGGGTGGGAGTGGGGTGTCAGTCACTCACCCATCCTTGGTTGTCAGAGCTCTCCTGATGGATCCAGGAGATCTGGATGCTGATGGATCCTGAGGAGTTTGGAGCTGGGACAGGGGCTGTGGGGCTGCACAGCAACCAGGCCCAGAAAGTCTCCAGGAAAAGGATTATGCAGAAAATGGGATCTGAGGATGCTGCCTAGCAAAGGAGCTGCCTGTGCCTTGAGCGATTTCAGAGCAACTCAGAGTAAACCAGCAGTTGCCTTCCCCAGCAATCTGCTCTGTGAAGTCAGTCTCAGTCAGTTTAATGAGGAGGGGTGTTGTAAACTTGTAGTAGCAGCAGCTCAGAAGTGTTCTGCTCAGCAGAGCTGTGCCAGGCTCTCACTGTGCCTTGTGCCTGGCAATTATTTAGGAATCGTGTCTGTGACAAGCAGTGGTGGGAGGTTTTTGCCTGCCCCCTTAGCCCAATATCCCACCAAAAGCAGCAGTACTTTGTTGAGTTTTTGGCACAGGCACTGCTGTGTTTTTAATTCCTGCCTCATTCCTCCAGCACAGTCATTTCTGCAGCAGGGAACAGGATGGACTGGTGGGGTGTGGGTGCTTTCTGGTCTGAGAAACGTATGTGTAGAAGGTGATATCATTAGTGATTCTGGACCTCGGAGCCTCTGCCCTTTGCTTGGTGCCTGGGAGAGGCAGTTTGAGCATGTGATAGATGGGCTGACTGTGGCAAAGTGACTCATGCTGGTTTAACTTATTTTGCATTTTATGCTTTGTTTAGGGTTTTTCTTCCCTATCTGTCCTACATCACCTTCCTCTTCTGCCCTGTTATATTTGCTCTTTAACCAGCTCTGTCCTTCCCTCTAGTTCTTAGAGGCTTCCCTTTGTTTTAGCTCTTTATTTTTACCCCTTCATGTCTTTCCCCCAGTTGTCTGCACATCCTCTTTTCATCTCTATCCATTATTCCTTGCATCCTCCATTCCCTTGGGATCATGGAAGGACTTTGAACTGTCTCCTCTATTTTTTAATTAGGTAAAGCCTTCAGCCCATCTTAGCTGATCCCACCCTCTGATTTTCCCACAGGGTATCACATTTAACTGGTAAAACCATGCTCAGGGAAGGTTGAGGATATGTTTGGGGAGAAGCAGGTGCCAGGCAATATCCAGGTGGATTTCCAGGGGCAGATGAATGCTGGAAAGGCAGAACCATGGCTGCTCATACCTTTAAAAGTGCCCCAAGGCTCCCTGAGCAGGACCTGCCTGGAGTGGGTGACATCCCTGTGCCTCCAGGTCACAAACACAGGTGCCTGATGAACGTGTTCCTTCCTAGGGTCCCAGGAAGTGTTGGAATGACCCTCCAGCCTGATCCTGGCTGATCAGCCCTGCAGTGTCCAAGGAGCACCATCTGCGCAAGGATCCCTGATCACATCCCACTCCCTGTGAGCCTCGTGCCCTTGGATCACAGGTAAGGAAAGGAGCCAGAGCCCCTTGCTGAGCATGCAAAGCCCCCTTTTGGGTGCACTGTGGGGGAGATATGGGACGGATGTGGACTGGAAAGGGACAGGCGGTCCAGAAGAGTGTCGGGATTGTAACGGGAAGGGACAAGGCACATTCCAACCCCAGAGATAAGCTATCTCAAGGACACCAGTTCCTCTCTCTTCTTCACAAACAATACCAGTACTTTTCCATCTCCCCCCAAGGAAATGTAGTAAGACCCCTCTGACGTAGGGAAGGACCAGATAGTATTTAAACTGCATGTTTCAAATAATAAATGCTCTTAACCGTCCACCATACTGGTGTCTGCGTGTTACTAGCCCGAACTCCACACAGAAGCATGTGGCAGTCGTGCCGTATGACCTAAACCCAGGCCACCACGGTTGTGGCAGCAAAAGCAACAACAAACTGGTGCCGACAACCCGGGAAAGAACCTCGGGGGACGGGAAGACGCCTGGAGGGGAAACGGCGGCGGTGGCGGCTGGTTCCGAACCACTGCGGAGGAGACAGGGGGACGCCCCAAGGACCCGTGAACGGCATGCAAGCCCTAACGAAGGTCGTAAGTCTAATGCAGGAGCACTGGGGAATAAGGTGCGATCAAAGGAATTTATATCTTGCTATTGCAAGGCTTTTGGATTTGGGCGCAATACGGCGCCCCGCAGATATTTTAAATTCAGAGGGTTGGGAAAGTTATACTGCTGCACTGGCTGAGGATACAAAAGCCACTGGCAGTGGAAAAAATTTAAAAGCATGGGGAAAAGTAGAGGAAGCGTTGCGGAAAGCAATAGAGGAACAGGAGACGTGGAATGCTGCCAAAACGTGTTTATTTGCCGTTACGCAGCAAAAAGGGGGGGGTTCTGGAGCCGCGGGACTCCCCGGAGATGCCCAGTTTAACGGCGGGAACATGAGGGGGGAGGATGCGTTACACCCCTCCCAGAGCCCATCTCCGGATCTCCCAGACCTTGAGGGGGACTCTCGGACCGTTCCGCAGGACCCACCGGACCCAAAAACCCCCCCAGAACCCCCCGAAAATATTGCGGTTTCCCCCCTACCTCCCCGCCGCTTTTGTCTGCGGGAACCGCCCGCGCCCAATGACGGCGGGCCGCCGCGGTGCGTGCGGGATGGCGGTGGGCCGCCGCGGTGCGCGCGGGATGGCGGCGGGCCGCCGGGACCGGAAACGCCGCCGCGATACGCGCGGGACGGCGGCGGGCTGCCGCGACCGGAAACGCCGCTGCGGCGCGCGCGGGACATATAAACCGCTCCCCGGAGCCGGCGGAGGCGATTGCGAATTGTCCGACCGCCGAACCGATACGGCGGGAGGGGAAGCGGGCGCGGACCGTTTGGGAAGAACTAGCGCAGGAGGCGAGAGGCGCCGAAAGGAAAGCTAGAGCCGCGGCGGAGCGGGCAGACCCCCCACCCTACCCCGAACATGGCGATCGCGATCCGGAGCGGGGGCGGGGCGGCTGGCCGCATGGCGCTGAAAACCCGAAAGTGCGAACCCCCGCTGGCGCAGGAGACTAGCGGAAGTCCGGACCCGCCAGTCTTTACAGCGCACGCGCGGGGCAGCGAGGGGGGGCGAACACGCGACCGGAAACCGCTCCCAGAGCGGCCGTGCGGGGGAGAGGCCCCCCCTTGGGGGCGGTGCGGCGAGCCCAGGGGGTGGGAATGGGACCGCCCCCAAGAGGCGTGGCGGCGCCACCCCCGGGAGGAGGGGAGAGGCTGGACTCGGGAGGCGGAACGGGGCCGAACCCGAGGGGAAGACCGAGCCCACCCCCGGAAGGCGGAGCGGGGGCGGAGCCCAAGAAAAAGGCATAGCAAACCGGAAGTGTACCAGCAGTCTGCTTCCGACTCTGAACAGAGTAACTCCGCGGCTAGCTCTATAGAGAGCTGGGACTCCGATACGGATTCAGAAACGGAGACAACAGAATTTATGGGGTTTCTACCGAAACCGAGCAAAGTTTTCAATAATGTAGGGGAACAAACACAGTACAAACTCACTGATTGGGGCAAAATAAAGGTGGCGTGTGCCGAGTGGAAACCAGCGGCCACCATAAACGCCTTCCCCGTGCGAGTTACCGGCTCGCGGCAGAATCAAAGGCGAACCTACACCCCGCTAAATACAAAGGAGGTACAAGTGGTGGTGAAGGCGATTCAGGAAAAGGGGATTGGCTCAGCCGTGGTGTCCACATTAGTAGATGGTCTTTTTAGTAATGATGATATGCTGCCTTTTGATATCTCGCAGGTAACCCGTATGCTTTTTGATGCGGCAGGGCTGATTGTATTTCAGCAGGAATGGTCAGATCATTGCACAGCTGCTTTAGCCCAAGCCTCAGGGCAGGGACAGCCTCTCCATGGCTCCACCCTGTCCAGGTTGCTAGGCAAACATGACGATGTGGCTACACCACAGAATCCGTCATTCACATCAACAGCCACAACCCAGTCAAAGGTTACTTCCAGATCGGCAACGACAAGGCGGACGCTGCAGCGAAAGGTGTCTGGACGTTGCAAGAAGCTCGCCAACTACACGAATCCCTCCACATCGGACCCAAAGCACTGGCAAAGAGATGCGGAATCACCACGGCGGATGCCAAACATGTAGTGGCTACCTGTCCTCACTGCCAGAAGTCACCCCTGTGGACCAGTGGGGTCAACCCGAGAGGCCTCAAGCCCTCAGAAATCTGGCAGTCAGATTTCACCTTGTGTCAACTGTTGAAGCCTCGAGCATGGCTTGCAGTAACAGTGGACACATTCAGTGGAATGATCATAGCCACACAGCATCACAAAGCTAACTCTAAAGCCACAATTCAGCACTGGCTGACAGCCATGGCATGGCTTGGCATTCCCAAGCAGATTAAAACAGATAACGGTTCCAATTTCATTTCTAAACCAGTGCAGGAATTTGCCTCAAAATGGGGGATCACATTAGTACAAGGCATTCCATATAACAGTACCGGGCAAGCTATAGTTGAGCGGGCAAACCAAACCCTGAAAACCAAGATAGAGGTGTTGGCAAAAGCAGAAGGCTTTACCAACTCCATCCCCTCAGGAGAGCAGACACGTATATTGGCAACCGCGCTGATAGCATTGAATCAATTCCCTAGAGGAAATGAAGCAAACAGTCCCGTTCAAAAACACTGGGCCTCCAGAGCACTAGAGGAGGGCCCGCAGGTTGTAATTAAGAATGAGCTGGGTGAGTGGGAACGGGGCTGGAGATTGATGCTGGCAGGGCGAGGGTATGCAGCTGTCAGAAAGGACGGGAAAACCAGGTGGTGTCCTCTCAAATCAATCAAACCTGATCTTCACAATGAGCAGGATGAGACTAATGAGAACTGTGAGTTTCTGTTTACAGGACATGCTGGTGGGGCGACCACGTAATGCATACATGCCCCTCCCAGAGGAACGAGACACACCACCAAACCGTCAGACAGCAGCAGAGAAACCCACGCGGGTGAGACCCAAGCATCAACGATATGTCTGTGTGATTTTGTTGTTGGGGCTTATTGCCAGAGGACAAGCCAGCCCAGATTACTACCCACATCAGCCGTTCAGGTGGGTCATGAGACACCTTACCAGCGATAAGGTGCTCAGAGACATCACCACACCAAACACTCCATCCTTCGTGCTTCGTATTACCGATCTATTTCCAGGACGACCAAAGATAAATTCCTACTCATCACATGTGTACCTATCCTACTGGTGCCCAGCTTCAAACCCAGGGAAAGGTTATTGTAATTACCCTGGGTGGGGATACTGTGGGTACTGGGGCTGTGAAACCATAGTCACAGATGCCAGGCCATCAGGACCTGGATGGGACCCACCAGAGCCCGACAAGTTCCTGCAGGTCACCTGGGCACCCGCAGGTTGCAAAACACCTCTCTTTGTACATGGAAATCCCTATCGAAACAGTTATAAAATCCCTAGATTTCAAAAATGTATATACTATAACATGACAGTCTTGCAGCCCAATCATCCTGGTTGGACAGTGGGTAAAGCATGGACAGTGGTCCTTCAAGGGTCAAAAGAGTGGGTGAATGTGCGAATTACCAGGTTCCAGCCGTCAACACCCTGAGCGGTGGGACCCAACAAGGTGATTAAAAGCACACAGACAGAGAAAAACATAACTTACCCCAAAATCCTACCCGCAAGTGTCACCAAAGTCCCAACCAGCGATGAGAAAGCTTTCCAGATAGGCCGATCAACCAGGTCAGACCCAAACCCGATCCTTCGTACCAGGTCAGACCCAGACCCAATCCTTCGTATGTTAGATGCTACCTTTCTATCCCTGAATGAATCTAACCCTAACCTAACCAATTCCTGTTGGCTTTGTTATGATGTCCAACCCCCTTTCTATGAAGGAGTTGCTGTAAACACCTCATTCACTTACTCCACAGCTGATGCACCTCATCAGTGCAGATGGGACACACCCCGCAGAGGTATTACCCTGAGTCAAGTCTCAGGTCGGGGCAGATGTTTTGGTAATGCAGCCCTAGCTAAGCGAAAAGGGAATGTTTGCACCAAAGTTGTAAAGCCCAACAGAAAAAACAACAAGTGGGTAGTTCCATCTGCATCAGCAATGTGGGTTTGTCAGAGATCTGGAGTAAGTCCTTGTGTGTTTCTTCCCAAGTTCAATGATTCTAACGACTTCTGTGTCCAAGTTCTGATTGTTCCTAGGGTCCTGTACCACTCAGACGAAGAGGTATACAACCTTTTCGAAGAACCCAGCCGGCTTCACAAAAGAGAAATATCGCAATGCTGCTCGGCCTGGGAGCAGCCGGAACGGCAACAGGTGTTTCGGCCCTAGCAACACAGCATCAAGGACTGTCTCAGCTGCAAATGCAGCAGGGAGGCCTGTGTGCAGCCCTGAAAGAAGAATGCTGCTTCTACGCGGACCACACCGGAGTCGTCAGAGACTCCATGGCAGAACTCCGAAACAGACTGGCTCAGAGACAGAAAGATAGGGAAGCTCAGCAAGGCTGGTTCGAATCCTGGTTTAACCAATCCCCATGGTTAACCACTTTAATTTCTACTTTGGTAGGCCCATTGGCAATGCTACTTTTAGCTGTTACCTTCGGACCATGCCTGCTGAACAAGATAGTCTCATTTGTTAAAGCTCGCCTAGAACGGACTAACATTCTGTTCCTAGGCCTACATGAAATGCCGTGAATTAATCCAGGAACATTGCCAGTCACAAGCTTCTCCAAACTTGCCTGGCAAAAACTTACTCAGGTTTCCAAACTCCTTCTTCCTTTTGTTAGATACTAACCTTCTACCTCATTTAGTGCCTATATATATATATATATGTATAACTACCTCATTTCTTTTGTGATAGAGGGGGGGGGAGATGTGGGGGAGATATGGGACGGATGTGGACTGGAAAGGGACAGGCGGTCCGGAAGAGTGTCGGGATTGTAACGGGAAGGGACAAGGCACATTCCAACCCCAGAGATAAGCTATCTCAAGGACACCAGTTCCTCTCTCTCCTTCACAAACAATACCAGTACTTTTCCATCTCCCCCCAAGGAAATGTAGTAAGACCCCTCTGACGTAGGGAAGGACCAGATAGTATTTAAACTGCATGTTTCAAATAATAAATGCTCTTAACCGTCCACCATACTGGTGTCTGCGTGTTACTAGCCCGAACTCCACACAGAAGCATGTGGCAGTCATGCCGTATGACCTAAACCCAGGCCACCACGGTTGTGGCAGCAAAAGCAACAACAGTGCACCATGTTTGAGTTGTTCATGGAAGCTGGAAGAAAAGATGGTTCCTGTTCCAGAGTCTTCTCTGAGATGGGATAATTTGCATTTCTGTTTGTTTTGGTGTCTCCTGAGCCATCCCAGAGACAACAGAGAACTGGTAGAAGGACACAGAAGTGTGTTGAGTTATCCCTGAGCCTTGTACCAGGTATTTTAACCTCAGTTCTCACTTGAAATGTGCACCAGAGCATCAAAGCCCAAAGAGAAACACTGAAAGTGCCTAGACATCAAATTTTTGCTATTTTGAAATAATTTCAGAGCTTTTATCTTGAGCTCCAACACCAAATCCAACGTGGCAGTGCTGGTTTGGCATCTTGAGGCCAGGCAGGCTGAAGATGGTGGTTGGATCAGTGGCCACTGAAAGTGACCCAGGGCACAGCTGGATGTTCACAGCCTCCTTCCCACTGCTGGATTTGACTTGAGCTGCCTTTTGGAGGGGAAGAACAACATTGTCACCATTGTGTCCTTTAAAACCTCTGTGCAGCTGCAGGGGTGGTTTGGTGCTCCAGGTGTCCAAAATGCAGGAATCTGCAGACTGGATTTCTGGTTTGCTTGTACAGCTCCGTGTCTGGGGGGTTGTTGTCATTTTAAAGAAAAATTGTCTGTGTCATTTCCATGGTTTGGGAGAAACCCGGAATGTGGGGAAGGGCTGGGGGTGAGCCCTGAGCCAGCACTTCCCTCAAGCCCATGACAGCTCAGGGCCACTCAGCAGAGCTCCCCAAGGCTCTTCCATCCCTCTGGATTTGGGGATGTGTGGATGCTGACAGCCTGGTCAGAGAGAAATTTTTAAGCATCAGACAGCTGTGAGTGCTCCTGTTTTAAGGTCACTAGAATTTGATCTTACCTTTGTTAACTCCTCCCTTGAAAACCCTGCCCCTACAACACCTTATATAACCTCACGATCCTGCCCCTGCTCTCTCTCTTCGTCTTCACCCCCTCCCTGGCCCGGGGTGGGGGGAAATAAATGGATTTCTCGAGCTTAACAAAACAGAGACTTGTCTCGTTTGTTTCCCTGATGGCAACTGTAACCTCCCTGGACACAATGATCACTGTTGCCACATGATGCAACAGACAGCTGCAAGGCCTGTGAGAGAGAAAGTCAAATAAACTTTCCCAGGCACTGCTCTGGGGAGCTGTCCGAAAGCTCAGTGAAAGAATTCAAAACAATCCTTGCACCTGATGTTTGCACTTGTTGTTGATTTGCAAGATGTTTACAAAGGGGTGTAATTTCTAATTAGCCAATGATGGTGAGGGGTGTTAATTAAAGGACCAATCATGTCCAGCTGTATCAAAACAGTCTATAAAAAGGTGTGCTTTCTAATAAACTCTGATATATACTTTCTAAGAAGATTAGAGTCTGTGTCGCTCATTCAGCCACCCCTAACACAACAGTGATATCTGGTGACTCTGACATTTTTTGCAGCCAAGACTGAGAACCGTGGAAACTGACCTGTGCGGCTCTTGAAAAACAGAATTATCCCCGCATCCTCTGTTGAGAGGTACTGATCCCTGTGATCAGGGGTAGTGAACCGGCCACAGAGCTGGTTGGGGTGACACCCTGGCGAAGCTAGAGTCTGTATTCTGGAGCAGACCTCTGCTTAGGCAGGCCGCTGGAAAGGGGTTTTCCAAAATGGGGAACCAATCCTCTACAGAGGAACAGATTGTGCTTTCTGTATGGAAGGACATATTACCGCACATGGGAGTCATTATATCAGACCACTCCCTGCGCATCCTGCTCCACTGGGCAAAGGCTCATGAATTTTCAGTAGACGCTGAGACTGCCTTCAGTCTAGACACTTGGCAGTCACTTGGAGATCAGTTGTGGTGGCAAATCTCCAGCGGGGATAGGGATGAATTAGATCTGGCAGCTACGTGGGGCACTCCCTTTAAAGCGTTACAACAATGGACAGCAGGGGAGGTCAAAATGGATGTAGCAGATTTGGAGGGTGAGGAGGATGATCTTTCTATGGACACTGATCTATTAGAAAGCGGGGTGGCTGAGGAAGATGCCAGCGGCGTTCCTTCGGCTCTGCCTGGACCTCTGAGGGAAACGGAAACTGCTCCTGAATCCTATCCCTTGCTGTGAGATTACGTTCCTCCAAAGTATCCCTCTCCCCACGTTTTTGTAATGCCAAAGTACCCGTCACCCGCAAAACAGCTCACGAAGGTTTCATTAACAAAGCGGCAGCCGGAACTTGCCAAGTGTTCCACTCCCTTCGCCCCCCCCAGCCCCTCCTCTCTCTGCATTGCAAATGGCCATGGAGCAGCCTCCGCTGCAGACAGCTGACGCTGCTGAAGGCGTTGTTCCTCAGCCCCTCTGCTTCCATCTGTGGGGTCAGCGCAAGCGTCTGCAGCGCCTCCTCTCCCTGCTGCATGTGGAACTGCTGGCACCGTGCCTCCTGCTATCTCGGTGTGACCGCCCATGGCGTCCATCATTGCTGCTCTCCCCACCTCGGCGCTTCCAGCCCACCTGCCCACCTCTACTTCTTTCAGGCCGTCCCACGTGCCCTTGCCCTGGGACGCTGACAGTGATACTGATGAAGACTGAAGTGACAGGCTTGCCCCGCAGCGGGGGGTGGCCTGGCAGCTGAGTGCCAGCACTGACGCATTGCGAGATCGCCCCAGAGCCACCTGTGGACACTTCCACCATGTCAAGTGACCGTGCAACCAAAGCACCTGGGATGCTTTTGGGAATTGGTCAAAATGCAAGCTCTGGAAATGGGGAATTGGGACTCACTAGAGAGGATGGGGATGCCCGAGAGTGGGATTATCAAGGTCATAGATGCAGGGGGGAGAGGCACAGGGGAAAGTCAAGTGGTTGTTCCAGCATCTGAAGAAGGTATGCAGGTGGATCAGGAAGTCAGTGTAGCCCCACAAGGGGGTGTCCAAGCCTTCCCTGTGTTTAAGGCTGTTCCAAATATGGGACAAGTCGACAGGCATGATGTAATAGCATGGAAAGTCGTACAGGATTTACAAGATAAAGTAGCAAAATATGGGCTTGGTTCTTCAAAAGTTATGCAAGTTATCAGGGTGCTAAACACTGATCTGCTTGCTCCATTTGATATTAAACATCTGGGTCAAGTGTTGTTCCAACTTGTGCAATTTAGAGTTTTTGAGGACAACTAGAGGCAGATGGCTGATAAGGCTGCAGCAGATAACATGCGATTGCCTCAGGATGATCCCAGATATGCCGTTGGAGTAGATGCTCTTATGGGGAAGAGTATCTTTTCTAATCCTGATGTCCAGGCTATCTGGGACCCTCAGATTCTTGAGCAGGGTCAAAAGATAGGCATTGGGGCACTGTTAAAAACCATAGAAACAGCTTCTCCCAAGCCATGATACATGAAAATAACTCAAGGACTGAAGGAACTATTTCTGCCAATTTTTGAGAGAATTTCAGCAGCCTTAGAAAAGCAGGTTGAGGATGATAACTTGAGACAGATTTTATGTAAACAATTAGCAAAAGATAATGCCAATGATGATTGTAGAAAGATCATAGAGGCTCTTCCAGGGGACCCGACATTAACAGATATGGTTCAAGCATGCTCTAAAGTGGGTTTTATAGACTACAAAATGTCTGCTTTGGCTACTGTTTTACAGCCTGCTTGGACATGCTGCGGGTGTGGACAACAGAGATATGTGAATACTGAGTGCAAGCAAAAACAGGTAAAACAGAAGCAGAAAGAAAATAAGGGTCTTGTGTGCTAAATGTGCAAAGCCAGGTTGTTATGCAAACCAATGTAAGTCTAAATACCATGCCAATGGTCAGCTTTTGGCAAGCTCAGGAAACGGGAGGAAGAGCGCAAAGGGGAACTGCGCTCTGACACAAATAATTCCCCAGGGCATGGTACCAACACAGGCTTACTCAGCCAGTTTAGAGGTAGTACCCAAGGAGCAGCCAGGGTGGATGTACACACTGCAGCAACAGTCATCTTACAATCTTGTCATGTATATAAGGTTCCTCTGGATGCATTTGGACCTTTGGGCCAGGGATTGAGCGCACTGCTTGTGGGAAGATCTAGTGCAACCCTTCAAGGGATCTTTGTGCATCCAGGAGTCATTGATGCTGACTTTACAGGCCAAATTTTTGCCATGGTTTCCACACCCACCCCTCCCCGTCACTATCCCTGAAAGGACTCACATTGCTCAACTTGTGCCTTTTCAGTCATGTGTCCCCAGGACTGACTAGCGGAGTTGTGGGGATGGATCTACAGGATTGCCACAATTTTTCTGGTCTGCAGATATTTCTAATCAGCGACCACAGATGACGTGTACCCTGATTCTACTGGATGCCAGCCCGCCTCATATCTGGCTTTGAGGTTTGATCAACACAGGGGGTGACGTGACAATCATCTCCTTCTCTGCGTGGCCTCCTACATGGCCTTTGGCTCCTATAGGTTCGGCCATCGCAGGGTTGGGAGGAACAACACAGACCTTTGTAAGCCAACGGTCTGTTCTGGTCAAGAACGCAGAGGGACAGACAGCTGCAGTTCGGCCCTATATCACTGCAGCTCCACTCAACCTCTGGGGGAGGGATGTATTAGCAGCCTGGGGGGTATGGATTGAGATGCATTTTTGATGGGGGCCAGTGTGCTGAAGGGCACACAGTATCCCACACTGCATTTGCGGTGGCTAGTAGACAAACCCATCTGGGAAAATCAGTGGCCCCTGACAAAAAAAAAGTTGGTCGCCCTTCGTGAATTGGTTCAGGAACAATTGCAACAGGGACACATTGAGTCTTCTACTAGTCCCTTGAACACTCCTGTTTTTGTAATTAAGAAAAAAATCTGGGAAATGGAGGCTATTACAGGACCTCCGGAAAATCAGTGCAGTGATGGAAAGCATGGGAGCATTGCAGCCTGGTATGCCGTCGCTCACCATGCTCCCTACAGGGTGGGAAATTTTGATCATTGATTTGAAGGATTGTTTTTTCACAATTCCTTTGCATTCTAATGACAAGCCAAATTTTGCTTTTACTGTACCTGCAATTAATAATGCTGAACCTGTGCAGAGGTATCAATGGAAGGTTCTGCCTCAGGGCATGAAGAACAGCCCGACTAGTTGTCAATGGTATGTGGCTCAGGCCTTGTCCGGAGTCTGCGAGCAGTTTCCTGAAACATACTGCTATCATTATATGGATGATATCCTGATGGCGGCATCCACCCAGGATGAGCTTCTGAGGATACAGCCTCAGTTGTTCACTGCTTTGCATTCTCATGGGCTGCAAGTGGCTCCAGAGAAGGTTCAACAGCAACCTCCTTGGAAATATTTAGGAGTCAAAATTTTGAATGAAACCATTCAACATCAAGAGGTGCAATTCATAGATTCTATTAAGACTCTGAATGATGCCCAGAAACTGCTGGGTACCATCAGTTGGTTATGTCCTTACTTGGGGCTAACCACAACACAATTGTCCCCGCTTTTCAACATTTTAAAAAGGGACCATGATTTGAATTCACCTCGGAAATTGACTCCTGAGGCGCGACGAGAGCTAGAGGAAGTCCAACGAGCTATTTCTGCTCATCAGGTTCATCGAGTAGATCCCTCCATTGATATCACTGTTTTCATTACCACTCCAGATTTACATCCTACAGGTATCATTGGCCAATGGAGTGAACAATGGTCCGATCCTTTGCACATCTTGGAATGGGTCTTCTTGCCCCACCAACCAAAAAAGACAGCACCCATGTTGTTTGAATTGATCGTTCATTTGATAATCAAATGCCGTTAACAGTGTTTGCAATTAATGGCAGCTGATCCTGCAAAAATTATTCTTCCAGTACAGCAGGAAGACTTTGAATGGAGCTTTGTTAACAGCGCTCCTTTGCAAAGTGCGCTGCAAAACTTTTCAGGGCAGATTGCTTATCATCTGCCCAGTCATAAGTTATTGCAGTTGGCAAAATGAACCAACTTGTCTTTGCAGCCAAAAAATAGTCGGGTGCTGGTGCAAGGACCCACCAACTTCACTGACTGTTGCAGCCACGGAGGCTGTGAGGCCTCCCTGGCGGTCAGTGGCCTGAGATAAGGAAATGCAATGTCATGATGAGTGGCCAAAAAGAAACCCCTTGGAGCCCCCGGACCTCTCTTATCTCTCTGTAAGACTATAGGCCAAATTGTACCTCAACTCTCCCATTGGTCCACTTTTCAAAACCCCTCTACCCTATATAAACCCCAAATATTGCCCTGTTAAGGAGAAGAGCTGTCACTGCAACCCTTTGAGGAGGATGCCAAAATAAAGAACATCATCTGAGGAACTGCATACGGCCTTCTCCTCTCTCTCCCTGTGTCTGCCAGGGCACTTAGCAAGCAAGAGCTGAATTACACTGCTAAGAGCTGATATTCACTACTAAGAGCTGAATTCACTGATAGTTGCTTGCTAAGTTTGCCTGAGGCTGGATACCTCGCCTGAGCTTCGGGTCGGGTGATTCCTAACGGTGTCATTCTGTCCGGGACTTGTGGCCAGGATCAGACCCTCCTAGAGGTAATCAAAAAGCCTCGATAAAAACTGACGGCTCAGGAAAAACAGGGAAAGCCATTTTACTTGGAAGGATGAATCTGAGTGGCAGGTGCTAGAAGGCCACGAATCAGACTTGGCCCGGTTGGTTGAATTGAGGGCTGTTGCCATGGCATTCCAGTGATTTCCTCAGGTACCTCTGAATTTAGTCACTGATTCTGCTTATGTAGCAGACATAACCCAACATTTGGATTGTTCACTTCTGAAAGAAGTCAATAGTGCAGCTTTGTTTCAGCTATTGAAAACTTTGTGGTGTGCAATTCAGGCCCAAGTTCATCCATATTACATCCTGCACATTCGGAGTCACACCAATTTACCAGGTTTCATAACAGAAGGCAATGCCAGGGCTGACAGGTTAGCTAACCCTGCGTGGGTAGCACCTCAGCCTGACAAAATTGCGCAAGCCAAAGCGTTGCATGATTTTTTCCATCAAAGTGCACATACTCTGCAGAAGCAGTTTCAGTTAACGCCAGCTGAGCCTCGTGACATTGTCAGTTCTTGTGCTGACTGTCACAGACTTGCTGCACCTTTACCAGCGGGGGTAAACCCCAGAGGCCTAAAAGCCTCACAGCTTTGGCAAACGGATGTCACTCATACTGCCGAATTTGGCCAACTTAAGTATGTGCATGTGTCTATTGACACTTTCTCCTCTGCTATGTGGGCATCTGCTCATACTGGAGAAAAGGGTCGTGATGTTATTGCCCATTGGAGGATGGCTTTTGAGATCTTAGGTATACCTTCTTCTGTGAAAACTGATAATGGTCCCGCCTACGTCTCGCAGAAGACGCGGCAGTTTTTACATTTATGGGGAGTGTCGCACAAATTTGGTATTCCACATTCTCCAACTGGTCAAGCTATTGATGAACGTGCACATGGCAATTTAAAGCGTGTTCTGGAAAAAACAAAAAGGGGGAATGCCTGGAGAAACCCCGCACAGTCGATTGGAAAAGGCTCTATATACAATTAATCACCTTACAGTGCCACAAAATTCAAACAATCCTGTCATTTTGACTCACTTTCTTTTGTTGCAGTCTTCAGGCGAGACACACCTGCCTCAAGCAAAAGTCTGGGTACGGGATCTAACCACTAATAAGTGGAAGGGCCCATGTGAGCTTATCACTTGGGGTCGTGGGTATGCATGCGTTTCCACAGATAATGGGGGTACGGTGGATACCTGCAAAAGGTGCGTTTGTCCTGACTTGCGACACCGAAAGCAGAATGAGGTCAACAGGCAACCTTCGAATGATGATCAGGATGCCGATCATCAGTCAGACAGTCCTTCTACAAGTAGAGAATGAGCATTCTATCTTTTCTTTTGTTTCTGGAGTAGCGAGTGTTGACAAGTTAGACTGCCAGTTCTTTGAGCAGACTAATGATGTTTTGTTTACTGTGTTAGAATTAGTAACTGACTCCTTGCAAGAATGAACAGCAAGACTTGATGTTGGTGCATGGACGTGATTGTGAAGAATTCGATGGCATGTGCCAGAGAATCTCCGTGACCACTCTAAGTCAGTGTCTGATTGAGGTTCTGTTTAGTAACTGGCGAATTACTAAAGGGACCCCTTGTGCTGTGTTTGTTCTCCTTTCTGCAAAGGGCCCTGCAGGGGATCACAAATGCTGCCTTTTGCTTTAAAACAAAAAGGGGGAATTGTGGATGCTGACAGCGTGGTCAGAGAGAAATTTTCAAGCATCATACAGCAGCAAGGCCTGTGAGAGAGAAAGTCAAATAAACTTTCCCAGGCACTGCTCTGGGGAGCTGTCCGAAAGCTCAGTGAAAGAATTCAAAACAATCCTTGCACCTGATGTTTGCACTTGTTGTTGATTTGCAAGATGTTTACAAAGGGGTGTAATTTCTAATTAGCCAATGATGGTGAGGGGTGTTAATTAAAGGACCAATCATGTCCAGCTGTATCAAAACAGTCTATAAAAAGGTGTGCTTTCTAATAAACTCTGATATATACTTTCTAAGAAGATTAGAGTCTGTGTCGCTCATTCAGCCGCCCCTAACACAACAGCGACAGGGATGGCTTCAGGAGGGTCTGCACAGCCTCTGAAGGCTGTCCTGGGGTCACATCTGTCCTTTGGCACAGCTCTGAGCTGAGACCACTGCTGGGCAATGAATTTGGGCAGCCATGTGGGTTGGCTTTCTTCTTTTCTGTGTATTTCTAAACAATCAGTACAAATTCCAGTCCTCCAATCAACAGAGAAAATCTAGATTATTTAAAGGGAAATCAGGTTTTTGTCAGCAATCTGCCCTGGTCTTTCCTCTGTCCATCAGTGTGACTACAAAAAATAACTGCTTTAACATCAGGGGCTACAGCAGCGAAGATTAATTAAAAGTATTTCTGCAAGATTCCCTTGAAAATAAATCCTCATTTGCTCTCTTGCCCTTCATCTTCACCAGAAAGATTTCCATTTCTCCTCTTGCATTCGGAAGCCCAAGTGTTAAGTGATGTGTGGATATACAGGCAGTGGGAGCAGACCAAGAATTTGCAGCTCCTAAAAGGATTTTCACATTGGATTTTCACCTTAAAAGGGTTTTTACTTTTAGCTCAAGCTTAAAAAGTTGTTCTTGGATGTTCAACAGCAGCTTTGTTGCAGAAGTCAGTAATCAGGTATTTAAATAATGCCCTTTCCCTTTTGCCAATTTTTCCTGCTTAAAAAGAGTTGCTATGGGAATTCCAACTTGCCATAGGATTAGAGTTTGACTATGAATCAAGAAACAAAGGGAACTGGATGAAAAGTCTTTTTTTATCTGAATACACATCTTCAGCAGTGATCACTTGTAATCAAAATTTCTCCCCTGATTTCCTGCTGGAGACACCAGGCTGGCTGCAGGACAAGCAGAGCTCACATAAGTGATTTTTGGTCGCTATGGAGTTGGGAATAAAAAGCCTTTTTCTTAGGATGGTCTCCAAAACACCACTAGGGCTTGCTGGCTAACACACAGTTCAACCCCTGAATTATTTGCATCTCTTTGTGTTTCAATTTATCCTGGGTTTTCTTAGTTAAAATGTTGATTTCCATGTGGGCATGGAGCTTCCTTCCTTTTTCAGGATCAGAAATCTGCACTTGCCACCAGCTTTCTTTTTCTAAAGAATTAAGTGGCAGCCTCTGAGCTCACTTTTTTTTAGCCAATGTGAAATGTTGGGATGCTGAGCTCCAGTGTTACAAAAATACCTGGGCAGGTGGAGGTTTTAGAAGAACAAAATGATGAAAAAATAGTGAAATAACTGAGGTGGGAGGATTTTTTTTCCCTGGTGTGAGACTGCAGTTGGGCTCTGCTGTTCCATGCAGACCAAGATGTGACCTTGAGCTGCCCAATCTTCCTGGATGTGATAAACCCCCCTTGAGTCTGGCTTAGAGGGTGTTACAAAGCTGAGCCACAGCTTTCACCAGCTCCAGGAGGTGCCTGCAGGCTTCTCCCAGAGCCCAAAAATGAGCTGAATTCTTCCTGGGAATGCATCCTTCAAACTGGGACAGGCTCAGCTCATCCAGTGCGTTTCACTGATCCAGACAGACACCAGGCTCTGGCTCTAGGCTTTATCCAGAGCCTATTGCAAAAAGGGAAAAAGGGGAGGAAAAAAAAGGAGTAAAAATATGCTTGATATGTTTTCCTAAGAGAGTGCTGTGGAATAGGATCTTTCACTTCAAACCCTGCAAGGAAAGGAAGTAAATCTGATCCCTGCTCCTTGCCTAGAGCCCTTAGGTTGCTTTCTGGAGCAGTCAAGTGAGACAAAGCCAGGAAAAATAGATCCTGTTGAAGCCATTGGTCTCCCTCTGTTCCAGCTGCAAGTACCTGTTCAGCCCCAGCAGAGATTTTCCTGCTGGAGCTGTGAAACTGAGCTGGTTTTATGGGGAGGTGCTTTAAATCTCCCATGTTATCCATTTCCCCCCTGAAATACTGAGCAGAAGAGCAAAGGGAAAGAGCAGCCCAGGAGAGGTGTGAAAATCCTGCTGCTGGAAAAGTCCCTGTTTGCTCCCAGCCCGCATGGTGCTGACTGGGATTTCCTGTTTGGAGCAGGGAGAGAGCTCTGGGGGTGATCTCTGTTACCAGCTAAAGGTCATCTGTAAGGATGAGACAGCACTCAAGGAGCTCTGCAGGAGTCAGGGAGAGTGCACAGGCTACTGCCTCCGTGGTGGGAAGCATTAGGCACATCCATATGGAGCAGAGGATGTGTTCCCCTTATAGGATCCCAGGATGACTGGGGATTAATGGGGCCTTAAAGCCCATCCCGTTCCATGGGCAGGGACACCTTCCACAGCCCAGGCTGTTCCAAGACCTGTCCAACCTGGCTCCTGTAAAGCATCCAGGGAGCACCTTTGGCTGGGATTGGGGTTTTAACAACTCTTATTTCCCAAACAACTCCTGTCAGAGTGGAAACTCTTGGATTCTCCCTTAATACAGAGATGGAAAGATTGCATAGAGCTGCTTCTGAGAGCTCCCACATGTGAGATGAGATCCTGAACTCAAGGGTAATTCCAGCTCTGGTCCACTCCACATACCACAAGTTTCTCTGCCTAATCAGAATTTTTTCCATCTCTCTGCAATTTAGATCCACTCGTAGCATTCCCCTTGTACCAAGATGTCCTTTTTGAGCCGTGGTACTTCAGTGTGTCCTTTCCTGTGAGAATTCCCATAGCTGTCTGTCCTGCAGCTCATTTTTCTGGGGCCAGGCTCCATGGAATCCCTGCCAATTCTAATCTGCAGCTCAAGTGACTTGGCACCCAATTCCCACAAAGCCCTTTGGCATCCTACACCTCCATACACATCCCAAATACTCATATTTATCTTTCTCCGATTAGGGCTCATCTGTTGGGGAGTTTCTGCAGATGTTTATTTAAACCATGCTAGATGAAGGGAAGGAAGGAGAGAGACTCCTGAGGAGGGAGATGTTTCACAGCATCCTTTACTCTGCAGCAACTCCGATGCCAGGAAAACATGTCCATTGCTCATAATTCTTTATGTCTCATTTGTTCTTCCCTCCTACTCCCCCCTCCAAAAAAAAACCCAAACAGGAATTCTCTGCTTCCTTCCTTCCTAATTAAATCTCCCTGCCCATAATCAAGGAGGTCTATCCATGTGGTCAAATGATGGTTGGATTGGCTCAGCAGGAAATTTGGTAGGAAAATACAGCTTCAGCAGTTTAGCAGGGTTTATTTTTAGAGCCCATGTGCTCGTTGAACTCCGGGATGCAAAGTGCCAGACTCCCATTGTTGTCAGATGGCTCCTGTCCTACCAGGCTGGGTCAAACCTGTGACTCACAGGAGAGGGGGAATGGCTTTGGAAACGGGCTAGGATTTTTTTTCCCTCCTCCAGTCTCAGATGTTGACGATAAAACCTCCAGTTAAAGACAATAAAACTTGTTTGCAGAACAAGTTCACAGCTTTTTCTGATTAAAAAATGTCCTGTTTGTAATCAAAACCCCGTTGCAGTGTTTGAAAAGCACCTGAGGTTTTGGGGCTGAGTGCTCCTACAGATGCTGGGGCTGCTCTGCTTGAGGCTGGCCAGGTGTGAGCCAAGCCCCGAATGGAAACAACAGGGCTGTGTGAGCTCAGCCCTGTTCCCTGGTCAGAAATCCCTGGATTTATTAAACCTGCAGCTGTGCTAAGGCAGGATCAAGTTCAGGTGTGAGCTGCCAGGCACCTGGCCAGCTTGGCAAGGGGAGGTGACCCCTGTAGAAGATTCAGGTCCATGAGTTATTTGGGGAAATTTATGATCTAATTCTGACACACAGCCTCCCTCCTCTCCCTCAGCCTTCCTCCTTCCAAATCATGGAATTGTTTAGGTTGGAAAAGACATCTGAGATCAAGTCCAACTGTTAACCCAGCACTGCCAAGAGAACAACCATAAACCATGTCCCCAAATCCTCACCCTCCTTTATAGGACAAGCTACTCCTTCTAGAATTCCATGATTTAGGTCCTGGAGATGCACATGGAGTTATCTTGGACTCCTTCCTGCTTCCCTTTCTGCCCTTTTGGCTCTTCCAGCACTGCATGCAGTTGGAGACAGGCTGGGATACAACAAGCATGTGCTTCCAGGCCATCATCCACAGGGATGGGAAAACCATACGGCATTTCTGGTGAAGTTTTGGTAAAGAAAAATGTATGTGTGTGTAGCAGTGTGCTTTTTAGATGTTGGAGCTGCTACCTATATCCCCATAAGCATCTCCTGTGGAAAAGCCTCGGGAGGATTCAAGCAAAGCAGTCAAGCTCACACATCACACATGCCACAGCTAGGCTCAGCAAGGAGAGGCAAGAAGGGCCTTTGTATGAATCAGTTCCAGTGAGGTTTATTTCAGGCACTGAAGAAAGATCAGGAACAAAGACCTGGCCATGTGGTCTGCACAGGTCTAAATAGGGGTCAGGGACCAATGGTCGAAGGGCACGGGGGCAGTACAAAAGGCAAGGCAAAGATCAGTGACCTATAGGGAAGATGGGGCCGAGCACCCGGGGTGCCATAGGGAAACAGGGAAAGGAGAAACCACTACAATTAGGGACATATGGGGAAAGCAAACTGGAGTGGATTACAGTGTTGCAAGGCACCATGGGGGAGATGCTCTCCTTCAGCCTAGGCAGGGAAGACTCTATGGTCCATCCTTCCAAGGCAAGACCCTGAGAATTCCCCTGAGGGGATCCAGGCATTCCACATGTGTGATTTAAAATCCCTAAATACCCAAAATGCTCTGCAGTTTTAACATCAGTCCCAGTCTCGCTCAAGGCTGTGGCAAGTCAAGGACTTCTCAGGATTTCAGGCACTTTTTCTCACTGCTGGATAGGGGTTATCCTGATTATTTTTTCCCCCTTTGCCTTGTGACTGATACCCACAATCTGCCCTGCTTTGTCTAACAGGAATCCAGAGATAACTGTCCCTCCTCAGCTGCTAGCTCCCCATAACTAAAGGATGTTTTTAGCAGTATTTTTCATTTCTTTCCAAAGAGCAGGGTGCTCTATTAGGAGAAAGAACTCTGCTGTTGTGAGAGCTGGAGTGCAAACCCAAACAGGTTCAGCTAATGAAATAAAAATTAGGGAGTAAGAGGTGAAATCATGTGGGAATCACGCTTTAATTCTGTTTTAAACCACAGGTTTTTTAAGGATGAGGTGGCTTTGAAGGGCTGGTGGTGTCAGCCAGGGAGTTCCAATGTTCAGGAGTTGTGTTTAAGACTTCACATGGAAATAAGTCCACCTTCACCAGTCCCTTGCTGTTTGTTCTGGAGAGGGGCTCTGTGAGGCTGGCAAAGTTGGCTTAGAAGTTCCCTTTGTCCTCCCTCCATGGACACCTTCTCTGTGCCAGCACAGGGATGGATGGGATAAAGCTGTTCCTGGAAACCTGGTTATAAGATCCAGGATAAAAATAAACCTCATTTTGGGAGAGGTGGTGGAAATTAGAGTTCTATTTCATTTTAATTTATTTTACAGAGATCTAGGGGACAATGTGCCCTCCCAAGCATGTGTTGTACAGCTCAAGGCAATGGGGGAGCCACAGGGGGATGTGGAGAGGAGAAAAGGAGGCAGCCTCCCAAATCAATGTAATTGTCCTCCCCTCCTCAGAAAAGAGAGGGACAAATGTCCTGTGAGTCCTGGATTTAGAAAGTATCAATAAAGGAATTTTGTTTAAAGGGGGAATTGTAGGATAAATATTTGGGAAGGAGTGGCTGTGGCAGGACAGTGTTTTACAGGTATCTCCCCATCCTCAATCCTACCTGTGATCCCTCTGCCAGTTTGGAATGATGAGGTAATAGATGGGAAAAGACAGGAATCTGAACTGCCAGAAAGTCACTTTTATGCCTAAACTATGACAAATTTCCCCAATATTCTCCTTTCCCTTGGATAGAGATGGTTCCATCATCCATGTCATCTCTCACAAGAGGGAATGGGGTTGGAAGATGCCAGATTATTCTCCTGAGTAGCCCTGAGGGAAGAAGCTTTTCAAATGAAATAATTTGCAATGCAAAATCTGGAGGTGAGTGCAAGAATTCCAGCGGGATCCTTTGGGCCCATCTGTGGCCTCCAGCTGTCCCTGTGCCAGGGGGAAAACAGCAGCCCTAAGCCAGTGTCCTAGGGTGATGTGTTTATCCCTCAATCGTCTGTTGGGTGTAAGGGGGGGGGGGGGGCGGAGGCACAGTTTGTTTTTCCCCAGGAAAGCTCTGCTCCTCGGATGGACCTTGAGACGAAGTGGGGGAGGAATTCGCAAGACAAAAGAAGCTGTTTTTTCTCCGGGAGAGCAGTAGTTATTAGTAACTTAGAGCTAGCATAGTTAGATCTATAGAATAGCTAGAAGTTTTTTTTTCCTTTTTCCTCTTTTTTCCTCCCTCTCCTCGGAACTGTACCGATCTCTCCGGACTGGGGACCGGGGAAAGCGCCGGGGGTTTTCCACAGGGGACCCACCCCCATCAAGACCAGCCCTGCATAACAACTCCCTTTCCTCCCAGCACCAGCGGAGACGGGCAGCAGTAACATCTGCAAGAGGACACTTGCTCTTTCCCAAGTTTGTTATCCTCCGTAAGCAGCCGAGGCTTTTGTCATCGGGTATTGTGCTGGGGAGTGTTTTGCCTGTGTAATAAACAGGTCTTTTACACCTCTCTCTCAGGAAGTCTTTCTTCCAGAACCTTTTGGGGGAGGGGAGGGGGACCCCGCGGGAGGGTTTCTCCCAAATCTGTTTGAAACCAGCACAGCCAGAAAGAGAAAATTCCTCCTCCAGGTATTCCAGGATGTGATTGTTGGACTTAGGACTAAAATTTGTCCTTTAATAAATCTGAACCTTTTTCCTGCCCAAACCTGAGAATGAAGCAAGGTCTCAAATCCCTTCCTTGGCCTGTCAGGTAGTTCCAGGCCTGGCTTAATCCTGGTTTTAGGAAGACTTTTTGCCCATGGGCTGGAAATTTGTGTTCTGATGGCTCTGCGGTTGTGTGAGTAAATCTCAGCTCCATTGTTACCTCAAGCTCTGAGTGGTGCTGATCATGTTATAAATAACAAAATATTCCCTGTAGCTTCACAATCAACACCTGGCCTTGCTGGATTATGGCATGGGTTTATACCAGACCTTACTTTGGGGAGATTTCTTTAGTCCAGGTTTTCAGTGTGTAATGGGCAGTTACAGAGCAGCCAGAATTTATGTTAATAATGCCACCATGACACTATTCAAACAGGTTAATTTTTTTCTTTGTGTGACCTATGAAAAATTTGTAAATTATTTCCCAAGACTCTTTATCTGTGCAGCAGATCTGAGACACCTCTTTCACAGCACTTTCCTCAGCTCCCTGATGCAGCTAATATTGATTTAGCACATAAAATAACACCTCCCCTGGGTGATCAGCTGCTAATTCAGTGTCTATCATGAGGTTCTCAGACTCCCTGAGTAAGATTTCAACCCTCCCTGGTGCTGAGAGGGATTTTATTCCATGGCACTTCCAGGGATAACACATGAGGCCACCTTTGGAAGCAGCACAGCCCTTCCAGTGGTCAAAAGATATTTTTAAGGTTAATTTTATTCTGCTAGCAATGTGTCATCCTGTGCAGGAAAGATAGGAACTTGGGGAAATATAAATTAAAATAGGTTCAGTGCAATTGCTTTGTTTTTTTCTGTGTGTTATGGTCTTAGAAGTGATCTAGGGAATTAGTTCCAAGAAAGTATTCCATGACTGCAGAGGTGATTTGGGTTAATGATGGAAGAAATGGGGGGATTCGTACAAACCAAGAAAAAGGAATGACCAGTTTCCATGCTGAGGGTTTCCAGGAAAATCTCAGTGTATGCTGGATGTACTCAGGATTTGAGCGGGCTACAGAGAAAGTGAAATTTAAATATTATTCCAGCTAACATTGTGTATTTATGTAAGTCAGAGTAAATGAGCACACTCACATTCTGTTTTTCTGGAAAAAACTTTCCTTTTTCGTTATCCACACATATCCACAGAGATACAGAAAAGAGAAAACAGTGCAAAACATGGGCGTTGGTCGCTTCTATACAATATTTACATTGCTCAAATCCCTCAGGCAGGGAAAAGCCAGCCCAGGGTTTTCTTATGAACTGGACAGTTTTCTTGGAAAAGATATGCCAAGTGATCCCAAAAAGAAACCACCCCACTTCTTGCTTGTCCCAGTGGTTTAGGGGTGTGAATGTCCTGGTGTTTTGCACGGAAATTAAATTTAAGAATTAAAATCAAGAACAGCCAGCAGTGTTAAATGTTAGTTTTAAGTGAAGCAATGTTTTCCAGAGGAAGAAAACAGGAACAGCTCCATGTTTTGCTGTGAAATGTGCACATTTTATAGGACTTTAAATCACTGTCTTAAATCATGGAATGGTTTGGTTTGGAAATGGCCTTAAAGACCATGGGCAGGGACACCTCCCACTATCCCAGGTTGCTCCAAGCCCCATTCAACCTGGCCTTGGACACTTCCAGGGATTCCACATTGGGCAGAAAAAACCTTTAAACATACCCAGATCCCAACAGAACAAACAGGGAAGGGAGAATATTCCCATGATTGGAATCTGTACCCAGAGAAAAGGAGCTTTGACCACTCTTGTGGGAAGCAAAGATGTTTTGGGTAGATCTTCCTCACTTGCTTGAACCTCCCACAAACCTAATTTTCGCCAAGTGGCATCTCCATGGCACAGAATTTCAGGGAGATACAGGAGTTATGTACAAATCACAACAGGATGAGAGGGAATGGCCTCAAGTTGTGCCAGGGGAGGTTTAGATTAGATATCAAGAAAAATTCTTTCACAGAAAGGGTTTTCAAGCATTGAAACAGCAAAGTGCTGGAATGCCCATCCCTGGAAGTGTTCAGAAATTGTGTGGATGTGGCACTTGGGGACATGGGTTTGTGGTGAACACGGTGGGTCTGGGTTGATGGTTAGACTTGATCTCAGAGGTCTTTCCAACCTTAATTCCATGATTCTAGGGGTGATTTATGGTCCTTGGAGTGTCAGAGGGCATGTGCACAGCTCAGACCCAGCCTGGGCTCTGGGGTCAGCATTCAGAAATAAAAATTACAGCTTTCCTGGAATTACAGTGGAAACAAGGCTTGGGCTGCTAATCCATGCAGAACAACTCTACCTCTTTCTTCAGTTAATGCTGAGCACCAAAACCTGCTTAGTGAAGTGAGGGCTGCTTTGTTCCTGTCTCCAAATCCTGCCCCAAGAGCTCTTTGGATACAGCAAAGCTTTGGGATTACCCTGTACTGAGGGCTCCCTGTGGCCAGCAGGTCACACCAAAGGACACTTTCACAGGACAATTTCCTGCCTGTGGACAGCAAACCTTCCCACTGGGAATGGCATGGAATGTCATGGGGGAGCTCTGTAGGGACACAGCTTTTGAGAAGGTTTTCAGAGGTGCTGTATCTCTCTGGCACAGGGAAATTCCTTCTGGGTCATCCATGTATTTTTGCTGGGTCGGGAGCAGAGCCTCCCTCCCTCATCCATGCAGAACTTCAGGGAGAACTGCCAAAAAACTTCCCAGGGTTAGTTTTAGAGGGATTTCAAGGCTGGATCGATGCTGGGAGCAGGGATAGGAGGAGCAGAGCCTGTCTGGCTGATGTGTATGTGCAGCACAGGAACTTTCCATCCCTCTGGCTCATCCAAGAGCTAATCCATGACTTTTATACGACTTGTACTGCCTCTTTGCCCTTGTGGTTTGTAGGTGTGACTGGGTAGTTTGCACCGATTGAGCAAAGCTGGTGGAGATTTTCACAAGATTTACCCAAGATTTACATAAGACTTGGCACCTTTCACCTGTCATAGGGTGTGTGGTGGCACCAAGAGGAGCTTCCCTGGGACCGTAGAACAAAGCCCTACTTCTCCCTGCCGTGACAGCTTAGATTGGCACAGAATTTCACCAGGTGTGGGCACCCCGGGGTGGGTTTGGGCTAGGCAGAGGGCTCAGGAGCCTTTTGGAGCTGCAGCTTTTCCAGATGGGCAATGGGTTGCAAAGCTGGTGAATGAATGTTGTGGGAGGACTGGGGAATGGGAACAGGGAACTGGCTGGGAGCAAGGAAATCCATGATTAATGTTTGTTTAGGATTTCTGGATCCTGTCTCAGCCTCAGCTAAAGGCAGTGACTTTTAATTAATTTGATTTTGTTTTTAAACTTGAAGTGGTGGCGTTGTCTTTACTGACAGCAGCCCTTTGTCGGGGGGAGGAACACTCAGCTGCGCCTCAGCCAGAAAAACTGGGAATTCACTTTTCTGCCACCCTCTCCTCCCAGCTTGGCTTTGCTGACATCTGAAAAATGACTCTTCCTCTCTCTGAATGCATAATTGGTTATTTATCCACAAACCATGGAGTGTGTACTCAGTGTACCTGACCTAGAAAAAACCAGATTAGTCAAGACCTGTCCCAGCAGATGTGTGTCAGTCGTCATGTGATCTCCATATAATTTATGAGGTCTTAAATTACAAAATAATGGATCTTTTCAGTTGGCATTTTGGCACAGGATGATAAGATTACATTTTATGTGAGAATATCCACCACAGCTCTTGCCCCATAAAATTGCATACAGAAATTTGTAAGCATTGGCACTGGTTTGGCTCCCAAAAAGAAACCCATTATGCTGGGATTACAAGCAGGCCATGGATGTGGAGCCTGGAGCTTGTCCAGTCCCAGGCAGTTCTTTCCCTCCTCTCTTTTGCCATTTCCTTCAGAAGCCCAGACAGTGGTTTCTAGCCTGGGTTTTTCTTTCTTCCCTTGAATTTAACCAGAGGAAGGTCTGTGGAGCACATCCAAAGCAGAAGGTGTCTCAGGACTCTGGAAATGAGAGATCCTGCAGCCACTAGACATGAGAACAGCCCTGTCCCACAAAGCTCCCAAACCCCACAAACTCTGGAATCTCTTCTTGCTTTGCAAGTGTAAAGCAGCAGCTTTGAAATAAGATTTCCAAGCTGGCAGTTGGATGTTGCCCACTGAGAACAAGCTGAGTGTAAACAGGTTTCTCATCTCTGTAAATCTGAATTAATCAGGGCTTTGCCTCAGAGAAGAGTGTTTTCTTATGTTTCAAATATTTTTCTTGCAAATAGGAAGATGTGTTTTTAGGCATAGAGTGGGATTTTTGGGGCTGTCCTATGCAGGGCCAGGAGTTGGACTTCCATGATCCTTGTGGGTCACTTCCAGCTTGGGATATTCTGTGGTTCTAAATGCACCCTCAGTTTTTTAGTGAATCCTTCTCAGTCTCGTACCTTCTCTCTCCCACCCCTAGAAATTAAGCTTGTTAGTGAATTCTTCCTGGTCTTTTTCCTCCCCTCTCTCATACCTAAAAATGCAGCTTGTGTCTCATTAAGTCCAGTTCCTGGCAGGGTTTGGTGTGTATCAGAGCTGCTGATGGTTCCCCAACCCTCCTCTCTGCCATGGGATGAAGGATTTGCTCCATGGGGAGAACTCTGCCTGTAGGGAAGCCTGGCAAATCCCTCACTTTGTCTTTTGAAGTTATGGGAACAACTTCTCTGAAATACACACATTTCATGGCAAGGGTTGAGATGGGGTGATCAGCCAAAGGAAATATGGATTTTTAAATTCCCTGCAAAGAGTTTGGGTCCAGCAGGAAAGGGACACAGGCAGGAAAAGGAACAGAGCACTGCCTGACACCACCTCTGGTTCAATGGCAAATATTGCTCCTTCCTAAAGCCCAGCTCATCCCTCGGGCTGGAGGTAAAACTTTCCCAGCTGCTGACAAATTCCCTGTCAGTGCCTGTACCTTGTCCTACATTGACCTCATTCTACCAACTTTTTCCAATGATCTCTCCCCGTTTTCACATTTTTCTGCTCCAAAGTGCAGTTGTCTGAGGGTTTAATCTCCAGAACAGCCTCCCAGGCCAGTCCTGTGTGCAAGTTTCCAGTAAAGACTGCTGTAATTCAGAGCTGAAATAGAATATTTTGGCTGCTCTCATGCTCTCCATGTATGAGTTGATCATATGCTTTTCTCCAATAAGTGACATTTTAGGGCTGAAATAGAATAATTTTGGGGGTCTCTTAACCTTGGTTAGCCACTGACTTCTTTATTCAAAGTGAATGCAGTGCTAAATAGACATTCCCTTGGAAGCATTAACATTTTACAGCTGAATTCTCACATTTAAACCTCTGTTGCTTTAAATGATCACATTTGAGGTGTTGTTCTTGTATCCCATGAGGCTTCATCAGAGAGACTTAAAATAGAGTGGAAAACATCTGTTCAATTAATAATTTGTCTCTTTTTTTGGCAATATAGTCCTAGGAGTACCTTTACCATGGTAATGTAGATTGCTGAGCTAACAAGTTGTAACTTTATATTTTTTCAAATTAAATTATTCTCCTCATTTCTGTGTCTTACGCTTAAGAATGAACCAGCCTGGGAAGGGCTGTAGAGCTTCAAACACAAGCCAAGAGCTGGAGAAAGGAACCAGGGAGTAAAATGCAACACATAAAAATAATTAATTTTCCATATATTTCTGTCATCTGTAAAAGGAAAGGTAATAAATTATTGGAAAACAAGACAATATTGCTGTAACCAGCTAAGAAAAGAGTGCAGCAAATTGGTTTTTTAGTTACTTTGAGGCCCTAAAAACCCATTAAGCAATCACAGATCATCCCTTAATTGGGTGCTCTGACACCACTTGTCCATATTTCTGTGGGATCAGCACTCCTGGGCCTTCAGCTGCCTCAGCTTCCGTATGGGAGCTTTGCCCTTGGAAGAACTCTGGGGTTTCAGACCCTTCTCCAGCTGACTTTACAGTCCAACCCTTCCCAGAAATATAATCCCCTGGGATATAAAAGCCCAGGTGCAACAGATCATTGATGAGCTCTTTACTCCTCCCCAGACATGGCATTAAAAATAATCAAATAAATTAAATGACAACTTAATCTGATAAAAATGAAACTTCATATTTCAAAACTGTAGAAATAATTATCTTTTTTCCTTAAAATCTTTTCTGTCACCAAGCAACTCTTTTGCCTAATTGCTAAACAATTATTTACACTTCAAACCTCTCCATAAATTCCAGTCTCTAGGATAACCAGGCTCTACACACTGGCAGTGGAGTAAGGAAAAGCCACAAGCTTTTATTATGCCTTTATAAGCAAACATACATATTACAGAGTTAACATATGAGGATGAGGATGCACTTCCAGAAGGCAGAAATATTGTCAGGAACCTCTAAGAAAATGAAATTTTCTATTTCCCAACTGGTCCCATGTCAACTGCTGAGGAGGGAAAATGCCAAATGTTGGCATCTTCTGGTTAAAGACGCTGTTCTGTTCCCTCCTGAGTTGATGCATGTGTTGTAGCCTATCCATAATCTCGAAAGGGAGACATATTGGGATTTTCATACTTTGTGTTCACCTGTGGAATGTGATGGGACCATCCCAGTGCGAGGATCTGTCGTCTCCCAGCAGCTTTTCTTCATTAACCCCACGTGTGAACCCCCATTTTCTGGAACTGCTCTTTGCCATGTGGTGTTAATCAAGAGTTAATGGGGGATAACTCCCTGTGTAAACATCTCCCTAGAAATGGGATTCAGATGTGAGATCTCCTCCGTTGGTGATGGCCTGGTCACTGATCTCATCCTGTGGTGCCGGCAGTGCCGTCTTTGTGAGTGGCATCTCTGTCTTGAAAAGAGAATCCATTTTGATCTGGGTTTTGATGTTGAAGGACTTCTGGAAGGACTCAGAGGTGAAGTAGTAGATGAAGGGGTCAAAGCAGCAGTTGAGGGTAGCAATGCACAACGTGATGGGATACATGGTCCTGGCAAACCTCTCCAGGGAGCAGTTGGCGATGGCCTGGGAGCGCACAAGCGCGTACAGGAACAGGATGGAATTGTAGGGGACAAAGCACACGATGAAAATGGCCACGTGCACAATGATCATCTTCAGCACTTTCTCCTTGTTCGTCCCAATCTGGGACAGGGTAGCCGGCTTCCGTAAAGTCCGGAGAACCAGTGAGGAGCATGTGAGGTTGAGCAACAGAGGGATGATGAATCCCACCACCTCAATAAATATGGTGATCTTGGACAGGTAGGTTTTCCAGATCCTTCTGGAGAACCCTTCGAAACAGGTGGTGCTGGTGTTGGACACGTTGGTCGTGGAGAACAGCGAAGCTGAAATTCCACCGCTGAGGACCAGGATCCAAACGCCGGCGCAGACAATGGCAGAATTCCTCCTGGTGCGGATGGTGCGGGAGCGGAAGGGGTACACGATGGCCAGGAAGCGATCCATGCTAATGCAGGTGAGGAACAACATGCTCCCGTAGATGTTGGTGAGGAACGCCGTGCCCGAGATCTTGCACAGGGTGTCCCCGAAGGGCCAGTGCCTGTTGAAGTTGTAAAAAATCTTAAAGGGCAAAGTGAACACAAAAAGCAAGTCTGAAACTGCCAGGTTGGTCATAAAAATGGCTGTCTCGCTCCGCATCTTCATCCGGAAGAGAAACACAAAGAGGGAGGCACAGTTTGTGATCAAGCCAAGGATGAAGACCACGCTGTACACGGCTCCATACAGGTTGTACTTGAAGGAATCATCTGTCAGGCAGGTATGGTTGTTGCTGTGGTTTCCCATGCCAAGTCTGGGATGGGCTTCCAAAGGCCTTCAAAGTCTACTTCAGTGACATCCATAAAATAAAGCAGGGAGCTCGTCCCTTCCCAAAGGAACACATTCCAGGGAGGTGGCCAGACTCCTTCCTACCGCATCTCCCCCATGGATCCTTTCATCCTAAAGGAAAGAGAGAATTGCCATCAGTCTTGAACCAGTCCCCCAAAGTGGCTGTGCAAGAGAAATTCCCAAATTAATGGATGTGCAAACAAGAGCAGGAATTAGTTTTCAAGCGAGTCTTTGCAAATTCCACTATTATTGGGGTTTTTCACAGTTGAAGATGGAATTTACTGAATTTGGCCTTTCCTTTCCTTCCATCACTCCCTCATCCTCCTGTTTGAAGGAGTGATTGTTCTGAGCAACCTGGTCTATGGAAGGTGTTCCTGTCCATGGCAGGGGTTGGAACAAGAGGGGCTTTAAGGTCCCTTCCAACCCAAACCGTTCTATGATAATTCCAACTTTCCCCTTGGAAAGGTTTTTCTTTAAAATCTGAGGTGGAATTGGCCCAATATGTTTGGAAAGAAATTTAACAGAATGAAACATCTGAAATTTTCTCCTAAACCTGTAACAGGAGGAAAAAAGCTGAAAGTTGTAGTGTTTGCTTTAAACTGTGCACAAAGGCAAGTTCTATGGATTTTCAACCTCTGATGCAAAAATATTTTTAAAAACCCAAAAATCTATGATAATGAAGAGCTGCTTTGCCTTTTTTTCTAATTGAAAATAGGAGCATCCTTACATATTTCCCAAAGTGGAAAACTGTTGTACCTCAGAAATGTTTATCAAAAACACTTCCCAAAGCCATGTTTGGTTTTTTCCCCTGCTTAAAAATGTCTGCAAATATGGTATTACTTCCAAAAGGAATTTTTTTGCAAGTGTAAAACTTTCCCAAGAAAAATTTCTCTTAGCTGCACCAACAGCTGCTTTTCATTCCTACTCTTTGTTGAGGTTTGGAATGTGAAATTTGGGAAGTCTCATGGACTACACTCTTGTAAGACTTTGTCCCAACTCAACAAGCTTTGGAGACATGTGGAGTTAAAGTGAGCATGTTTTTACTTGGACACAGGTGCTTCCTGAACTCCCTGGATCATCTCTCCTGCCTATTTTAAGTATTTTGAATGCCTGTGAGGATAATCCCTTGGAAAGTCTCCTCGTTGGAGCAAGGAGGGTTTGTGAGCTCGATCATGAGCTCAGCACTTAGAAATGTGGAGCAAAGTTGGGTCATGAAGGGAAAGACCTTTTCCTTATAAACTCCACCCAACCAAATATGAACTAGTTTGGAATCTCCTTGTAATCTAAGAAATTTAGGAGCTACAACTGGGAGTAATTTGGAGGCGAAACCCTTGTGAAGAGTGAGATCCTTTCTAGAGTGATCCCCTGACAGAGGAGTTTCAGCTCCAAACCTGTCACTGAGTTGTGTTAAAGGTTGCAATGGCAACATATAAACAAATAAAATGGAAAACAAAGCACGGAATCAAGACAATTTGGGATGCAAACAATCAAAACCAGATATTTTCCATATGTTTTCCTCCTGGGAGTTCTCGCAGGCAAGCTGTCAGCCTTGCTGGTAAAATGGCAAGTGTTGGGAAAGCTGGGATATCCATGGCTTTGTGGGGTGGAAGGGGCAAGTTCCTCACCTGGGAATGCCTGGAGAACCACAGGCTTCCCAAAAACTGGTGCTGTGACCCTGGGAGCAGGCAGCACCTCACTTTTGCACCGGGCAAAGTAGCAGGAAAGGAGGATGCCCAGATCTCCCTTTCCAGATGACTTCATCCTTTGGACATCCAAAAAGATGCATTGGAACTTGGAGGTCTCTCCTGTGGTGTTTTTCCTACTAAATTCATGGTTAAATGAGCTTTATTGGGAAACAAGCTAAAAAAATTATATCAAATATTTAAATTTATGAGAAGGACAGGAGTAAAATCGCAAATGTGGGATTGAACTCTCTTTGGATCTGTGGTGGAAGGAAAAAAGGAAAGGTCTTGCCTGAAAGTTCAAATGCCTTTAAACAAGAGCTAAGTTGGATTGGAAAGCTCACATGAGCTCCAACAGGAATAGCTGAGCCTTGGCTTAACCTTCAGCCTAAAGCATTAAATCCTTGGCTTGGAGCTCCCTCCCAGTGCAGACACTCCCTGTTAACTGCATCAGGAGAGTTTGTCTTTATGCTGGAATGTGACTCCCTGAGTGTGTGAACCCCAAGTGTGCCACACTCTCCTGGTCCAGGATTCACTCTGGGTCCTGCTGGAGAGATCTCAGGGGGATTGGGTGTCCTTTGAAACCTCACACAGCCTGGGAGCCTGATGGAAACCTCACTTTCCAACCTGGCCTGGATTTTGGCAAGACCCAGGTTTGAAAGGTGCCTTTGGAACTGTCACCTTTGCTCCTGACCAAGTGCTCATTGCGAGCAGCCTGACCAAGATACTCTTCACACAAGAAAATGTAACAGAATAAACCCCCTGTTTAGTGTCATAAAATTCAGAATATTCTCTCTCCTAGCAGGGATGGTACCAGCAAACCTCCAGCAGCCATCCCTCATAAAACCCTGTAATTCAGAGTGAGGTTCAGCAGAGTAGCTCCAGGCTTTGCTCTTTTATAGTAGAAATATCCCATCCTCCATGGACTGAAAAGAGAGGAAAACTTGGTGTTACTTCCTATGGTGCCTGAGTATCCTGTTTACAATTCCTGTGTTTTCTCCTCCCAGCACTCCAAGACACCTCCAAACTGCCCGACTGCATCTCCATCCAGAGCAACTGTTTGTTAGAACAGGAATTACTGCAGGGAAAAACCTCCAAATTTAAAACCAGCCCTTGTCATTCCATTATCCCATTCCTCCTGTTCCACACTGATCCCATTCTCCACATGTGCAGCAAACTGAGGTCAGGAAAACCAGCGTGAAGTTTGGGGCTGGCATTTTTGGCATCACCACATTTTCTTTTAGTCATGTGAGATGTCAGATGAGTGGAACATTATCAGTCTAGACATGAAGGACACCCTGTGTGTTCATTTAAACAACTGAACTCTGGGTTTGGGAGGTCTGCCACAGCCCTGATGGGAAAACCTCCCAAAGCTGAAGGATCTTTGCTGGATTATCATGGTGTGTACTCAGGTTATCTCTTAAATCTTGAGAAACAAAGGTTTATAGGTAGAGAAGCCAAAACCTGCAGGACAGTGGGGTTTGGGGAGGTTTCTCTGGGTTTTGTCCCAGGTTATGGCACCACTCCTTGTGTTTGATAAGGTCTCAGCCCCTGGCCTTAGAAATAAATAGGGATTTTCCTGGAGCACAGCAAGAACTTTATTTCTGCCTTCTCCTGACAAGAATTCCATTTACTCCAGGGTTTGCAGCTCCCTGCTCCTCACCCCATTGCTACGAGGCCTGTGGGATGTGTAACTTACTCCCACCATGGAGCCCAGGGTTACAGCTTTACAACAAACTCAGCTCTGCAACTTCTTGGGGTTTATTTCCTTCCTTTGTTCCACTTTAATTAGGCAGAAGGCTCAAATAAGGAGTTTGTGTGGGGAGATGTTTGGGATTTTGGCAGATTTTTGCAGAGATGATAATTCTGTGTAAGTCTGTAGGACTTGGGTTCTTCCAGACTTGTGACTATAGATAAAATAAGATTAAACTACAATTGTTAGAATCAAAAAATCAAAACTATTATATATTTTCTTAAAAAAACCTTTTTCTACCTGAAAAACTAAACATCTCAGTTCCTGCACTGGAATTTCTACTTCTACTTTGTTTTATCAATAAAATTTGGTTTTGTTCACGGAGAACTCTGAGAGTGTGAACTGGCAGCAGCTTTAAGGACAAACCTCCAGTTTGGGGCAATCCAGTGGCTGATTTTTCCCTGTTGGAGGCTGCTAGGGCAGGAGCTGGTGCTGCACAGCGATGCTGCCTCTGTTTTCCCAGTGTGGGTTTATGGAAAGCTGGACCAGCTGGAGTAGGTGATGCCGGATCTGGCTTCTCCAGAGAGGTGTAGGGATGGGAAATAGCTTGAGACACCAGTTTTGGAGTTGGCTCAGCTCGCTGAGTGTCTGTGAGGGCTCCATCCTCCCCGGAGCTCCTCGAAGATTCCAGTAACCTTCGCCTGCTTTCTTCCCCGGTGCGGTAGGAGCAAGGAAAGGCTGGGATTAGAGGGTGGAAAGCGGAGCAGCTGCCTGTAAACAAAGCTCCATTGACGATGCGAAGCGCTGGGAAGGAGAAACGCTTTAATCTCTTTCATTTCCTAATCCTAAATGATGTATTGGAGAACAGTAGGAAAGGAGCAGACAGAAGTGGGACTTTGAAGTCCATGGAGGTTTGTGGAGCTTCAAAGGGCCATTCTTGCCCGGTTTGTTGGAGTGAATGCCCGGTCGGTATGCCGGAGAAAGGGGACATTTGCAGGTGATTAGCCTAAAAATCAGGGCAGGAAGGCTCTTATGGCTTTGACACTTATTGTGCTCAGCGTCACCGGACCTGACACTCCCCAGCCCTGGCTGCGGGTGCGACGTCGCCTCCTGTACCTGTGGGGAAGTGCGGTTGGGAGCTACTCGCTTCAGTCAGGTTTCAGCAGCTGTTTCCAAAACCTCTGTGAGAGAAAAACCCAAAACATGGGGCCGCTTGAGGAGGCATCGCCTCTCACTCAGCCGGGAGTGAGCCCAGGGATGCGCCGGGATGAGGTGGGAGCCACCGGCCGCTCCTGTCCCCTGGTCTGAGCTGGCTTTGGCTCTTGGGGACCCTCACACCCCCTCCAGGTTCAACAGCTCCTTTCTGTTGTGCACGAACTGCAGCAGGACCCCAATTGAATTCTCCAAGATGGAGCAGGGAAGGAAACCTGAGCCTCTCAGCCCGAATCCTAAAGGCGCTCTCCTTTTTTATTCCCTTGTATTTTTTTTTTAATTGCTCAGCACCGCCGTTGTCTCTCCACTCTTCTGAGACTTACAAAGCATTTCCTGCTCGTGGTGCCTTCTCTGGGCTGTATCTGTTTTGGATTGAGCTAATTAAAATGTTTCCTTCAGAAGAAAATCGCGAACTGCCTTACCCCATATTCAGCCACTGATCCTCAGGGCATGACTCTCCTTTTGTTTGCACTGAGAATGTCTCCATTTACATCACCCTTTAACCCTTGGCGTGCTCTGCCTTTCCCCATCCCCAGCAGCCTCCAGAGAGGCTGGGCCGCAGCCAGGAAACGATGGAATTCACCCCGAACTTCTCGGCGAAGTTTGCATTATTTAACACTTGTAAGAGCGGCTTTTTGCTCGGCCTTTGGTGCTGGAGGAGTGTGGGAATGCTGCTTGTTTGGAGCCCCAGGTTTCACACTGAGCGGGGATTGTTGGATAATGGCAGTGCTGGATTCAATAGAGATTTAGATGCAAAGAAAAGCTGATGAAGTGCTGAAAAGCAAAGTTACCGTGTCTGACCAAGTTGTTTTCACCCAGGAATAATGTTTGTGGTAGAGGTTGCTGTGTCCTTGATGTAGCTCTGGTTCATTACAAAGTGTGGCTAAGAAAAAAAAACCAACATAAAATATGACTCCTGTTTCCCTGAGCCACTGGGGACCCCAACAACAGGCCTGGGTTTATTTGCTCACAGTTCAAAAAGGTTCCAAATCAGCAGCCTGCCCAACAAGCTGCCTTTCTTTGCTTTCCCTGACACAATTTCCAGTGGTTCCTTGGCCATTCCTTGGCTTTTTGGCTTCTTGTTGCCTTCCCTCAGCTCCTCTGAGCCACATGGAGCCCTCCTGTCACCCCATCCTCATCCTGCTGGGCTGGATCCTCTGCACTCCCTTTGCTGAAATGGGAGAGCTGAACTTTCTCCTCTGATTATCCAGAAATTATGGACTTTTTTTCCAAGAAGGTGCCAGCACAGCAGCACAAACACCAATTTCACCTTGGCAAGGCGGTCTGGCTGGAGGGGCTGTCTGGATTCCTTTGGGTGCTGGGCCAGTCCTTCCATGGGGATGGACACAATTGTGTTTGAGACCTTGAGGGATCTGTGCCCTGCATTTATTTACTGCAGGGGGTTGATCTAATAGGTACTTATTCTCTTAAATGGATTTATCCTGAGGGGAAGAAGGGAATTTTTGAGGATTGTAGAATCCCAGGATGGTTTGGGTTGAAAGGGAACTTAAAGCCCATCCTGTTCCATCCCTGCCATGGGCAGAGACACCTTCCACCTCCAAGCCTTGTCCAACCTGGCTTTTTCTGTAAAGTGTTAAAATAACTATGAAATTACTCCACAATGCAGAAATATCCAATCTCAGCTAGCCAGCAATGCTTCTGCAGTGAAGCTTCTTAGAAATCAGTTTTCTAATGATGAGATGAGGGCAAGGCAATGACATTTTGGCATCGTGGAAGGGCTGGATACTGCTTTTCCTGCTAAATATGGTTATATCCATCTGTAAAACACATGCTGGGGAGGAAGAGGGTGAGTTGTCTGCAGGTTCAAGAAAGGAAAATGGGAATATTATTAGAGGAAAAGAAGAGGTCTGTTGTGGCTGTGTATTTCCAGCATCACAGGGTCTCACAGTCTGATGAGCTCATGTTTTGAGCAGAGAAAGGATCTGCTCTGCTGCCAGAACACACCTTTGTCTCAGGGCTCAGGGACTGATGAATGTCCCTTAATTTCACTTGCCAAGGTAAAGAGATCTTCCTTTTTCTACCAACCAAACCCATTACAAATAATCCAGCAAATTTTCCTGCAGCCAGGGTCAGCTCAGGCTGGTCTGGCTCCAGAGCAGGGTGGATCTTTACCCCTTTCATGGGGCTGAACTGGGAGCTGGTGCAGGAGGAAGCCTTGTAGAGCCACTGTCTGCTCTGGGAATAAAGAGCTCCTCTTTTCAGGGAGAGAATTTCCCTTCTGTGGAAAGTGGTGGCTCCCCTTCCCCAGGACTAAATCGGATCCTTATTTAGGGAGGAGGAGCAACGTGTGGAGGAGCAGAGTGAGGCTCTGCACGCACGCTTGACCTGGAAAGACCTACTGAAGGTGGCTGAGTGCTCTAGGAACCATCCCCACCCAGCCCATGGGGACGGCTTCCTGCTGGCTCCTTTGGGATCCTGGAGCACCGGCAGGCTGGGAATGCCACTCCATCCACACACCCCTGACCAGTAATGCTCAGACATTGGGAAATAGAGCCCCAAATCCCAAACAAGCTGTAAGCAGGGTGAGGGGCAGCTGGCATGGATAGATCATGGACATGGCATCCACCCAGATGGCTCCAAGTGCCACCATGACAGAATCCCAAATTGCTTTGCCACGTTCCCTCCAACAGTGCACCCTGTCCTCAGGATCTGGCCCAAGCTCTGGATAAAACTGCTTTAATTCCTGCTCTTATGCTCCAGCCATGAGGTCACTGCTGGAGGACTGATCCATCTTCCAGCTGGGAGAGCATACTCTCCCTGCCCAGGGAATGTTTCCATCCCTGCTCCTCAGCAACCCCAGGTGCAGCTTTGCAGTTCTGTGCCTCATTGCAATGCCCTAAATGAAGGTGAGTGGGGAACCAAGGCATTTGTTGTGTTTGTCTGTGTGGAGCTGAGCTCCCGACCCTGGAATTTGGAAGACATCGATTTTTATCAGTTGAGGAGGATTCTTATTTTTAGCCTCAAAGGATTCCAGTGAAATGTTTGTTCAGCCTCCTCTCCCACCCCCTTCCTCCTGCCTGTGTTTCAGGACTTTCTTTTAAAATGCAGAGGCTTTGAACCCCCCAAAGTACCAGGGTTTCCTGCCTGTTTTGTTTTTAGGGAATGCTCCTAAGGGCAAGAAGATAGAAAAGTACTACAAGGGGGGAAATGTCCTTATCACCGAGCTGTGAACTTTGCACTTCCCATCCTCTGGATCTGACTGTTCTGTTCCTATAGGGCAGCAATACAAAAACCACACACAATTGTCTCCTCTCAAACAATGATTTGAGAATGTCATTAAAACTTCCAAAATTTTCCTGCAAATTTTTCTGCCATGTGCTTATATTGTGTTAAATTCTCTCTCTTCCAAACAGCCAAATCTTTAAATTATGTTATTCGTCGTTCATTTTACTTCAGACACCCGTTTTTTTAGAGCTGTCTTTGAATTTTTCTCATTGAATTTTGCAGTTTTAAAGGAGTAGATTTTAGCCATGAATGGAAGCCGAAGTGATAAATCAAATTTTTAAGGTTTTCAGTATAGAATTTATAACTTAATTCCTAATTTTTTGTATAGTTTGTGGGAACCAGACTTCCATTAAACAAAGGTGAATGCCACATTTATATCTAACCCATTTTAAGCCTAAAGTGTCTTTATGACACTGACTTCAAGTACAAAAGAAAGCTGTAACCGAGGGATCTTTTCCACAAACACACAACATGACAGAAAAGTCCTAAACTTGTCACCTGCAGTGCCACAACGAGAATCTCAATGTGAATGGAGAATTACGGTGGGAGTTAGAACCATTTCCATGCAATCTGCAGGAGTAGCTCACACAGGAATTACTTTCCCAAAACTTGGAGCTCATCTTCCTCCCTTTAAGCAGCCCCAGCCATGGCAGGGCTGGAGCAGGAGCAAGGGGAGTTGCCAGCGTAGGGAAACCACCGCTGATCTCCAGCGAAACCCAGCTGGATTCATCCCCCACATCCATCCGAGCCTTTAGCTTCCAGAACCCCCACCCGGAGCTGCCATGAAATCCGGCCGCTTTTCCTGCCTCGGCAAAGGGGAGACTTACCGGGACCGCCACCATTCCCACGGCTCGGTGCTTCCACGGGATCCCTCCCTGACAGCCCGCAGCGATCCTTTGTGTCCCTGGGACACGAACCGCGTTATTCCCACGCGGAAAATCCTACTTTGTCTAAGTTCAGCAGCTCATCCTCCAACTCCGCGCTGGATGGCAGCTGCCCGGCCTTTGTTCCGAGCGGGATCGGGGCTGCCGAGAGCTACTGCCATCGTGTCTTAGGAAAACGGGACGCAAGAATGGGCCCAATGTCTGGGCAGGGGGAACTCCTGGGGGTCTCCATAGGAAACGCTTTCCATTGGGCAGGGATGTGTTATTAGCGCCGGAGCCCGCCCCGCCCCAGGTCTCTACCCATGGATTCCCTTCCAGAGCCTCTCCCAACTCGGAATTAGCAGCTTAAGGACAGCCCGACAATGAGCAGCGCGGATTTCCTGAGCAATTAGCCGGGGGACTCAGCCTGGGAGAGCGTGCCCGATGGGAACGAGCAGGGAAAAGCTCCTGAAAAGCTCGGATTTTCCTTCCCGCGGCCGTAATTGTTTTGCCTTCCAATTTAAAAAAGGGAGGAGCGGAGGGGGGAACTGAGAATCGGGAAAGCGCTGGGTAAGATTAGGAAGCCGCAAAATTGGCCGTGAAAATAAAATATCAAATATCTCCCTAGGCAGATTTAGAAAGGCGCTGTTTGTTAGGCTGAGGGTTGTTGTTTTGTTTTAAATCTTCTCAGAGGAGCTGACTGGAACAGTTTGAGCTCTTGCCCTGAAAGCGCTGGATTCCTGCTGGAAAATCGGTCAGCTTTCCTTTTCCAGGGCCATAATTACAAATACTCAGAGAAGCGTGGCTGCGTCTGCCTAGGAGCTGCCCCCGAGAGCCGCGGGGTGAATCTGCACTCTGCCTAAAAACTGCTTCTTTTCCCCTCTTACCTTCGATATCAGCCCTTCAGGTAGGGACGAGGCAGCAGCAAGGCGGCGGATGGTTCATTTTATTCCCTTTTCAGCCCTCTCTGCTTCCATAGGGCTGAAACGCCGGGGTTGCTGCTAAAGCCCAGCCTCCTTCCTAACACTTCTCGCTCGCATTGTGTTTGTCTCTCCTCTTCCTCCGCTCTCCTTGGCTCTTCCCACAGACAGCCAAGGCCAGTAAACAACTCATTGTGAAGCTGAGATGGATGTAATTCCTTGGGCTGGTAGCCGCCGTGGCTGAGTCGCCTCTGCAGCGCACCTGGCTGCTGCCACAGGCTTTTATCCCCTCCATGCAAATAACTTCCTGAATATCTCATGTAACAGCCCTGCAGCTCCAGGCTGCTCAGCCTCAGCCCCTGCGAGGTCTCGGTTTAACGAAACACGAAAACAGGAGCGTGGATTCGGAATGAGAACGGTGGCGGTGCAGATGTTTCCTGTTCCCGATGGGCAAAGGTCCATTTTATTTGTTTAGTAAAAACAGAGGCAGAAAATGTGGGGGAATGGTGGCGGCGTGGCCAAAGGCATCGCTGTCACTGAGTGTGGGGCTGGCAGAAGACTCAGGATGGAAAACCCGCCAGTATCACCAGTAAACTTATACGGAAGCCCAGTTCCATGGCTTGCGGGCATTTTCAGGGGGCTGCATGGAAATTCTGATCCCTGGAGAGATGCGGCTGCTTTTCACCATTCTCATGCGAGGGTGAGAGCTCTCAGTGGGAACCCATTGACCAACACCACGGCATTCGAAAGCTTTTTTTAGGGAAAGAAGGATGTCGGGAGTTGAGTGTTCTGACACAGATTAGGATGAGCTCACTGAAACCTTTTGGCAGATTAGCATCTTGAGTCTGAGCTTCAAAACTGCCCGGGCTGGGCAAACCCATTAGAGAGGAGGCTGATGGTCCCTTAAAGATTAAATACAGAATAAATCTCAACCCAAAACTTCTGTGTCTCTTACAGAATTTAGGCAGAATGTGGTGATTGTGCCAACTTTGCTGCTGCTGGAAAGGACCCAGGCAGCTGTGCCTGGCTGGGATGTTTGCTTTCTCTCCAGAGTTATTGGTTTAATTAAACTCTCCTGACAAAAGTCTTCAGCTGTTGGGAACTTCAAGGGCTGGGAGAACAACTCCTTAAAATGTTACAGGGGATTGGGAATGGGATTTATGTCCTTTGTGGAGTTCATCCTTCTAAACCACCATAGTGATTCTAGCTTTGCATCTGTCTGTGGTTGCCATTAAATCCAGAAGTTGTAGTGAGCAGGTTATTCAGTCACCACTTGGTTTAGGATTTTTTTCTTTTATAAGGAGCATTTATTCTGCTACAGCCAAAACTAGAAGCTGGAAAAATGCAGTCTGTAGGTTGAGCCATAATGCTGTTCAATAACCTGTAGAGATCACACAAAAAAACCTAAAATTCCAACTTTTTCCCTATGGAACATAAAATTTTTTGTATTGATGAGAAAGAAAACATCCCCAGAGCAATATATTCCTGCTGCCCTCCAAGGCACTGAAAGGAATATGTGGATGCCTTTATCCTTCTCCTCCTAAATAGGCCAAATGTTGTGCTATCAACCCACTCTGTGTATTTTTTTTTAAATAAATAAAGTACAAACATTTTCAACACAGTGCCCTTAAGAGAGGTTTATTTGCCAAACATGAAGAAAGGAGGAGGCTGCCTCTCTTCTTGGTTCCAGTTACAGAAAAGTGTTTGCTTTAAAATGGAAAAACAAGGAACAGACTCCTGGGCTCTTCATCTCTGCACAACCCATTTGGTGTCCCCACCCTGATCCCATGGTGTTCGTCCTAGACTTGGGACAGGGTGACAGGGTGGGATTTAGTGAAGTCTCCTTGTTAAAACATTGGCAGGACATCAGTAATCTGGAGTTATTTTGGAAAACAAGGGAAACTCGGCTGTTATCTTATTGGAAAGCGTGGCTGCTGAGAAGGCACAATGTTTTGAAACAGAAGTTTTACCCCCTCTTCGCAGAATTTGCTGCCCATGCACAGAAACCCCATGGAAATGACTTTTCTGGGCTGTCTCTGGTTGCGTCAGTGCTGGAGTGGCTTTGGGATTGGGATGTGCAATTCCCATTGATTCCAGCCAGGCAGGAACACCTGAATTTATGGGATAATTTTTCCTGGAAAATGAGCATATTACATTTCCCGGTGATTAACACTTAATTCTTCTGCTGTCAAACCTGCTGAGTATTTTCAGTCAATTGAGGCTTTCTTGTGCCAATTTTTCCTACTTCAGGGCACTTAGGAGCCCTCCAAGGAGCCAAAGAGCAGAACCCAAATCCAGCTGGCATTTGAGGGCCAATGGAATACATATGATCAAGGCATTAACTTTGTTCCTTTATTGTTCCTTTCCTTCCTGTTCTTTCCTGCACCAGCAGAACTCATTTGCCATTTGGGCCTTAAATATTGCATGGTTTTGGTTCATCCTGAGGCTTCCATGGAGCCTTCCATCCATAGAATCCACGAACAGGCTGCTGTGGCACAAATGGAGCATCCAGGGGTGGCATCTGAGTGGTTTAGGAACCCTGCCTGGGAAAGGGGGTACCCCCATGAGCCCAAAATATCAACTTTGTGCCTCAAATTGTTGTATTTGTAATTTTTTGCCTGTCCGCAATGCATTCATGATATCCTGTCTCATTCTCTCATCCTGTGGCACAGCTTCTAAAGGTCTCACACTTTTAAAGCATCAGCTTTAGGACCACAGCTCCTGTGGAATAAGTTTTGGTGTCTGAGTGACCCCAAAGAATCATTATTGGGGTGATTAAACCAAGAGCTTTAATTGTGTTTAAACGAGGTGTTTCATTGAGGGTTTTTCCAGGAAAACTAAAGGAAAAAAAAAAAAAAAGAGAAAAAACATCACTTTACAGAAACCACGGTTGGTGCTGGAAAAGACTTTAAAGGAAAATTCCTGAGCAGAACCAAGTTGGACGGGGCTTGGAGCAATCTGGGATAGTGGAAGGTGTCCCTGCCCATGGCTGGGGGTGGAACTGGGTGAGCTTAAAGTTCCCTTCAGCCCAAACCACTCCACTATTCCATGATTCTCTAACCCTTCAAGAGCTCGTTAATGCTGTGGAATTTCTTATGTTCCATGGTTTGTCAGGGCTTCCATTTGAAACCTTTTTTGAAAAGTTTTATAACACAGCAACCAAAAATCCCTTTGGAATCAAATGGAAGTGCAAAGCGTCATATTTTCAGTTTTGGGTTTTTTTTAATAAGCATTTAGAAGAATTTTTAAATAATTTTAAGTGCTGTAGAGGGATGGCAAAGAAGAAAAAGAAAAGGCAAGTGCTCATTTGAAACTGTCCCCTTTCAATTTTAAAAAGGCCTCATTTAAAATTCTTGGTTTGTTTGTTTATCAGCACTTAACATTCTATTACTTTCCTATCCAAGAGAACTTTTTGCCAATAGATGCCAGGATATTTCTTCCCCAAATGTTTAGGCCTTTCTGTATTTAATGCACTTAAGCAAAAGCAGGATCATGAGCTGTTGAAATTGGGGAAAAGGTAAAATAAAATTTTGTGCTGTTTGCTGGGTCAGGCAAATCCAAACCTCTGGTGGCACCTGGACTTGACTATCCCTCCAAACCTCACATTTTGTCCTCAACCTTTGTTTTTATTTTATCCCCAATAAGCCAGGAGAGTCATCTCTCTGTACAGAGTCCTCTCCCAGTCTCTAGCACTCCTTGCTCCTTAGCTTTCCATGTCCTACAGGAATTTAATCTGGCTATTACAAGGTTGTCTAAGTAGTTTCAGAGCCTTTAATTTCTCTTGTTGATGGAGAAGGGATTCATTTTGCAAGCTTCCCACTCATTCCTCATCTTTCCCAGAACATGGAGCAATTTCCAAGCATGACCACATCAAGCCCATGGTGTCTCCCTACAGAAATTGCATCCAGGAAAGAAATTCCTGGTTATTCTCTTCTCCAGAATGAGTTCAGAAACTCACCATGTCTGTATTTTCTGTGGGATCTGGGTTTGTTGGCTCCTTTTCCCCAGTTCAAAGGGGCAGATCCCCAGTTCTGCTGGGATAGATCCCGGTGGGAATGGACACTGTTGTTTTGGCAAGGAGGATCCAGCTACTGCGAAATCTTATCCCTGGAAAAGGGAGCAGGTGTTTTCCAGCAGGCTCCGCCCTGCTCCAGCTGGGCAGAGCCTGATTCCCAAGCTGTGACATCGCTACTGCCTGACCGTGCCCAAAGGGACACCGAAACACTTCCCTTTTTCTTCCCATCCTGCAGAGCGGAGTTTTAATGAAAATTGGGAGAAGTAGAGTTGGTTTATTGGGGTTTTTTCTGAATCCTGGTAACTGCTCCTATTCCAGACACGGTGGAGCCTGCTTTTTAGGCAGGGATAGTGGATTGGAAGGTGATGCTGCCCACGGCAGAGGGGTTGGAACTGAATGGTCCTTAGGGTCTCTCTCAACCCAAGCTGTCAGTGCCAGCAGGAGGTTCCATATATCCACATTTCACCCCTCACAGCTTCCCTGGGCTGAGGCTGTGGGATGGCTGTAACTGGAATGTGACATCAGCAAGTCCTGGTGTTTTCCTGGAAGAAAATGAGTTTCACCAAAAAAATTGGGAAGGGTGGAGAGCCAGACTGGTGGGAAGATACACCACAGGGCAGAAATGAAGGGAGAAGACACCAACAGAGGACATGCCCAGGGATGGCTGCTGTTCCTAGGCAGAAGCATGGAGGGAGGTTAAATTTCAACAAACTCTAAGGACATGAGACATCAGGGAATTTATTCTGTGTTCTGACAGCAAAAACTCCCAGCTTAAAAGGGCTGGGAGCACCCCAAACAATCAAGGGCACAGCCAGGCAGGAGCACAATTCTGCTGGGTATGAATAGAAGGAAGAAGCAGCTGAATATCAGGAAATATTTGGAATAATGCAGAGATTGGGCTTCGCTGGGGGCTCCCAAGGGAAATGGTAAAAGCCACAAGGGCTGAATAATGGAAAACCAGACAAAACCATGGTGTGCATGTCATGGAGAGAAATCCTTCAGCACAGGTCTGGGGAATTCTCAATCCTTAGAGAGCACAGCATTGCTGTTGTGTTAATAATGTCTTTAAGTGACTGTGTTTGAGTCACAGATTGAAGATTCCTTGCAAAGGAGGGAGATGGGGAGGCCCTGGCACAGATTGCTCAGAGAAGCTGTGGCTGCCCCATCCCTGGAAGTGAAGTGTCCAAGGCCAGGTTGGAGCAACCTGGGACAGTAGAAGGTGTCCCTGCTGATGGCAAGGGATGAGACTGGATGAGCTTTAAGGCCCTTCCCACCCAAACCAGTCTGGGATTCTGTCTCTTAATCCCAAAATGAGGCAGTTTGGAGCCCAGGGCTCAGAGGGAGCTCTGTGATTGTGCCCAGCTGGGGTCAAACGCCCAAATTGTGCCTCACTTGTAGGACCTGCATTAGCAAAGCTCATTAGCAGAGCTAATCTTGCCCAGCCTGAGCTTTGCTGGTGCACAAACTCCCAGTGTTATGCAAATCCAAGCAGGTTTATTGGTGTTATGCCACCACTGCTTCACTCCTTCTCTCCAGTTGTTGCTGGGACTTTGGCCTCCCCTCAGCCTCACTAATTGCAATTAAGATTTTGGCAAAGCAGTCAAGGCTGTCTGCTCTGGGTTTGCTCCATATCCCTGGAAGATGAAGAAAGGCATTCCTTTGGGAATGGCTCCAAAATGCCTCCAAAATGCCCATCAGGGAGCCCTCACACCCCCTAACCCTGGTACACCAGGACCTGACCTTCTTCCTCCCAACCCTCCCTCTCCAGCCTGTAATAAACACTTGGCATCCAGTGGAAGTCCAGCCTGAAGTTCAGATTCATCCCAAAGCTTGTAGTTCATGACCCAAATTTCCTGTCCAGGCTGACTGGTGTCCCACAGGATCTCCTGACAGGAGATGGGCATTTCTTCAGGACCACCAGGTTTGAAATAGAGCACCAAGCAAAGAAATCCAGGAGATAAACCAAATAAAAGCTGCTTTGCTAAAAGCATTTTGACTCCTGAGGTGTGGTGATTCATTTTTCTTAAATGATTATTCTGTTCACCCCCAAAATGTACAAGTTGTAACTCCTCCCTAAGTTGTATGTGTTCTCCTCCCCTATCAGTATCCCATTGGTCCAAGCCTTGGATCCGCCCCCTGGCGGGAACTCTCTCTTAGGGTGATACACGAGGTATGCTCTCTCTCTCTGCCTCTGGCTGGGGCCTCGCTCTGGGCCCGGACCTGGGCCTGGGCCTGGCTCTGGCCTTGGCCTTGGCCTTGGCCTTCTTGCCTCTTGCCTCTCCTTTGGAAGCCATGCTCCATCCCCCCGGTGTGGGACCCCGAATAAACTTCATCTGATCAGCACCCTCAGAAGTCGTGTCATGTCTTGCCTGCCTGCATGCTGCCATTAGCTGGCACAACTAAGAGACAGCTCCCCAAGAAGCTCTGGTAAGGCTTTTGTACCTACCCCACCTCCCAGGACCTAGAGATATGTTGCCCCCAGCCCCCCTGCAGCTGCTAGCCAGGCCTGAAAAGAGCAGGAGGGGAGAACACAACACTGAGGGAAGAAGAGCTTCACCATGCCAGGAAAAGGCTTCCCTGTCCAGGAGCTCCCTAGATAAGGATGGAATTCCTTGTATAACCTTTCCCTTTGTTACCAGAGCTTTGTTTTAAAGAGGAAAGCAACCCCAACAGGGCAATGCCTCTTTTTTTCCTTTTACCTTTCCTCCATTGACTCCTGATGTCCTTCCAAGCCTGGGGAAGGTGCGGCTGCCCCATCACACCCCTGTAGCAATGGGGAGCAAAGACACACAGGCCTTCTTTTTGTTCCAAAGAAGATTGTTTATTGTAACAAACTGAGTCTTTTTATACTCTAAACTTAACCAAACTTAACCAAATTTAACCGAAACTTAACCAAAACAAACACTCATTGGCTGCCTGCCACTGCAGTGTCATTGTTCATGCATCCCTTTATCCAGTCAGCTCTCTCTTCATGTGGTGTCCACACATCTCCCATGATGCCTTAGGAGTTTAGTTTTTATATTTTTCATATATTTTTAATCCTGCAGTTCTTTAGTGAATAACTCTAAGCTCCATATGGAGTGTTAGCTACTGTTCTCCCAGTTTGGTCAGACAAAACAATTCCTCTCTAGGCCTGGGAATTGAGGACACCTCACTGTCTCAGGCCCTGAGAGATGTAAACAAAAGTTAGTTGGGGAGGAGCAAACTTGGGGTAATTGACTTCATTACCTGAAGCTGTAATTGGAAGATTAACCCCCAATATGCAAATGGACCAAATTTATAAAAGTGTGAAAACCCGTGACCCATTGTCCATTTTTGGGTGTAGCCCCCGGGGGGGCTTTGTCTGCCTGAAATGTACCTGAAGGCCCTTCAATAAATATAACTGCTTTTTATTCCCTTAATTTTGTCTGGCCTCTGCTTTTAGGTAGCCCCAAAAAGGCATCACCCCAACCAATCACTGCCTTATGCACAAGGCGACCATCAACCAACTCTCCAGTCCGCAGCTGAATCCTTCCCAGAGTGCTTTCTGATGGAAAAAAAAAGTGAAAAAGATCCTTATTCTTATTTCCCACACATCCCTACTCTGGGGAACAGCTCTCCATGAAACATGAGACCCTCACTCATAATTCATGGGCTTCCCATTTTATCACCACTAAGTGACCAGGGAAGGACAACTGCACCTCCTGTGACTTGGAGCCAATGCAGGATTTTCTCCTGGGTTCCTATCTTCTGTCCTTTGCTGTCTCGCTTTTCCTCTGGGAAAGGATTTAAGTAAAGCAAGGGTTTTACTCAACATTTAATAGTGGTTGTATCAACTGAAGTGAATAGACTGAAGCAAGTCAACCCCTCTAGTTTTACAGGGTCTGATTGAAGTGTTTCCTGCTGATTTCTTGTTTCTGGCAATGCAATTTCATAAATTATTAATCATGCTGGACTCCCTCAAGTCAAACTGGCTGTGGAATGGGAGATAATAGGATGCTTTTCCTGTTTATAACAGCACCTGCAACCCAACTTCCATGGGACCTGCTGCCCTGGAGTGTGTCCTCTGGGCTTGAGGATCTTTTCATCCATCCCTTTCCCATCCTTGCCCTGTCACAGCCACAGATCTGCTCAGCAAGAAGAAACCTGGGAGGTTTATCCCCATTTTCAGCTGGACAGTGACACAGCCATGGCCAAGGGTTTGCTGAGGCTTTGATGGAGCTACTCTGGATCTGTTGGAAAGGGCTTGGATTAACCTCATGCAGCCAAAAAGCCAAATGGCCCAATTCCAGACTTCTCTACCCTGGGCCTGCCTGTCCTGGGGAGGGTTGGGAAGGTCAGGGAAGTGCCTGGTGGGCTCCAAGAGGCCATGGTTGGTCCCCAGTTGGACTCAAGGTGGGTTTGGAGCAGGATGGGACATGGAGGTCGCCAGGATGTGCTGACCCCTATCAGTGCTGAGGACAGAGCTGAAGGCAGATCACAGCCCAGGAGCTTCCCAGGAGCTGCAAATGGAGTTTCCTTGCAGGGCTGGAATACAATGAGTTCCCAGTCAAGGCAGCACCTTCCAGCAGCTCTCACTCCATGCCTGAGGGGATACAGCTCTGGCTGCACTGGGATCCAGGACAGGAAGCAGAAACCAGCACGCCCAAAGGGAAGCACCAGAGGAATTCAGGGAGACAGAAAAACAGCCTGGAATTTGTCCAGATCCTTGGGGTTGTCACCCCATCTCCTGTAAAAGGACCATGAATGGCCTTTGTCCCAGCACTGTGTCCCCTGGGAGAGGTTCAGGGAAGTAGGACCAATGCTTGAGGCGTTCCTGGGTGCTGGGCCAGCTCCAGCTCCAGCCCGTGCGGGGCAGTTTTCCACAGTGGCACAGAGAGGTTTTCCCTTGGGAGCTCTGGGTGTGGCTGCACTCAGCTGAAGCTCATAATTCATATTCCCATGAGAACTCAAGGTGACTTTTTGGGCCATTTTGAGCAGATCCTATATTTATCCTAACCCTGACACATCTTTAAATAGCACGGATGCATGGCAGGTCCCTGGTCATAGAGTTCACCACTATCAGTTTCCTTGAGCATGGTTCCTTGGAACACTTTGTAAAGGGGCAGATCCTCCCTAAACACTGCTTTGAGCCCACGTTTTTCTGACCAGCAGGAGGTGCCAGAGCCTCTCCCTTCTCTGTCAAGTCATTGTTACACCTCTTCTGTAAACATTATTTCCCTTCTTTCTGTTCTCTTTAGCTTTCCCAAAACACCCCTCCTACCATTTTCCAAAATCCTACTGAACCTCTCACAAATTCACATAATCACTGAGGTTGGGAAAGCCCTCCAAGGCCGTGGAATCCAACCTGTGCCTGATCCCCACTTGCCACCAGCCCAGAGCACTGTGTGCCACCTCCAGGTGTTCTTTGAGCACCTCCAGGGATGGGGACTCCAACATCTCCCTGGGCAGCCCCTTCCAGTGCTTCACAACCCTTTCCATAGAGAAATTCCTCCTGCTGTCCAACTTGCACCTTCCCTGGCACAGCTTGAGGCCGTTCCCTCTCCTCCTGTCCCTGATCCCTGGGAACAGAGCTTCATCCCCCTGGCTGCCCCCTCCTGTCAGGGAGTTGTGCAGAGCCAGAAGGTCCCCCCTGAGCCTCCTTTTCTCCAGCCCTGTCTTTGCCCAGCATTGGAGTTAAACTTTCCCCTGGTTCGAGGAGAACACATGGTTTTGCTTAGCTCTGCCGAAGGAATTCCGTGCCGAAAGTCATGGATGTGGCTCTGCCAAGGTAAAGTAACCTCTGCTGTGGACTTGGACAATCAAAGCTTGGCCTTGTTTGTTTTCCTACGTATGGCTTTACCAGCTGCTGCTCTCTGACATTTCCTGATGTTTTCTTTTTCCCAATCCAGACGTCATTGCCGTATTTGTCATCCCATGTGCAGAGGGTGGCCAGCTATCCCACGAGGCCTTTCCTTCACCCAAGGCAGGATCCAACAGGGAATCCCAATTTACTGTTTGGACCAAATTTACTGTGGGGTACAAGCAGTGTTTTACACACTCATTCCCCAGAAAAAGACTTGAAGAAATTTTAATAGAAGCTGTGGAAAATGCCAGGGGATTGTGGAAGAACTGCTGGATATTTTATATTAAATTTTCTGAAATATTTGCTCTGAGAAATTTATTTCCTTGGAGATTTCTGTGTTGGATTAGAGAAAACAAGAGGAAACCTGACTGTAAAAGTATGTATTTTCTCTTGTGAGACACGTGAGTATTCCTTGGGATTCACTTTGTTCTATTCTGAGGGAAAGGTTCACACGAGGAGCACATCCTGGAACTGTCACAACCAGAGCTTGAACCTTGTCATTGGCAGATGGACATTTGTGCTCCCAAAGTTTGGGATAACTCCCAAAGGCTCCCTGGCTTGCTATGTGTCCCTTGTTCCTGCCAGGGGATGGTGTCACTTTATCCACACCCACATCCATGGATTAGCCACGCTGGATAAGGACAACTTGCAACTCTTTGTGCTGTTTGGGATTCAAACCAATGGTTCCCTACACATCTTACACTGAAAAATTGGGGTTTGAACCTCGATTATCAGGTTTTCAAAGCCTGGGCAAGAGCTCAGGTGAGGTAGGACCCTCTTGGTAAAGGATGAGGAATGTTTTACAAAAAAAATTTGTGTTTTACAGAGCTGCCTTGACACAAATGAGGGTTTGAGACCATTTTGTTGGCTTGTACAAGTTGGTTCTACCAATGACAATGACTTCACACAGTGTCATTTAGAATTTGTGTCCTACCTGGTGTCTGAGAGAGCAGTGGAATCAATTTAGGCTGCAAACAGAGCCCTCCAAAGCTCAGAAATGCCACAGTTTCAGTTGTCTGCCAGATTTTTGCACCAGAAAATGTATTTTGTTTATATTTTCTCTATATTTTCTTCATATAGTTTTCTCCACAAGCTGCCACTCTATTTGAGTGCAAAGGATGAAAAACAGAGCTTGAAAACCTTGCTAAATCTTTGTAAAGAAAGTTTCTCCAGTTCAGAGGTTTTTTTAACTTGCCACATGTCAAAGGGTTCCTCAAATGACATCAATGCAGAGTCTTGGGTCAAGTTGAAAAAATTACATTTTGAATGAAATTTGGGAGCTGTTATCACTGACCTTGAGTGCAGAGAAAAAGAGGTTTGAGATGTGGGTCCCAGGTCTCCCTGCTGATTTCAATGACTGTCACTCCTGGAGATATTTGAACACATTAAAAACAAGGAGCACGTTCAGGATCTCTGTAGCCCCAGGGAAGCATTGGGAGCAGCCTGGCTGGACCCAGCTCCTCACCTGGAAAACCTCAACCTGTGCTCCTGGCACGTAGCTTGTCTTTGTTCCAGAAATCCACAGGCAAAAAAAAAAAAAAAATCATTTGGCACCAAGCCTGGTGTAGCTTCAGGGCCATAATCCAGGGAAAAGCATCTTCAGGGAGCAGAGCTGTGAAGAGGAGTCTCTGGGGGAGTGGGATGTAATTTCCAGCTCCAGGCAGAGCTGTCTTCAGCCTGGCAGAAGCCCAGAGGGCAATGCCTGTGTCCCTGTTTTCCAAAGGGAGTTTGGAAACTGGGAAGGGAGAAAGGAAGTTTCTGCTCCCTTTTCTCCCAGGGAGAAATTCCTGGGGAAGAATCAGAAGAGAATCCTACACAAACTACTACCAATGAGATAAAACCCCTGCAGAATGAGCTGTGGAGCACAAATACAGGAAAATCTCTGCCCACCAGAGCTCCCCATGGCATGACCAGGAGCAGATGGGCTGGTGGCTGCCCTTTGTCCCAGGCTTTCCTTCAGCCCATGCACCTTTGGGTTTGTTTATTTGAGTGAGTTTTCCTTAATCTGGGAGGGTTCTGGAGCTGTATTAAGCACAGAGGCTGCTCTGGCTCTGGGCTGAGCTCCACAAACACCCAGGGCACGGAGAAGTGGCCGGGCAAAGGCTCACCCCTCCAACCTGATGGGTAAAAATAACTTGAACAGAGTCTGGGAGATGAAAGCACCCACAGCACGTCCCCAAACACAAACCCTTTAATGAGGCTCAGCCACTGGGGCTGGCCCAACAATTTTAGGGGCTCTGGTGGCCAGGGACCCCATGAATAGGGCACTTGTGGAAGGCCTCCAGTGCCACAAGAGGAGAGACAGTGCAGGGGGAAACAAGGCTCAATACAAGCTTTTAGAAAGCTCTGCTTTTCCAGGCCACGTTTAACATTTAAACTGCTGCAAACTTGATACCTCCACATTCAAAATCATTTCATGACAGCAGCACACAGAAAAAGGGAGAAAAACCTGTTTGGCTTGATTTTCAGGTAAACTTAGACTTCTCTAGGAGCTTTTTTCCTGGCTTTTTATATTAGTGGAAGGCAGGTATTTTAACACATTTTTACAGGCTCACAGCAGTGCCAGGGCCCCTCATAATGAGAAAGACATTGAGAGGCTGGAGTGTGTCCAGGGAAGGGAACGGACCTGGGAAGGAGCTGGAGCACCAGGAGTGGCTGAGGGAGTTGGGAAAGGTGCTCAGCCTGGAGAAAAGGAGGCTCAGGAGGGACCTTCTGGCTCTGCACAACTCCTTGGCAAGAGAGGACAGCCAGGGGTGAGTTGGGCTCTGCTCCCAGGGAACAGGGACAGGATGAGAGGGAGCGGCCTCAAGTTGCATCAGGGAAGATTTAATTTGGATATTAGGGAAAATTTCTTCATGGAAAGGGTGGTCAGGCATTGGAATAGGTTGACCAGGGAGTCACCATCCCTGGAAGAGTTAAAAAAATGTGTGGGTGTGGCACTTTGGGACATAGTTTAGTATTGAAGTGGCAGTTTTAGATTAACAGGTGGACTCGATGATCTTAGAGGGCTTTTCCAACCTTAGTAGTTCCATGATTCTCTGATTCCTGGGAGATTTGTGTTCATTTGCATATTTGCGTTTGCAAACAGCCTTGTATTAGAAACAAACACTCCAGATATTCCCGGTACCATGATGGGGTCCTGGCCCTGCCAGGTGTTCCTGTGTCCCCCAGCAGTGCCATGGCTGGAGCTGCTGCTGCCAAGGCAGCTCATCCTGTGCTAGTTAACTGATGGGTAACGAAGCAGGGGAGGCTGTTCTGTGCTAGCCCCACTCTGTTCCCACACTGAGGGACTCTGTCCAGCCCAGGTGTCCCTGCACAGGCAGGACGAGCTGTGCATACCTCTGGAACTCAACCAGGAGCCCAGGTCACATCCCGCAAGCCATTCAAGCTCATGGAGCTCTGGCAGCCTCCCCAGCTCCCAGAGTTTGTTGGATGTTGCCATGGAGAGCAGAAGCTCTTCCTGCCTTGCCTCTGGCTGCTTTTCCAGCCACCGTGCTGGGAGCACAAACCCTGCGGGCAGGCACGGAATGCCAGGAGAGAGAACAGGCTGTGCTGCTGTCCTCAACCACCTACAGCCCACAGGTGCCCTTGTGATGATAAATAGCCCTTGGTGACTTTCCTGGCTTAGTGATGGGGGTGTCCAAGTGTCTCAGAGCTGCTAGGAGCAGCCTGGAGCCTGTGGATGAGCAGGACATGCAGGGTAGCCAAGAGGTGCTACCTGCCTTCAATTCCATAAATTGTTTCCTGAGAAAAAGGGGAGATTCAGGTTGGACATCAGAAGGAATTTCTCAATGGAAAGGATGGTCAGGCATTGAAAGGGGCTGCCCAGGGAGGTGACAGTCCCCATCCCTGGAGATGTCCAAGGAAGGCCTGGATGTGGCACTCAGTGCTCCAGGCTGGTGACAAGGTGGGGATTGGGCACAGCTTGGCCTTGGTGATCCTGGAGGGCTTTTCCAACCTCAGTGATTCTGTGAAAGTTGGATTGGGCCCACAGTGTCATGTGGATGCTCAGTAAATTCCTGCTCTCTGGGGCCAGGGGCAATGGGAGATGTCACCTGCTTGTCCCTGAAAGCGTAGAAGTTCCAGCTTGCACAACAGGCAGTGGAATGAGTGTAAAATCCTTCCTGCAGAGCTGCCAGGGAGTTCTGCTGTGTTATTTCAGTCCTTGGACATGGTCAAGCAGGAATTTGGCTAAGGAAGGGCTGGAGCCAAGTGTAGCTGTGGCACCACAGGAGTATCCCTAAGCCTGATGCTGCTGGGATGGGATTCAGAGCAGCCTGAGACAGGCTCTGGCAGGTGCAGGTCTGCAGCCATGTGAGGTAATTTGGGAATGACTGAGGCAGGAGGTGATGGAATGGTGGGGGACAACTTTTCCCTGACCTTGCTCTGGTGAAAATCCAAGCCATGGATCAGGGCTTTAAATCAACCTGGTCTGGTTGAAGATTCCCTGCCCATTGCAGAGAGCTGGAACAAGATGGTGTGGAAGGTCCCTTCCAACCCTTGGGACCTGCAGCAGGGTGTGGATGAGCAGGACACAGCCCTGGCTCCCTCATCCCAGCCTGAGGAGCTCCTGCTGCTCTTGGCAGCTCCTGGGTCTGCCAGGATTTTGGGAAGTGCTGGATCAGCTGGGGGTGGGACTCACCTGTGCTATAAATACTTGTCTTCTGCCAGAGCAGGACTTGGGCTTGGAGTCAGCAAAACATTCCAGCACGTGCTCAGTCACACCCAATCCTTGGCAGAAGTTGAGCATCTGCTTATTTTCAAGCTTGCACTTCTAAATTTTGGAGGTTGGAGTGGTGCTGCCATGGGATGGCCAAGCTGGATGTTGGTTATGATGGGTTTTGTTGACTACCTGGAGCTCCAGGGAATGCTGCCTTCAGCTCTAACACTTTTAAAGAACAAAAAATAGTCCAAAGCTGAATATATGGGAATAAACATTCCCACAAGTCATCTGCTGCTAATTTAAAGTCAAATCAATTAATTTTAATCCAAAAGCAGAAGAGCAGCTTTCAACCTCTGAAGACCATTGAATATTACACTTGATATCATCAGTAAAAAGGATTGCAAGGCATGTTTTATTTCACCAAGAGCATTGAGTGCTTTGCCAAACTCTGTCTCCTGAGGGTCACTGCAAATGTGTTCTCCTGCTTTTCATACAATGTGGTTGTGCAACTCTTTATTCCTGCAATTTTAGCTTGGAGGCTTCTCTAATGCAAACGTGTATCTTGGTCTCACAGATTTATCTCCCCCTAAATAAATAAATGTATGAACAACCTTCCTTCCAGGGCCTGAAGGGGCTCCAGGACAGCTGGAGAGGGACTTTGGGCAAGGCCTTGGAGGGACAGGACATGGAGGAATGGCTTTAGGATGAAGAAAGTGAGATTTAAGTTGGCTATTGGGAAGAAATTCTTGTCTGTGAGGATGGAGAGGCCCTGGCACAGAGAAGCTGTGGCTGCTCCTGGATCCCTGGAAGTGTCTAAGGCCGGGCTGGATGGGGCTTGGAGCAACCTGGGTTAGTGGAAGGTGTTCCTGCCCATGGCAGGGGCTTGGAAATGGATAATCTTTCAGGTCATTCCATATCCAAACCATTCCATGATTCCATAACCTCACATGTGCCATACTGCCACAGGAGATTTTTACCTGAAATATGGGGACCAATCACTTCCCAGCAGAGAAGATGCAAAGTGAGGAGCTCACCTAAATCCCTCAGACAAGTTGGACTGTGCCAGGCCTATGTTAAATTAAATCAGGAAACAGAAAATGGACGTTGCTTGCTTTAGATCTTCATTTACCTTTTTTTCTGCCTCACATGGAGGAAAGACCTCAGTGGGGAGCAGGAACATTGGGCAGCTGCCTCTGAGCACTGGGTGTCTGCCATGTTTGATTCCCTGCAGCTGCTCGGGGTGAGCTCATTATCTCCTAAAAGGAGGAATTCCTATTTTTACAGGGTGATTAGCAGGCTGATGGAAACATGGAGAGAGCAGAAACCCAAATATTTAGGCAGAGCCATAAAGCGGTTCCCAGAGCAGGCCCCTCAGCTGCAGCAAATGCTAGTGATTTTCAGGTGATACATTTTTCCTAAGGGATAAATTGCTGGAATAGCTGGAAGTGAGCATTGCCTTGTGCTTGCACGTCACTGTGCAGGGCAGAGCTGCACTGACAACCAGCAAGGAGGTGCTTTGGCCTCACTGAGCTGTTCCCAGTCAGTTGTTGTTGTCCTGGTGTTGGGTCCCTGTAGGAATGACAGATGTGGCGAAGCCATGCTGGAACACAGCAGCTTGGCTGGGACAAGGGACAACCTTCTGGGGACAGAGAGCTCTCAAATTTTGGGTGGCTGTAGGTCTCCCCCCATGGATGTACTCCACGGCTGGGGATGATTCCGTGCATCCTCCTCTGGCACATGGATGCTCATCCTGCCCACGGCAGGGGAGCAGGTGCCAGCCCAGCTCACACACTTCCGATTTAATAAAGATCCATAGTGTTGCTGCTGAAAAGTCTGAATCAGTCTAGTCCTGCTTGATCTCTCCCTCCCTTTCAGCCTTCCCAGCTAATAATGGGCACATGGAAGTAATTAACGGAGACTCGTGCGGCTGTTCCTTGTTGTTTGTGCTCCCTCAATGTGAGCTTTATCTCCCAGCACAAGGGGGACATTTGGCACATTGGACCCGCCGGCTTTGCCAGCTGCAGGGGGAGCACCAGCTCCTCCCCACGCCCCTGGAGCAGGGAATTTCTGTTTTTTTCCTGGTGATAAATGTGTGGCTTTAATAACCAAGATAAGCTCAGTCTTTGCCTGCTCTGTGCAGTCTTTGTGTCACTTCTCCTTTCCTGAGCAATGCCTGAGGTGGGTTTCATCTTGAGCACATTCTTGTGACCCTCTGTGTTCTGCCATCCATCAGCAAGTCCTGGTGGATTCATGTCAAATGCCAAAATTGAGGATAGAGGAGAAAAGCAATGAAAATCTTTGAAAAATTTTCCATGTCCATTAAGAAATCTCATTTTCTTTGACAAACATTTACTAGAAAGTTGGAGCTCAGCTCCATGTTCTGTCCAGCTGGCAGCCAGTTCACAAAGTCATCCAGAAATTTTTTGGAAACCCTGTTATTGACAACAGTAACCATTACACACCCAATGAGCTAAAAAATGATGCACATATGGGCAAAAATAAATGCAGGGCATGCGTCTGTTTTGTGGAAATTAAAGGAAATTAAGAATCATGGAATCACAGAATGGTTTGGGTTGGAAGGGAACTTGAAGCTCATCTTGTTCCACCCCCTGCCATGGGCAGGAACACCTTCCACTATCCCAAGTTGCTCCAAGCCCTGTCCAACCTGGCCTTGTAAGACTGAAAGTATAGAATTATGAAGATGGTGAGGAATCCTGCCAGGAGCTTGGGTGGATCTCACCAGTTTCAGATCTTGGTTAAGTTCTACCAACCTTTTTCCTTTTCTACCTTCTTTTGACCCAACTTACTTCAAACCCTTCTCAGCTGAAGAACAGACCCCTGGAAGGGCTGCTGGCATGGCTGGATCTCCTCGGGATTGTTTGTATAACTTTGGATGTGCTCTTTAGGTCTGGAGTGCTTGTTTTGATCTTTGTTTGAATAATACTTGGAGTGTTGATTCATGACATGGTTTCCTACAGCCTCCAAAGAGGTACAAGATAATAAAAACGATTTTGTTGCATTTAGGGGTTTCTTCAATTAATTCTTTAATTTCTGTCTTTAACCCAGCACTGCCAAAGCCACCACAAAACCGTGTCCCCAAGTGCCACATATCTTCTAAACACACAAGGGGCATTTTGTGGCAATTATATTATAACTTAAATGATTTGGTTTATCTTTCTTTGTGGCTGGAAGTCTGGGAGCTTTTGGGCATTTCCTAAATCCATTAATTTATGGGAAGAGCATCATTGAGTGATTGGGAGCTGGGGAAAATCCTCTCAATGTGAAAAGCTAAACCTAAATGCAGAGACTGAAGCAAACATTCATGTGCTGGCAAAATGAAATGGTTCTGTTTCCCTTTCCAATTCCTGCGTTTCTAGGAAAGAAGTTAGGAATTGTCAGTTAATAATCCATAAAAATGGTAGCAGAGATTAAAGCACAGAGTACCCAAGGCCATCACATCCATCCTCACTCCTTGTTCTGAGCTTTCCACCTTGGAGTGGTGCAAACCCCCCATTTCCACCCCCATTTCCTTGGAGTTTAACCAAGCACAGCTTCACCACCTGGAAACATTGTGGGGGTTCTCCCTCCAGGGATGCACCTGCTAAGAAATACAAGGAAATCTCATAGGACCCCATAGTGTGGGAAGAAGAGGTGACCCAGCTTCTCAGCACGAAAGGGGGACACACATTGCACAAAGGGACACACATTGTACAAAGAGACACACAGGTGTGTGAGGACTAATGGGACCTCCCCACCTTTTCTTGTCTGTTGGACCACAAAACCCAGGCAGAAGAAGAAACACCTGGTGCTCCAGGGGTTGTTTTCCAGGTTGATAAAAGAGGAAAGGAGCAGTTTTACCACGAAGACAACACATCCCAGCAGCACCCAGGTCAGCATACATTTCTTAAGTTCCACTCTTTGTGCAAAATCAGCATTAAAATGGACTGAAGTTGTACTTTTGTTTAGAAATATTAAATGGCAGAGAAATGCACTCACCAGAGAGCTCTGGTCTGATCTTTGGGCTCTTCCACGTGATCTGCCCTCATCCACAAAGTACAGGAGTTGATGCCTTTGGAATATTCCCTTGGGATTGCCTGGACCGGTCTTGTCCAAGGCAGACCCATGGCTCATTTACTGGGCCAGCAATGAGCCACAAAGATCCTTTTCATGAATAAAAAAAAAAAAAAAAAAAAATTCCATTTGTGTATCAGCATAAGATTTAGTCCCTCTCCTCATTTTGAGCTACTGTTTGACTCTTTGGAAGGAAGTGATCAGGTATTCTGGAAATTCAATTAATTCCCTGGGTCACAGGGTAGTCCTAAGACAAGGAGTTAAACTTGTTTCTTTTTCCTTTGTTTTTAAGCTCATTTTCATTGTGTCCAGAGCATAGCTGAGATAAGCTCTGCGGTAAACACACATCAGGACCAGATTCTGCAAGGAAACAATTTTTTGTCCTTTTTTTTTTTTTCCTTAAACCAGGGCTTTAACTGGATCCTTGTCCAATTCTCAAGGTCATTGTTAAATATTTTAAATACTTGGTGAAATGCCAAACTATTTTCATTGCCTGAAGCTTTCTCCTTGGAGAATTCTTGCAGACAAGGAAATATGTCATCTTCAGTGGTTACGTCAAAGAGAAACCTGCCTTGACAAGCATTTTTGTGACTCAGGAACTTGACTAAAGTTTTATTTATATTGAGTAGGACCAAGTTTCTTGGCATGTATTTAATCACCATCAGCAGTATTTAATTTTATGTATTTAATCTCTGCAGCAGGACTGTGGTTATTATAGGTTTTATTTATTAGAGAAAAATTGTTTTATTGCTGTGCTTTGTATCAAATCTGGGCTGAAACCATCATCAGGCTTTATATGGGCCTGGATGAAGCAGGGGAAGGCCTGATGGCCCCTCCTGCTTAGGGCACATTCCCTCTCCAGGAACATCCACAGAGCTGGGAAAGGCAAATGGGACAAATTGAGAGAAAAGTGGATTTTTCCTTTCTTCACATCCAGTTGAGGGGAATCATTTTGCAGTGAAAGCCTCTCCCAGGCAGGGCAAGAGCTCCTTGGTGGTTTGGGTCAGGCCTTAATCTAAAGTGGAATAATAATGCCTGAGCAAGCCTGGATGTCGCCACAGCTTGGTTTTGTATTTTCTCATTTTTATCTTGGGAAAAAAGGAATTAAGATCTTTCTGTGACACCCTTTCACCATCACTCATTGAGGAAGGAGTTGAGGAAGCTTAAATGAGATTGGAGTTTGCACCAGGCCTGTGCTCTGGACTGAGTGTGGACATTGATCAAAAATGCTCAAAGGATGAATTTATGGTTGGTCTGATTGGGAATTCTGATTTTCTCAGAGGAAGGAACAAACAGAACCTTCCAAAGCTGGATTATGAACAGGTGAGACATTTGTGTTCCTTTTGTGAGAGCAAGGGAGCATTATCAGTCAGAAAAGAAATTAACTTGACTAAAACCAGTCATTTTTATTTCCTTCCAAGCCCTAATTTTGATTTCTGCAGGGGATTTACAGTGAAACTCCAAAGTCTCTGGAAGCATTGGGCATTATCCCTGTTACAGGGCTGGGCTGGGCTTCATTCCCTTTGGTTTTTCCATGATAAAAGCTGGTCAGGTGCTGGCACAGCTGCCCAGGGCAGAGGTGGAGTCCCCATCCCTGAGGGATTTAACAGCCATGTGCATGTGGAACTTGGGGACATGGGTCAGGGCTGGGTTTGGCAGCACTGAGGGAATGGTTGGACTTCATTATTTCAGAGGGATTTTCCAGCTCAAATTATTCCATGAGTCTGGGCTGGGGTTTAGAGGGCAACATGCCCCATCCTAATGGGCCACTGGCTGTGGGGACAATGTGGGGACAGTTTTCTCCCAATTATGGACATTTCTGGTACACTCTGTGACAATGAGAAGAGCACTGAGCAGAGAAGGGCAGGACATGGTGTGGGTCTGACATATGCCACTGTCACCACCAGAGTGGCCTCTGATGAAGCAGGGAAGGGCTGCCTGGAGGTGTCTGTTCATAATTAAATAACAACAGCAATAATCTTGAGGGATTTAATGACAACGATTACAAAACATGCCTTGCTTTGTAGAGAAAACAAAGATCTTTTATTTTGCAACTAATTAATCCTTTCTTTTCCCCTTTGTGGCTTTTTTCCCCTTCCCAGGAAAGAAGAGAGTAGAAATTGGGATTAATTTCTTTCATTTCCTTGTCCTTAATGAAAATTTAGGGAAACCATAATTCATGTGAGCACATTCCATGGAGTGAGGAGAGAAGAGTGAGGGGAGAGATTCCCAAGATGTAGCAGGTGGAGCCATCACCCAGCCCCAGGAGAGGTTGGAGTGATGCTTTTTGGGGCTCTTGGCAGTTTTGGGGTGTTGATGTGGCGACAAACTAGCACAGCTTTAGGAGAGAGGAAAAAGGTGGTGCCTAAAACCCTGACTGCATAAAAACCAGTCTGCCTAAAAACCTGCTCTAACCAGCAATAGAGATGGTTCTGGGAAGGTATCAGTGGGGATATTATTTCTTTATGATCTCTTCTCTGGCCCCCTCAATATTTGTTTTACACAGCTGCCTCCAACATCTGCTTTTCATCTCTCCTGTCTATGTAGGTATTCAAAAATGCCTTCCTTCTTTCAGCTGCTTTTTGTGCCTCCTGCCTTGTCAATGAAATGTGCAGATAATTGAATTCAAAAATCACTTTAAAACAGGTTATTGAGTCTTTTACACCCCAATAATTAAAGGAATAATGTCAGCTGCCTTCCACACAAGGGAAGATGGGGAAAAAGAGCAGAATGAGCCTGAAATTTCTCAGGAATCTGAAAAGAGGCTGAAGCCATTCTGTAGTTCCAACTTGAGGTGTTTTCCCACCTTTCTACTGGATGGATTTTAAGCTCTTTCCCAGTCCTTCCTCTGAGCACTTCGAGCAATCAGATCCCAAGCTGTGGTTCAGCCTTTGAGCCCAGGATCCATCTCTGGAGCATTGGGATTCCTGGGAGAGAAGCTCCTTGTGGTCAAGCATCCAGGCTTGGTGTCAGAAATCCCTGATTCCTTGGCTTTTGGCACTGGTTGGCATGAAAATGTCTCAGTCCTGGCACGGCAGGTCCTGGCAGCTATCTCTGAGCCCTGGCACGGCAGGTCCAGGCAGCTTCACCCTGCTGGGAGAGGGGGGTTGCACGAGTCGGGGTTTGCAGTTATTCTATTCCACTTTCAGCCTGAAATGCTCTCCCTCCTCCCTCCTCCCCGAGACACGAGAGGTTGTTGCTCTTATATTAAGGAGCTGCAGCTCCTAGGCTTTTCTCAAAAGCAAATACAACTTTTGACCTCAGTGAGGAGCAGATTTTGCCTGGATCCAAGGCCAGCAGCTCCACGAGGCTCCTGATGCCTCCTCCCTCTCATTCTCACTGCAGCCTCCTCAGAGAAAAACCCTTTTTCTTCACAGAAAATCCCTCTCCTTTTGATGTTTTTCCCATTCATTTTTATTTATCTCCTTGGGCAAAGCTCACCCTTGGAATAACACCCCTCCACACTGCAGTATCTGTGCGTTCCTGGGGATGAGCTTCTGCATCTTGGATCAGCCACAGAACAGGCAAATCTGCATTTTCTCATGTAGGTGATCAACAGTGAGGTTTGGAGACCCAAGACTGAAAATTGGGCAGAAAATACTCCCAGGCTCGGGGAGGGGGGTGGTCTGAAGCATAACCCACCTTCCAGCCCAGAGGAAAAAATGGGTTGTTGGTTTTTTTTTCCTTCTCCTTCTCCTTCTCCTTCTCCTTCTCCTTCTCCTTCTCCTTCTCCTTCTCCTCCTCCTTCTCCTTCTCTTTCTCCTTCTCCTTCTCCTCCTCCTTCTCCTCCTCCTTCTCCTTCTCCTCCTCCTCCTGTTTTTTCTCCTCCTCTTCCTTGGAGATAGGGCAAACAGCCCATCATAAGGAAAGGAGACTGGAAAAAAGCTGCCACGTTATGGCTCTGATGTCTAAAAGGCGTAGGGGACTTTAAGAAAAGTAACAAGGAGCAGAATTTGGGCTAGGTGGGATCAAGGTCTGCAAGCCCTGGAAGTCCCCAAACCAGCCCTGAGTGGAGCCCCGAGGTCAGTGTCCACATGGATTCACATCCCCTGGTTTTGTTTAGCAGGCAGAGGAAACTGTCCTGTGCTTCTGAGTCTTCCTCCATCTGAAAATGTAAACTATAGTAAAGTATCTGCTTATAGTGTGACCTCTTCACTTCAGTGGGGGTTCTGTTCTGGGGTTCTCCTAGGGTGACTTTGTGATGCTGGTATTCCCAATCATCTGTTCTGTTTGTACTGTATATTGAGTTCTGTACCTTTAAGACTGGTTCTGAGAGCGAAGGGGGGAGAAGGGGCGAGTTTGTTTTGAGAAAACTGCTTGACTCCTACACATTCCTTCTCTGGTCTGTGTTCATCTGAAGCACAGACCAGCAACAGGACAGAGATCTCCTTTGCTTTTAGTTAGTTTTTGGCTAGCTGAGGCAGAGAAGCTTCCTGGACTGTTTTTTTTTCTTTATCTTGGGACTGTTTAATCCTGCTCTGGACTGAAAAACCCAGAGGAGCACCGGGAGCTCGCACCTGTGGCCCACCGGGGCCTGGATCTCCGGAGGGACTGATAAGAGACTGAGCGAGCTGAGCTACCCACAGCAAGGACTTTCTAAGTTTACCATCTCACTTCAGAGCAACGAGAGGTTTTATTGTTTCATATTATTCATTCTTTGTGCTTGTGGGTACTTTGTTTGTTAAATAAATAGTTTTTTCCACTTTTCTCCAAAGAAGTTCTTTCCCAGACCAGTTGTGGGGGAGGGGCCATTTTGGTTTGCTTCCCAGAGGGACTCTATTTGGGGGTTTTCTCCCAAATTTGCCCTAAACCAGGACAGGGGTGAATTCCAGCAAACCACGGTGTTTACAAGGAAAATGCTTTTTTTCGGTGTTCTCATGCCCATTAAAAATCCTTGGGGGAGAAGCTGGAGAGTTTTCATGGCTCACCCCGGGAATTGAGGGAATAAATATTCCTACTCCATTGTTTGAAAAAAATAAAAGAAAAAAGAAATTAACTAAAATCAGATTTAAATAATTATTTGATACCTCCTGTGGTGACACATCTACTCTGAGTTTTAAAGCAGTGAGGTGCTGGATTTTTCACCCAAACTCAGGTTTGCAGCAAACAGGAACAAACTCAGCCCTGCCAGGGCTTGGAGCTAGCAAGAGGTTGGGTGCCCCAGGTCATCATTTCTAAATTCCAGGAGGGATTTAGCCCACTCTGGGGACAGGGCCGTGCTGGACAAACAAAACCCTTCCCGAAGGATTCTGGCTCCCCACTGTGGGCAACAGCACGAGTTGGGCTGGGGAATGTGCCAGAGGAGGCAGCCCTGGGTGATGGGGTTGGAGTTGCATGGGAAGATGATGGATGGGGCTTGGAGCAGCCTGGTCTAGTGGAAGGTATCCCTGCCCATGGAGGGAGTTGGATTAGATGACTTTTAAAGTCCTTTCCAACAGAACCATTCTGTGGTGGCCACTGGCAACTGGGTGCTGGGAGTTGCAGCCCCTGGGAGCTCCAGCTGCTGTTCCAGGAGCTGCTTCTGCACAGGGCTGGGGGAAATGACAGTTCCTGTGAGGGACAGGCAGAGTCCCACACTTCCTCATTGAAACGGGGGTGGAAATAAAACTCCACAACTAATAATAGTTGTTAGACCGGTATGTATTTAATCGGCCGAGATGCATGGGGAATAACTTCACCAAAGGCACGCATACCCACCCGATGGTCTTTCCCCTTATTATTCCCCAGGGTCTTACATATGCATAACATTGTACAATCCGCCTCATACATATTCATTCCCTGGCCCTGCCCCACCCTGCCCATCCTCGTATGGTAATTAACTCTACACCCTCTGGGCATGCTCAGTTTGTTGCGGTGGTCTCCTGGGGGTCCCAGAGGATGAAGGAAACAGTCTTCTTCAGTGAACTCTTCACCTTTATCTCTCCTGCGCGGCTTCTGGCTCTCCGTGGCGTCCTTTCAAGGGAATACTGAGTTTATGCTGTCTAAGGGTCTGCGTTCTCCCTCTTTATCTGCATTCTTGGCCTTGTTGTCCTGGGTTGTATACATTTTTCTCTTTACTATCACTAAGGAGTCCTAGATGCTTATAATATACAAAAGGTTAACAGACACAGTGTTCGGTATCTACTAAATGCTTTCTAAAATGGATTTAATAAATGTTCTAAAGCACTATTTGAAATACATCCTAACATACAGAGGCCTACTATAAAGGATCATCTAAAATTCTCACATCTCTGTGTCACTCATGGCCACCTAGCTCTGTAAACAAACTTCCATGTGCCTGGAGACAGATCAGAACCCGGGACTCCATCCCTCTGCTCCTCAGCACGCTCAGGGAAAAGCCAAGAGCAATAGATTTATGGAATCCAAACATCACAAATGCAATTTATTTACACTGCTGAAGCCAAAAGGAGAAGCAGATGCTTCTGGTTTGGATGCCTGTCCAGCCTAATTTCAGGAAAACATGGTGGTCAGTGTGAGGGAAAGGAAGGAATCAAAATGTTCAATGTGTCACCCCCAGTTACAGTCCTAGTCCATCCCTGTCACATCCCTGCAGCCATGTGTGCCTGAACACAAAGCTCAGCTCTCCAGGAACAGCCTCCAGAGCCACCCCTGCATGCACAATCCCATTTTCCCTAATTCTGCTGTAAGATATCCATCCAGGATACCTTCAGCAGGGCCAGAGCCTGAGCCAGAGGGTTGCAGAGCAATGCAGGGCTCTGGCTGACTCGGTGTGGCAATGGCTTGTCCTGACTCAAACCATCCTGGGCCCAAAGGAGTGGATAAACAGCCCCCAGGGGATTTATTTGGCAATTACACTGTGCAAGGGAGAGGTACCAAAACAAGGTCTGATTAAAGGGGAATTGTGTGGCCACTGAAAGGTGTGTTTGGCAACCAGATGTGGAGCTGGCTGTGACCTGCTGCCTCCTGTGCCACATTGTGGGATCACAGACTGGTCCCTTGGGAAGACACCTTAAAGCCCATCCGGTGCCACCCCTGCTATGGGCAGGGACACCTTCCACTATCCCAGGTTGTTCCAAGCCCTATCCAACCTGGCCTTGGACACTTCCAGGGATGAGACAGGCACAGCTTCTCTGGGCCCCCTGTGCCAGGGCCTCCCCATCCTCACGGGGAAGAATTTCTTCCCAATATCCCATCTAACCCTGTCCTCCTTCATCCTAAAGCCATTCCCCCTGTCCTGTGCCTGCCTGCTTTTGCCCAAAGTCTCCAGCACGTGCCAGAGCAAAGCAGGGTTTTCCTTTGGGCTGGTTTGGTCCATCTCTCCCAGCAGAGGGCATGATGTGCAAGCGTGAGCGGTGATCCCCCGACCAGGAATGATTCCAGGAATGATGCAGCAAAACAGGAACAAGAGCCAAAACCCCTCAGATAGGACGTGTGGGACACGGCATGTTGTTGGGGTGGCCAGAGCCACTCACTGCTCCCAACCCGGGGCCAAACACCTTCTTGCACTTTCAAGAGTGCTTGGTTTCGTTATTAAACACCCCTGGAGGTCCTTTAAGTGGCATTCAGAGAATCAGCAGTGAATTCAAGAAAATGGAGCCAGCATCTGTTAGAAGAAACCAAATTGCCCCTAATTTTCCAGAATTTTGATCTCAAAAGAGCAACATTTTCCAAGAACATCCAACATCTGACATGATTTACTGCAGGAAGCAAACCCATCTCCTCAGTTTAATCGGCTCTGTGGGTGGTGTGAGGTCTAAATCCAAGTTTTTGGATTATCGATGCTTCAGAAAACTCATCTCTAAAAATTACTTCATTGTAGAAAAATACCTATCTGTCCGAGTCTTTCCTTCTCCCTGGATTATTATCAGACTTTCTTTGAAAGAGGTTTCCCAGCAAAAGTAGAAGAAAAGTTCCCTTCTTGCCTTAATCACTAAGTAAGGTAAACATGCTGTGTATCCTCAGCTCTAATTTTAGGATTTTGGTCATTTCTATGACATGGGAATTCCCCTTTCATGGGCACCACTACGTATCTGTTCCAAAAATTCTTTTATTTCACTTTTCTGCGCATGTGGTGCTGCTGCAATGATGCAAGTCCTGGCTGACACTCACAAGCAGTGAAATCTAAACCACTTTTCTTCCAAGAGGCAAAGTTTACACAAATCCGATGTCCTGGGAGAACCTCTTGTGAGAGGGAAATGCCTTCCTTCAGCTGCTCCATGCCAGCTGTGATCTGCCCATCCATGCTTCCACTGGAATTCCCTGTTGCAGGGATGGGTGCCTCTCTCTGCACCCCAGAAAAGGCTTTTGTGGTCCTGGAGAGGATGGACTGGGGGTTTGGTGCAGGAAATAGCTCCAGGATAAGCACTGGTGGTTCAGAGAAGCTGTGGCTGCCCCTGGATCCCTGGAAGTGTCCACAGCTGGATGGGGCTTGGAGCAACCTGGGATAGTGGAAGGTGCCCCTGCCCGTGGAAGGTGCCCCTGCCCATGGCAAGGGGTGGATTAGATGACCTTTAAGGATCCTTTCCCACCCAAACCATTCCATGATTTTGTGATTCCAAGCTCTTGACAAAGGCAGATTCTGAGCTCTTTTGCAGAGAATGACCTGACCCCACAGCCACAGCTACATCAACCACCAGGAGCCAGCCAAAACAACTCAAGGGAATCATATCCAAGTGGAAAATAAAAATAGTTTGTGTGCTTTAGTTGAACTGTAGAGAAGCCCTCTTTATTTCAAGGATTTGGCAACTTCAAATGAGGATGTGAACAAAGGGAATGGAGGGTCTGTCTTTGACTGCAAAGTGCTTTGGGTGTCCCAGCCATTCAGATCTCTCTGAGCCTGGTGTTCTGTCCCAGAATTTCCTTGTGGAACATCTCCTTCCCTTTCAGTCCGACCACTGCCACAAACCCCAGCTGCTCTCAGGAGGGACACTGGGTCATCAGAGAATCATCAAGGTTGAAGGGATCTCCAAGATCACCGAGTCTGACCTGAGCTGGTCCATGTGCAGAGGTGGCATCAGCCAAGGGAAAAGCCAAAGGCTGCTCATTCTCCTGGGAAATCACTTCCTCCCCTTGCTGCTGGGTGTGCACAGGGCAGCTCTTGGTCTTGGAGGACAGCAGGAAGAGCTTGCCCCCCCACAGCGTCCATGAGCAGCACAGCAAAACCACCGGCAGCCCCTGGGTCTTCCCTGGTGGCTTTCTGCTGACAGGGGAAACACTTCCATTTATCAGTTTGATCATCCTGTGCAGGGTTTTGTTTCTTCTCCATCTGCAAAGGTGATCAGAAGTGGGGCTGAGGGGGACCAGCTGCCAGGAACTGCACCACAGCAAATCTGTGAATTTACTGAGATAGGACAGGAGATAGAACATCCCCCGGTGTCACTGGGTTCTCTCTGTCCCTCTTTGCCAACCAAGGAGTCAAATGTGGTCTAAATATTCACTGCAAAAACCTTGCCAATGTGGGCTGTAACAAAATAATCGTCTCCTCTAGATCTCTAGCAGAACCACAGCAAAAATACATAAATAATGCCCAGGCTTTAACAAAATAGATTTTTATTAATTACAGCACTTCAAGTAACATTTCATGTCTCCTGGGAGTGTCTCACTTCAAGAGCAAGAACAGGTTATCACAGTGCATCAAGTTATTAGGACATCCTTCCTGCTGACAGGATCAGCTTTGACTGGGAATGTTCATCCAAGGGTTTGAGTTGATTACATTTCTGCTCTGCTTTTACTGATCCCCAGCCCTTGGCAGAGCTTCCTTTTGAGTCTCCTGAGAAGCAAAGTCAGCACTCAGCACTCGCTGCTGGTGCTGCAGCCACAAGTTGGGGATGGCAGCAAGATCTGGTAATGGCACAAGGATTTGGGGACGGCAAAATCATCTGGGGATGGCAGAATGACCTGGGAATAGCAGAATGATCTGGGGGTGGCAGAAAGATCTGGGGATGACAGAATGTCTGGCAGAAGTTCAGTCTCTCCTCACCACAGTCTGTACCTGGAGCTTCCATGTGAAGTCAGGAGGATTTGGAAGTGTCCATGACCACGTGTGCATTGGGCAGTATCACAGGTATCTGGAGCACTTCGTACTTTGCTGATAAAATCCCAGAGTGTTCAGGAAATCCCAGGAATCACCAGCTGGGGAACAGATCTCACACATCCACCCAAGCCCCAGTGTGGTCAGAAGGACATCGGGAGCTGTGATCTTCCACACCACTGCCAGGGGAGGTGGGACAGCTCTGCTAATCCCAGCAAATCCCTCCCTGCCTCTAAACCCACAGCCATGGAATCACTGGAGATGCCTCTGGATGCAGTACATGGAACCCTCCACACAGGGGGGTTCTCAAACTCTCTTTCCTAGGGCTGAAGCAAACAGCTGCATTCCAGCTTTCCACCCCTTTATTTCTGAAGAAGGATGTGAGAGAAGCTGTTTCCTGCTTTGCTGTGACAACCTCCCAAGAACAGCTCTGGGAATGTTCCAAGGTGTGGCATCTCAGCCCAGCTCTGTCCCAGGAACTCTCCAGGTGGGGCTGATGCCCTGAGCCCACCTTGGACATCTTGGTGCTCACCTTGTCTCTCCATCCCACCTGCAGAGGGGTCACCTGAGTTAGGAATATTTTAGGACACAGATCCTATCTTCAGTAAACAACTACGCAATTCTTGGCTCAACAGATCCCTGAGGAAGCCTTTAAGCACCCTTTTTATATAAAAAATAGTGGGGTTGATTTACAACCATGAAATGTCTTTTGTTTCACCTCTACAGTGAATAAAGTCTAAATAAACACACAGCTGTGGTCTTTCAATGCCAAGGGGCTCCTCAGCCCCAAACTCTTCTCAATAACAGCTGAACAGCACCAGGAATCAGGAAGGTTTAAACTCCCTGGTGAGCCTTGGTCCTGGTTATTGAACAGTTTCCAAATGGTTTGGAATTATGTTGAAGGGTCTTGTGTTGTTCCAGCATTCACAGAAGGGACACATCCTACTTGGATTTGAGTCTAGACCTGGGAGACATGCTGAAAAATATCTTGTAGTAGAGGTACATGTTGATAATCCTCAGCAGAATTCCCAGGATGTAGCTGAAGGACCTGAGCAGGGCTGCGGCCGTGCTGGAGAGCTGGAACAGGAGGCCCAAAGAGCTGCTGGCCCTCAGGTTGTCATCCATGAGGAACAGAGCACACTCTGCGGCCACCAGCATCCAGATCACCCTGGATATCAGCCTGGCATTCCTGACTGTCCTTAGGGGCGGTGACTCCAAGGGCAGGAAGGTGATCAGATAGGCCTCAAAGGCCACACAGCTGAACAGGACACAGCTCACTTGAGCATTGGCCCTGAGGAGGATCCGCACCAGGGCCTAGGCTGTGGGAGAAACACTGGCACCAAAACTCCCCAAAACCATGTCAGAAATGAGGCTAAGGAAAAACAGGATGTCTGCCTGGGCCAGGCTGGAAATGAGGACTGCAGTGGACTTGGAGGAGACCTTGGCAGACTGCAGGAGGATCATGGTGTACGCACTGCCCAGCAGCCCCAGGAGGGTGCTGACAGCGTTGGAGGAAGACAGGACGAGGTATTGGATAAACTTCAGTGCCAGGTATCTTCTGAGATTTTTCATGTGGTCTCTCTCCAATGAAATGCCAGTTAGGGAAGAATACTTGGAATACATACAAAAAAACCCCCCAGTGATTAAATGTAAAATTAGCAGGATGAATTCCAAGCAAATTATGATGGACCTGCACTTGTACAGGCACATTCTGGTATCAAGAACTGCTTGGAGATGATGCCAGCTCAGGATCTGAGCTTGTATTTACACACTCATATCTCAAATAGGAATGAAGTTTCTAAATTCCTGGATATTTTTAGGTAGCAGCATAATTTGTGTAATCTTGCACTGAATGGGTGTGTGAATTATCCGTCCCTGAAAGGGAGGAGCCAGAAAATAAGGTGCAGTTCCTAGAAAATACTAAAATCATGCAGTTCTAACAAATAAACAAGGAAATTGTTATCTAAATGGGAGAGAGGAGATAAGGAAGAACAATGTGGGTTTCTCACAGATTAAACAAATTGATTGAGCCCAGCTTCCTCCTGTAGCAGGGTGATCAATCCTGGTGGGAACCAGCCAGTGTCACATAGCTTGAATTTTCTGAAGAGTTTCAATATTGTTTCATGAGGCATTTTTAGGGAGGAGCAAGGTAAGAAATGTGGCCTAGGTGAAGCTATGGTTAAGTCATACACAGCTGGATGGGAAACCGAGGGAAGGCTCATTCTCAGGATTTTGAGGAACGATGTGTCAGGTAGGGCTCTGCAGAGATCTCACATTTCATGGTTTTCATGAACTGCAAGGAATTCAGCAGAATTTAGGCCTTGACTGAGGTGTGTGACCAATTTTGAGGCCAACAGCTCAAAAAAGGTGTCACTGAAGAAGTTTCAAGGAGGCTGATCCTCAGAGATTGAGCTGAGTGTAACAATTCCATTTCTCTCCTATTGAGAAATTATCTCCATATGTAAATTCCCAGATTTCCCAATGTCAGCACCTTGGAGCTGGTGTTATAGAGCTTTTCCAGTGCATTACCCAGCAGGTCTGGGTGGTTGCTTAAGTCATCACCTGGGTTTAATTTTGCTAGGATGATGGGAAAATGATAATCCCAAGTGATTCCCATGAAAGGTACAGAGCCAGGTTTTTGAGACTGGGATTCCCATTGCTTGTAGAGACTTGACCGGTATCAGGTTGACTCATCTGAGATTCACATGTGCCTGTTCTCCTTTGTCTTTGAAGTGTCTGATCCAACTTGCTGAAGGATTACTTTGGGGAAGAAGTAGAAAAAGATTTCTCCCTGTATTTCAGCTGAGTCAACTCATCCTACCCTCACTTTCCCACAGTGATTAAGTGGAAAAATGATCCTGCATTTTGTGGCAAAAGCAAATGATCTTAGAGGTCTTCTCCAACCTTAATGACTCCATCATTGGTTTGACCCTTTCTTTTGGTACAGAGCACCAAAGCAATTCCAGTCTAATGGAACAAACCCTGAATCCACAACATGGAACTCATGCAAGTCCCCAGCTCCAAGAGGAGAACCAAGCTATGAAATGTACAGCTGAATCCTGATTTATCTTCTTATCCTCAAGCAAGTTACTCCTTTGAAAGGTACATTAAGAATGTCCTGTCATTATTTTTTTTCTTGGAACCTATTTCTGTGTCTATTTTAATTAATTATATTTTTGAGGAGATAAATTACATGCCTTGATAAAAATCTTTGCTCATTTTAGGACCACCATCCAAGGGCTGGATTTACAGCAGATCTTGTCCATGTGGAGCATTTGAACTCAGAGCTTCTGGACTTTGGGTCCTACCTTACCCCAGGGTTTGGTGATGAGTCCAAGGAGGAGCATTAGGAATCAGGAGCAGCCGGAGAAGCCAGAGGAGGTGCCCAGGGCAGAACCCTGAGGAGCTCAAAATGTTTCTCCCATCCTCTCTTCTTGAAACTTCAGCATCTTCCATACTGCTGCCGGCATTTTTCTGAACACCACAGTGTCCTTTGGAAAGGAACTGGAGCTTCTGGCTGGAAGATGCCTTCCTGCTTTCTGTTGGTGACAACCAGAGGTATCCGTCCCTTCATTCCACAGCTGCCCCTCGAGGCAGGATCACTGCCAGGGCTCCCTCCTGCTCCCTCCACCTCTTCCACACTATAATTTAGGGGTTAAAACTAGCATCCAGAATGCAGCAGATCGATATTTGATTTCCTCCTTTGCTTCAGGGGATTGAGATGTTTATCTCCAGTGGGTGGATAGGGATTGTCCTCATGCCTATGAAGGAATCTGGGCACAGTGTGAGAAAACAAGTGACACCCCTGGCCAAGGGGCAGGGATCAGGAGCAGCCCCATGGGTCACCACACAGGCACTTGCACATGTTTGATAGGGAAGAGACATCCCAGTTCCTGGCACTTGCTCCAAGTGCTGTTTGGATTCATCTGCTCTTGTGAATGAAGCAGAGCTGGGAGATGTTCCCAGGTGCTGCAGCTCTGCTCACAGAGAGCTCCAGAGGCCCCTGGCAGAGTTTTGGCACTGCCAATGTACACCCTCCATGGAGACATGGTCTGGGCTGTGGCAGGAGGAGGCAGGGAGTGCTGCCCACCCCACAAGGATGCTGTGAGGGCACAGTCCCTGTTCCTGTAGCCAAATCAGTGCCAGAGAGAGCCCTGGGCATGGCACTGGTCAGACACAGCCTCTGCACAGGTAAGAGAAAGGTAAAATTGAGTGAAGAGCAGGTGCATGAAGGGAGCACAGGCAGGGGCTGAAGCCACAAACTCCTCCTGTGTGGCTCACCTGAGCTCCCACTGCCAGGATCCCCATCCACAGCTTCCTCCAGCTGGGAAATCCCACCAGCCCATAAAGACATTTGGTGAGGAGAGAGCAAACCCTTCCCTCTGCCTGCACCTGGGCAGGTGGGATCACACCTGGTATGAACAGGAGTGGGGAGCTGTTTCCTGAATGTTTCCAGAATGGCCACACTCAGTGAAGGAAGAAACTTGAGCTTCACCCATTTATTTGCAGTTTTCAAAGCAGCTCTTGTGGTCTGTGGTTCAGGTCACCCACAGGAGGATTCCTGCACATGGACAGGGACACTTGGACAGTTTTTGGTCAGATGAAATCTCAGTTCCAGCTCACAGAAGGTTCCCTGAACCAACACTTGGTGTTTTCAGCGTGCTATTTTTTATCTCCACAGAAATCTCTCTTGACACACTTCCCAAATTCCAGTTAATATTAACTTCTCATTTGTTATAAGTACACTGTTGTAGTCTAGGGGGCACCCAAAAATACGTCCTGCTTTTAAGCAAGTAATTCCTTTCAAAATTCCTCCTGGAATGATGTCAAATAACATAGAGAAGAGGAGAACAAATTAAAAAGGCAGATTAGCACTGAATGTCCCAACTGTAATGAGGTGCTATTCCTTATTTGAAAAGGAAAAATACTTACATTTGCTGGAAGAAGTAGCCAGGGATCTGCATCCCTGCACTCTGTGTGGTGTCTCAGCAGAGCTGAAATGTGCCATTTCCCTTGGAATGATTCCTGGCTTTTATACAGAGCACCTCGTGTTCGGCTCCACGTCAGAGCCGGGGCTACAGGACTTGTTTTGCTGGGCAACTTCCTCCAGAGCTGGTTTCACAAGGATTACTCACTTGAATCATGGTACCCATTAACTTTCAGCTGTCTGGAAAAACTGATGGCCTGAGTGGAAAAGGAGTCCCAGACACCTCCTCATACACAGGCTGGAGCAGATTACAGGAGGCAATCCTGGACTTGTCTGGGTGCTGCATGAGCCAGCACAGGTTATCCATGAGAAAAACCCTCGGAGCAAAGAAAGGATGTCCCTGGCACGTCTGGACTAGGCTATCCCAGGAGTGTTTGTGTTGGCATTGCCTGGGATACCCAGGTTTGGCGCTGCTGACAGTTGCACTCTCACTCCTCATTGTTCTCCAGGGTCGGAGCCAAGTTCTTCCCTGTTCCAGGAAGTTTCTTCACGAGGCATCGGTGAGGAGCAGAGGAGCATCCCACTGCCACTGTGGGGAACAGCAAGCAGACACATCCCCAGCCACATGGACATCACACAGCTCCCAGGCTGTGGGTGGTCCCATGCCTACAGCCAGGCCATGGAAACAGGGAATGAAAGGTAGTGATGCCACCTCGGTTTCTGATCAACCAGGAGGGTTCACTGCCTGTCCCACACCAGCCCTACCATTCCCCTCAGCGCTTCCTGAAGCCATGGAGAGCTGTGGAAAAGTAAAGCAGCAGAAATTCCAGGTGCTGCAAAGCACTGGCACTGCTGTCCCCACCTGAGGATGGTGCAGGGAAGGAAGCCCAGTGCTCTCCTCCTCACCTGGAGACACTGAGGGAACATCTGCCAAAGGCAGAGAAGGCCCTTGGAAATAGAGATTAGGCTGGGTGGCAATTAATAGAATTTTTGCTTGGGTTTAATGTGTAAATATTAATTTTTGTATTTGAGTCTGAGGAGTGGGTTTTGCCAGGGACTCTCCATAGCAGTTTTGTGTTTAAAACTTCTGCTATACTTCACAACTTCTATTATCTTTAACAACTCCTATTTTATTTCACAACTTCTGTTGTATTTGCTTATTTTTCTTGCCTGCCATGATAATACAACAGAACCAGCAGCTGGAAGAGCACAAATTCTGCAAACTGTCCACACTTTTCTCAGCAGCTCAAAATTTCACAATGAGGTGGAGACAGATAAGATAAGAACAGATAAGACAGATATGAACTCTCCATCTCGCAGGTGTCCTAGTTTCAGGCAAATCTGGGAGAAAACCTCCTACGGGGGCCCTCCCTCCCCCAAGCAGTTCGGGAAAAGACTTCCTCAGAGAGAAGTGGAAAAAACCTGTTTATTAAACAGGCAAAGCACTCCCAGCACAATACCCAATGACAAGAACTTCGTGCCGCTCTGGAGAGATGTCAAAATTAGAGAGAGAAGTCCTCCCCTCGAAGGTAGTCACTGTGTTCTGTGGCTCCATTCCTGTGGCGCTGGGAGAAAAGGGAGTTGCTGCACAGGGCTGGTCTTGGTGGGGTGGGTCCCAGGTGGAGGCCTTCCGGCGCTTCCCCCAGGTCCTCAGTCCACAGAGATTGGAACAGTTCTGAGGAGAGGGGAAAAAAAGGGAAAAAAAAGAAAAAAAGGGGGAAAAAAAGCTTCAGCTATCTACAAGACCTACTGCTACCTACACTACCACTAACTAACTAACTGCCGGAGGGAAAAAAAAAGCAGAGCTTCTCTCTGTCTCGCCGTGTTCCAACTCCTCCGCTTCCAAGGTCACTGCAAGGAGCAGAGTTTTCCTGGGGAAAAACAAACCGCGCTTTCCCTCCCCTTTGCACCCAACAGACGATTGGGGATACACACATCACCCTAGGACATTCCACCCCTTATTCCCATATCATCAACTTATGGCCAAAACCAACATATATTCTACATCATGTATTTATCCACATAAAACTTCCATTCGTTCTCCCCACAAAAAATACAAGCAATACCCGTCATGCTCCTGTCACGTTCCACACTGAGCCACTGAATCCAGGCCCCAGGCTGCAGGGCAGCAGGATTCCCCACTCTCTTATTTTGCTCACCCAAAACTCCCTCTTTCACTTACTCATACCTTCAACACTTAACACATACCTTCTCACTTACACATTTCCTTCTATTTCATTCTGCGTGGTTTAATGTACAGACAATGGCAGTAGCATCCAGCAGACAGTGATGTTTACAAATGATTCTCACCCAACAATCAGATCTCCCTGAGGTACACATCGTGTTCTTCCATCTTTCTGCATTATCCACCATGTGCAACCTGGTCCCTGAGCAAAGACAACCCCACGAATGGGTTTGTCTGTACTTGAGGCAGACTTGATCCACACTGTCTTCCCTAACAAACCTCTGACATGCACCACTAGGACTTTATCTCCATCTATTGTATGCAGAGGCTCAGCCTGGGCGAGGCCTGCTCGGTTGGTGGAGCCTCGGGTGTTGACCAACCAGGTGGCCTTTGCCAAATGCTGCTCCCAATTCTTGAAAGATTCCCCCCAATGCTTTCAACTGGGTTTTTAACAGTGCACTGTGCCTCTCCACTTTGCCTGCAGCTGGTGCATGGTAGGGAATATGGTACACCCACTCAATGCCATGTTCCCTAGCCCAGGTGTTGATAAGGCTGTTCTTGAAATGAGTCCCATTGTCTGACTCAATTCTCTCAGGGGTACCATGCCTCCACAGGACTTGCTTCTCTAGGCCCAGGATGGTGTTCCGAGCAGTAGCGTGGTGCACAGGGTAGGTCTCCAGCTACCCCGTGGTGGCTTCCACCATAGTGAGCACGTAGCGCTTACCGTGACATGTCTGGGGTAGGGTAATATAATCAACCTGCCAGGCTTCTCCATACTTATATTTAGACCACCATCCACCATACCATAGGGGCTTCACCCGCTTGGCCTGTTTGATGGCAGCACATGTCTCGCAGTTGAGGATAACCTGAGAAATACTGTCCAAGGTTAGATCCACCCCTCGGTCTCGGGCCCACTTATAGGTGGCATCTCTACCCTGATGGCCTGAGGCATCATGGGCCCATCGAGCTAAAAACAACTCTCCCTTGTGTTCCCAATCTAAATCAATCTTTCACACCTCTATTTTTGCTGCCCGATCTACCTGCTCGTTGTTTCGATGTTCCTCATTAGCTCTACTCTTGGGAATGTGGGCATCTACGTGGCGAACTTTCACAGGTAGTCTCCCTACCCTGGTAGCAATGTCTTTCCACTCCTCAGCAGCCCAAATTGGTTTCCCTCCATGCTGCCAATTAGCCTCTTTCCACCTCTTCAGCCATCCCCACAGAGCATTGGCTACCATCCATGAATCAGTATAGAGGTAGAGCCTCAGCCACTTCTCTCTTTCAGCAATATCCAGGGCCAATTGAATGGCCTTGAGTTCTGCAAGTTCGCTTGATCCACCATCTCCTTCAGTGGCCTCAGCAACCTGTCGTGTGGGGCTCCATACGGCTGCTTTCCACTTCCGGTTCATCTGTACGATACGACAAGAGCCGTCAGTGAAAAGGGCATAATACATCTCCTCTGCTGGCAGTTGGTTGTATGGTGGAGCCTCTTCATCCCGTGTCACTTGCTCTTGTTCTTCATCTGTGAGACCAAAATTTTCACCCTCAGGCCAATTGGTAATTATTTCCAAAATCCCAGGGCGATTCAGTTTACCCATATGGGTGCGCTGTGTAATAAGAGCAATCCATTTGCTCCATGTAACATCGGTGGCATGATGAGTGGAGGGGACCTTTCCTTCGAACATCCACCCTAGCACAGGCAGTAGGGGTGCCAGGAGGAGTTGCACCTCTGTATCAATCACCTCCGAGGCGGCTTGAACTCCTTCATAGGCAGCTAAGATTTCCTTCTCAGTTGGGGTGTAATTGGCTTCAGACCCTCTGTAGCTTCGACTCCAAAATCCTAGTGGCCATCCTCGAGTCTCACCAGGCACCTTCTGCCAAAGGCTCCAGGACAGACCATGGCTCCCAGCTGCAGAGTAGAGCATGTTCTTCACATCTGGTCCTGTCCTCACTGGGCCAAGGGCCACTGCATGAGCGATCTCCTGCTTGATCTGGGAAAAAGCTTGTTGCTGCTCAGGGCCCCAGTGGAAATCGTTCTTTCTGTGGGTGACCAGGTAAAGAGGGCTCACAATGTGACTATACCGGGAATATGCACTCTCCAAAAACCTATGGCACCTAGGAAAGCTTGTGTCTCCTTCTTATTGATTGGTGGAGACATCGCTGTAATCTTGTTGATGACATCAGTAGGAATCTGCTGCCGTCCATCTTGCCACTTGACTCCCAGGAACTGGATCTCACGAGCTGGTCCCTTAACTTTACTCTTCTTGATAGCGAAACCGGCTTCCAGGATGATCTGGATGATTTCCTTTCCTTTCTCAAACACTTCTGCTGCTGTGTTCCCCCACACAATGATGCCATCAATATACTGTAGATGTTCTGGAGCCTCACCCTTTTCTAGTGCAGTCTGGATCAGTCCATGGCAGATGGTAGGACTGTGCTTCCACCCCTGGGGCAGTCGGTTCCAGGTGTACTGCACGCCCCTCCATGTGAACGTAAACTGAGGCCTGCACTCTGCAGCCAGAGGAATGGAGAAAAATGCATTAGCAATGTCAATTGTGGCATACCATTTTGCTGCCTTGGACTCCAGCTCGTACTGGAGCTCCAACATGTCTGGCACAGCAGAGATCAGTGGTGGTGTCACTTCATTCAATGCATGGTAGTCCACAGTCAATCTCCATTCTCCTTCAGATTTACGCACAGACCAAATGGGGCTGTTGAAGGGTGAGTGGGTTTTACTAACCACCCCTTGGCTCTCCAGCTCTCGAATCATCTTATGGATAGGGATCACAGCATCTCGAGTTGTTCTATACTGTCGGCGGTGCACTATAGAAGTGGCAATTGGTACCCGTTGCTCTTGTACTTTCAGGAGTCTTACTGCAGATGGATTCTTGAACAGTCCAGGCAAGGTGTTCAATTGCCAGATGCCCTCTGTCACTACAGCCGCTATCCCGAATGCCCACCTGAGTCCTTTCAGGTCTTTGAAATACCCACTTCGGAGGTAATCTATGCCCAAAACGCATGGGGCCTCTGGCCCAGTCACAATAGGGTCTTTCTTCCACTCATTTCCAGTCAGGCTCACATCTTCTTCCACCAAAGTAAAATCTTGTGATCCCCCTGTCACGCCAGCGATAGAGACAGATTCTGCCCCTACATGTCTTGATGGCATTAATGTGCACTGCGCACCAGTATCACAGATCACAGAATCACAGAATCACAGAATTTCTAGGTTGGAAGAGACCTTCAAGATCATCGAGTCCAACCCATGCTCCAACACCTCAACTAGATCATGGCACCGAGTGCTGCATCCAGTCTTTTTTTAAACACATCCAGGGATGGTGACTCCACCACCTCCCCAGGCAGGCCATTCCAGTACTTAATCACTCTTTCTGTGAAAAATTTTTTCCTAAGATCTAACCTATACTTCCCTTGACACAGCTTGAGACTGTGTCCTCTCGTTCTGTCCATTGTTGCCTGGAGAAAGAGACCAACCCCCAGCTGACTACAACCACCCTTCAGGAAGTTGTAGAGAGTGATAAGGTCACCTCTGAGTCTCCTTTACTCCAGGCTAAACAACCCCAGCTCCCTCAGTCGTTCCTCATATGGCTTGTGTTCCAAGCCCCTCACCAGCCTCATTGCCCTCCTCTGGACGGGCTCAAGCATCTCAATGTCCTTCCTAAACTGAGGGGCCCAGAACTGGACAGAATACTCAAGGTGTGGCCTCACCAGTGCTGAGTACAGGGGAAGAATGACCTCCCTGCTCCTGCTGGCCACACTATTCCTGATACAGGCCAGGATGCCATTGGCCTTCTTGGCCACCAGGGCACATTGCTAGCTCATGTTCAGCCAGCTGTCGACCAGAACCCCCAGGTCTCTTTCTGCCTGAACACTGTCCAGCCACACCGTGCCCAGTCTATAACGTTGCAGGGGGTTATTGTGGCCAAAGTGAAGGACTCGGCACTTGGATTTGTTAAACTTCATCCTATTGGACTCTGCCCATCCATCCAACCGATCCAGGTCTCTCTACAAAGCCCTCCGTCCCTCCAACAGATCAACACATGCTCCCAGCTTAGTGTCATCTGCAAATTTGCTAATCAAAGACTCAATACCCTCATCCATGTCATCAACAAAAATATGGAACAGAACTGACCCCAGCACAGACCCCTGAGGAAAACCACGAGTGACTGGCCGCCAGCTGGATGCAGCGCTGTTCACCACCACTCTCTGGGCCTGGCCATCCAGCCAGTTCCTAACCCAGCACTGAGTGCTCCTGTCCAAGCCATGGGCTGCCAGCTTGTCCAGGAGTATGCTGTGGGATACAATTTCAAAGGCCTTGCTGAAGTCCAAATAAACAATATCCACAGCCTTCCCTGCATCCACCAGGAGGGTCACCTGGTCATAAAAGGAGATCGGGTTGGTCAAACATGACCTACCCCTCCTAAATCCATGCTGGCTGGGTCTAATACCCTGGCCATCCTGTAAATTTTGTGTGATGACACTCAATATAAACTGTTCCATTATCTTGCCAGGTACTGAGTTCAGGCTGACTGGTCTGTAATTACCAGGATCCTCCTTCGCACCCTTTTTGTGAATGGGTGTCACATTGGCCAGCTTCCAGTCATCCAAAACCTCACCAGTGAGCCAGGACTGTTGGTAAATGATGGAGAGTGGCTTTGCAAGCTCATCTGCCAGCTCCCTCATCACCCTGGGATGGATCCCATCTGGTCCCATAGATTTATGGATATCCAAGTATTTCAGTAGTTCTCTGACTGCCTCCTCTTGGATAATGGGGGGACCATTCTGTTCCCTGACATCATCTACCAACCCAAGAGGACAGTCGTCATGAAGGCAAGTCATCTTCCCACTAAAAACTGAGGCAAAGTAGGCATTAAGCACTTCTGCCTTCTCCTCATCTGCAGTTACTAAGTTCCCTCCCTCGTCCGACAAAGAACAAAGGTTGGTCTTACCCTTCCTTTTACCGTTAATATATTTGTAAAAACATTTTTTATTATCCTTTACAGCAGTTGCCATTCTAAGTTCAAACTGAGCTTTGGCCTCCCTATTTTTTTTCCTACATGCTCTAGCAGCCCTCTTAAACACTTCCTGAGAGACCTGACCCTCCTTCCAAAGATAATACATCCTCTTTTTATTCCTAAGTTCCTCCAAGACCTCCTTGCCCATCTAGGCTGGACGCTTACCCCGTTGACTTATCTTTTGGCACACAGGGACAGTCTGTCCCTGTGCCCTCAAGATCTCTGTTTTAAACATGCCCACCTTTCCTGAACTCCTTTGTTTTTAAGAGCTGCTTCCCAAGGAATGCTCTGAATAAGTTTCCTAAATAGGCCAAAGTCTGCCCTCTGGAAGTCCAATGCAAGAGTCTTACTGGTGCTCCTCTTGATTTCACCAAATATTGAGAACTCTATTATTTTATGATCACTCTGCCCCAAGCGACCTACAATCACCACATCTCCCACCAGCCCATCTCTGTTTGCAAACAGCAGATCTAACATAGTCCCTCCCCTGGTGGGTTCCCCTTGGTGGTTATCCCATTATCTGGTCCTGATGGTGCCAGCTGCCATCCTGATCCCTGGGCTGATTGATGGCTCTGTTACTGACAGTCTGGGCTGCTCTTCTCATGCTTTACCTTGGTTTTATTTTCTCTTGGGTTGTTTGAGAAACCAGAACAGTTCCTGTCAGATCTTCACTCAAGATGTCCTGGTTTTCCCCTCATGAAGGGTCTCCTGCCTGGACATCTGACGACATAATTTCCCATCTTTATTATCCTCAGAGAATGTGCATTTCTTCAGCATCTTTTGTGATTCCCCCTTTAAGTTGTCCACAATTCCACCTCTCCCTCGCCTGGCAAAGTTCAAGAAGCTCCTTTTCAAAGTCAAACACAGCTGAATGATTGTCTCTTCTGGCTGGAAAAAGGAGAAGGAGAAGCCAGGTAAGTATTTTCAGGTATGAGGAGGGGTTGGGTGACACAGGGCAGAGTCTGGAGGGCAGGAGTGACCTGTCACAGCTCCCACTGCCACCAAGCCACAGCCAGAGCTCCACTGGCAGCAAAGCAGCAGGAGGCTGCCCAAAAGTGCTGAGCTGACCTCCATGCCCTTCCTAATGGGAAAACAGCAGATCCTGCATGCTGGAGAATCAGGAATTGGCAAGGGTCAGCCCCTGTCCTTGCTGGCTCAGGTGTGGATGTGTGACCTGGGTGTACCCTGTCCCTCTCTCAACAGCATGAGTTTCCCTTTTTTCATCTTTTCAAAGGACTCATCAACAAAGGAAATCATCATCTTGCTTTTTTTATTGCTGTTATTCTCCATTTTCAGGGTAGACAAGGAAATTACCTTTTAAAGAGAGTAAATGAGGGATAAAGCATTACTGATGGAATGTTTATTCCTTGTGGGCAGTAATTCCAGCCATAAAACAGGATTTCATCAGCCCCTTTTCAAGAGCTGGCAGGAAAGATTTCCTTACAGGGAGACAGAGGCAAGGTTGATGGCACGATCCTTTTTGTTAAGGTGTAGAATTGTGATGTCGCATGTTTAGGAGGGAAGGTAATGCCTTATCCCCAAGAAGCTACTCCAGAGAAGAAGCTGCTTGGAGATTCTCAGGCAAAACAATCAAGCTCACACATTCACACACACCACACGGCTAGCAGCAGAGAGAGGCAGAAGGCCCTTGGTCTGGAACGGTTCCAGCACTTTATTTCCAGGTGGTGCTGAAGGGATGTCCCAGTGCCAAGAGGAGAAATTGTGGGCCGGTCCTGGCTTAAGTAAGGGTTACAACAGCCAGTGACCTTGAGGCACAGGGGCAGTGCAAAGGGCAGGTAAGGTCAAGGTCCTATAGGAAGAGAGGGCTGGTCACCAGGGAGACACCAAGGGATGGGAGAATCTACAGGGTAGGAGGGACCCAGGACAAACCATTGTACACAGAGCACCATTGGGAGGTCCTGTCTCTCAGGCCAGGCAGGTGATTATAATTTATCCTGCCAGGGCCAAGTCCTAGGTATTATATCAAAAGGTTGCAGGGATTCCACATAGAATGAATCAAGATTACAGAAAAAATGCATAAAGAAGTGGCGGTGATTCATAAAACTGGGGTAAGGACTCAGTGCAAGACATTTAATGCAAATCTCAGTGTGTTCTGGCTTCCTCCTTCACTAATTCCCATTTCCATTGTGGAAATAATCGTGGAACAGCACTTTGGGACATGCCCTTCATCCAGGAGCTGAGGTGGAAATTCCCACTGCTGCCCTTAACTGAAATTTTGGGAATAGCTTAAACAAGTTTGGAAGTTCTCTGCTGACAGCTCTTCTAAGGAATAGTGCAGGGAGGGCTGAGCTTCCCCAGCCCCACTCAACTCCTCGGAGCTCTTGTCCTGCAGAGCTCTGCCCCTGCCTGCTCCAACCCCTACCAGGAAATCCAAGGACCTCCTGTATTTCTCCCTGTGCTGTGCCATGGACAGACCTTTGTGGGGTTTCTTTCTGCTCCTATCGTGGTTTCACCTCAGTCTCTCGCTCGTGTCCAAATGCTTCTGGTCAGATCAGTCTGGTTCCAGTTAAACTCTGTGCTTTCCTTTGAGTCACCACATTCCACTGCTCAGCTCATCCCCAGGGATGAGGCTGGCAGGAATTTCCCTGGAAGTCACAGATTTCCTCTGTTTTCTGCTGAACTCATCCATCTTCTGCACCCTCACATCAACACACACTCACCCCATCCTGGCTGGACTGTCTCCATCCCCCACCATGGACCCATAGCAGGAAATTATTCCCATACAGGGTTTTCCTCAGCCACAAATTTTGTCACTTTTACTGTTCCAGTGCTCTTCTCCATCCCACCAGGAGGGAGCCAGAGGCAGTGTGGGGCTGGGATTGATCCAGGACATGGTGCCAGGGCCCCTTCCACATGGAGGTATCAGCCCAGCAGAAGTGATGTCATCCCATGGTTCATCCAATGCAGATTTACCTGGAGTAGGACTTCTCCAACTTTTACTCTGTGTTGTAAAGTGAGAGCAGAGCAAACACTCATTGCAGTGGTGGGGGGTAAATGCAATGTAATTGGAATAGCCCAAAGGAGCTTATGAGATTGGAAAAGGACAGTGAAGGAATGGCTGGAGCATGGCAGGATTGGAGCAGGTGAAACCTGTGCTGAGCAGGGATCTCTGAGAGCTCCCTCAGAGACCAGCTGGGAATTCCAAACCACCTGGGACAGCTCCAATGCCATGATCCATCTCCATCTGGATCATCACACAAAGCAACCCTTCCTCCACAGGGAGCTGAAATCAGTGCATGAGGAATTACTGGTCCTGTCTACAGTGTGTCCCAGAAATCTCTCCTGTATGAACATTGGTTATCTGCAGCTGGTGGGGGAAAAGTTGTCAGAAAGGGAAAGTTATTATTTCTTTAACAAACAATCCTAGGAGCTGTTTCGGGTGTTATTGTTGCATGAAAGAATAAAAGAGGAAACAAATTCTGTGCTATTCCATGCAATTCCTGTATCAGTTAATGTGTTTGCTTTGGACAGATGACAGGAATTAGGAAAATGTTTCCAAGTGGGACCACATAGATGGATAAAAATAACTTCCATAGAAAATCACCTAATTAAGAGAGTGACCCAAATGTGCTGCTGCAAAACTTTGGGAGATCCAAGCTGCCAACCTGGGAAAATCCTTTTGGATCATGAAAATCCTCAATTCCCTGAAAAGGCCAATTAGGGTTTGGGTTTTTTATGGCAAAGGCCAATTAGGGTTTGGGGATTTTATGGCAAAGAGCTGGGACATCTGTAGCTCCTGTAGTCCAGGGGAATGGGAGGAAATAGAGGAAAGTATTTGTTTCTGCTTAAAGAAATTCTGGTCATCAGTGCAAGCTGGTATCAGGATTTCTGGGCCTTATCACTTGGCAGGTCACAAACTCTGCTGAAGCTGATAAAATATTTGGGGGCAGGGGGAGAACCATATCTGTTAAATGGGGCATTGCCACAAGTTTGGTGGGTTTTTTAAGACCTCATGAGGGTTTTTCAGGAGAAACTGCCTTTCCCTGCCAGCTGAAGCCGCAGGTGGTGTCACCTGTGTCCCCACAAACACAGGACTGCCAATGGTCACCACCACAAGCTGCACAGGGAAGGCTGAAGGATTCCCAGTTTTCTGTAAGTTTTTTTTTTTTTGATTTGTTCTTCCCTCTCTTTTGAACAGAGCAGTGGGTCATGGAAAACAGGACCTGTGAACCACCTGTTGCTCCTGGCAGTGGTTGTGGCAAGCCACAAGTTCTGGAGCTGATCCATGGCAGGGATGAGCCAGGTGCTTGTACTCACAGAGCCGGATGGATTTGCTGGACCAGCTACTCCTTCCCAAATCTGTCTGGAAAACAAAAATAAAAGCAAAATACTGATGCTCCCGATCCATGGAGTCCTGCTGAGCCTCAGGAAAAAGTGTTGTGTGTCAGGCGATTGAAGAGCTGGGGTCTCCATGGTTTGCATCATGAAGCCAATTTTATTGAACACACTGCTGCACTGCTGGTTTATATACCTTTCAAGCATAACAACAATCTCTATGTTTCTTAGTAACATTGCTTAACTATGGGCTAGTACAGACTTGTACAGGCCTGTACTGTCTTGCACACAAACATACATACATACACCTTGATCTCTTCCTCCTTCAGGGTCTTGCCTTGACTTGCCAGGGCTTGTAGTCCTCTAGCACATCTACTTCTGTAATGAGTCCAGCATTACTTTGGGTCCTGCTTCCAAGCTGTATTCCCACACTTCCCGCTTCTCTTTCCACCATTAAAATCTTTTTTGTGGACTTATCAATCAGTCTCTGAACACATTGTAAAACACATGGCAAACAAATCATCATAAGCAACAACACAGCTAAAACATAAATTCCTGTTTTAACTAAATGCTTAAGCCGGCCAGTAAACCCCCATCTCCCAAGCATGTGTCCAAGTCAATCACTGTCATCTACAACCCTTAGTTTGGTAACACTTTCTCAGAGGGCCTGTATGCTAGCATGAATAGATTGAGAGTAGTCAGACAGATTCATGCAACACAAGCCTTCAAAATCTTCACAACTATGCCCATGAGCCAAAAGCAAAAAAATCAATCGCAGCCTGTTTTGAAGCGCAGCATGTCTCATGCTATCTACATCTGTTAACAAGCCTGTTAAAGCAGAGCTAGTAGCATTAGTTTGCTTTGTAAGCCAACAGCCAAGGTTATTCAAAGTTTTTAATGCATGTGCTGTGCCAATGGATGGAATAATTGAGGCAAACACTAGGCCTCCAAAATTCCAAGATTCAATATTATCATCACAATCTGGGTTATATGTGTGTGTGCTGCCCTTTGCTAGAACCAATCTGTGTAAGGATGTCAAGTTTTCTCATAAGGAGTGAATCATGGTAAGTTGCCCAAAAGTGCAAAGACCTCCTACAGCCTTTCCTGGTATTCCTTTCCATGCTCTATTTCCTTATATCAAAAATATATTGTCAGGCAACCCACCAGCATATATTCCTGGGATAACTTGTCGTGGTAAGGTATAATTGCACCAGGCAGAAACATTGGCATAAATACCTGTCTTGGTTTTGAAAGACAGTTGTCTGCCAGGGAAAGCTAGAGCTTCCCTTGGAATGGAGAATGTAAACCCTCTTCCCTCCAAATTATTATAATTTCACAATTAGAGGCCTTCAGGCAAAGAGATGGGAATAAGAATAACAGTTCTTTACTAGGAATATTTAAAAAATACAAATGTAGTACAAAAAACAAGCAAACAAACAAGCAAAAATCCTAGAAAAACCCTGACAGAATCAGGGATAAGACCTGACACCCTGTTGGTCAGGGTGTTGGGAGCAGTCCAAATAAATCCTCCTGGAGTAACAGATGTGGTTCTGTGGAGTAGAGATGATCCTGTAGAAGGTCCAGTAGTGGTGAGATGGGTAGATGGGTCTGGTCTTCCTCTGGGGATCCAGTGGAAAAACTGGATACCTGGGTGTTCCTGAGTCTCGGTTTTTATCTAGGTAGGAACGGTTGGCTTCCCCCCCCCCCCCCCCCCCCCCGGTGGAGCATCTCACAATGGGATGATGTAATGTGTCATGTCATTGGTGAGCCTTAATGGCCCATTATCAGAAGATATCCCCCGAGGATGGACAGGTGGTGAAAGAGATAAGAAACACTGCCCCACCTGGTTTTAACAGCTGACCCATTATCACAAGGCATCCACACCTCTCTCCCCTGGAGTTAAAAGAGATAAAGAAAAGAACATCTCTTCAACTGCTTTCAACAGATGAAATAGAATACACATTTTTTGGTTATATAACCCAAGACAATACCTGTGCCTGAAACACAAATTCCAGCTCTTTGATTAGTAAAAGGGCTGCTAGTATAATTTAGGAAAAAACACACAAAGGACCATGTGGATCCAAAAATGTCCAATTCTTGAGGCTGTAGGGGGAGGCATGGAAACCTTTGAGTTAGATCCATCCCTTGACCACTGCCGCTGGTGAAGTACCATCCTGGTGGCTGACCTTGCTTTTTACAATTATCTGTCTCACACTACCACACTGGCTCAAGCTGACCTGGGGTGGTACAATCTCTTTGAATGGTCAAATTATATAATGCATCCCACTCACTTTTCTCTAAAGGCATTGCTACTAAACAGGTCTGAAAAGGATCACCAGGGGAAGTCATAGACAGGCACAGCGTAGATTCATTTAAAGCTTGAGCTAGCGTAAGCCACACATTACGTTCTGGAAGGCATGATATTGCGACCACGTCTCCTTTGTCAAGACTGAGTCCTACAAGTAGGATCAGCTTGAGGAGGCCAATCAGGCTCCCAAAACTACCTATGCAAAAGCAAGCCATGATCTTGCACACACACAAGTCTCAGAATTTCCTTCCAAGAATGCCCTAATTAGAGGCTTTCGCCTCACAGAGTTCTGTACCAAGGTCTAAAGGTGTTGGGGGTTAGGTTTGTTTGCTCTTTTTTTTTTACCTGTAGAATTTTTTCCCAAGAGTTGCTAGGCAACTAACTACTGGGTACTTTTAGATACTCAAGTGGGACAAAAGGATAGGAGTTGTAGCACCTGGCTCTTTCTTTTGGTCTCTGGGAGTTTCTGTCAGAGGGGGAAGATAACGTGAGTTTTGGGGCAGGCAAAAGACAGGGCTGGGGGCAGCTTTGCTCTCTTGCTCTCAGCGTCAGAGAGAGGACGGTCAGGCTGCTCTTTGCTGCGGGAGGAGTTTCACTGGCACCACCAGGTTTGATCCTGAGGAAAGCTACCATCATTCTGCTCATGTGCCCAGGAAATCCTGAGCTCTCCTGCTGCCCTGCTGGAGCTGGCCCAGCCCTGTCCCACCGCCGCTGCTTTCTCGGCGCTGCTTTGAGGTTTTTTCTGCTATGCTGTGGCCCTGCACTGCCCTGTCCTGCCGGGACATCCCTGCCCTTCCAGTGACCACCGAGGGAGCTCCAGATATATCCGATCCACCAGCCCAGGATCCCTCACCGTTCCAGCTTGATGTTTTTTCGGAATCCCAAAAGATCAGACTGCCCCGGGCTTGTGAAACAAAGCCACCCTCAAGGTCCCTGATTCTGTTCACTTTTAATGCTGTAGCTGTTGTTGTTTGTTTGCCTTGTTATACCTATTAGTAAAGAACTGTTATTCCTATCCCCATATCTCTGCCTAAAAGCCCCTTTAATTCTCTAAATTATAATAATTTGGAGGGAGGGGATTTGAATTATCCATTCCAAGAGAGGCCCTGCCCCTCCTTAGCAGATACCTGTCTTTTTCAAACCAAGACAAAAGGATAGACGGAACTTCCAGCTTTTTTTCTTTGAAGATGTTTATTGAGTCTCTTATCTCTGAGTCCAGGCACGCCGCCAAACCTGGCTTAACGAGCTGAAAGACACCACTGGAAAAGCCCACGGACAATGGTTACAAGGTAGTTTTAAAGGTTTTTGACCCAATTAACACCTAACATTTACAATATTTACAATTTTGTACCAATACTTGCTACCTATTTTTAACACACAATTTCTACATCAACTTCATCCCACCAATGTCTCTGTGCCACCGTGGCAGCAGAAGATGGGGTCGAAGGAGAAGAAAGAAGGACATGAGACACTGCCCAAAGTCCTCCATCTTGCCTCCATCCATGCCCATTCTAAAAAACCCAAAACTACAAATTTACACCCTGTGACAACTAAACTACTATTTATTTCACATCTTTGTTGTTTTTAACTCATCTAGAAGTTTTGAAAGTTTTTCCCATGGACTAAGGTCAAAGGCAATGCTTTCCTGGGGTCTCTGCCAGGGTCTCGGACCCCCCAGGGCAGTTTGAGGGGTTTTCCACATGCCCTGGACTCCAACACACAAGTTCCAAAATAACAGAGTCATCAAAAAATAACACAAAAAATAGCACAGTAAGCAATCGTGGTGCCAGTGCTGCAATGCACAGTACCACTTTCTCTGACACAGTTCACAGTGATGAGAGATGAGTGAGTCCCCTCGGATCCAGTATCAGTCCGTTTGGGTGGCTGCAGGATCCTGGTGAAGGCAGATTTGATGGTCTAGGGAGGCAAAGCCGGGGATGAAGTGGGTGAAGCTGGGGGTGGAGTACTGGAGCAGTCAGGCTCCTCAGAAGAGATGTTCAAGGATTCTCTGAAGGGTCTCACATTTTTGGCCAGGATCCACCTCAGACCATTTTCTGTAGAAACACAAGCAAAACCTCTTCCCCATGTAACAAGGGGATAAGGTCCCATAATGTTACCTGATTCTAGGTCTTTAATAAGCACTAGGGCCTTTTGTTTAACTTCTAACTGAGGGTTATTGCCAAAATGCCTTACAATTGGAGGATTAGGATCCATTAAGGAGCAATTTAAAAAATTAAATACATATAATGCCTTCTGTAATTGCTCTGTTTGGGTAGCATTCCCCATTCCCCCTTTCTGTTGTAACAGAAGTTGTGTAAGTGAAGCGTGGGCCCTTTCAGTTGTAGCCTGGCCTGTTGAGGAATGGGGAATCCCCTTTTTGTGTGTAACTCCTCAAAGGGCAAAAAAGTTTGCAACCCTCTGGGATCTATATGCATGGCCATTGTCAGTTTTAATTTGTAAGGGGATTCCCAGAACTGCAAAGGCACTTGCAAAGTGGCGGCAAACATCCTTTGACCATTCTCGTGTGTGACAGGAGGCAAACAAAGCACCTGAAAAGGTGTCTATAGAGGAATGAATAAATTTAAGTTGGCCAAACTCAGGAAAATGAGTTACATCAGTTTGCCAAATTTGAGGGCTCTGAAGTCCTCTAGAGTTAACACCACCTGCAACAGAAGGAAAGAAGTGTCTTTGACAGTCTGGGCACACAACCACAATGTTAGAGGCTTGGCAGCTAGTCAAATTGTAGGCACATGCCAGCGCAGCAGCATTCTGGTGAAAAAATGAATGACTGATTTTAGCTTGAGCAAAGCGGTCAGGTATAACTGAAACAGGTTGAATCGGTAGGGCAAGTAGATCTGCCTACCGGTTTCCTTCTGCAAAAACCAGGTAGTGTTGTATGAGATCTAACATGCATAACAAAATAGGGGTGTTCTCTGGCATCTAAAAGAAAAACAAGTTGCTGGAGCCAGTGAAACAAATCTACATTAGGCACATCTTTCAATACAGCAGCCTCAGCCCTTTCCACAATACCTGCAACATAAGCAGAATCTGTGATTAAGTTAAAAGGGGGAGTAAATCGCTGAAAGGCTCGCACAACAGCTGCCAATTCAACAATTTGAGGAGAACCTGAAACAATAGTGACATCTGAATCCCATCGGTTGAGACCTGTGTTCCACCAAAGCATCACCGACTTGTGGGTGTGGCCAGATCCATCTGTAAAAACAGTTAAAGCTTGTAATGGAACTTTGCTTCTCTTGGGTTGCATTAGGAGATTGAAACTGGCTGCCATGAGCTTGTGCTTTGGGGGATGTGTAGAAAGCTGTCCAGGAAAATCTGTCAGGGCCATCTGAAATGTTTCAGATTGTTGCAATAGCCACTCTAAATAAACAGTAATAATAGGTAAACAGATCACACAAAAATCCACATCAGCAAGTGCAGTAAGTCTCTGTCTAGATTTTACAATAAGCAAAGCTATCATCTCATGTTGGGTGCTTATAGTTTTAGACATTTGGTGTGGCAAAAAAATCCACTCTATAATCAGCAAAGGGTCTGACGCTTTAGGATCCCATTGATAAATCAAGGCATGGGGTTGTTTAGCTGAGTTCAAGATTATTAAAGAAAAGGGCAACTCAGGGGCCCATTGGGCCACTTGCTGGTTTGAAATAGCATCAGCTACATTCTGCAGTGCCTGGCATGCTTCTGGTGTAAGCTGCCAAGGTGACAAAAGGTCTGGTTCCCCTTTTAACAAATCAAACAATGGGCTCAAATCTACATTTGAAATTCCTAATAAGGAATGAACCCAATTGACTGTCCCCAAAAGTTTTTGAGCATCATGCAAAGTATGAATATTTGATTGAATTTTTAAATTTTAAAGAGAAACAGACTGGGTCCTAATGCGCCAGCCAAGGTATTTCCAAGGGGGTTGACGCTGAATTTTTTCTGGAACAACACAAAGTCGGACTTGAGTTACAGCAGTAATGACAAGGGCTAGGGCTTCCTCCATAACCTCTTGTTTTTCTGCTGCAATCAAAATGTCATCCATATAGTGATACAAAAGAACATCAGTCATTTTCTGACGAATAATACTGAGGACCCTCGCAATAAACCACTGTCAAATAGTGGGCGAAATGCGCATTCCTTGGGGTAAAACTACCCAGTGATATCTTTGTAAGGGTGCCTGCATGTTACTGCTTGGAACAGAAAAGGCAAAATTAGGAGCATCATCAGGATGCAAAGGGATGTTGAAAAAGCAGTCTTTTAGGTCAATGACTGTCAAATGCCAATCTCAGGGGATCATGGTGGGAGATGAGAGGCCAGGCTGCAAGGCTCCCATCTCCTTGATCACAGCACTGATTTTACAAAGGTCTTGGAGTAAGCGCCACTTGCCAGTTTGTTTTTTAATAACAAACACAGGTGAATTCCAGGGACTGGTGGAGGGGGCTAAATGCCCCTTTTGAAGTTGTTCTTGGACAAGTCCAGTAAGTGTGTGCAATTTAACTAGGGGCAGGGGCCATTGATCCACCCAAACTGGGGTATCAGTTTTCCAAGTCAGTTTCAGGGTGTTGCATGCCACAATGGCCCCCATCAAAAATCAGACTGAATTTTGAGACCCTATTGAGAAAGTACATCTTGTCCCCACAACAACATAGGTACTCTCGGTTCCTGTTTCTTTGGGCTGATGTCCCCCCGAGAATGTTGTCTAAAAGTCCTTCTCCCAAGCCCTGGTGCCAGAAGAGAGAGTCAGGATGCGTCAGTTTCTTTCTCAAGGTCGTTTATTTTCTCTTATCTACATACATTCCTTTTCACCCAGTGTGGATGCTACCTACACCTCTGTCTGAGGCTAACTGCGCCACTCAAGGGCGGTCATTATCTCTTATACTAATTGTTACGTGCAATTTGTTTTTAATATTGTGCCAATACCCATCACCTATGTTAGACAGTGTATTTCTACTCAAATCTAATCCAAAAGTGCCACCACCACAGCAGAAGATGGAGGGAAAGAAGAAGAAGCAGGACAGGGACACGCCCAAATTCCTCCGTCTTGCCTTCTTGAACCTCCATTAACCCCCAAAATTCTACATCTACACCCGGTGATAAACTAGTATTATACTAATCAAACTCTCGTGGCTTGTCTCTGGACTCCTTGCCAGGGTCTCAGATCACCCAGGGCACCCAGAGGGATGTCCTGGGTTCCAACAAGGTACCTGTAAAACAAATGGCTTTACAGAGGCTATAAGGCCTTCTGGTCCCATCACTTGAATTAGGTGGTGACACTGCTCACTGTGACTGCTTCCCCCAATCCCTGTGAGGGCCTGGGGCACCTCTGAGGGCCCAGGTGGGGGGCCATTTGGCTTGAGAAATGACAGTCACATCGGCTCTGGTATCTAAAATACTGATGAGCATTATCTGTTGCCCCTGTAATGGCAGGGTACATTTGCAAGTGGAACATTTATCAGAACTTTCCTGTACCCATAACAGTTGTGGTGTCCCTGTGGAGCCAAATCCTCCCACCCTTTCTTTATATTCCCCTTAAGTGGGTGATGAAAAGGGAATTAATTGTGCAATATGGGTCCCCTGAGGGACAGTGCAGGGTGGAAAAGGGGTCCAAGCCATGATAATAATTTCCCCAACAGAGTCTGAGTCTATAACTCCAGGGAGAACAAAAAGTCCTAAAAGGGAGGTTGAAGATCTCCCTAGCAGCAAAGCACTTTTCTGGGGCCCTGGGGGGCCAAAAATTCCTGTAGGGAGTAAATGAACAGAGGAATCTAGCAACGTTGCTGTGATTGAGGTTGACAAGTCCATTCCAGCACTGCTTGTAGTTGCTGGGTGAAGACTTGAGGCGATCCTCCATGGGGTGTCTGTGGAACTGGCCTCTGCAGAGCTGATGTTTGCGAGGGCGGCTGAGGCATTTGTGTTGGAGCGCGGTGCCGTTGTCCCACGCTCTGGCTCCGGTTTCCCTGGATCAGGCGACCTTCAGAATCATACTTAGAATGACACATTAGAAAAATGATGACCCTTATGGCATCATGGGCATATATCAGGGGCTTTGAACTTTGCCTTCTGAGCAAAGCAGTCTTTTTTAAGGTGGCTGGGCTTGCCACAGCCAAAACAAACTCTTGATTTTTCAGAGGGACCTTTAATAGCTGCAAAAGCTGCTGCCATGGTTTCATATTGATGTTCTATTGTCCCAATGCAGTTATACACTTCAATCATTTCAATTAAGGTTGGTTCTTAGTTAGGTAGACTTAAGGAGTTTTTTACAGTCTGCGTTTGCATTTTCAACAGCAAGTTTTAAAAGCAAAATTTCTCGAGCCTCAGGATTATCAATCTGACACTGGAGTGCTTGCTCAAGGCGGTCAATAAACTGCATGTAAGGTTCGTGTGCTCTTGCACAATACTTGTAAATGCTTTTTGTGGCTTTTGTGCATCAGGGACCTTAAGAAAGGCTTGGCAAGCTACGTCCTGGACTCCATCAAGGGCTTCCCTGGGGCACTCTCAGGCTTGGACCGCAGGATATGTGTATGGTCCCGTTCCCATGAGCTGTCTAATTGCCAGGGTTGCCAGGGTTGGATTGGTGTGACCCACATAAGATAGGAGAAGATTTTGGAGTCCCTTTTCCCATTCTTTTTCCCATAAGGCATATTGAGTGGGGGTTAACAACAACTGAGCAAGCGATCTTAAATCATGCGGTGTAAGAATATAAGCAGCAAACACGAAAGTTAGCAAATTTGCAAAAAATGGACAGCTTATACTGTGCTCTGTCACTGTCCTCCGGAGCTCTCTGATAACTGAAAAAGGCATCGGTTCCCATTGTAGAGTCCGCTTTCGTGTGCCCGAATAGATTACCGGTGCCACAATTCTCTCTGCAATGTCCAACTCCCCTTCCCTTAATGCTTGTTGTTTCAGGTGAATCCAATTATCTCAGGGGTCAGTGAGATAAAGGTTTGGTTCTTTATCAGGGTTGACAGGTCCTGGGTCAAATGAATCCCCTTCTTCATCATCACTGTCATCTGGACAGTAGCCAGCAGTGAATGCCCCTATGGATCATGAAGGGCCCCTCTCCATTTTAATTGTAAGAGGGGAGGCCATGGGCTATACCAGAAGAAACACAGTTTCCTCAGGTTGTAAAGAACTCTGAGAGTCTGTCACAGAGGGAAGGCAAGAGGCATCCCCTTTATCTTTGGCATGGGCGTTTTCTTGGGCTTTCAGAACCTCAAAAATCACCCACCAGGAGGGGAGCATTTCTGCAACCGTTTTGTTCCCTTTCGTTGCACAATCCCACAGTTTCACCCCCACTTGGTCCCACAAATCTGTTGTAAAGATTGTGGACTCAGTAACTCCAGGTAACTTAACTGCTGTCCATTTCAATAGTTTTTAAATCATGTGAAGGTAAAGATTTGCCATGCTGTTCTAAAAGCTTTGTCATAAGTTCAAAAACATCTCTTTCCTAAGCAGACATCCTCTGCCCCATCGTCCCTTGCAGCCCACCTCCTTTCCAGAGGGATTTAGTCGTCGCTGGCCAGCTTCCCCCTTCCTTTCAGGGGCACTTAGTCCTTCAGGGCTATCCAACAGCTGCTCAGCTGGGCGGTCATCACTATCCTCACAGAGGGCACCAATTGTCGGGCGATTGAAGAGATGGGGTCTCCATGGTTTGCATCATGAAGCCAATTTTATTGAACACACTGCTGGTTTATATACCTTTCAAGCATAACAACAATCTCTATGTTTCTTAGTAACATTGCTTAACTATGGGCTAGTACAGACTTGTACAGGCCTGTACTGTCTTGCACACAAACATACATACATACACCTTGATCTCTTCCTCCTTCAGGGTCTTGCCTTGACTTGCCAGGGCTTGTAGTCCTCTAGCACATCTACTTCTGTAATGAGTCCAGCATTACTTTGGGTCCTGCTTCCAAGCTGTATTCCCACAGTTGTGGGAAAAATCAGAAGGAAAACAGCATAGAAAGAATAATGGGAATAAAGCACAAATAACGAGGCAAGCCAAGCCTTCATCTGAAATAATGGCTTGTGGTTCCTGCAGGGAAAGGTTGGGAGCTGGGACATCTGCCTGATGCTTTTATAATTCTGTTCTAATATTTAAAGGCTGGGATGCGAGGCTGAAATTTGATTTTTGAAGCAATAGAGAGACTTGAATGTGGATGGATTAATTATAAGAGAATGCAGAAATCAGTTGTCAGCCTGGAAGCTCAACAGAAGCAGAGCTGATGTGACTCAGAGGGCCTCAGATAGCCAGAAAACATCAATTTTGATGATGTAGGGTCTGCAGGGAGCTGGAGTCAGCCATAAATCTTGGAGATCACAGAGACTTTGCACAGAAATCCAAACTGTCCCCAGAAGGGGCTGGGGTTGGGGTCAGTCCGAGGTCACTCCCAATCTTTACCTTGCAAAGCCAGAAGGGTTTTGATGCACAGACAGACACAGACTAAACAGGCAGAGCTGTGCTGGGGTGATTTATATCTGTGGGTCATCAGATTGTGGCAAAATTGTAACAAAATCTCATAAAAATTATTTCAGGGAGCTCAAAGAAAGTTGGGAAAAGACCCAAATCCACCTGTGGCACTGACTGGAGTGAGCTGCACCTCTCTAACTCACAAAATGACGGCTCAGAAGCAACACTAAGAGGGGTTTAAGGTGTTTTTTGGCAATGAGTGATGAACACCAGGCTGTACTAGGTGGTAATTAAAGGAATTTTTCAGCTCCCTGTTTCTCAGCACTTGAAAATCCATTGGAAAGGGTTAAAAAGTCATTAATTCCAACAGAATCATGTCCCTGTTTTGCTCAAGCTCCACTGATATCAGAGTTATTTATCATCTCCCCTATCAGAGTTTTTCTTTGCTGGCAGTATTTTTCTGTTTTGTGGGATGTCCAGATGGATGGAAACAGCCACGTCCTCTTTGGCCTTGAAATTGCCCAAACTCATCATCAATATGGTCATAAACCTTTAAGATAATATATTTATATATAAATATTTGAGTTATTAATATTAAGTTATGCATTTAATTGCTGCTGGATTGAACTGGAGATCAACACTCATTAATCACTTTTGGAATGTTGATCCCAGTCCTGACTGTCCCCAGCAGGGACTGACAAGGGACACCAGCCTGGGCTGAGATTGTCCCCAGCCTCCACCACCTCTTGGAGCACCATTTGAGACATCACTGATCATAAGGGAGATGATCTTTTTTTGTGATATAATTTTTTTTTTTTTTTTTAGGAAGAAAGCTTTCCCACTGGCTGCCTTGGCTGCTCCCCTGTCCTTTCCCAACCCAGGTGAATATTCAATTTTAAAGCCTATTCCTGGCATTTTATGGGCCTCGGCTGCACAGAGCAGTTGAATCATGGCAGAAAAAGGGTAAAAACCTTCTCCAGTGAGCATTAAAAAAACCCCAAAGAGCCATTCTCAGCACATGAGATAAGAGCAGGCAGTTATATAATTGAGGGATGATTCAGAGCCCAGAGGGAACATTTTTGGGCTGATCAGGAGCTGACAGCTGGCCTGGCCTGAGAGCACATGTCATGAAATCCAAGGAGAAAAGATGGGAAAGAAGTTTTAGAGCAAACGATGGGAGCAAAAGCAGCTCAGTGTGGTGATGTAGGGTACACACCACACAACTTCTTGCTCTGATGGAAAATGTGAATTATTTTCAGGCAGATCTACCAGTGACATTCAAGAAATAAGAGGTTGTAATGATTAAAACCAAAACTTCGATTTCATAAAGATTTCTGGTGGTATCTGCTGCAATCTGCTGTAGAAGCAGAGTTGCAGGAGGGCTGGAGGTGGGCACTGGTGCTGTAGAGGAACAGCTTTTCACAAATTCCTGGTATGTGGGGTGTCCTTATCTGCCCTCAGCTCTGCACAAAGGGCCTGGTTAAGTCATTGCTTATCAGGGGATTTCTCTTTGCATTTTTCCTTTCAAGTCAACAAGAAAACAACAAAAAAAAAAACCATCAAGATGAGAACTTGAGCACTCAAAGAACAGGAAGTTTCTGATACTCTTTCCTGTGGTGTTTTTAACCAAACACTTTGCATATCTGATGCTCCAGTTCTGGAGGGCTCAGTTCTTGTTGTCTCTAATTCTCATGCTGCAATTGCAAACCCTGCCCTTGAAGAGCTGGGAATGAATAATTCCTTGAAGAGGAACCAGAATGCTTTTGCCACTGTGTGCTCCAATTTATTCTGCTCCAAAGTTGAATTTTTGAGTTGGCCTTGGCTGCCCTGACATTTCCCTTGTCTGAAGAACCCGGGCGTGTCCAACCCAAAAGCTGCTGGGTCCCAGCCCCCTGTGACCATCCACATTCCAGTCAAATCTGGGGATGGGAGGATAGAAAAATTCCTTAATTCCTTAGCAAAACCTAGGAACAGCATCCTCAAAAGAAAGCCGATATAATAAATTGAAAATTCAGAGTGGGACAGCCCACGCTTAAAATATTCAAAATTAAGAAAAGTAATGCTTCATTTGATATAGCCTTGGAGTTTGCTTGGTTTTGTTTTGGAGGGGGGTTGTTTATTTTTGGTTTGGGTTTTTTTTGGTTGTTTTTTTTTCCTTGACAAAGCCACAGTTGTTTAAAAAAAGATAGACAAACATAGCATATTTTGGGATGCTGGAAGAACGGAGTGCTAAATTAATGAGAATTCTGTTTTCCCTCCGATGAGACCAACACTAAAAAGTCTCCTAAAATTTTTTTCTAAACAAGGTTTTTAACTCTGATATCAGAGATGTGCTCTTTGCCAGTTACAAGCAGGAGTAAAATACAGAACAAAAACGGGGAGGGGACCCTGTCAGTTCCCACCAGACCAGGGGGCGTAGGCACGGCTGGGATGCTTCCAAATGCTATTTCCTAGGAAGGTGGGAAAACCCTAGAAAAGCTGAAGGTTTCGGGGTCCCGGTGGGGCCGGTGTGGGGCCGGGGGCGCGCCCTGCTTTAAGAGTGGAGGGGGCGCGCCTGGGACAGATCCGCGCCTGCTTCGACCCCGCAGTGCTCCAGTAAGGGCTGCACTGGGGCTGGGGGGTCCCGGGATGAGTGAGGGCTTTGTCTCGGTGTCCCCCGGTTGTGCCGTGTCCCGGTTTGAGCCGCTGCACATCCCCCCCCCCCCCCCCCGGAGCGCCGCTAATGAGCTGCGGCGTTAATTAGCGGCCGCTCGCCGCGATGATCGCTCCGTTCCTGTCCTGTGTCCCCGCTCCGTCCCCTCGCAGAGGGGGTCTGGGGCTTGTGAGGGGAGTTTGGTGTTTTGGGGTATTCCCATCCCTCCCCAAACGGGGAATGCAGAGCCCGGAGCGTTCCTCGGGATGGGAATGCTTCGTGTTTGTGCTTGGAACGAAGGACAGCAGAGACTTTGTGCTTTTGGGTTGTGTAATTAAATTGAGTGTAATCAGCTGGTGGCCAGAGATGCTCCGAGAGCTGGAGCCCCTCTGCTCTAGAGCTAGGCTGGGAGAGCTGGGAGTGTTCACCTGGAGAAGAGAAGGCTCCAGGGAGATCTCAGAGCCCCTTCCAGGGCCTAAAGGAGCTCCAGGAGAGTTGGAGAGGGACTTGGGAAAAGGACTGGAGGGACAGCATACAGGGAATGGCTTCCCACTGCCAGGAGTAGATGGGATATTGGAAGGAAATTCTTTCCTGTGAGAACCTGGCACAGGTTGCTCAGAGAAGTTGCCCCATCCCTGGAAGTGTCCAAGGGATCTGGGATAGTGGAATGTGTCCCTGCCCATGACAGGGGTGAAATGGGACGAGCTTTAATGCCCTTTTCAACACAAACCAGTCTGTGATTCTATGACAAACTATAAATTTATCTGTGCTGCATCAGACTGGGAGAATAGCAGTAGTTTAGGGTTTTGCTCCCTTTGGGAACCTTTTCTCATCCACTGCAGTTCCCTTTCACTTGTGCACATTCCCAGTGAGCTGAATTCACCAGCACACAAATAATTGGTTCAGTGAACTGCGACTGTACAAATAAAAAAGTGGCAGAAGCAATGTTTGTCTTCAATTCATGATGCAAATGTAAAGCCTCAGCTGGGAAATGCTGTTTTTGTGGGATTCTTGTTTATTTTTACACATGCATTTCTGGGTGTGATGTTCTCTCACGCTTAAGCAGTTGGATTGTGAACATCAGTTTCCTTTTGATTGCAAAACTCAAATTGCATTTAGGAATAAAATAGAAAACAAGTCTTGCTTGTCTTTTGGACAAATACCTTGAGTGATTGTTTAAACTGTGGGCTGGTTGCTGGAGTTAAGGCCATAATGTAATAAAAGCATAAAAGATCCTTGACACATGGACCGGTGGCTTTGTTCAAGATTTCTAATGAACATCACCCCCTCTACCCTCGGGTGGTGACAGTCTGTTGGGGGTTAGACTTGTTTATCTTTTTCACCTATAGAATTTTTTCCCAAGAGTTGCAAGGCGACTAATTGCCAGGTACTTATTACTGCTCAGGTGAAACAAAGCATGGAGGCTGGCACTTGGCTACACCCTTTGTCTCCGGGAGTTTCCCCGGGGGGGGGGGAAGCGGGGGCTGGGGGGCAGCTTCACTTTTGGTGTGGTCTGCATCGGGAGAGGACGAGGCTGCCATTGCTGCCCTGCTAGAGCTGTCTCAGCCCTGTCCCACTGCCTCGGCGCTGTTTTAAAGCTGCTCTGCACCGCAGGCCCGCACTGGCCTCCCTGCCGGACATCCCTGCCCTCCAGTGACCACCGACGGAGCTCCGAATTTCATCCGATCCACCAGCCCGGGATCCCTCACCGTTCCAGCTTGGTACTTTTTTTGGAGTCCCCAGAGACCAGACTGCCCCGGGTTTTTGTGAAACCAAGCTCCATCAAGGTCCCTGGTTCTGTTTTCGCTATTAATTGCTGTAGTTGTTGTTGTTTGTTTGCCTTGTTATACCTATTAGTAAAGAACTGTTATTCCTATCCCCATATCTCTGCCTGAGAGCCGTTTTAATTTTCTAAATTATAATAAATTGAGGGAAGGGGATTTGAATTATCCATTCCAAGAGAGGCCCTGCCTCTCTTTAGCAGATACCTGTCTTCTTTCAAAACCAAGACACAGTCCCCTCGCTGACACCTGCTCAGCTTTAGTTCATTTGTGCATTGCAGATAATCAAAGGACTCTTTTAAAAGAGTAAAAACACCAAAATAGCTGAAATTTGACTGACACCTGGAAGGCTTGAGCATCCCAGAGTGGTTCTGAATTCTGACTTCAGTGAGTCCTGGGGGCAGACAGAGAATCTAATACTGTCAAGTTATTTTTATGGGTGAAAATACATTTAACAGCAATTTTGACCATATTCATGGTAGAGTTGTGGGTTCTCATGGCTGATCTTGACCCAGCTTCTGCTTTTCTTGTTGTGGTGTCCTGTTATTTCAACTGGCTCTTGTCCTGCAGTTCTGATCTCACAGCTTTTCATGGTCTCAGGCTGCAAGGGAGGTTCTGTGTTCGAACCATTAGAAACTGAAAAGCAATTAAAAAAACAGGAGAATCAGGGCTGAACAATTATTAGGGTCCAGGACCACTCCTCCTATTTCAAATTCCATACTGCTGTTGTCGCCTTCGTTATCCCTCTCTGCTGTTTTGCTGAGTAGCTGCCTCAGTTTGTGAGGAGTTAAGAGATTTTTTAGTAGTTTAATGTCCTGATGACTTGGCCTCAAGTTGCACCATGGGAGGTTTAGATTGGATATTAAGAAAAATTCCTTCACCAAAAGGCTTGTCAAACCCTGGAACAGGCTGCCCAGGGAGGTGCTGGAGCCATCATATGTTCTAAAACATATGGATGTAGCACTTGGAGACATGGATTAGTGGTGATCACGGTGGTGGTGCTTGATGGTTGGACTTGATGATCTCAAGGGTCTTTTCCAACCTTAAGGATTCCATGGTCCTGTGATGTGATTCCATGACTCTGCCATTTTGTCACTCATAACCAGCTGTTGGTACATGGTGAAGAAAGGTGGATGAAGTGGGGATGGGTCAGATCCACACCCCTTCTCAGCTCTCTCCTGAGAGAGGACAGATTTTTCCTCTTATTCCATCATGGATATTTATTTTCCTGTGCTGCTTTACCTCACCTGAGTTTTCCCCCTCAGGCCTGACACCATCCCCAGGGAGTTGGTGCCTCAGCCGGGCACCATGACAGCACTGTTCCTCAATATGTCATGCCACCATCACTCCATCGATGACTTCCGCAACAGTGTCTACTCCACGCTCTACTCCATGATCAGCATCATGGGCTTTGTGGGGAACGGCGTGGTGCTGTACGTGCTGATCCGCACGTACTGGCAGAAAACAGCCTTCCAGGTCTACATGCTCAACCTGGCCCTGTCCGACTTCCTCTGCATGCTCACCCTGCACGTCATCTACTACGTGCACAAGGGCCACTGGTTCTTCAGCGACTTCCTGTGCCACCTCTCGTCCTACGTGCTCTACGTCAACCTCTACTGCAGCATCTTCTTCATGACGGCCATGAGCTTCTTCCGCTGCATCGCCATCGTCTTCCCAGTCCGCAACATCAGCCTGGTGTCAGAGAAGAAGGTGAAGTTTGTGTGTGTTGGCATCTGGGTGTTCGTCATGCTGACAAGCGTGCCCTTCCTGCGGAACGGGACCTACCAGCACGGCAACAAGACCAAGTGCTTCGAGCCACCAGAGAACTCCCAGAAGACAAACCTGGTGGTGATCCTGGATTTCATCACCCTCTTTGTGGGCTTCATCTTCCCCTTCATCGTCATCACCATCTGCTACACCATGATCATCCACACCCTGCTGCGGAACTCCCTGCGGAAGAACGAGGCCAACCGCCGCAAGGCCGTGTGAATGATTGTTATTGTCATTGCCACATTCCTGGTGAGCTTCATGCCCTACCACGTCCTGTGCACAGTGCACGTGCATGCGCTGCGCCTGTGGGGCCCCGGCTGTGGGGACACCGTGTTCCTGCAGAAAGCTGTCATCGTCACCCTGCCCTTGGCAGCTGCCAACTGCTGCTTTGACCCCCTCCTCTACTTCTCTGGGGGCAACTTCCGGCAAAGACTCACCACGCTGAGGAAGGCGTCCTCCTCCAGCCTGTCACAAGCCCTCAGGAAAAAGATCTCTGTGAAGGACAAGGATGAGGAACCCTTTGGAGAAAGCCAGAGGGAGAATGGAAGGGCAGCTATGGCTCCTTTGTAAGGAGGTTTAACTTTCCCCTCAGAGCTCTGGTGGGGGATGGAGATCTCTGAACTCTCCCAGAAGATGGGATGGAGGCTTTCAAGCCTTTGTTGCAGTTAAATAATGTGGACAGTCCCTGGTTTATGGTACTTGGTGGCAGAGCCACTGCTGGGGCTGGGCAGCCCCTGGGACCCCCAGAGCCATGTGGGACAGAGCAGCCACCACCAGCAGACTGTGGAGCTGCTGCTGAACTCCCAAACCCCTTCCAAGGCTGTATTTGGGCATTTGCTTTGTTCCACAACTTTCCAAGAGCGTTAATTCCCCGAGTCAGCAGGAAATGTAAACAAAGCTTGCAGCGCGTGGGGAGCTCCTGTCAAACAGCGAGGGCAGAGTTTTCTCTGGATCTTCAATCAGCCGCCAAGTTATTTATACAGCAAGGTCATGATAATTCCTGCCCTGCTCCCAGCTGCCTCTGGATTTCAGTTTCTATCATCATTATGTGTGTTTCAGGCTCCCAGGGCTGTACCTGGGCTGCAAATTGAAATAGGCCCTTTTCCCAGCCCCACCAAGTACCTTGAGATGCTTTGGTGGGCAGCAAATTTGCCAGTATTTTTGCAATTTCTAGAAAAATCCATTGGATCAGTTGTAAAATTTCAGTATCCTACTGTGCTGGATAACTTAGGAATAAGGAAAAGAGGGAAACTTATTTCAGTGGGACTGGTCCTGGAGTGATTGCTGCAGGATTCAGAATATCACTCCAGTTTTTGGGGAAGTTTTAGGCAAAAGTGGAGCTCTGCGTGTTCAGAGTCAGATTTGCCTTTCTCGACTATTGGACAAGAGTGTTAAATTAATAAGAAATAAAAATAAAGCTCTTTAGGATGTTTGATCCTGTTCCAGAGTGTTCACCTCATCCACACCTGGCAGCAAAGAGGCAACATGAGGCCCTTGGAAAGATCTTTAGGAAGAGTTGGAGATTTAAAATCTGAGTCTGGCTGAGATGTGATGCTGAAAAAACATTGGGCTGTGTTTCTTCTGTAAAGAAAAACTTCAAACTCTTGGATGGAGGGAAACATTCCTGTACTTTTCCAGGGGATCTGCAGGAAGGTAGCTCCAGCTCTGCTGGAGCAGAACCCAGCCGGAGATGTGCAACACATCCTGACAGAAATAAAAATTCTTGTAGGATTAAACCTCTCAGTTGGAGGAGTTGATAAGTGAACAGCAAGTGTGTTTGGATATGGTATTTATGAAATTACTCAATGTTATCTTGAATAAAGAAAACAGTTTTAGTAGTAAAGAATAACAGTGAGCAAAAGGAGTTTGGCTTGGACAGGCATCTGCTGGAGAAATTATCTGTACAGATAATTAGAATGTGAATTCTCTCTTTATACCACAGCCCTGGCTCAGCAAAAGGCTCTTAGAAAACCAAATTCACCTACAGGACAAATGATGGATGTGAATTTCCAAGGAGATCTGAAATTCCTTTGTTAAATTTGAAGGATAAGGCGGTAGAGGGCTGAAAGCTGCTGCTGTAGAGGAGAGTTAGAGACCCCATAAACCCCCAGGAGGGCAGAGCCAAGAGTTCAAAGCCAGAACTGCAAATTGTTCAGGGAAAAAATATGGATGAATTGGCTAAAACTCATTTTCAAGGGTCAGCACTGACTATTCCGCTTGTGTCTTCAGGCTTTAGAGGCATTACGAAACTATAATTAAAAATCCTCATGGATTTTTATTCAGAATATGCAGGAATAGCATGCCCATTCCCAAAGTTTAAAATATTGAACAGTAAAGCTAAGTGTATGTATATATATATGTATATATTGCAAAGCATTTTTATTGTACCAGAGGTATTTTTTAACCTTTTGCCTTTTTTATTTGAATGAGACAATGTTAATGGCAAAGGAAATGGCAGCTTTTTTTTTATTTTTTGTGCAATAGGAAAGCCTGTTTTAAAAAACTTGACTGAAAATCAAATGAAAACATTGCAAGTGAAATTTTAATTACTGTTTTCCGTGGCTTGTTTGAAAGTCTCTGTTACAGATTCTTCTTCCCTACAATAAAACTTTATTTGCATACAGCACCAGAGTGTAATTTTTGCTTAATAATAATAATTTATAATAGTGTAATAAACACTTAGAGCAGCAGAGATGTTACTGAGATGTTGGGGGTTATTTTGCTCCAGCCAAACTGGACTTTGCCATAGCCCAACTTCTCAGGATTCAGCCACCACCTGGAGCTGCTGTCTGGGGACCTGTTGGAGGCAAAACACTTCTGATGGTCTTGGTAGACCTTGTAGTGGTGGAGCAGCTCAACAAAAAGCAGCTGGAACCTGGATAAATTGGGATTTACAGACAGAAAATGCTTGGAAGACACTTGGAGGGCAGAGATGCTGTTGGTGAGGGGGATTTTTTGTCTGTTCTGTGTGATCACACATCACAAATGCACAGAAAAGTCTGCTGGGAATGTTTTCTTCTTGAATTTCCCCAAAGGAGGTGCAGAATCTACAGGGGGGTGTTTGGTTATAAAGCTCCAGCCCAGAAGGTTGAGCAGGGACTTTGCCATCAGCTCCAGGTGACAGACAGGCAATATCATTGCGCAATATCATTGCGTGTGCCTTTGCCCTGTAGACACAGAAAAGTGCCGCCCTGGCAGCAAATCCCGGGCAGGTTTTGCTCAGGAATAGGAACCTGGAGAGAAAGCTGTGCAGAGAAACAGGGATTGTTAGTGGGATTGGGAAAGTTAGGAATTGTGGTCTTTTTAGGGGCCGTACAACCTGACAGGAGCTGGGAAGGGGGGACCGAGTGTCACCCTGGTGCGGTGACAGAGACGCATAGAAAATGAAAGTGAGTGGGTTGGGGGGGCTATTTTCTGCTGCAGTTTCTGGTCCAATGGTGTCCCCTAGTGCTGAGCCATCCCCGGAGCCGCCACCTGTGGCTGCCGAGGTTTCCTCATTTCATTTAGTCCAGCCCCAGTTCCTCTCCTGTCACATTGTCCTGTTTCCTCTGGTGTTGACCCCTTCGCTCCTCCCCTCCCACTCCTGCGTGTATTTTATTTCACAATCTTTGGGTTTCCCTCTCTGCCTTCCTTTTGGTTTTTCTTGTTTTTCAGGATGGATGCTCCAGCTGGGAAGGACCCAGCCACAGAAGGACCCAGTACCCTCCTCCTGCCTTGGGCTGCAACCGCACCCTCGACTTTGCCTATAAAACACTGATTTTCCATAGGATGACTGTCCCAGTATTGGCTGGCAGAGCTTCCAGCAGGAGCTGGTGGTGGGTACAGCCCTTGGGCATCACCTCCTCATGCCAGTTTGGCCTGGGTGTGTCTGGGAGGGTTATTTCTGGCCAAACCAGTACAGCTGTGGGTGAAAAGCTCTGCAAGAAACTGGTAATCCATGTGGGAATGGAATGGTCCTGCCTGTCTCCTACCAAAGGAAAGGGAGCTGCCACACAGGTACAGCTGGGAAGTTCAGAAACTGCACATGGGACATGCTCACCCTAATTCCATAAACTGCTTTCCCATAAAACTCCTGCAGGATGTGAGAAGCCAGCAGCCCTTCAGTTTAACGAGCAATAAAGTCCAAGCACTGGCAATAAAGAGATTTCCTCTAATTCCTGCTCCTAGCATGGTGCCTCCTGCCCCCCATCCCTGAGCATGTATTTTGGGGCTGGAGGGGCTCTATCCATTCCCACTGCCTGGATTCCCCAGGGATCTGTGCACTGAGAAGCTCTGTGTCCCTTAAGCAGGAGTTCATTCTCAAGCTGAATCTTAAATTAGCATTTTTTTCCCAATTTCCACTGTGGTCTGACATTAGGAGAGAGGCTTCTCCCACATAGCAGGAGGGGGAACACCAGGCCCTTCATCCTTCTCCTACACACGATATGACCTGATTACCAGGGTAAAAAAGTAAGGAGCAAAATAAAGGAAAGCCCATCAGATTTTGAAATACCATCAGCACTAAAATGTCTTAGAAACATTCAGCAAGCAATAAAATGTTTAGAAACATTCCTGAAAGCAAACCTGAGGGATGAAAACCCAGCCTGACACTTGGGGTTACAAATCCCTCTTGGGATCAGCAAGGTTGGGAACTCAAACCTGCTTCTCCCAAACTCTTAATTCCAGCCCTGCGAGCAGCCACATGTACAAACAACTCTTTGGAATATTTGCAGACTTGACTGGAGGAGGAAATGTGCCTGTTTTGTTCCTGTCAGTATGGTTTCTTACGCTTCAGAGGAAACCAGGCTGCCCTGGGAGCAAAGCAAGGGCTCTTTGGTCAATAAATACATTTCTGATGGATCTTCACCAAGTTGGGAGGGAAAGAAGGAATGAGGCAGCAAAACCCCACATTTTTGATCATTAATAAAAACTCCAACTCCAGGACCACTGCTGCAGGTCTGCTGGGGGAGGCAAAGACTAAACAGAGTTTGGTTTGGGTTGAGCCTGTTAAAATCCCTTTATTTGTGAGGAGCATGAGTCCCTGGTGATCTGCTTGAGTTTCATTTCAGCAAGGCTGAGGTCACTTGGGTTGTTCAGCCTAGAGAAGAGAGGACACAGGGGAGACTCCTCAGGAGCTGCAGTTCTTCCTGAGGGGCAGCTCCAATCTCCGCTCCTTGTGAGAGGGACAGGACCCAGGGAACGGATGGAGCTGTGTCAGGGGAGGGTCAGGCTGGATTTTAGGAAAAGGTTCTTCCCCCAGAGGGTTCTGGGGCACTGCCCAGGCTTCCCAGGGAATGGGCACAGCCCCAAGGCTGCCAGAGCTCCACGAGTGTTTGGACAATGCTCCCAGGGATGCACAGGGTGGGATTGTTGGGGTGTCTGTGCAGGGCCAGGAGCTGGACTCTGATCCTTGTGGGTCCCTTCCAGCCTAGGGTATTTTATGATTCTTAGGCTCCCCGCAGCCCCTGGGCCCCCCAGTAACACCTGGAGGGTTCAAGGACAGAAGCAGTGTCACCATGACCCTGCTGTGGGGACACACAGGACAGGAGGTTCCTGCAGGTGTTTTGTCTGACCAGCCCAGGAGGCTGCAGAGGGCTGACTCGAAGCTGCTGGGTTTGGGAGCAGTTATTGCAAAAGGCAGCCTGTGGCTGGACTGTTAGAATTGCATCTGTCCCAGGATCAGAGAGGCTTTATTTCCTTTCTGAGAAACCCTGAGACAACCCCTTCTCTCTGCCCTGTCCTCCCCATGTTACTCATGGCAGGAAGCTGCTTACATGAGTGAGGGCTGGAAAATGCTGCATTGCCCTTTCACCACGAATTTTCAAGGAAAATGGAATGAAAAGTGTGGGGACTGACAGTGGTCAGAAGATAGATTTCTAGGCTTCAGGCACAAGCTTGAGGCCTGTGGGAAAGCTAAGTACATAACTCCCTCAACTATGGCCTGGGAAATCATAAGGAGGAACCTAAACAATCCTTGTAGATATCACTTTCCCTGACACCTGGTGTTTTTCCAACTTGTTTACTGCAAAGATGTTTAGAAAGAGGTGTAGGCTCTAACAGCCAATCATATCACTTGTACCGGAACACTGTATAAAAGAATCTGTCTTTCAATAAATTTTAGCTATATGCCCTCCAATCCGAAGCCTCGGAGTCTTGTATCATTATGCCTGCCGTCCCGAATCGTAACGATATATGGTGGACCCTGATGTTCGCTGCAGCCAAGAGCTCAAGAACAGATGTCTCCCTCCACCTCCCCTTGAGAGGTAAGGAGTTTTTATCCCCCACACCTTCCTGGAGAAGGCTGGTCTTCCCAACAGCAGGGTAGTGGACCCAGGCAAGTAGAGCAGGCCTGGAATGTCAGCCCAACGAAGCTAGAGTCTGGATCCTGGGACAGACCACTGCGTACCGCAAACTGTGTACGTGGGCCGTTGGGACAGGTTCCCGAATTGAGGAACCGGCCCTCTAAAGAGGACAAAGTGTGCCTTCTGTGAAGCTTTGTTTGCTGGCTGGCAGCTGGGATTCTCCACTGCAGGCAGCTCAAATTGCTTTGGCTTCTGCTCCTCCTTTCTCTGCCTTGCAAGCAGCCGTGAAAGACACTCAGTTGCAGACAGCTTCCTTTGCCTCCCCGGTTCTTCTGTTTCCATCTATGAGGTCAGGGCAAGCGTCTGTACTGCTGCCCTCCCTGCCGGTGGGGTCGATGCTCATAGTGCGGCCAGCCGGGCTTGTCACTGCCCGCAGCGTCTGTACTGCTGCCCCTCCGCCTCGGCTTTCTAGCCCAGACCTTGTTACGACCCGTTCAAAGTGAACTGAGTTGTATTAGTTCCAGAGTACAAAGGAGACAAAAAATGCTGTTTAACCAAAAACCAGTATACTTTATTCAATATATATCCACCAAAAACTGATATACTTTATTTAATATACCCACCAAAATTATATGCAATAACAAGAGAAAGAGACAGAGGAAAGAAAGCTATATAGATGAAAGCAAGAGAGAAAAGGAGAGATAGGAAAGATAGGATAATTACCACAGTGAGAGAGACGGAATCCTCGCAGCTGTCCAAAAGGTTCGCCTTCGCAATCCTCGTGGCTCGTGGCCAATAGATTTGATGCCGCAGAACCCTCGTGGAGCTGATAGATTTCGTCTTCTGTGGGGAGGTCCTCAGAGGGGTCTCCTCTGAGGCCGAATATATAGTTCTTTCCGAGGCGAGAGGCAATCAGCCAGAGTGGGGGAGAAATCTCGTGAGTCTAGGCCCAATGCACAATGCGAGGGGGGGAGAACAGAACAAGCTGATCCTGCTGCACCTCAGGCACAGGTGGTCCAGGGGCAGTGTAGCGTGCTGCAACTACCATTGTTTCAGCAGGATGTATGTCTGGGAACACTGTTCCCAAGCAAACACACCTGGGCAAAATGGCAATTCTGGTAGCAGTTACATCAGCTCTTGAGGTTTCTCTCTCATTCCCCCCCCAAAGTCTCCACGACGAAAAACGTGAGACATGTAAAGGGTCTTCGGGCCAACTCTTACAGACCTCTGAAGGCACGGGACTCTGGACACCTCTGCCATGCTTCAGTTTTTCCCCTCGGGAGAGCAAGTGAGCAGTGCGGGCCATCTACCCTCGTTCAAGGAAGCTCTGTACGGAACACTGTTGCCTGAAGTTGAGAGGAAGTTGGACAATGCATCTCGTAACAGAGGCTTCTCCGTGATCCTGCTTCACCCTTTCTTTAGTGTCTCTGTTGGTTTTGGGGCAAAAGGTTCACCTAATGAATGTTTTTATGCCCTTTAACTTTAGGTCTGTTTTAAGGATTGCCCCGTGTGATTTCTAGGGCTTGTTTGCTATGTTTTCTCTTTGTTTTTTCCCTCCGCGGGTGTTTGGGACAGGGGGGTGACGCAGATGTGGGGTGGCAGCCCGAGGAGGCTGTGCAAACCCCCTCCCCGCAACGGCTCCGGGTGGCCAGCAGGAGTTTTCTCCGTGCCCGGTTTCTTCCCGCAGCGCCGCGGGCGGAGGCTCCCCCCCCTACTCCGATCTCGGAGAGGGGCGGAGCGGCCAGCCGAGCGAGGAGTTTGGGAGCGGCTCGGGTTTTTCAGTCCAAAACCCCCTCCCCGCAGCGGTTGCAGGGCCTCTCTCTCTTCCCCTCTCTCCTTAACTCCCCCTTCGCCCCCCAAACGCCCCCGTGGCGCCATGGCGCCGCGGGCGCTGCAGCCAGAGGCGCTCCCCCCCCACTCCGGGGTCCAGAGAGGGGCGGGGCAGCGACGAGCCCAGCATGGAGGCGCGCTCTCTCTCTCTCTCTCTCCTCGGTCCCCCCCCGGCGCCTCCCCCCGCGGCACCGCCGAGCGCTGCGGGCAGTAGCGCCAACACTGCGATGGCGGCGGAGGGCGGGGTGGCCGACCCAGGACCGGAGTGCCGGGGGCAGCCCTGCCACTTCTGGGTTCTGTATTGGGCTGTGGGTGGCGGATGCCGGAGCCTTCTCTCAGTGCTAGCCCCCGCGGCGCCATGAGGGCTGCACCAATGATGGCTGGACACCCTTTTTTCTTCCATTCCCAGCTCCCCCCGCCATTCCCCCTCCGCGGCTGCACGGGCGCCGGGGCCGCGGCCGTGGGTCCGCCTGCATCTCCCCGCCACTCCGCGCAGCACCGCGTGGAGCTGCGGGCAATGCGGGCGGGGCAGTGCCGCTGCTATGCCAGCGGAGAACACAGTGACTGAGCTGGGCATGTAGATTCGGCGAAGCCCCTGACACCCCCTGGGGAGCGGTGGAGGGACGCCGTCAGCTGGCTCTGCTCGAGTGAGAGACACTGTTTACATTCTTTCAGAGACAGACGGCGGCTTTGGTTTTCACTTTGTTCCCCCCCACCCTCCCTTCTTTTTCTTCTTATGGCATCTCTATGAAGTGCCTGTTTGTAAATGCAAGGGAATGAATGCTTGCACCTTTCACAGAAGCCCTGAAGACTTACTAATAATTCTATATACTGTTATCTCAGCCTTCTAAGATAGTTATTACTGTGAAATGTGGGGTTGTGTTTCGTGTCAGGTAGAAAAAGATGGCCTTTGTAGTTATGGTTGTGAAATGTGTGGAAAGGCCATAGGATAATTATAAAAACATCTGTTTAATGAACAAAACGGAAAAAGCATGGAAAGGGGCTTTTGAAGTAATATTTTGCTTGCTTATAAGTGAATCATGTGAGCCTATAAGGTTTTTAATAAAAGGTTTTGAACTATAGCTTTAGAATATATATAGAAAGAGTTGTAGTCACATAAATAAAAGAAGGAAGTGAGCTTATCCCAAGCTAAAATTAATAATCATGAGGAGAAAGGCTGGACAGTCCTGGAAAAAGCGATAGACCACCATCTGGAAGCTGGACACCACCAAAAAAAAAAACCAAACCCTGATTTATGATCCTGAGAAGGAAGACTGAATCTCTCATCTCTGGTGTTCTCTTCTGAAAAAAGAAATCTGGACGTCACCACCACTAATTTATGGTCCTGAGAACCTCATCATCACAAGATGTTATTTCTGACCTCACCGATTTCACACCTTTGAAGTATAGAAAAATTGATCATAATGGGTATAGAAATTAGAAGGAAACTAGAAAAAATTGCTGAGAAATGCTTATGAAAAATCTCAATAAATAGCAGCAGAAAATCAACAGTAGGCGTGCAGTTGGAGGGGAAACCCCCACCGTACCCAGCGCTGCTTTGCTCACATTTTACCATTCTGTATTAATTAATAAATTGATTGTTGCTTGATATATTGGCCGAGTCAAGCTCTTTATTTATAATATTACAGATATATTGATTACATAATGTGAATTTACTGATATGTTATGATATTGTTGAAAAGTTACAGTTCTATAGCCGGCTTCTTTTCATATACTTTGCTATCTCTTTGTGTGATCAGCCATAAGACACGTGTCACTCAAGGACTTTTTCCTTGTTTTCTGGTTGTTTATACTAGTTTTTGCACTGGCTTGCTGGTGTGATCTAGTGTGTCTCATGATTTTTCAGTATTTTTCAGGTTTCCAAGAAATGCTATCTGAAATTTAGATTTCCTCTGGTCTGATGGTATTGTGATGCAGTCCTAGTCTTGATCACAGAATCTCTCTGACAGTTTGCTGAGTTCAAAAGCATCCTTACTCTGACAGAATTTCAGGGAGATTCAATTATTACATGGTTTGATTAGTCTTTACCCCAAAATTCTTAAGAACTTTGTTTTATACCATGTTTTAGGCTATTCTCTTCCAGTTAGAGCTCAGGCAGTGGCCAGGCCTTAGTTCTTCCTGGATGAGAAAACATTGCCAACAGGCCCAGATGTTCTCTGCAACAAAATTATATAGGAGCTATTTGACTCGGCAATTTGGCCTATGAGTGTGGCAACCGAATCTCTTTTTCTAGAATGAGCTTGGAGATCATTGTCTGCAGGTGACCTCCCAAATTCCTCATTCATTTAAGCCTTCAGCTGTCTACAGTTTCTGGCCTGATGGAATTTATGGACAACAGATAAATTTGAACAATGTAACATTTATATTAGAAATTTTGAAAATGAATTATCAAATCTAAATTTTGATTGACTAACAACAGTAAAGCCTAATTAATTATTGACTTAAGGAGAAGATATGCCTGTATTTTATCACCAGCAGGTTCAAGCAGTCACATCAGATGCCCATCACTTTCGGGAATGAGGTCCAGTGAAAAAGGGACACATTGCATAGCCTTTGTGGCCAGAGCAACAACAGAAGAGTGACTACAAGAGACAATCATGTGTCTGAAAATTATACAGACAATTTGACAACAGAAGCCCTGTGTCAGAATCATGGTACTGTGTTTCCATTAATCTTCTTCAGTTATTCCCTGTCTCAGGATTCAAGAAGACATCCAGTGATGCTGAAGATCACCGTCTTCAGCTGATGGACTTTTCACTGAGTTTCAATTATTTGGACTCTATGGCAAAAAATATTTATCTTAATTTTACTAAAAAGGTGTAATTGTACTTCATGTAATCTCATGTGCCTTTGGTGTGCCTTGCAGTTACCAAGGGCTGTGGTTTTACTTTGTGGTGATTGGGATCATGCAATTGCTGTTTTTCATCACCAGTTCAGATTTACATCCTACAGGTATCATTGGCCAATTGAGTGAACAATGATCCGATCCTGCACATTCTGCAATGGGTGTCTCTGCCCCATCAAAAAACCATACAAGCTACAAAGCCCATACAGCTCACTCTGGTATTTTCACCACACTTCCTGCAACAATAAAAAAGTGTAAGTGCAAATACACAGATTTCCAAAAGCTCTGAAAGTACTTTGGAGATTCAAAGTAGAAAGACTTAGCCTGTTGTTCTTGCAGCCTTTATCAGAGTAGACCTTTTGTGCTGCCTGAACAATCTTCTCATCCACAGCATGGGCACGGGCTGTTATTTTGGCCCTGATACACATCCTCACATGCCTTTGCTTTAAAAAAAAACAAAAAAAACCCAAAAAAACCAAAAACCAAACAAACAAACAACAAAAAAACCCAGCACCCATGTTGTCTGAATTAATTGTTCATTTGATAATTAAATGCCGTTAATGGTGTTTGCAATTAATGGCAGCTGATCCTGTAAAAATTGTTCTTCCAATATAGCAGGAAGACTTTTAACGGAGCTTTGTTAACAGCGAATGGTGCTCCTTTGCAAATGTGCTGAAAAATTCTCAGGGCAGATTGCTTATCATCTGCCCAGCCACAAATTATTGAAATTGATAAAATCAACCAATTTGTCATTGTGGCAAAAATTAGCTGGGAGCCAGTGCAAGGACCACTGTCTTTTACTGACAGCTCAGAAAAACAGGAAAAGCTGTTGTTACCTGGAAGGATGAATCTGACTGGCAAGTGCTAGAAAGTCACAAACCAGGCTTGGCCCAATTGGTTGAATTGAGGGCTGTTGCCATGGCATTCCAACTATTTCTTCAAGTACCCCTGAATCTGGTCATTGAATCTGCTTATATAGCAGACATAACCAAATGTTTGAATTGTTCACTTCTGAAAGAGGTCAATAATGCAATTTTCTTTCAATTATTGAAAACTTTGTGGTGTGCAATTCAAGTCTAAATTTATCTATATTACATCCTGCACATTTGGAGTCACTCCAATTTACCAGGTTTCATAATAGAAGGTAATCCCAGGGCTGACAAGTTAGCTAATCCTACATGGGTAGCACCTCAGCCTGACAAAATTGTGCAAGTCAGTGTTGCATGATTTTCCATGAAAGTACACATACTTTGCAAAAGCAATTTCAATTAACACCAGTTGAGGCTCATGACATTGTCAGTTCTTGTGCTGACTGTCATGGACTTGCTGCACCTTTACCAAGGGGGGTAAACCCCAGAGGCCTGAAAGCCTCACAGCTTTGGCAAACAGATGTCATTCATATTGCCGAATTTGGCCAACTTAAGTATGTGCACATGTTTATTGAGACCTCCTCCTCTGTTATGTGTGGGCATCTGCTCATGCTAGCGGTGTGTATGGGGAGTGTCGCATGATTTTGGCATTCCGCATTCTCCAACTGCTCAAGCCATTGTTGAACGCGCTCATGGCATCCTAAAGCGTGTTCTTTTTCTTTAAAAAAAAAAAAAGGGGGAATGCCTGGAGAAACTCCGCATAGTCAGTTGGAAAAGGTTCTATATGCAATTGATCACCTTGCAGTGGCAAAATGCAAACAATCTTGTCATTCTAAAGTACTTCTTTTCGTTGCAGTCATCAAGCGAGATGCACATGCCTCGAGCAAAAGTCTGGGTACGAGATCTAACCACTATAAGTGGGAGGGCCCGTGTGAGCTTATCGCTTGGAGTTGCGGGTACGCCTCTGTTTCCACAGATACTGGGATACGGTGGATACCTGCAATGTGCGTTCACCCTGACCTGCAACACCAAAAGCAGAATGTGGCCAACAGGCAACTTTCGAATGATGATCAGGATGCTGATTGTCATTCAGATGAATTTTCTACAAAGTAGAGAATGATTATTCTATCTCTTCTTTTGTTTCTGGAGTAGTGAGTGTTGACAAGTTAGACTGCCAGTTCTTTGAGCAGACTAACAATGTTTTGCTTACTGTATTAGAATTAGTAACTGACTCCTTGCAAGGATGAATAGCAAGACTTGGTGTTGGTGCATGGATGTGATTGTGAAGAATTTAATAGCATGTGCCAGAGAATCTCCCTGACCATCCTAAGTCAGTGTCCTATTGAGGTTCTATCTAGTAACTGTCAAATTACTAAAGGGACCTCTTGTGCCATGTTTTGTTCTCATTCCTGCAAGAGCCTTGCAGGAGATTACAAGCACTGCCTTCTGCCTTAAAAACAAAAAGGGTGAAATGTGGGGACTGACAGTGGTCAGAAGATAGATTTCTAGGCTTCAGGCACAAGCTTGAGGCCTGTGGGAAAGCTAAGTACATAACTCTCTCAACTATGGCCTGGGAAATCATAAGGAGGAACCTAAACAATCCTTGTAGATATCCCTTTTCCTAACACCTGGTGTTTTTCCAACTTGTTTACTGGCAAAGATGTTTAGAAAGAGGTGTAGGCTCTAACAACCAATCATATCACTTGTACCAGAACACTGTATAAAAGAATCTGTCTTTCAATAAACTTTTGCTATAAGCCCTCCGATCAGAAGCCTCGGAGTCTTGTATCATTATGCCTGCCGTCCTGAATCGTAACAATAGAAAAGTTCCCCCAAACTGGCCTTGAGCCGCTGCCTCCTGTCAGCAGCATCTCCTCCCACACTCCTCACATCTTTCATCATCCCGAATCTCTGTGCCAGAGGTTCACAGGACTCCAGAGCTGCTTTGCGTTCCTCCTCACTGTTTCCTGGTACTCAGGTGGGAAGGGCAGGGCAGCCGCTTCCCTATAAACCTGGACCAGCATCCTTACCTGTGGGGAAGGGCTTGTGGTCACCAGCTCCAGAGAAGAGACTGGAGCAAGGCTGAGACCCCTCGGCGAGGGCAGCCCAGCCCCAGTGCTGAGGTCACCCAGACATGTCCCAGAGAAGATTCCCAAGCCATGCACGAGGAATCCCAGGCTGGGCAGGACTCAAGGGGGGCAGAGGCTGAGCCAGGTGGATTTTCCTCTCAGGATGCAGCGCGATGACTCCAGTCAGAGTTAATCATATCCTGTGGGAGGAAAAAGAGCCCTCAAGGATGTGAACTAATGAAACTGAGGTGCTGAGGAATGGATGTCAAAACCCTGGGGGACAGTCCTGCACATCCTCAGCTCCTGGGGTAGATCCTCCTGGGATCTATCAGGAGGATCCTCCTGGGATCTATCTGTTAAGGTCCAAATTGTGCCACTAACACCAGCTGATGGTACAGTTTGCTCCCACTGTAATTAAAACTAAAACTAATCAATAGAGTCCAAGGTTGTTCTGAGGGTCAGCAAATGTCCGTGGTGCATCTGCACATGGCAGAGGACTCTGGAGGCACTGGGCAGTGCTGAGCAGGAGCCTCCAGAGCCATAAAGAGTGGCACCAATGATTCAACTCAAATTAAATGTCTAATTAGGGTAACTCTCTCCCATGGTGGGAATTCAGCTGGTGAAACAACCCCAGCAAACATCCAATATTACACTGAGTTTATGTAAACTCAGGCACAGCCTCCAGCGAGGTGCCCGAGCTCATGGCCTCCTCCACCAGCACTGACCCCTCAGCAGAGTTGTATATTTTGATTTTTCCCTGTTTATTTCTACTGGATGTTCCTCTGAAACAACTGTGCTCCAGCAAGGACTGCTGGAGGAGGAGGCAGGTCTTACATTTCATACTCAGAGTGGGCACAATTTGTGGCTAAACTGACTCTTAGAAGGAAGTTGGGAAATGTAGAAATATGGTTTATTAGCCATCAAATCTAGAAAAACAATACAGCCAGGAAAATACTGCCCTCCCGTGAACCAAGGAGAGTGAAAATGAAAAGTTCAAGCTGAAGTTTCAACCTCAAATGTAATTCAATTACAAGAAAAAATATGTAAATTCTTCAGCCCCCGCTTTCCCTGGAAAATTGAAATTTCTACAAAATACCAGCTCTTTATCCAAACTACAAGGATTATGGCAATACAAACTGCAGGAGTTGTAAGGGTAAAGAGATTTGGGGCTGTTTGAGAAAATAGTAAATTGGGGAATATTTTTGTTTCTTTCTATTTTATGTTAAACTTAGGGGCTTTTCCTTAAGTTCAATGCAGCAACATCACAGGAGAGCATCACTTTTGCCATCCCAGCTCACACACAGTTTGGACTCCTTTTGGATGGAGTGATCTATATTTAAAGACTTTTATTGATTGATTTTGCTGGATTTTATATAGAAATACATAAATAGGAAGACCGGGGCAGTGGTGAAAAGGCAATACTGAGCAAGACCCTGATGTTGGTGAGGTGTTTTCTGTCCCCTCTCCCAAAGTTAAAGGGGTCAGGGCCCCCTAAGGAGGCACTGACAGCATTTTATCCATCAGAAGGAGGATTTTAAAGCCCTGTAACCTTTGATAAGAGCAGGGGTTAACAAACCTCGTTGAGTGACACCGTGACAAAAGGCCAGCCCTGTGCATGTCCCACACGCACTGCCCGAGGACGCTGCTGGCACCGTTTGGGGAGAAAAGATGAAGTAACAGCAAAGAGGGGAAGTGAAAAGGAGATTGCTTCATTTCTTTATGAAACAAGGGTCTTGTAGTTCTCTCAAAACGCATGTTTGTTTTTTGGAGAAACAGCTGGAACAGACACCGAGGCCACATGTGTCACTGGAGGAAGGATTTGGTGGCTCTCCAGGGTGACTGATCACAGGAGGCCATTCACAGGTACAAATATTCCATGTCTGGAGGCTTTCCCTTGGCTCCAGTAGAAAAGTTGAGCATGATTTAGACCAAAGAGGGTAATTCCAAGCTTTTTATTGAAGGAGGTGGTTCAAACACTTTGTCTCAGGAGGTGGGAATGGGGCAATGCCATTGCTGGAATTCAGCCACCCCACCCCTCACCAAGGCAGAGGAACTCTGGGATCAGGGGTCCCAAATCCTTTCCCAGCACACAGGAGCTCCTTACCCCCCCTCTCACAGCCCTAACACAAATCTATCCCCATCCTACCATGCTTATCTCACCCCTTTTCTCACCCCTAACAAGTTGGGACTCCTGACTGCTCTGGGAAGTGGGAAGCAACTTATTCCTGGTGTGTCAGTGAAGCAGGGGGCAGGAGCTGATGCTGGAGCACCAGGCCATCCTCCACCACCTTTTCCAGCAGAAAAGTTCATCCTGAGCTCACCACCAGCTCAGGATGAGCACCAGGGGTGGTGACCAGGAGCACTGCCCTGCAGACAGCTTCAAGGCACATTCCAGGATACATCACAGCTCCATACTCTGCCTCCACCCCCCCTTTATTCCTTCTGCTTTTCTCACAGTAGTTGGAAAATTCACCCCTGGAGTGTCACAGACAATCCCCACATCAATCCCCATGGATGACCTCAGCTGGCAGCTGCTCCAGGCCCCATTTGCAGCTTCTGGAGCCACCAGCCCCTTTTCCACAGCAGGGAAATGGCAAAGCCAGCGCTCCTGGAGCAGAGCCTTTGGAAGGGATCCCTGAAATTCCCCACTCCAGGCAGCCTCCAGCACCAGGCACAGCAGCAGGGAAAGCAGTGAGGAGGATTTTTCATAGCAAGAGAAGATGGAGAAGGTGGGAAGAGGCAAGTTTGGGGTTTTTTTCTGCTTTGTCTCCTAAAGTGTCCTCGATAATTCTACTTGCAGGTTCTCTCCCAGAGATCTGCTCTGCCAGCTGAGAAATGCTCCTTGTGCCACCACCTCAAGGAATATCAGTGGTTGGACCTTCCCTCTGAGGGTGGGAAAACAGATCCATGCCAATCTCAAACTGGAGATCATTAGCCCCAAACAAATAAGTAGATTTCAGTAATGGATACAACGTGGAGGTTTCCTGGAGGAGCCAATATTTGAATTCTTCACAGCTGCATCTCTGTCTTTTGCTGGGTGGGTTGGGTTTTTTTTTTTTCTCTTTAGCCTGAAGTGTTCCTGACTGCCTCATGCCATGTGGCTGCTTCTTATTTGCATCCCAGACCTGATTCATAGCTCTGCACTGATATAAAATATATCAGATATAAAATGCTCATTGGGGTGGGGAGAGTCCCTTTTGCAGTGCTGAGGACACCAATCCAATGGGAAGGGGAAGCTGCTCCAGCTCCAACATCTTTGTGGCTGTAAGAGGAGCCCCCAGCACAGAGCAGGGGCCCCCAGGCCTCCATCAAGTGAAAAATAAAAAATAAAACAAAAAAAGGGAATGGAAACAATCACGAGAAATGGGCTTATTGTTGGAGAGAGCAAGTAAAAGAGGTTGTTTGGAGACAGGGAGGAAAATGCCAGATAGGAAAGAAATAGAGCTCTAAAAAGAGACAATGGAGAACTGGGGTGAAACAATTGAAGTCCCATGTGGACAGGGAGCAGGGAGATCACAGAGCATGGGCGAGCAGCTTTTCCCAAAGGTGCCTCAGCTTCCAGCACTCAGCCCAGGGATGGACATCAAACCTTCCGTGCACAGGGCTGAGGGAAATTTTACTGCCAATGTGAAGGGAAAAGGGTTTTCACTCCCTAAAAGTGAGGTGGGGGAAGTTAAAACAAGTGCAGCAGCCAGAAAAACAAGTGAACCTGTGGAAAGGTAGGAAACCTGCTCCAAGTGCCAAGCAGGAAGGAAACAGCCCAAAGGGATGAGCATCACATTACACCTGACACAGGAATATTTCAGGTTTTATCAGTCCTCCACTGCTGAAGGTTCACCTGCAGCTCCCCTGGATGTGCCCTTCAGAACAAGTTAAAAAAAGAGATCAGCATTTCAACAACTGAACTCTCAGCCTTTTGTCTGATGGAAAAAAAATCAATTCCAAATGTGGAGATTTCAATACAGGCTGTAATTTTGTTACAATTCAGATTTATTCTGCTTGCTTTCTTTCCTTTTTCTTTTGTTTTTTTGTCCTTCCCCTCCTCTCTGTTCTCTAGACATTGGCTCTGGTGCCTGTTCTGCTCGCCAAAGATCTTTCTCAGCTGATTTCCATGCAGGGAAATGAGCCCCGGCCCAGCTCAGAAAGTGAAATCCCCTCTTTGGGATAAAAACACAGGATTCAGGTGCTTCTGCACCATCTTGGAAATGTTCTCTTCATGCAGAGCAGCAGGAGAGCACATCAGAGATGGTTTGTTAAACAGCTTCACTCTGATTTATAAGAGCCTTATAAATGAACTTATTTTGGCTTCCTTCTTTCATCACCAGAGCAAGGATGAGCATCTCCAGCTCTAAGATATTTAAATGATGCTTGTTTTGATTTCTGAGGCTCCAGTTCCTTGGAACTGTGAGCACATTCCCAGGTAAGCAGACCTGACCCAGCCGTGGTGTTGCTGTGACCGGGTCAGCTGGAGAACTGTCCCCATACCCACCTGGGAGCAGCTCTGCTCCTGAGCCTCCCCACTGCTGACACGGCTGCTGCACCTTCCCTGGGCTCTGGGGATGTTGCAACACCAGGGAGCAAGGCAGGATGGGCTCCATCCCACAAGGAGATTCTGTTTTCCCCAGCTGAACGTTCTGCTCTGGAGCAGAAGCCCCAGCAGGTGCCACGTTGCTTCCCAAGGCCTCTGCTTGGGCCTGCCCATTCCCAACAATTTCTTGAGGCAGAGTTCTTCAGCCTGTTTGGAATTGGGTTGTTTTTTTTTTTTCTTGTTTGCTTCTTGGCTTGGGGCAAGAGTTATAGATTTATGGCTAAATAGAGCCAGTGGTTGGAACTGGACTGAAATGTTTGATTCCTATCAGGGTCCTTGCTGAATAAATTGAAGAGAAATGGAGCAGAAAGACCTTGCAGAAGGTGGGAGAGACCAGGCAGATGTTCCACAGCCTTCTCCTCACGTGGTGGTGAGACCAGCTCCAGACTGGGGCTGAGAGAAGTGAGGATCAATTTCCCTACTCCAGGTTTTTACCATTTACAGGTATCCAGTGGCAAGGTGGGAGCTACAGCCTTCACTCCTGCATGGGAGAGGAATGAAGGTGATCTCAGCTTTTCCTCCCTGCTGACAGAAAACTCTTTAGTGAGCCAGGGTTTAATTCCCTTTTCCAAACAGCCCCTGTTTGAAATATATATTCCCTCTAGCCAGCCCCAAGGCTCTAGCTAGCTCAGTCTCTCAGGGCTTTTAGGGAGATATATTTCATAGAGAGAGAATAAAGATATCAAAAGGGTGGCTCTCACCCCTCACCTTCAGTCCATGCTTTATTTTCCCATGTGGTGTTCCAGGAGCGAGGAGAGAGAGAGAGACAGGGAGCGGAAGAGAGGGGGTTTTTCTAGTTTAGGGCCAAGGAAAGATATTGGCCCTCAGCCAATAGGGTCAGGAGTAGATAAGATTAGGGAGGAAGGGTCAAACTACATGACACAGGCTTCAGGGGGACTCTGAGGGGAAAAACCATTTCTCAGAGGAATACAACACCTGTTGTGCTTGCAACCTGCAGGATGGGGCAGAGGGAGGTATGGAAGCAGCTCGAGGTCAGGACATGCAGTGTTTGCTCGTGGGCTCTGCCACATAACGAGTTAAGGAATCATAAACCAGGTGTTCCCCAGCACTGAACTTCATCCCTCTCCCTCTCCAGCAGCCATAAACACCAGCAGTGTTTGTTGTGGGCTGCGGAGGGCTTTTGGTTTGGTTTTTATGGTGACTTTGTGCCAGCAGGTTTGTGGATTCAGGGCTGATGTTCAGTGGGATTTTATGGGAGCAGGTCTGTGCCAGGAGTTCCTGGTTTGGCGTGAGGGTTCTTGGGGGGTTCTGGGTCCTGCTTGGAGAAAGAAGCACAGACAGCAAAATGTGGTGTCCACCTGCATCTCCACCCCCTGCCAGGCTTCCCTGCCAGTCCATGTTGGCCTGTCCATATGGATGCCAAGCACCTGTATTTTCTTCTTAATGAATCTCTTTTTTTGCTATAAGACACCACCAGAACTGAACCAGGACTGAAAACCACTGAGAGGGCAGAGTTCTGTGAATATTACTGAACCCAGAAGAAAATCTCCAAACTTGGTATAATTTCTTCAATTAAAATGACGTCAATTTTAGTGACTGGTCACTGGTGCTGGTACCACCTGTTGCCTCTGCCGGTGTTACCTGTTTGTTTAGTGGGTGTTTAATAACCCTAAATCATTTCTGCTGGTGTTGATTTGCTTCTGTGGTTCAACATCAAAGAAACAGCAGTTGGATGGGGCTTGGAACAACCTGAGGTAGTGGAAGGTGTCCCTGCCAATGGCAAGGAGTGGAACTGGATGGGCTTTGAGGTCCCTTCCCACCCAAACCATCCCGGGATTCTGTGATTCCATGGAACAGGGATGAGGGCACCTGCAGAGGAGCAGGCGTGTGACCTTTGAGGAAAACCCCCTCTCCCCATGCCCTCCAGGCTTTTCCCATTGTGCTGCTCTCCAAACCCACAGCCCAGAGTGCTGGTTTGCTCCCTATGGAGCAGATCCCACAACTGGAGAAAACACTCCAGGTGTGGAAGGAGTGGTGCCAGCACACACAGGTGGAAAATCTGCTGCAGCATCGCTGTTTACTCCTGCAGATCCCAACACAGCTCTCAGCAAAGTGCTGCTTGAGGGAAGTTTGTTTGCCAGGCTGCCCTGCCCCGCTCCCTTCTGGAGTGCACACAGCAGGAGTTTGTGTGGAGCCAGGGAAAACCAAGGGAATGCGTTCCAAGCCTGCGCTCGCAGCTCCCAGTGAAGGCAGGAGAGGGGAGGCTTTGCTAGACACGAGTTCCAATAACCAGAATCGTTATTATTGTAGTCAAAGGATGGAAAAACAAACATTTTTATTATGGGCTGGAACTAAAGCTCTAGGATGGCAGCTAATCCCCCTGATAAATGGGATGTTGGCGTGGAGAGGGGGTGTGCATCCAGGTTTTTATTACTCAAGCTCCCCAACTCATGTTCAGACTGGGATATGTTGTAATTGCAATATTCCTCTTATCTTTCTTTTCTCTCCTCTCTGTCAAAGGCTTTTCTTTTCCATTTCTTTAATATTTTTCTTTCCCCCTGCCCCTTTATTTTTATTAATTCACCTAGGACGGTTGAATCAGCAAATTTAGAAGATGAAATTGCAATTCCAAATTTTCTAGTGGAAGAATGAGGATATTTTTGACACTGTCTCTTGCCATTGTTTTGTTAAGAGAGACTCTCCTTAATTCCCCTCTTTTCCATTTTTTTTCCATTTCAGAGCCTGCCCTTCCTTTATAAGCCCAGATTTCTTCCCATTCGTCCTCTTTCCTCCCTCCTGACTCATTTCCACTTCCCATTTCTTTTCTTTCCCTTTCCTTTTGCTAAGTGTTCTTTGATGTTGTATTCTGATATTTTTAATTCCTCTTTCCCATGCCTGGATCCACCCCCAACCCAGTGCCCTCTTCCTCTCCAGACTGAAAGGACAGTCTGGGCAAAAATTTCCTCAAAATCCAACTTTTCCCAATCCAGTCGCTGCCTCTGTGTGTGGAACCTGCTGTCCTCGCACGGTCCTTGTGGCTCTTCAGGAATTTCAAAATAGAGTTAAAGTTGCCCTTAGCCTTGTTCCATGTAATTCCTGACCCATTTGATCAGAGCCTTCCTCCCAGGCAGTTTGGTCACTGTGCTCCTCAAGCCAAATATTCCTCCCGTGCAGCTTTTCCATCTGGAACATCCTGCCTCTGCCTCCAGCCTTGTCGCAGCGGGCGGTGATCAGAGTGCTGCGACCTTCCTGGAGAAGCGTCCTTAGAAGGACATCCCAGAGGCACAGGCGTGTCCACTGCCCCTGAGTGATTTCAAGCTCTTCAGTGAAATCAGCTCTTCGGGACGACCCTGAAGAAAGAGACAGAGCCTTCGTATGGAGTTCTGCAGGAGGCTTTATTCAGCTTCTTCTTCAGAGGGGTCCAGTGACGAAGTGCCAAAGAGCCGGGGGAAACGGGGTTATATAAGTAAGGCAAGGGGTGGGGTAAAACATCTGAGCCAATCAGCTGAGGGATTCAGGGGAGAACCAATCAACTGAGGGATCAAGGGAAGGACCAATCAACAGAGGGATTAGGGGGGAAGCAAAGGGAAAGGGCCAACGGGGTACAAAAGATTTACATAGCTGTTGCAAAGCCTCTTGGGGGTAACACATTTCCTCACCATAACAGAGAGAGATGTCTGCCAGGGTTTCTCCCTTAGGGGGTTGTGTTTATATACTCTCTGGCTTAACTGCTCTTTCTCTAGGGGAGCATGTTTATATTGTTGTCTGGCTTGACTCCAGGGGAGTGTGTTTATATTAACACTGTCTGGCTTAACAGCCTCCACACAGCCTCACCTCCCTTTCCAGTTCCAGCTGTAAAAAACAGCTTTCCCTCACTGTCATACTGTAGCAGTCTGGGTGTAGGCAGCAAACATTGGGTCATTTCTCTTCCATGGTGTGGGAATAGCTGTTGCACTTGGAACAGTTGGAGTTTTAAAGGAGCCCTGGAGCCTGTGGGGTGTGGGAAGGTTTGATGTGAAAAACGAGGTTCACTTTCTTATAAAAATTTAGAAGTTTAATAAAAAAATAAAAAGAAAATAGACAATTAGGAGAGACAAAAGCAAAATAGTTTCTCAACCAGCAGAGGGTGCCTGGCACGGAGGCAGCCAGCACACACCTCACCCTTTCAGATCCTTTATTTTTAAGGATCTTTGTGTTACATATTGAATAGACCTTAATGCATTATTCAAACCTTCCTTTAAGTTCAGATGGTCTCTTGGTTTTGGTTCCCCCCCCAACTTGTCCTATTTCACCAAATTAACATTTTATTACTTCTTGTAGATAAAGTTCTTCTTGGCGTCTTGCAGTCGTTCTTGTGTCTTATTCTTCTGATACCAGGAGATCAATAAATTCCTTTCTGTAGCTTTCTCCATTTGGTCCACCACTATCTTCAGTTGGTTAATGCAGAAATGCAAGAGGACTTCCCCCCAGCCATTTTATCTGGTAGATCCATCTGCGGGTGGCTCCATTCTGTCTGATAGCACAAGTCCCCTAAATCCTTCTCACAGGGTTTTGGTCATCTTCATTTGAATAAGATACTTGATAACAGAAGTTCAATAGCTTTTGGTCAGAAATCTTCATGCAGGAATGCAGGACCCTCTTCCTTCTGCTTTGTCAGTTTACGGAAAAAAAAAAGTCTTCTACTTTTAACACTATTGTTATAAATATGTAGTTTAATTCGAGTTTTTATTACTGTTATAAATATATGGTTTAATTTGAGTTTTTTATTACGATATCTGTATGAAATAAAGTGTGCTAAAAGGTACCCCCTTGTACAGAAACCAACAAGGGGGGTAGGCAGCTGGCCTGCCTATAGAACAATAGAACTGTATTCTCCATATCAATGAGAGGTGGACTGCTACCAAGGAGGCACCAGATGACAGAAATCAGCCCCAAAGATAACAATCACTAGTGCCCATCAGAACTGATTCAGCTCTCAGAAAATCCAATCACTCCACCTTCCTGGAATTCTGACACTCGATGAGACCAAACCCAGAAACCGAGACATGTTCCTCTGGCAAGAGCTTCAAGAATAATTCATAGACATGTTTGGTGAAGACTTCAGGAATAATTCATAGACAGATCCAGAGATGTGACCAGATTTCCCAGAATTCTATTCTACTCTCACTCCAGGTGGACGGAAATCCTATCTGCATATTCAGACTGGACAGAAAACTAGCCTCGGGGCCTAAAAATCTTATAAAAACTAAACTTCGAGAGATAGTGTGAACCAGGGCAGGGGCACAGATCGCTGAATCTGTGCTCCACAATTTTTTTTAGTTCACTCGGTTCTGATTCCCAGGGTCATAACTGTCCGTTGATTGTGGCTTTACTCAATTTTTCACTTTGTCGTTTTTCCAATAAATTTCTTAACCAAAAATATTGGGGAAATTGTCATTTATAACACTATGTTACAATCAAAAAATATACATTCATCACATTTCTAAACTCTATTAATAAAAAAAAATGCAGTACAATCTTCCCATATTATACATACAGTATTCATTTTAATATTTGCAAAAAGCCAACTATATACTAGGCATTTATAACATTTGAGATCTTTCATCCCGAGGTTCACTGGAAATGAGCTGTGACTCCAGAAGTTTCTCCACCACTTTGCTGGAATGACCTTGTTAGGATATAAGATCCATTTTAAATGGAAATTTAAGGAGAAAAAAAAATTGATTTAAGGAAAGGCTGGGGGGAAAGGAAAAGGATTTTTCTGCACTGTGTTATTACCTACCAAGGAATTCTTGTCCTTGTCAAAGCTGGGGGGTCCAGGAGCTTTCAGAGCAAAGCATGCTCAGCATTCCCTCCCAAGGACCTCCTTTATTCTGGATATCAGGTACAAGACATCACCACAGGTGATCACAACCACCATTAGGCACAACTTGTGAGGTTTAGCTCGCAATGGATAAATACCGAGCCTGGGAAGTCAAAACAGTCCTTGAATGTCTGCTTTCAACAGCAAAGTTCATTTGATGCAGAGCATTTCAGATTTCCAAATCCTATTTGGTGGGTCACTTTCAGGAGATCTCCCAGAAATTAAGCCCAAATATTTGTCTTGGTTTGAAAGACAGGTGTCTGCTAGGGAGGGCAGGACCTCCCTTGAAATGGAGAATTCAAAATCCCTCTCTCCAAATTATTGTTATAATTTAGAAAATTAAAGGGGCTTTCAGGCAGAAGTATGGGGATAGGAATAACAGCTCTTTACTAGTATGTACAACAAGACAAACAAACAGCAACAACTACAGCATTAATGATAAACAGAACCAGGCACCTCAAGGGGGCTTTGTTTCACAAAGCCCGGGGCAGTCTGATCTCAGTGCCCCTGCGGGACTCTGAGAACACCAAGCTGGAACAGTGGAAAATCCCGGGCTGGTGGATGAGATAGATCAGGAGCTCCCTCGGTGGTAGCTGGAATGGCAGGGATGTCCCGGCAGGGCAGTGTGGGGATACAGCATAGCAAAAAGCCTCAAAGCAGTGCCGAGGAAGCGGCAGTGGGACAGGGCCAGCCTAGCAGGGCAGGAGGAGAGCTCAGAATTCCTGGGCACACGAGCCCAACGAGATGATGGTAGATATTTTAGGACCAGACCTGGTGGTGACAGTGAAAACTTCTCCCGCAGCAAGGAGCAGCCTGACCGTCCTCTCTCCTATGCTGAGAGCAAGAGAAAGAAGCTGCCCCCAGCCCCGTCTTTTTCCTGCCCCAAAAATCTCGTTATCTCCCCCCTCTGAGAGAAACTCCCAGAGACAAAGGAAGTGTAGCCAGGTGCTACAATTCCTATCCTTTGGCCCCTTTTGTCCTGCTTGAGTATCTATAAGTACCCAGTAGTTTGTTTCCTAGCAACTCTGGTTAAAAAAAAAAGAAAGAAACAAACGTAACCCCCAACAATATTTCACTTCAGAATGAAATCCCCAGGGCACTGCAGATTAGGTAAAGCCTGTGGAGTTCTAAGATTCCTGAGACGAAGTGCTGAAGATTCAAGGAATTCTCTCAAAGGTGAAATTAGTAACCAACTTTTTGTTCCTAAAGCAGGTCTGCACTCACCGAGTCCTGTGCTGGTCTGGTCTTCCACCTTTCCTGAGGTGTTTCCAGACTTAAATGGGAGCTAGAATTAAAGAATTCCATTTGAGGTTGTCATTGAAATTCAAAGTTTAATATCAGGGACAAAAGCATGGTGGGACTCAAAACAAAAGAGCAGATTATTTTTCCCCTAAATCTTTGTCTGAAGGTCTCAATCTACTGTATAGGCAAATTTATAGGGTCTTATCAACCATAATAAAACACGGAATGTGCTGATTCACATTATTCCACAGGGAAAAGAATCAGGCCACGAGTCACATGTGTGCAGGAAAACTTGTGGAAGGGGTAGAAAGAAGAGAAAATTTCAGTGCAGTTTTTACCAATTATCTTGTTAAGAGGAAAAGGTTTCTCCTGCCTTTTCCACCTGGAATTTTCCATGGATTCACCTACAAAATTTTGCTTTTCAGATGCAACAGATTTTATGTTCTTTCACTGTTTGCTCCCAATTAGCAGGGAATATATTCATAATTTTATGGGCCTATATGAGTAAAATTAATGGTAAAGTTACTCTGAGAGTTGTTTTGACCTTTATTTAACAAGGTAACCTATTAATTGCTTAAAAATTCAGCAGCCACATGAAATGATTCCTGTGCCTGCTGGAAAGTGGCTTCCAGCTAGTCCCGGCTGCCCTGGCTGGGAATCGTTTCAGATCCGGTTAGGCAGTAGCAGGCGGACCGGCCACCACCCCCCGGTGGGTCAGAGCTACACGAGAGCTGTCGGTGAGGCTACGACGAAGGTAGGAAAAGGAGACTTCGTGGCAAGATGGAGTTTATTGTCACCTGCTCTGCATGCAGGCGAGCCACAAGTCCCTCAACAAAAGGGGCGGGGTGTGCTTATAAGGGACCAGGAAAAGGGGGCGGACACAAGAGGGAAAACCAATCAGGGGAGTGGGGATGGCACACAGACAACGAATAGGAAACGAGGGGTGGGGGATTTCCCAGCCTGCTCCAATCCGGGACCGAGTCTCTCCAAAGTCTCTGGAAGGAGGGGAGAGGCCTCCCGGAGAGTGACAGGCACTAGGAGGAGGGCAACAGGTGATTGACAGCAAACTATAACTGAGGAGAACAAAGGTAGGGGATTTCCAAGGCGGAAGATATACCAAATGGGGAGAAATACAGGGGGGAACTTAGGAAAAACCATTACAGAACAAATTAATATTAACAATAAATAAAAAGAGAGAAAACGCGCCGCTACAGCCACCACCACTTCTGGCCTTTCTTACCAGGGGCTGCTCATATAAGAAGATGGATGGGAATTTATTTTAGTCCTGTCTTGTAGACAATGTATCTGAGCAATGGCTCCGTAGCAAGGGTCATGACACACTGAAGTTAATCAAGGTTTAACACTACAAAGCCCAGCTGTGTGCCTACAGGATAGGAACAAGCTGCCCTTGAAGATTAGTGTCTCCAATAAATCACATGCTGATAGTACCTTGGTATGCTGAAAGATAAGCAGATGAAAGAAAACTGTAACTACAAGGGATGTATGCCTTAGCAAGTAGCTAACCAATCCTGAGCTATGATTTTGCAATATGTATGAGCTAATTAGTGCCTGTATAAGTATGATACCTTTGTATACAATAAACGAGACTTGTTGACCATGATAGCATGAGACTCGTCTCCCGTGGCTTCCCAACAAATGGTGAACCCCGACGTGATCCTCGGCTCCGTCGAAAAAAAAAAAAGAGCGAAAGGAGACACGCTACCACGGTTGAGAGCTACGTTGGGTTCGGGCCCTGCAGCTAGAGGGGCGACTAAAGAGCATAAGAGAGAGCTCCGAGTCCCGAGTGACCACAGCGGTGGGCTCGGCCGATACGTGCTGCCGAAGCTTGGAGGTCTGCAACAGCGCTGACGTGAGTATGGACAAGCAAGCAGCATATAATTTATTCACAGCATTTTTGAGGAAGAGACAGATTAAGGGGATAAATCTAGATAAGGAGCTCCCCTCCCTACTGACATACGCTACCTCTTCTGGGTCTTTTGTTAACCCTCATTCTGTCCATGAGCTAACGGAATGGAGAAAATTAGGAGATAAGATATGGGAACTAGTTTTGGAAGATGATAAAACCGCAAAAAAAATGGGAAAATTGTGGAAAGTAGTATACAATGAGCTGTTAATGGCTCAGGCGGAAAAAAGGGCAGCAGAGGAGGCTTGCTCTGCCCGGGAGCGTAATCGAGATTATGGCTCGCCTCAGGATCCTAATGCCCCTAACCCCCCTTTCTTTTCGACTGTTGAAGTGCCTGACCCATCGCCATCTGCACCTCCCCCTGCACCTTCCGCTCCCCCTTCTGTTTCCTTTAACCACTCCGAGAACAATGGCCTCACTCCCCTTCCTATATCTCGTCCTATATCCCGGCCGACTGCCTCTCTAGTAAGCCAGGAGCCTATCCCTGGGGCAGAATCTGACCTAGCGGAGGCCATGGCCAGAGAGAGACATGAAATGTGGAAAACATTGGCAAGGGAAGGATTTGACAAGGGAGACGAGGACCTTGTTGCAGCCGCCCAAGAGATGGCGTTCCCAGTTATCTTTACATCTAACCCGCAGGGCGGTGGTCAAGTGGCACAAGTGCAAAATTTAGATTGGAAAATGTTGGCCCAATTGCGTGCCACAGTGGGGAGTTACGGGGTTAATAGCGAGCCGGTGAAACAAATGCTGGATTATATGTTTAACTCCCAAGTCCTGTTACCATCAGATATCAGGGGTATTGCTAAGCTCATCTATTCGCCCCACCAGCGGCTATTCTTTGAGTCGAAGTGGCGAGAGGAGGCTACAATAAGTGTTAATCTTCCGAGGCCCCAGGGAGATCCCGTGGCAGGAATTACTATGGATGAGTTGTTGGGTCAGGGTGCACATACAAGAGTTGAGGACCAGGCAGCATTAGGACCAGGCAAACTTAGGGAGGCTATGGCTGTGGCTCAGAGAGCAATGAACAAAGTTAAAACGCCAGGTGGAATACCCCTTTATATGGGCATTAAACAAGGCAGGGAGGAAGCCCTGGGCATTTTTGTAGACAAAATTATGGAGGCATTGTCCAGAGCTGGGGTACCCGATCACATGCAAGATGCCCTACTTAAACAATGCATCTTGCAGAATGGCAATCCTGCAACTAGACAATTGATTAGTACTATCCCAGGGGACTGGCAAGTACAACAATTATTAGAAAAAGCCTCATCCATGCCAACCGGTTCCCAAGTGTTTCTGGTTGAGGCACTTCAGAAAATAGGGCAGGGTTTACAGCAGCAAGCAGAGGCACTACGGGACCAGGCTATTAGCTCCCAAAATCAGGTTATGGCAGCTCTTGCTCCCCTCCAAGCGGCAGCCGTTCGCCCCCGCTTAAATCCTACTGGTGCCGGCCGAATGAAGTGCTTCAGATGTGGAAATTCAGGCCATACTCATCGAGAATGCGCGGCAACAGGAATTTGGTGTGGAAAATGCCAATCCAATACACACAACTCCACTGCCTGCCGAAGAAGACAAGGGAATTCGGGAAACCTGATTTCCAGCGCAGACGGCAGCCGCGCTGGGACAAAAATAGCAGCCGCAATGATGACACCCCGCAACAACTCCAACCGGCCACAAGAGGGAGTCTCGGCTTGGATTTGGCAGCCTCAGTAGACGTTATAATTATGACCAACCAGCCGCATAAAATTCCCACGGGGATAATTGGACCTATTGTGATAAATGGACAGCCAGTTGGAGGACTGCTTCTAGGTTGATCATCTACAAGCATGTTGGGACTGTTTGTATTACCAGGTGTAATAGATTTGGACTATGAAGGGGAAATTATGATCATGGTCCATACCCCCTATCCCCCAGTAAAAGTGACAAAAGGACAACGTTTAGCCCAGCTAGTACCACTTCCACAAATGACGGGGGGCTTAACACCCTTAAAACAGGAACCCCGACAACAAGGAAGTTTTGGCTCTACAGGAGGCTTGGCCCTGCTTACTATTGATTTATCCACTCGCCCAAAAAGATCATGTCACCTGTCCTTCCAAGGGCAAAGTATTACATTGATAGGATTACTGGACACCGGTTCTGACATTTGTATAATTTCCCCTGGAGAGTGGCCTTCTGACTGGCCGGTGCAACCATCTACTACTACGGTGACAGGAATCGGGGGAATGACATTGGCAAACCGTACACCTGTTCTAAAAGTGGAAATAGACGGCAAGCAAGCTGCAGCATCATTTTCGATTGCTCCGTTGCCTCCTACGGTGAAATGCTTGATTGGCCGAGATGTGCTGTCCCAACTAGGACTTGTTCTCACCAACGATCACCCTTTAGGGTAATGGCCATTGCTTGGACTTTCCCGCTGCCACTTACTTGGACTACTGTAGAACCTGTTGTGGTTAAGCAATGGCCTTTGAAACGGGAAAGCCTAGAGCAAGCACACTTGCTGGTAAATGAACAGCTTAATCAGGAACACATTAAACCTTCCACTAGCCCCTGGAACACACCCATATTCGTGATAAAGAAGAAGTCTGGCACATACAGGTTATTGCATGACTTAAGAGCTGTTAATAATCAAATGGAACCCATGGGGGCACTTCAACCAGGCCTCCCCAATCCAGCCATGATACCCAGAAACTGGCCTATCCTAATTATAGATTTAAAGGACTGCTTTTTTACAATCCCCTTACATCCTAATGACACGAAAAGATTTGCATTCACACTGCCTGCTCTCAATCATGGAGAGCCTGATAAAAGATTTGAATGGACTGTGCTCCCACAAGGCATGCGCAATTCTCCCACACTGTGTCAGCTGTATGTCGACAGCGCGCTACAACCATTGCGACAAAAAATGCCTAAGACAATTATCTATCACTATATGGATGATATTCTGTTTGCTCAAGAAATACCATTCACAGATGAACAAGTACAAACTATTATTTCTGCATTAGCAGAATTTTCTCTTGTTGTTGCCCCAGAAAAAGTACAACGCACGGCACCTTGGAAATATTTGGGTTGGACAATCACTGAACAGAAAATTAAACCACAAAAATTGCACATTGCAACCAACATTACTACACTGCATGAGGCGCAGAAACTCCTAGGTGACCTGCAATGGTTAAAGCCTGTAACGGGAATTCCTAACAATCTACTAGCAGATTTACAACCCCTGCTGAAAGGGACGGACCCGTGCACCCCCGTGCAGCTCACAGAGAAACAACAGGAAACCCTGCAACGTATCATGGACTGTGTTTTAACAGGTTTTGTGTCACGAATCAACCCCGAGCTACCTTTGCATCTTACTATTTGGCATGCTGATATGCATCTTTTGGGAGCAATTACTCAACCCCAAAAAGAAACGGGGGAGGGAGTACTAGAATGGATATCACCGCCTCTACAGAAACGAAAAACAATTACCACAAAAATCGAAAATTTGGCAGCAGTAATTAGAAAGGGACGCTTGAGAATCTTGGAAATAAGCGGCCTTGAACCACAAATAATCCATCTGCCTATGGAACAGGCCACTTTAGACTGGTACCTCTTAAATTCGCCCACTTTAGCTGAGGCTCTCCTACTGTCTGGGGCCAAGGTTGCTACAGGGCCTCTTATACCCAGACCGCTCCAATGGATTGGGGAATGGAGCTGGATTCAAAAACCTTTAAGATCAGAAAAACCCATCCCAGATGCTATCACAGCCTTCACCGATGCTGGAAAAAGATCACGAACAGCAGCAATAGTCTGGAAGCAAGAACAAGAATGGCACCAGCAAATACTTTCGGCAACACCAGAAGATAATTTGCAAACTCTTGAGCTCTTGGCTGTAGTTTGGGCAGTAACCAATTTGAGTGACCCACTGAATGTGGTTTCAGACTCGCTGTATGTGGTGGGGATAGTAACAAGGATTGAAGATGCTACCATTAAGGATGTGCAAAATCAGCGACTATATGAACTTTTCCTCCAGTTGAGGCGTGCCCTCAGAGACAGAACTGCACCATATTCTATTATTCATGTTCGCAGCCACAAATGGTCGGAGGGCCTAGGGGAAGGAAATGCCAGAGCTGATAAACTGGTCTCCCATTTACAACAAGCCTCACTTCCTCGTCAGTCATTAGCCCGAGAAAGTCATGCTATCTTCCACCAGAATGCAAAAGGCTTAGCAAGGCAATTTCAGATTCCTTTGGAGGAAGCCAGAGCCATGATTAAGGCCTGCCCTGTTTGTAGTTATCACAATAGAGGTGTAGGTTTGGGGATTGGGGTAAATCCTCGGGGGCTACGAGCCAACGAATTATGGCAAATGGATGTCACTCATGTGCCTAGCTTTGGACGCCTGAAATATGTTCATGTTACCATAGATACATATAGCCACTACATGTGGGCTACAGCTCAGACTGGCGAACAAAGCAAACATGTGGAGCGGCACCTTAATGCCTGCATTGCTATAATGGGTGTCCCTCAGAAAATCAAAACGGACAATGGCCCAGCCTATTGCAGTACTTGTGTGGCCCGCTTTATGTGCCTTTGGAATATTGATCACAATACTGGAATCCCCAACTCGCCAACAGGACAAGCCATTGTAGAAAGGGCAAATGGAACCCTTAAACAATATTTAGAAAAATTTTCTGATATCATTAGCATTCCAGATAGGGTGCTAAAATGTTTATTTGTGCTCAATCACCTATGTGTCTTTGGCAACAAAGGGGTTCCGGCTGCAATTATGCATTTCGCCACACCAGTACAATCAGATCCTATGATGGTAGTCAGATATCGTGACCCTAAAACAGGGATCTGGATGGGCCCAGCTAAAGTGTTGTATTGGGGGAGAGGTTACCTTTGTGTTTCCACACCTGCAGGTACCTTATGGGTTCCAGCTAAATGGGCTCGACCGGTGACTCCTCATGAACAGCCCAGAACAGAGAAGGAGATTCCGCCTACAGAAAGTGATCAGGAAGATACTGACCCCGATTGAACAAGAATTCCGCATTCACTTTCTGTTTGATACCGCCCAAGAGGTTGAGGACTGTCTGATCCCTAGACTGCAGAGAGACTTTATATGTTATCATCAAATTGCTTGTTTTGCTTGGTCTTCATATCAGCATCAGGCCTGGGTAAAAATTTATTGTGGGGGATGCAAAAAACGTTGGTGGGTTTATCAGCAAAGTCTTATCCGTGGACTTTGGTGTCGCCATTGCTACTTTGACTGGTTTCAGGATACACCAGAAAGGGCTTTAACTACTATCACCGGAGACTCCGTCGGAGACAGTCTTGCAAGGATTGAAAACTCTGAAGACCTAGAGCTCAGGCGATTAGCCTGGAAGGTACAACATATAGTAAGAAAGATATTAGCAAATAAGCAATCAAGTATCCTTGATAGTAGCTGCAGTACCAATGTTAGGATACCGACACAGTGGCAGGTCCCACCTGATCAGTGGGATACTACTTGTCGTAGGTTTGCTAGGATGCCTGGCAAAAACAGACAGAGAAAAAACCGGTGACATTAACAACCTGTTCCCAAGGAAGAATGTGTGGGTATCCCTTGCTCAGAAGTTAAATAAGACCGACTTCTGTGTATCGTTAGCCCAACCTGATTCCCCTTTCCATACCTGTCTTATTGGTGCTCCGCTGAATGAAACCGACTATGCTATGCTGGTTGTAAATAGAACAGCAAGGCACTGTAGAACTAACCTTACTACCTGTATAGACAATATTGATGTTTGGGATGACAGACTGCCATATAGCCCCCCACCGGAGGAATTAGAAATATTAGGCTCGCTTCACGCATCTGTTTGCTTCTTTTATAACGCTAGCAAATATAAGTGTAATGAACCTAATAACCAATGGTGTAACCTTACATTTCCCACTAACATTTCTCCTCAGTCACCTATGTGGAAAAATTCTTCCTTTTGGTGTAAGTCCCTAGTTATAAATCAGACAAATCCTGCTCCGGGGATAACCATCCCCCGCAAATTGCCATCTGGAATTTTCCTGATTTGTGGAGACAGAGCCTTTAACGGCATCCCCCAGCGTCCGACTGGAGGCCCCTGCACTTTTGGGCGCCTTACAATTGCGCTCCCAAGTCAGGATGCACTACGGGCTGCACACTTCAATATGACTAACATTACTACCACTAGATGAAAGCGTGCTGTTATTGACAACACTTGTAATGATGAAGTCAATCTTTTCAACCGAGCAGAGCAGGTAGTTGCTTCTATTTTTATGCCTGGCCTTGCCGCGGGACATGCATTATTTCAATTAGAAAAGTTACAGTGCTGGGTAGGAAAGCAAGCAAATGCTACCTCTGAGCTTTTGTCTATGTTAGCCAGTGACTTAGATAATGTTAGGCACGCAACACTGCAAAATCGAGCAGCCATTGATTTTTTGCTTTTGGCACATGGTCACGGGTGTGAAGATTTTGATGGAATGTGTTGCATGTCCCTAAAGAATCAATCTGAATCCATCCACAAAAAGATTCAAAACTTACAACAGCATGTACAGGTATTGAAAAGAGATGACACATTTTTTGGTCTGCCATTAGAATCATGGGGAATTACTGGGTGGCTAAAACATTTGTTGCAATTGCTCCTTATTGGAATTTTTGTTGTGGTTCTGTTGATGTTATTATTGCCATGTATATTACAATGTCTTCAAAGGATGTTGTTAGCTACTATTGAACAAAAGTGGAACGTATCTTTGCTTGTTCAGAAAGAAAACGGGGGAAGTGTAGACAATGTATCTGAGCAATGGCTCCGTAGCAAGGGTCATGACACACTGAAGTTAATCAAGGTTTAACACTACAAAGCCCAGCTGTGTGCCTACAGGATAGGAACAAGCTGCCCTTGAAGATTAGTGTCTCCAATAAATCACATGCTGATAGTACCTTGGTATGCTGAAAGATAAGCAGATGAAAGAAAACTGTAACTACAAGGGATGTATGCCTTAGCAAGTAGCTAACCAATCCTGAGCTATGATTTTGCAATATGTATGAGCTAATTAGTGCCTGTATAAGTATGATACCTTTGTATACAATAAACGAGACTTGTTGACCATGATAGCATGAGACTCGTCTCCCGTGGCTTCCCAACACTGTCTGGCACAGGGTGTTCGTTATGGAAAACCAACCCCTTCCACCAGTCTCCAGAGAGAAATTCTCTGACATTAAGGAACAATTTCACCATAGAATTTTCTACATTCATTATGAACACAGATCAATCTGGGGGCAAACACAAGCCCATTCATTTTAAAAGATTAGTCTTACTATGTCTATTATATAGATTATATATACACATTTATTATATTGCATATAAATGTCAAGTGTGACCTTTTTCTGCTGTGATCCACAGTTTAGTGGGGCTTATATAAAAGCACAGCTGTCACACTTATTTTATATCCACATGGAGCTGAATTCCACACAGAATATCTCTGTAATCACTGCTTTAAGCAAGTTTGAGGCACATTTTTAAAAACATGTCAATAGAAATACATTGGTGTAAACTGCCCGGTGGAAATAAGGTGAAGAGTGTAAGATTTATTGGTACATTATTTGCCAGGAAAAAAATGAATGTGCCAGAGGGGCGCTGCAGCCCATGAGGGTTTTTTTTCAGCCTTGATCCTCTTTGCAGCAGGGCTTGGGATGCTCCAAGACTGAACATGGGAATGGAGCTGCCTGTCAGGATACACAGGATCATGGAATAACAGGAATATTCAGGTTGGAAAAGACCCCCAAGACCATTGAGTCCAACCATTCCCCAGCACTGCCTGAGACACTAATTTTGAAGACTTTAGAAAAGCTATGTATATTGCTGACTTAGCTGAAAAGATAAGCTTTGCTGAAATCAGTTAAAACTTAGAGGATGGTTAAAGAGAGATCGGATTTTAGATAAGCTATCCCAGATCTAATAACTCATTGCTTGTCAACTCTGTGTTTGTGTAAAGCTTCCTTGCAATGAAAAACAGAAGCTAATCAATACCCCAGGAATACAAAACAATTGCAAACCTCCTGTTTTCAGAAACAACCTATTTAAATAGGCCTGGAAAACAGGAAACAGGGAGTCCTACCAAGGATCCATGAATCATGACACAGCAAAAGGTTGAAAGGTTAAAACGAGGAAGACTAATTTTACTTCCTCATTTCTAGTGACTCCTCCCCAGAATAGACCCCCTGACTCATTTCAGGGAACAAACTACACATGCTTAATAGCCTTTTTGTTAATTAGCATACGAAGTGGAGAAGAGGAGGTGACAAGGGTATGAATATGCATTTGTATTTTGTGTATTTAACACTTTTGTGGATAAAAGGCTTTGTAATTACCTGTGATCTTTGTAGCGCGCATTAGGGAAGTATTCCAGCGCTGCCCGGCGCCGTAATAAACATACACTTTCTAACTTAAGCTGTTAGAGAGTCTTTTGTCCGTCACAGTTGGGTATCGATATTAGATCGATATTCATATTTTAATAAATCATGCCACGGGCACTACTAACCCATGTCCCCAAGTGCCACATGCACAGGGATCTGAAATCCCTCCAAGGATGGGGACTCCTCCTCAAGGATGGCATCTCTGTGCAGGATGGGTGCCCTGGACAGACTGTGCCAGTGCTGGACAACGCTTTCCATGAAGAAATTTTCCTTAATATCCAACTAAACCTCCCCTGGCACAACCAGTGATTAAACCTCTCCTTCCTCCTCTCTTTGCCCACTCAGTCAGGACCATCCCTCACTTTCATGCTGCCACCATTAAAGCTTTTTGTGTCATGACACAGTTTTAGGGACAGGCACGCGCTGTGACCTCCCAAATTGTGAGGTGGAATGTACAAAGCGGGAAACTCCCCACTCATCCTTGTCGTGGCACGGGAGGGGATGGAGACTGGAGACCCCCGAGGGGGCCGGGACACGGTTTGGTGACACAGGTGGAGCACTGGGGTGACTGTGGGGTGACAAACAGTGCCTGGGGGTTACATTGCCCGAGGGGGAAAGACAGAGACCAGGGCAACAGACAGTGCCTAGGGGACAGTGCCCAAGGTGACGGGCAGTGCCCGAGGGTGGCGGGCGGTGTCCGGGAGGGACACACAGTCCCCAGACAGGTCACCCGCCCCCAGGTGCCACCACCCCGGACCATCGGGGCCGCCCCCCCGCGCAGCTTTCAGCGGGCGCGGATGCCCGGGAGCCGTGAATCCGCGCGGGCTATGGTTGGCGCGCCTGCCCGCCCCTGGCCGGCGGCGGCGCAGGCGCAGTGCGCGCATTCCATGATGGCGGCGCGGGCGGGCGGCGGGCGCTGAGGCGGCGGAGTCCGCGAGGCACACGGTCAGTGCCGAGGGGAGCGCTGGGGCACCGCTGGGGGCCGCTCCCCGGGGCCTATTTCCCGGGCTCCGCTGCTCCCGGGGGCAGCGTAGAGCGGCGGTGCCCAGCCGGGGCGCGGTGGGCAATGCCGGGAGCGGAGCGAAGGGCAGGAGGCGGCGCGGAGCCAGGCGGGGGCGGCTGGAGGGGCACGCGGGACCCCGGGGACGGGAAGGGTGTTCTGAGGTGGGGGACAGCCCGGGCTATGGGGCAGGTTCGGGGGTGGATGTGGCTCACGGGGCAGGTGGGGGCAAGATCCAAGGGGATCCGATATCCCGGGACATGGGGTGGGCTGGGATGGCATGGGGTGGGATGGGGTGACTGGGATGGGATGGGATGGGATGAGGTGCCCGGGGTGGGTTGGAGTGCCCGGGGTGCCCGGGGTGCGGGACAAGGCAGGGTTCAGGGTGTCCGGCACAGACAGCCGGGATCTGTCTGGGTGCGCTGCCCTATGGAGCGCGGGCATCCCCCCAGGAGACCCGGCGGGTTCGGGGACAGGTTTCTGGGGATCCGCTCCTAAAGGGACTCTCGGTGCTGGGGGGCCGGACACGGTGTCCCGGCTGAGCCTGCCCGGATGGGGTTAATGCCAGCCCGCGCCGTGGGTCGCGCTTCCCCCCGCCCGTTTCCCAGCGCACGGATTCTCCTCCTTCTTTCCCTTTCCTCTCCTTATCCTTCTGTTTCGCGGGGCAGGAGGGGCTGCGATGTGCAGTCGTCCCCCTCCAGGTCTCCCCTGGCCGCCCCCCCGTGCTCCCTCCCCGGCAGCCGCTGCCTGCGAATGCCACGTAGCCTTGTAGTTGTTGCCCTTGGCTGCTCCGCAGCTCCGGTCCCAGACACCTCCCCCGCGTCCCCCTGGGCTCGGGGCAGGGGGAGGTCACTCTTGTCAGCCCCTGCCTGGCTGGTGACCATCTTTTGCCCTCCCGCTTCCCGCTGTGTCCCCCTCTCCGCCTTGGGACAGCAGCACTGGGGACCCGACTGGGGCCACTCTCTGCCTACTCCTATTTATGCATCTCAGAAAGGGCTGGGGACTTCAGCAGCTGGTGCTTCCTTTCGGGGACAGTCTCCAGGGATTCTTTGCCCCCAGACTCAGCAGCCTCTCTGCCACCTCAGATCTGAGGTGTTTTGTGTGGTAATCTCTGAAAACAGGGCAACGATGCATTGCTGGCAGGTGTATTTGCTCCCTTCAGCAGCTTGCCCAGCTGGTTTCTGAGTTTCGTTTCTGTTCAAAACTTGTTTGGAATGATGGACATTTTCTGTAATTAATAATTGAGGTTTCAGTTTCTGTCCATTCTGCTGATACTTGGTCTTCTCTCTGTCCTGTGCTAGTTAAATTTTTTCACATTGGCAGCCCTTGCTTTCTCTGCTGCCTGATTGGGAATATTGACACACAGATAAGTTCCCCAACAGCCCGTTCCACGTATGGCTGTGGCCTGTGATTCCTGATGTTTTCCTAATGTATTTATCTTTACAACACTCCGTTCAATAGGGAAATACTGTCTCAGTCACAGATGGAAAGACTGAAGCACCGAAATATTTATGGCCCAAGGTCGCACAGAAAGTATGTGGTGAGGCAGGGAATTGAATCTAGATTTCCTGAGCCTCAGATTAGCATTTGAACCAGGGAAGCATCCTCTCTCTATTTTAAGCCAATAAATTGACCTTGGAGTTAAGATCCAGTGTAGAAGAAAGTACTTTGTGTTTGGTTCAGTATCTGTGAGAGTAAGAAGCAAAGCCTGAGTTGCTTCCCACACTTGCATTCCTTCCCTCGGTTTATGTAATTTGTGAAAAAGGATAAGGTGGTAAAATGGGAAAGACGTTGGCTTTCTCAGGGCTCAGTGTGTGATCATAGATGTTGAAAAGCAGACAGCTATTACACTCCCCTCTCTTTTCATGCTTTTTACCTTCCTGTTTCCAAATCTTGGAAAGTTTTCGAGTGCCTGTTGTTGCCTGGGAACCATTTGTTCTCAGCTGGGATTAAATAAATCTCATTTTCTAGAGAGCTGAACTAATTCACTGGATCGCAGATCTCAGTTTGGGATTCTTCATGGGACAGCCTGTGGATAAACAAGGCTGGGACTGATGGCTCACACCTCCTGGAGCAAGCTCTTACAAGTTATTCACTCAACTATAGCTCAGGATTGTTGCAGCAAGTTTTTGGAAAACCTGGCTCTAGCTGGAATGAAGCAGCACTTTGACAATGCAGTGAAATAATTTCAGCTCCTTGGGCTGGGGATGTGCACAAATACCACCTTTCCCTGCTCTTCTCTTGGGACAGCTGATTTTTGGTGGTGATTTGGTCGTTCATTTTCTTCAGTAATTTTGAGGAATTGGATGTTAGAATGGTTTAAAACAACTCTTGGTGGATTCACCTTGAGAGAGAATAAAGATAACTTTACACGAATCCATTTCCTGCCACAAGCCTTGATCACAAACTGCATCTCTCTTTGATGTTGCACTGACACCAAATCTGGATATAAATGTTCTGTATAACTCTTTTCGTGACCTTTTGGTTGTCATTTATGGAGATTGGCATTGGCATCCTGTTAACTGTGGGGCTTGTCCTGCCCCTGCCAACAATCGTCATCTTTTATGGTTATTTTTAGGAAAGGTTTGGTGAGTCCTCAAAAAACAATATTTCTTTTGGACTGTGCAGACAGGAAAAATTCCAGTATTCTGCTCCCATTCTGCCTGGCCTTGGGTGAATTTCATGCAAATTAAAATTTATCTTTTAAGCTTGAAAGAGTGGCATTTTTATTTGGTGACTTGCTATTTCCACAATTGGGAAACTTGTCAGATTTAGAAGGAAATAGATGACTGGGAAGACATTCTTATAATATTGTTCATCAAAGTCAGGAGCTGGTATGAAATATTGTAAGAATTCTTTCCCTAGTTCCATATTTTCTTAATTTCCTGTCATGATTTCATTGAATCGGAGAAGAATTTTAAAATTGTCTCTGAAAGCAGATGACAAAACCTCAATATTAGTAGTCCTGCAACAGGCAAGAGGCTTGAGGGAAAAAAATTACATTTCTCACTTCTAATTTTGGTCTGTCTGAAAGCATCAGGTCTGAACTCTCAGTATTTAAACCTGGGGTTGCTCAAGGCTCTGGCCTCAAGGCTGGGGGATGTGGGAGCAGGAACCTGTGCATTTTTTCACCTGTTTTTAGCACATTGTCATGAAGCTCCCCAAGGTCAAGATGGTTGGTTTTCAGCTGTTATCTTTGCTGCAAGCCAGACCTCCACTGAAAAGTTTTGGATTCCTGAGTGAGGAGCACACACTGAACTCTTTATTGCATTCTTGAAGAGCTTATTGTAAAAGCAGTGATAATTTATTCTTTCAGTGGTGCTAACACAATCCTTTCTGTGTATTGACCAGCACAGACAGACCACTGGCTCCCAGCCCTTCAGCCCTTTCAATCCTAATGTAAATCTCCCCTAGTTCCCAGGATCTTGATTGATATGGAAAATGCCTCCCTTTGCCCAAGATTCATTCTGGGGCCTGATGCTTTATATTCAATATTTTTCCAGTGTCTCATTTAAAGTAACTGAGGAGGAACATTTGTTAGATTGTAATTTCAGAAGCATCTTCAGGTGATGTCATCAGTGTGACTTAAAGACAGTATCACCTTTTTGGTGACAATGACAATGGATTGCTGTGTGGGAGCTTCTCCAGGCAGCCTGAGGAGCCACTGGTACTGAGATTTCTTGGAGTGTGTCAGTAAAACTGCAGAACACCCTGTACCTACGTGGGCCTTATCTTTAGAGATTCAGGAGGAATTTCTCCCTGGAAAGGGTGGCCAGGCATTGGAAGGGGCTGCCCAGGGAGGTTTGGTGTCCCCAGCCCTGGAGGTGTCCAAGGAAGGACTGGAGGTGACATTCAGTGCTCTGGGCTGGTGACAAGGTGGGGTCGGGCACAGGTTGGAATTGATGATCTTGGAGACCTTTTCCAACCTTAATAGTTCTGTGAAAAACAATATTGGGGATTGACTGATCCCTGCAAAAACTTCCTGTGTTTGGAGGGCCAAAAGAGGGCTCAGTGTGCAAATATTTTAGGAAATGTTTTAGTGCTGGATGCAGCTTGAGAAAGGTGGTGATTTTTACATTACTAAATACAACATCTGAAGTGGTTTAACGACTCCTGGAGCTGTTAATTTCCTTCTGCTGGAGCATCTTTCATGGAGCAGTTTCTAGAATAAAGCTGTGTTGCCCCGTAACAGCAAACTGGGATTGTATTTCCAGCTTTATGTACAATTTATGTCTTTTTATGTCCCTTATCAGAAGGGGTGTGCATTACAATTTAAATTTGGGTATGTTTGGAACCTGCTTTTTCTGTCTTTATTGCCATGTAGAGGAGTAGAGCAAATATAGAGTAGGTAACTAAATAAATCCAGTTATATCCAAGGAACTCCCCAGTGGAGTTACCACTGCCTGTCCCCTCCTGGCTCCTGCTCTTTCCATAAATCTCTGGTATTCTCTGCAGCTTGTTTTTCTTCAGATTTCATGTTTGCCAAGGCACTAACATGAAAATGTGGGGTTTTTTGCCTGCAGAAAGAAGCTTGAGGACAGCACACATTGCTCACTCTGCAGCAGGCACTGGAACACTCACCAGGAGGAATTCCAAGTCAGGAAAGTGACAACGGTAATTATACAGAATTTAGGATTCTCCCAGATTTTATGAAGTGTTTATTTTCTCATTAAGTCTCTAAGTAACTCTTTAACTTAAAATGAATGTATTTGACAGACCTCTAAACTTAGGACTCTTTTTTTTTCTGGAAGAAAGTTCTGGACAAGTTCTTATCAAATGGAAAAAATGAATTAGGGAAGGAAGAACTGATTGAGTTCTTGAGGTAAGAAGAGGTTCAAGTTCCACAGGAACATTATTGATTTTGTAAGGTGGCAGCCTTATCTCTATTTTCACATTTCTTACTCTTTCTTCTCCCTTCACCCACTTAGCTGGAAGTTTTCTCTTGGGAAGAATTGCATAATTGGCTTTGGATAAAGAAAGTAAATTCTGTTTTTAGCCAAATGCATTTCCTGTGTAGGGAACAGCTGGAGTGGGTGACAGCATTCTGGTAGTGCCTTGCTCAGATCCTTTGGTTTTAGTTGGAAATCATGGAACTGAGTTCCCTTTCATGGAACTGGTCTGGTCAGGGATCTGATCTGCTGGAAAAGCAGAAAGGAATCTGTCAAAAACTTGGGGAGGAATGTTGGAAAGCAAAACATGATCAGCAGATGGATTTCATACCAGAGATTAAGAAAGAAGTGATAATCATGCTGCATTCCCTGGATCTCTACAGGTGTTCTGGGAGGAATAGCATTTTACCAGGTTAAACCCAGGTTTATAAATTCAGATGAAGTTTCTTTCTTCATCTGCTGTTCCATGCCCTTGATTAAATAACTTCAGCATTAGCATCTCTTCCATGGGAACCAGCTGCTTTCAGTTCTGCTGAGTGAGGTATTAGTGACCACTGATGTGTCACTTGGATTTGTCATCTCCAGTCACTTGCAGGAGTGAAGGCAGTTTAATGATTGCATGAGTTTTATGCTCCTGAAGGACTAGCAAGATGTTCATGTTGGTTTTAAGTAGATTCTGCTTAAAAAAAGCTGTAATCTGGTCACCCAGGTGTGTATTTTTGTCCATTTCAATGTGAGGAGTGAGAATTATTTAGAGGAACTATTCAGATTTGGAAGATATGTAAACAGCCTTTTGGTGTATTGTAAATTGTCATTTTGCTTTTTAATGCCTGGATTTCTTAAAATATAAACTTGATAAAAACTTACATAAACTGACATCCTTATGTTTTTCAAAACTGATAATTTCTACTTAGGCAGTTACATAAAAATGTGATTCAATCCCCAAACTTCCAGCAGGTTCGTTGATTTGCAAATAAATATTCAAAGCTCAGATACAGAAGCAAATTATTTCAGTGTGTTGCCAGCCATCAGCTGAGCTGTGGCAGTGGTTCTGTGCTGGTCCTGGTCAGTCACCCAGACTGAGGGAAGTGTTCCTGCTCCAATCTCATGGGGATGATCTCACACTTGCATTTTCCTCTTGCATTTTCCATGAACTAAAAAAATGCACATGGTCTGATGCCACGAGACGGCTCAGCTGTGGTAATTACAGTCATTTATTGGTGTGTTTTAGCCCTGGGTTTAAGCATAACCTGTTCTAACCAGCCTAATTTGACCCAGTGCTCAGCTAAAGTGTTACAGCCCCAACCTCTGGTGTTGTGCAAGGAAAAGTCTTCAGCTTCTGTATCAAAATAATTTCTCCTTGCTCAGTTTGCTTAATCTGCTCCAATTTGAAGAAATCCTTTGCTTTTGCTGGGTTTTTCTGCTTGATTTTGAAGTCCTGGTTTAAGAGGGTTGTTGAATGAGAGAGGCCTGTTTGTGCTGCATCCAACACTGGTGATTTGCAGATCAGAGCTGGTGGAAAATCATCCTTTGCTTCCTTAGAGCCTGCAAAAACCTGGGAGCAAACTCCCGTTTGTTCCACCTGTGAAATCCTGATTTTCCTTCTGTTTTGTTGGATTAGACAGCAGCTGACTGCTCTGAGCTGTCTCATGGTAGAGAGCCTTTCCTGGAAATGGCCTAGTTGCTGTTGGTTTTCATAATCTGCATGATTGCCCTCCCTGAGTCAAGTTTAAAGTAAATAAATTGGTGGGGATGCGGAATGCAAGCAAAAGAGATTTTGGATCACCTCTGTCTCATACCAGCTCTGTGTGTTTGCCATTCCATAATGCTCCCCAAATTCATGGAGGTATCACTCAGCTCTGGCACTAAAAAGGGCTCAGTTTTGGTGCTTTCCTGGCTCAATCCCAGGAGGTTTCATCCAGGTTTGGACACACATGGTTTAGGACAAAGCAGAGCAGCCAAGCTCAGGGTGCACTTAAATTCCCCACTTTTCCTGGTCCTCACTGAAAGATTCTTTAAAAAGCTTTTAAAAATACTTTTATATTTTTTCCTTGCCATGAGCTGGGTGTTCCTGGCTGGAGGGAGGGACTGGGATGAACAAGTTGCTGTGGAATGATGTGTTCCTGTTGGAGGGAACGTGTCTGCACATACAACAGCCATTCCTTTGGGTTGCTTCCAGGCTTTCAAACAGAACTTTTCCCCTGGAATCTGGTAAATGGGCAGAACTTTTTTTATTTTCAGGGAAAAATTATCATAAAATTACCTCAATTTTATCTTCCACTTCAAGACAAATTTGTCCCATGGAGAATAGCTGTGCTCAGTTATGCAGATCCTTCTGAATTTCAGAGCCTTGGGAGCGGGTGCAGCTCCCTGTAGGAACTTGCAGTTCCCAGCTGGCAAACCTTGGCACACTTGGAATCGGTTTGTTTCATCTGCCCAGCTCTGTGCTACTTCCAGGTGGGAATTCCAGCTGCCTTTTTGCTGACCAGTTCAGGTCTAAGAGAGAATTCCAGGCATACACAAGGGCTTGTGCTCTGTCTTGTGGCTCTGGGCAGAAGTTTTTTGGGATTTCTTTTCCATGGACTGTGGTGTCTGTTACTTCCATAGCTTCCAAGTGATTTAGAGAACCATTTGGATATAGAATTTCCATAGTATATAGCTAATGTGTAAATAAACTGGTTTGTTTCAAGGCCTAAAAAAACCAGAATAATGTGGTTTTAAAGTCACAGTTTTACACTTGGAAAATCATATTTAAAACAAGTCCATTGTTAAATTGCATTTAATAAAGGCTTTTTCATGTAAGCTTGAAATTTTTTGCTTTGTGTAGCATTAAGACATTAAAATGAGCACCTTGGCTTATTCCAGAAAGTGTCACCTTCCTAACAGGTGGAAAAAAGGTAGTTTTACATTTAATTCTTTTCTCTCTCTCTTTTTTTTTTTTTTTTTTGATAACAACATTTTTGCCGCTAGGAAATTCCTTAATCCCTTTATTTTTTAAGCTGAAATAAGAATGAAGCACCTTAATGGCTCAGTCCTTTGAGGTGCTCAGTTCTGTGAACATTTGAAGAAGCAGGATTGGGATTAGGACAGGAATAGGACCTTTCAGGAACTCCTGGGTTTTGGTTTATGGGACTGGTCACTTAGGAAACAACACACAAGTGCTCAGGATTCAACTGCTTTTCTGGCAATAAGAGAAAAGCCATAAAAGAACTAAAACGACAAAGGAAAATATTTATCTAAAAGTTATGTCATGTTTGCATTATAGAAACTGTTATTACCAACTTAACAGGCTTCCTGAATGAATAATGCTGAGGGCAGGCATGGCCTTAATGTCTGCATAATATTAAATAACAGCTCAAATCAAATTATGCACTCTGGGCACTTGACAAAGCTTTTCTGCCCGGCTCCCAGTTCTTCCCAGTGGAGTTTCTTTTGGGAAGAGCAGCAGGGAGTTGTGCAGCCCCTGGAATAACGTGTGTAAGCCTGGAGGGTGGGCACTGGCTTTGTCTCTCCCCTGGAATCCTGAGGGATGGAGTTTCAGGCTGGAAAACAATCCTGGAGTGCTGGGGAGTTGCTGTGAGAGGCTGCAGGGGACAATTGTTATATGGCTTTCCTGGCACGCTCCCTCAGGAACCTGATCCAGAGGGGTAAGGGAGGGTGAAAGTTGATAGGATCCCTCAGGTCAGAGCTCCCGTGGCCTTGGTGTGTTGGATCTGCTGTTTCTGGGTGTTTTTAGAAATTTTGGTGTCTGGGAAATGAGGGCTTCCATCCCAATCTTAATCCTCCTTCAGGAAGAATTTTAGGAGCATTGAGGTCTCGTGGTGGCCTGAGGGATGAGCATTAATACTAAATTAAAAATCCTTCTGTAATTTGGTCAGTGCTAAACACAAACACTTGGAGCAGAGTGTGGAAGCCTTGTCCTGTGTGTGTGGAGCTGGGGTGGAATTTTGTTAAGGTTTTTTTGTTTTCCTGGGATCACAGACCTCACCTGGGTCAAAGCCACCCCTGGATCAGGCTCTGAATAGTCACAATATTTGAGTAAATTTCTTGGGTAGATCATGAGGAACATTTTCAGGTGGGCTCTCAGTTATGGACGATTGATAGAGAGACAGGAAGACTGATTTGCTGATCAGAATTTGTTTTTACTCAGATTTCCAAATGCTTATATACTATTCTAGGAAGGCTAGTAATTTTTTACTACAATGTTTGGGTTAAACATCACACAGACAAAACTCATACATTTTACATCTCTTGCTTGCAGAAGTTGATTCAATCTTCTTAATCCAATCTTCTTGTAATCTTCAAAGCTCTGTTTGTTCTTGCCAAGGCATCTTGATTTTCAAACTGACTATGCTAATTAAATCCACAGTACCCTCTGTCCCATGTCTACATTTCCCGTTTCTGTTTTTTTTTTATTAATTTTTACAGACTGTAAAATACAAGGAATAATTATAACAATACATAATATAATGCCTAATCATATAAGCCTATTTTAACTAAATTTCTAATCTATCCATTTGTAATAAACAGGGCAGGAGATTTCTCTCCTTTTAAAAGCCTTTATTGTGATCGGCTCAGGGTGGGGGCCCGACGGGTCGAGTGCACGCCGCCGCTGTTCCCAGAAGCAACTCGGAGGGGGAGGTGTGCAGCAGCCTCATTCACTGGAGTGCAGGCAGGGTCAGTTCACGGTCCTCACGGCCAGTCCCGAAGGCTTGGTTGGCTCTGAAATTCCAGGGGGTCCCTCTCTGGGCAACGTCTCTGAGAGTCAGGGTGAGGAGTGAAAACCGCTCAACCTTGGGAGGAAGCAGTCTCACTCCTTGCATGGTCCATCCATGTGTCTTGGTGGTTCAGTCTAATAATGTTCTGGTCTGGAGTAATAATTTCTTCTCCCAGCTGGCACTGCATCACTTCTATTTGCATGTCTCCTGGATTTCTCCTCCCCCTGGCTTTTTGGTTGCTATGTTGGGTGTTGGGGTAGCCAGGGGGCTCGGCTCGAAGGTGCAGCAGAAAGGGAACAAAAGAGGTGATTAACAGGGTGGGGGTCAACATTTAACAAGGAGCACTGGACTAACAATGACTTCATTTGCAACAAAATTACCTTGTTTATCTCACATTGAGTCCCCAACCTCTTAGGAGTTGATTCAGCCAATCAAACCCATTATCTGCTCGAAGTTTGTTTACACTCTCTTTCAGGGCTGATGCTTCAGCTCTCAGCACAATTCCTGTAACATAAGGTGAATGTGTTACTAGGTTAAAAGGAACAGAAAATTTTTGAAAAGCTCTGACAACAGTAGCAAGTTCAACAATTTGGGGAAATTCCTCAAATGTGGATACATCTGATCTCTAGGCACTACAAAAAGAGTCTCTCTATATTGTTACTGATTTATGAGAGTGACCAGAACCATCTGTGAATACTGTTAAGGCTTGAAGTGGAACCTCACTCCTCTTTGGTTTTTCTATCAATTGAAATAAAGGTGTTAAAAGCTTATGTTTTAGAGGATGTATTGAGGTTTGTCCGCTGAATTCAGCAAAGGCCATTTGAATAGCCTCAGATTCCTGAAATATCCAATTCAAATAAAAGATGATAAGAGGCAGGAAAACAATGGAAAATTCCACCTCTGCAAGAGTAGTTAGTCTCTGTCTGGCTTTAACAACCAGTTGGGCCATCATTTCATGTTGCGTACTGATGGTTTTGGTTGCTTGGTGTGGTAAAAATATCCATTCAATGGCAAGCTAAATGTCTGGTGCCTTGGAGTCCCATTGAAATATCAAAGCGTGGGGCTGTTTTGCTAGATGCTAAATTATTAAAAGGAAAAGCAGTTCAGGTGCCCAGTGTGCAGCTTGCCGGTTTACCAAGCCCTGCAGCGCCTGCTGAACTTGTAAATTGTCGTTTAGGTGATAAAAGGTCTGAATCTCCCTTTAGCAGTTCAAACAAAGGACTTAGCTCTGCATTTGGGATCCTTAATAGGGAGCTTACTCCCAAAAGTTTTTGTGCATCATGCAAGGTTTTGATTTCAGTTAAAATTTGCAAAAGTTGTGCCGAAATAGAATGCATTCCTATGCACCAGCCTAGATATTTCTATGGGGATGTCTTTTGAACCAAAAATCAAACTGTTATCACAATCTTTATCAAAAGCATGTAAGTTTAACAGGCTATGTCTGAGCACTAGAAACAATTCTCAGTAATTACCATAATATTCGTGAAATCATCATTTATCCTTATTCTCAGTAGCAGTAAGCCACTGCTCTGGAGTAATTTCCAGTTGTTCAGGTAGACCAAACTTATACCCACATATTAATCATTGAATCTGTGCATTATTTCTGCTGCGAAAGTATTCAATAATAACTTTGGGAGTGTTTGAGCACATGCAGTGATACACATCCAGCACAGTGCACGTGGCCAGGCCATCATTTCCCAACCCTAGAAAACAAATCTACTGGAATTAAAAGCACTTGGAGGTAAACCCTCTAGAATTCAGATAACCAAAACCATTGCTTTCTTTCTTTCATAGCCAGTGAAATGAAAATTAAATTGCAATCACTATTAAACTAACAAAAGTTACCCAAGAATTTTTTGTTTGAGGTTTTTGTTTGTGGGTTTTTGTTTGTTTTTTAAAGATATTTACCACACTTCAAATTACCAGATAGACATTAATTGGGATGGAATTCATTTACTCTGTGTGTAACTCTGTGGCAAAGGGTCTGCTATAAATGATTAGAAGCTAATTCAAAAATAAAAGAATTTATTTAGCAAAGTTTCTAACACTGAATTAAAAGCCACAATAAAAACGGGACAACAATCGATCGAATGCTGGGTAGACAGAGTGACAGTACAAGGGTACCATCTAACTTCGACCACACATGCCAAGCTTCAGCCTGTGGGTTTTATACAGCTTTTTTACCCTAAGGCCAAGTCCATTGAAAGACTAGGTATGCATGTGTTTCTCAATTTCCAAATGGAGGTTTGAAAGGAGTTCCCATCTGCATGAAAGGATTGCTTGATAGTCTTCCCGGAATTCATCTTAGGAGGGGTGATGTGATCATACCTGGATCCCCACCAAGATTGATATCAGATGTTGAGGAGCTGTGAAGTGAAGGTCCATCCTTGATGAATGGGCCATCTTCCAGTTTGGCCTTGTCGTTTCAGTTGCAAATGTGTTTGCCTGCACAATGGACTCTGGAATCTTGGAGACTGAGTAGCTTTTAGTAAAGCAAATCTTTGATACAATATTATATACACAAATTTATCCATTACATCCATTACAGTCTCTCACTTTTTTATTTATCTAATAAATTTATGTGTGTTTTATAATCTTACTTTTCTATTTACTAATCATCCATGGACACATCATATTCGTCTCATTCTTCTTGTGTTATCTTACAATATTTCTGGAAGGATGAACTTTCTTCTTTGACTCTATTTTCAAATTCTCTCAAGGCTTCTGCAGTGTTATAGACGAAATAGCCGAATTGTTTTATATCAAGAAATTTATTAAAATCAATTTGGTTACAAAAAAATAAAAATCCACCACCAAAAATAAAAATAAGAGAGATGCCGAGCCCGGGGATCGACACCGGTGAACAAGGTCGGACCAGCGGTCTATCTGGCAAACAGTCCTCCCCTGGTTCACGAAAAACTGCTGCTGGAGTCTGAATTTTTATAGTTTTTGTGCCCTCAGGCTAGATCCAGCGATGTAAAGATGTAAATCCCCCCCAACCGTCCGGTATAGGTGTTTTCTATTCTTCTCGGCTTGCATTGAGTAGTTCTTCCTGGGCTTACTGGAGGCCCTTTTGTTTTTCCCTCCCAGTCTGGTAATGTTGTCCAGGTGGCACCTGTTATTTTGTCAGGGAGGATAATTGCTTCCCATCTTGTTCCAAAACGGTGTCACTTCACCCTGTGCCTTCAAATGCAAATGAAACCTTCCCCATAAGTTTAAGCTTTGCCCTGTGTCTTCAAATGCAAATGAAAGTCTCTTCCTGAGTCTGGGTTTTTGCAATCTGAGTTTTACAAAAGCGGGGAGTGCTTAGTATATTTACTATATTTTTAACTTTCAGCATTTTATATAAAATATTATCCCAAGCATGAATTAATTCTTAGCTTCCCTCATAACATGCAGCTTTGTTTTGTTCTTTCAACTCTATCAGTCTAGGAGTTTTGGAAAGCAGTCCAGCTTTTCTTCTAGCTAATTCAGGGTCAGTAGGTAGGGCTGCAATTTGCATGCCTTGTACTATCGAGTGAATTAGCCGAATGAAACACGAGAATAGACAAGGTAGGAATATGATTCTGGCTATTGAACATAAGATAAAGAATACTAACTTTTTCTACTAGTTACCTTGCCCAAACAGCTGATCTCACTATGAGGCCTGAAGTATGGAATTCCATTTTTGGACAGGTACATGGGCTACTTTTTTAATTTCAGCTGCTAATCTTCTTATTGTTTCTCTATAGTCATCAATTTCAATACAACGTTCTGATTCATTAAATCTCTCACAGACTCTCTCTTCTTCTGCTAATAAGTAATCTAGAGCTAATGTATTTTGATAAAAGAATGCTCTCATTTGGGAGTGCTGTTTGGCCAGTAATTCCAAAGCTTCTGAGGTGTGATTAGAGACTATTTCTACTACTGCTTGAAGTCTTATCAGTCTGTTTAAAAGATAGATAGGGGTCTGGTAACTTCAACTCTTGTCATTTGCTTAGGTTGCAGGACTATAATATTCTATTATTTTTTCAGCAGGCTATTCTTCTCTTTATTTTTAGCTTCTCTCTGCTAAAGGCAATACTTTTTTCAAGTCTCTTTTCTGTCTGTTTAGAGTTTCATATAATGGGGCCTTCAGCAGATTGCTCTCTGTCTTGGGTAAAATAAAAAAGAAGGGCTTAATCATCTCTAAAGTGCAAGACTTCTATTTTCGAGGTAACTCGCTATAGGCCTTCTTTCTACATATCTAATAGATGCTATCAGGGGCTTTTCACCTCATATTTACTTTTTCAGGTTCTTTCTAGTATTCTCACAGGCTTTCAAGGGACTGGTAGGGATTAGCTCTAGGGCTGCTATACTAACATAATCTAATTGATTCAAACTATTCACATTTGTCTTTTTATTTTTTGCTCTAAAACCCCGTTGGAGGTTCAGGTTGCTAGACTTTTGATTTGTTATTTGAATTTATTGTTAAGGTGGATATGCAGGGGGTATAGCCCACTAATTCAGTGTATTCTCTACTTTCTCTGCTGATACAAATAGTTCTAATAATTTTCTTCTAGGATCTACTCTTCAGGTCTCTGAATAGTTCTTGATATCTGAGTATTGTCTCATTTTAGGAGCATTTCTGGAGTTAAACTTTCACTTTTCTATGGCTATTTTTCTGCTGATTTTAATCTTCTGCAAATCTAGCAATTAGATAAACTTAATTTGGTGGCAATTTCTTGCATCAAATTTATAAATAGGTTCTGATTTGGGGCAGGTAATCTCTAGTCTTTATATTGTTTTTCTAACTGCTCATAATGTTCACTTAATGTTTTTAGTCTTTCTTATTCTATTCTTTTTCTCTTTATTTCTGCTTCTTGTCTCCTTAATTCTTGTGTTAACATTTGTACTTTACTTTTAGGGTCGAGTCTTTATTTTTTGAAAAACAGAAGGTCTCATCAAATTGTAAACATGTCTTGTCATCATCTTGTTTTAGGAGATCTAATACTATGTGTTCATTTCCTGAGAGTGTTTTCTCTTCATGTTTAAGGTTTTTTCTTACCTAATACATTTTTCTATCTATAGTACATATATTTAATTTGCTTTTATCATAGCACAGTCTATTAATTTGATAGTATCTTAGAAAACTAGATTTCTTTCTCTCACTAATCTACACAGTCTGATTACACTGGTCACAAACAGAGATAGTTGGTATTTTTCTTATCTCTTGTTTGTAAATTTCATGTGTCTTGAACTGCTCGTCTTTAGTAATTGCTTTTGGGTCATGACATACTGTCTCTTTTTCTGATTCACAAATTTTATATTGAGTGCTATTAAAGAGACAATATCTTTTTCTTTTATCTCTTGGACAATCATAATGTGACTGATACTTCAGGTTCTTTACTTGTCTTTTTGGTGCCACTTCTAGGCATGGTTCACACCCTTTCATGAGGGTCAGCTTCTGCGGGCTCTCAGAGGGGAATCTCCCTGTCTCGCTCAGGACTAGACTCAGGACTATGAGGATTCTCTACCACAACATTCTTCTTCTTTTCTTTTTGCCCACGGGGTAGCAGCCCGAGGCGGGGTAATCTATCTTCTTGGCAGCAGGCGTATGTTTCTGGAGTCTTGTTGGTTCGAGCTGCAAACTTCTTTTTAAAGACACTCCACCGGGACAACCTGATCCTATCTGAGTAACAAGGTACTTTGGTTGTCTTTCTGCACTCAACATCGAGCACTTCAGCTTCGGCATCTAATTGTCTTTTTGTTCTCTTTTTATATATATAATACCACTCTGGAGAATCTAACTCTAGTAGACTCAAGTTAGTGGCAATTACTAAGAAACGGCTAGTCTCTGTTCTTCTTCTAAACAATTAGTACACAATCTTCTTGGTCTACGCCCCCCTTTACAATGAGCAACCCAAGTCAGCTTACAGTATACACACTTGAAGTAAACAAAGGGAAAGCATTCACAATTTGGCTTTTTACAACTTATCTGATCTCTTCTGTTCATTTGTGGTGGCGCTGCAATCTGATTTTCAGATCTCTAGGAGATGAGGACACTCTCTACTTCTGAGCAGTGTCTTGAGGCTCTACTTTCTTCACTCTCGAAGCGTGTGTCTACTCTTTCTGCAGTCTTAATTGTTGTATCTATAGTGAGAAGAACAGTGAAGGGACTTTCTTAATGAGGTGCTAGAGGTATTTCTTTCTAGGTTTTTACTAAGACTTCATCACTAGGATTTATTTTGTGTATTGCAAACTCTAAAGGGGCACTTTGAGAAATGAGCCCCTGCTTTTGTAGATCTTGTAAATTCTTATTTATGGTAATTAGATATGGTTGAATCTAGGTATCTGCTATTTGAGGATGTCTAATGGGCATTCTATGTTTATAAGGCATTCTATAAAGCATTTCAAATGGTGGCAATCTTGTTTCTGAATGAGGCATAGTTCTTATGTTTAGAAGGGCTAAAGGAAGACATTTTACTCAAGACATTTTGCTCTCTATCATTAATTTGGATAGTTGAGCTTTCAGTGTTTGGTTCATTCTTTCTACTTGCCTTGAGCTTTGAGGGTGCTATGGGGTGTGATATTACCATCGGATTCCCAAAGCTTTTGCAGTCTGTTTGATAATTTTGGAGGTGAAATGTGTTCCTTGATCAGAGTCAATATGATCCACTATCTCATAGCAAGGGATAATTTCTTCTAACAATACTTTTGATACTGTCTGGGCAGTAGCTCTTGCCCTGGGGAAGGCTTCTACTCAGTGAGTTAATTTGTCTACTATCACTAATAAAAATTTATACTTCTCTACTTTAGGTAAATCAGTGAAATCTACTTGGATTCTTTCGAATGGGCGATAGGCAACCGGGCGTCCCCTTAAAGCTGTTTTTCTGGATCTAGCCTGATTAACTTTCTGGCAAATCATACACTCATGCACTTCTTATTTAGCTAATTCATAGATTCTTTTACATCTGAAAAATTTCAAAAATTTTTCTGCTAGAGCTTGGGCTCCTTAACGTGTCTGCTGATGCAATCTTTTCAGAATTTTCTTGGTATATTCTTTTGATACTAGTTCTTTTCTATCAGGTAATTTCTACTTCTTCTAGCTTTCTTCTTATTTTTTTAAATTCTTCAATTTCTTTCTGAGAGGGGTACGGGGGATATTCTTGAGTTCTCTTCTCTTCTATGGATATAGGATATTGTTTAATTCTAATAGGTTCTTCAGGTTTTTCTATTTCAATTGAAATTGGCTCTATTTCTAATCTCTCTATCTCTTTTTGAGAACACTAAACTTTTGGATCAATTTTGTCTTCATCTTTAGTAGTCAGTTTGTATAGGCTTACTACTAATTGTGAATCTCTTACAGTCAGATTTATTCTCAGGGCTATAATCATGTCTCTCTCTAACAAATTGTAATCTGCTTCTACTAAAAGCAAATTCTTTATACAAATTTTATTATCAGATTCAATTTCTACGTTCTTAATTATCGACACTTTGAATGGGTCTCCCTTTGCCCTGAGTATCCTTATCTTATCTTTACTTTTGAAACGACTTGGGGGCAGTTTTTGCACTGTGCTTCCCTCCGACTATCTTTATCTTATCTTTACTTTTGAAACAACTTGGTGGCAGTTTTTGCACTGTGCTTCGCTCTGCTTTCGTATCTACTAAAAATGTTACTGTTTCTTTTGGGGGACCTACTTTTAACTTTACTAAGGGCTCATTTGATGTTTTGGTCCCCAAAATAAAAAGCTTTTGACACTCTTAGTCTTCTTGAAAATTTTTTTTTTCCCATCTTTTATTCTCTTTCTACAATCTTTTTTTTTATGTGCTCTTTCTTTTTGCAGTAAAAACACTCTGGGGTTCTCTTTTTGACTCTGGGTTCTTATTAGGCAGATCTATTTGTTTTCTCTGCGTTGTTCTTACTTGATCTCGGTATTTCTCTTGCTTTTGCACTTCTCTTACAGATGCAACGAGAACTTTGGCTTGTGTTTTTTGATTTTCTTTGTCTCTCCATATATACTTTCTGAGCTTCTCTTAGTAATTCTTGCAAGCTTTTTCTTGCTAGTTTTAAAATTTTTTTCGAATTTTTTCTTATGTCTTTTTGATGTTTACTTTTTCTTTTGCCCTATCTTATTTTAGCAAAAAAAAAACTTTCTTACTTTTTTGGTGATGGGTCTTTGTGCTGAATTCTTTCTTAGCTTTTGCTAAGAGCAGGGATCTTTTCTTAAACTGTTTTATCACAAACTGGGTTCTGCATTTTCGGATTACTTACCTGTCTGGCGAGCTGAGCCGTGGGTCTGTTCGTCTGATGAAAAAATTTTCGTTTTGCCTCTTGCGCTTCTACTAGCTCGTAGCAAAAAAGGGTTTACTAGTTTCTTGAACTCAAAGGAACGTACCCTTCTCTTTTTAGCTTCTTTGTGATTGATTCTCAAGACTCCCCCGAGTCTGGGTTTGATGAGTAAACGAGTTTTCCTGATTCGCTTCTCTGTCATCTGACTAAGCTTCTCGTGAGGGATTGGAACTGCAGCTTTCAGGTCTACACTCGGGTCGTGACGACCAAGTCACGTCTCATCCACTCACTTAATCACACTTACTCAACTAAGCAATACTTACAGCAATTTTCTTGCGTGGAAAATCTTCGTGCACGGAGAATTTTTTAGAGTGAAAACTGTAGCTGTGGCTCCAAAAAGACTCTCCTAGGTCTTTTCCCGAGTTCTCTGCTATTCTTTGGATCCAGGACCTTTCTTTTTTATTGTGGCACTTTATCTAATTTTTGGTTCGCGATAACAATAGGTGCTAAGGAGCTTCCTGCTTTGCCGGGCCGCTGAAAATCAGCAGGGCGCCTCCCGTGCAAAGGGATTCTGTAGCACCAATATTGCATCCGAGTCACGGCACCAATCTGTTATAAATGATTAGAAGCTAATTCAAAAATAAAAGAATTTATTTAGCAAAGTTTCTAACACCGAATTAAAAGCCACAATAAAAACAGGACAACAATCGATCGAATGCTGGGTGGACAGAGTGACAGTACAAGGGTACCATCTAACCTCGACCACCCATGCCAAGCTTCAGCCTGTGGGTTTTATACAGTTATTTACCCCAAGGCCAAGTCCATTGAAAGTCTAGGTATGCATGTGTTTCTCAATTTCCAAATGGAGGTTTGAAAGGAGTTCCCGTCTGCATGAAAGGATTGCTTGATAGTCTTCCCGGAATTCATCTTAGGAGGGGTGATGTGATCATACCTGGATCCCCACCAAGATTGATATCAGATGTTGAGGAGCTGTGAAGTGAAGGTCCATCCTTGATGAATGGGCCATCTTCCAGTTTGGCCTTGTCGTTTCAGTTGCAAATGTGTTTGCCTGCACAATGGACTCTGGAATCTTGGAGATGCCCTTGAGTAGCTTTTAGTAAACTAAATCCTTAATACAATATTATATACACGAATTTATCCATTACATCCATTACAGGTCTATCAAAGGACAATTCAAAAAATTGAAAACATAAAAGGGCTTTCTGCAGTCTTCTCAGCAGGAGTGTCATCGCTGGTTCCCCCTTTCCTGTTAAGAACTTAAGAGACATTGATCCACCAAACTGGTTTTTTTGCTTTCTAGGTTAGTTTTAAAGTGTTGCGCGCTTCAATGACCCCTATACAAAATTTGAGTTCTAAAACCCCACTGTGTCAAGACATCCCACCCCCACAAAACCAGAGGGACAGACAGCACAAAAGACTTGACTGTAGTAATTTGCACTAAGTGTTGGCTCTGCAGGCTTTGACTATTCCCACCCATGCCTGAGAGTACCTGAGGCACAGCCGTTAATTGGCCGATAACTAGGCTGTTGGCTTTTTGAAATAACAATCACGTCTGTACCAGTATCAATGAGACCTGTTAAAATTAAGTCTTTGCTTTTTAGAGTCACTTTGCATTAGCATGTGGGACGCTGAGATGTAATACATTGTGTCCAGAAAATTTGTGGGGCCCCTGTGGAACCAAACCCGCCTCCCCTCTGTTCAGCTATCGGGGGTGCAAATAGGGAAAGGTATGAGTTGGGTGATATTGCTCCCTGCCGGGACTACACAGGGCAGCTGGGGGGGTCCAAGCCATGACCTTCATTTCCCCAACCGTGTCCGAGTCAATGACTCCTGGCAAAACAAACAGTCCTGTTACTGCGGTAGATGATCTACCTATAAGAAAGGTGTGGTAACCAGGTACTAAGAGTCCATGGATTTCCTGTAGGGAGACAAAAAACCAGAGCAATTAGACAATGTTACTGTATTATTGGTTGCTATGTCCAATCCTGCACTTCCTGGGGTGGCTGCACGTAGGTTGGTGATGGTCCGGTGAGTGGGAGTTGGGCCAGTTGGAAGCTGAAAATTGCTCCTGGTTGCTGCAGCAGCTGCTGCGTTGGCTGTAGGATTTGTGTCTGCGCTCATTGTTGTCCTGCACTGTGAGATGCTTCCCTGTAAAAGCTGGCCATTCTGGTGAAACTTAAAGCGGCATTGATTAGCGAAATAAAGGCAAAGTCTCTGTCCTTAAAGGCTTTCTTTTTTATCCATAACCAATTGTTATGTGTATCCAAAGGGATTAAGTCCTGATCTTTTTTGGGGCCAGGGTCAAAAGGCTCCCCTTCAGTGCTAGAGTCAGTGTCCGCATAGGGGATAAGCGTTCGGCGGCTCTGGGGTCACTGGTAGGATAGCGGTAGGGCTGTAGGTGGTGACTGGGCTTTATCCCTGGCACTCATTGGGGAGGGTGTGCAGACAGGGGATAAGGAGCAGGACCTGGGCAAGTTTCGGTTCAGCACGGCCGCTGGGGCCGTCCCAGCAGCAGCCCCGCAGGCCGCCCCTCTGCCCCCCTCTTTTTTAATTACGTCCATGACCGCCCTTCAAGCAGGAAGCATTTGTAGCTCTGGCTCATGGCCAGGCAGTATAGCCAGGTCGTAGAGCTTTACGCCGACCTTGTCCCAGTAGCGGGGAGTAAAAATATCAGGAAACACACGTGGAAGTGACTTAAAGTCCTGCTTAAGAATGGGGGATTCATGCTTGCTCAGAAGGGCTAGATGGTTTCATTAACATCTCTCTCATCAGACATGTTCTGTCCCATACTTTAGTTCCCCAGGCTCACCTGTCACGTCGCAGCATACAGGTGATTGTGGGCCCAAACGAGGTTCTCTCACTGTCACAATCAGTTCCAGGGGCGTCGTTGATTGCCGACAGCTAGCTGGTCCTTCTCCAGTCGCATGGAGCACCAATTATCGATGATAGAGAAATGGGAAGACTGATTCGCTGATCAGAATTTGTTTTTACTGAGATTTCCAAATGTTTATATACTATTCTAGGAAGGCTAGTATTTTTTTATAATGATTGGGTTAAACATCACACAGACAAAACTCATGCATTTTACAACATATCTTGCTTGCAGAAGTTGATTCAATCTTCTTTTCCCATCTGCCAGACTTGATCCAATCTTCATGTAATCTTCAAAGCTCTGTTTGTTCTTGCCAAGGCATCTTGGTTATCAAACTAACTATGGTAATTAAATCCACAGTACCCTGTGTCCCATGTCTACACTCAGTATTCAAAATATTTGAGCCCATTTCTTGAGTAAATCATGAGGAACATTTTCAGGCTCAAGGCTGTGTTGCCCTCCTGGCTGGAAGCCAAACTTCCCACAAGATGCTGCAGCCTAATTCCCTTGGGGGCCGTTATAATTGATTTCCAGGATTTTAATCAAAACATGGATTTAGTGGGGAACAGATGACTTATGGAGTGGGGATGATCCCTCCAGAGTTCAGGTTGTAACTGAGCTTCTGTTAAATCTCTGCTTGCTTTAATCTTGCTCAAAGTAAACCCAGTCCACCCAGCAAGTCTCATGTGTGGTCTTGGGACACAAACTATTTTAGGATTTGGATTAACACCTTGTTAATGCTGTTTATTGGAAAAATTTGGGTAGGAGAGGGCAGCTTGGGTCTTATTTCCTCAGTTTTTCCTGCTTCAGAATTGCATGGGGCATATCTAGGTATGTGGCAGTGTGGCTGTTCTCAATGGCTCTTGGTTGTGGTGCGCCTTGGATCGTAGCAAAGGACCGAGAGAGGGTCTCTCAGGTGCGTCTCAGAGGGTTTATTTCCCCAAGGGGTGCCGCCTTGAAATCCCAAAAAGCCTGCACTTACAGTCTCTTTTGAACGGGGGAGGAACAGGGGGATGGCACAATTTTCCAGCCAATCAGGGACACAACGGGGGGGGAGAGTGAGGAGGGATCCACAATCTAACAGCCTATAGGAAAGGCAAGGGGTGTGGAAAGGGTCACGTGCACCAACGGGGTGTCAAGGAAAAGGGGAAAACCCAGGCGGAGTTTAGGATTGACAGGGATTTCTCTGGAAAAAGGGGTAGGGATTTAGGGAGTTAGCAGGTGTGTCTGGAAGTGAATGACAGCTGGACAAGGGAGGGGAAAACTTGAGGTAGAACCAAACCCTCAGGAGGGGTAACAGGAACAAACCATTGGGATAATAACTTAACAATGACTTAACAAAAATACACCACCACATTGCACAATAGATAATCTCACAATAGATAACATGACTAGAGGATACAATTCCAGTGAAAAAGTTATTTTTTTCAGTTTATTAAATTTTTCTCTTTTTTTTTTAAATTACAATTAAGAAATATACAGCCTTTTTGTTCTTACATGTCCTGCGGTAAATACTGGCAAATTCATTGTCAGTGCCTAAAGAGAAACACATCTGTAAATTGTAGATTGTAAATTAGTGGTGACTGCTCCAAAAACTCTTGATAAAACAGGAATGATGTGCTTATCCAGGAAGATTCTTCTGGCCAGAACCTTTCTTCCAGATGTTGCTGTGACAATTTTGAAGTTGTTTTTCCTGTGTCATTCAGGTGGAAGTGACAGAGCTGACATGGTGCCTCATCCTGAGCTGCTTGTTGGAAATGGCTAAAGGAGGCTCAGGAATGCTGGGAGCTCTTCCCAGGAGTTTACAAAACATTTATGGGATCATTATGGTTGGAAAAGACCTCTAAGATCCCCAACTCCAACCATTTGTCTGTAACTGCCCCTGTGCTCTGGAATTACTCATTATTCCACTTTAGATCCAAACCATCGGAGACAATTTTAGTGTTTCCAACTGTCTCGTGTGAATCCCTGATGTTTTCCAGACTTGAGGCAGGATGATCCCGTATCAGACAGCCCTCATGAGCTCCCTTTGCTCCGCTCCATCCATCAGGGAGCCGAAGAGCTGTTTTCCATGGAAATCTGAGCTCGGAATCAATGAACACTGAGCGGCTCCTCAGGAGCTGGCCGGGCTCCAGCGGCTGTGCCGGGGAGGAATTTGGGCTGGAGCGAAGGGGAGGCCAATGCCGGAGCCTTGCAGAGCTCGGCGTTTTTACTGTGGCAGGAAGTGAGGTCGGGCCCAACTGCTGCGGACGGGAATTGTTTGCTGGAAGGGCAGTCCTGGAGATTTTCTGTTTTTCTTAGAAGCCATTGCAGGGTGAGAGTGTCCCTGGAAGATGTTGCCTTCTTTTGAGTATGGGAACATGACCATGTTGCATGAGATTGTTGAATTGGTCTAGAACGCATCTCAGGGCCCATTTTTACAATATGGATTTGGTTAATTTAGTTTAAAATACATTTTATTGTGAAAAATTACCATATTTCAGCTTTTTCAATGTTGAATAATCTTTGAAAACAAAATCTCAAGCTATTGAACTTCTTCCAGCTTCAGGTTTGTTGCTGAGATGATTAATGCCAATTATTTTATTTTTTTTTTTTGTGGCTCTGTGGGCTGAATTCATCCTTCAGCTCAACCCAGGTTTGGGAATGACTTTTAGCTGATGTGTAATAGAAACCACTTCAAAAAAATGAATCAGACCAGAAGTGCCCTTGCAAAATGTAGCCTTTCTAAAATTTAATCTGTTTAATTCCATACTGAGTCAGAAATCTCCAGGACAGGGTGACAAAGCTGTAGAGACACCTCTACAAGTTCTGCTATTGATTCCTATCTAATGAGACACTAAACTTCAGTTTATTCCTATAAATTACAAAATTTGTCTGGTCTTTAATGCTTCCAGATGGGATTTTTCTTGCTTATTTTTAGTCTAGAATTTAAGATTTAGAGTATTAGTTCATCTTTAATGTCACTGCAGCCTGTGAATTCCCAGGACTGTACTTTTTTCCTTGTTGTTTTTTTTTTTTTTTCCCTGACCACTTGAATAGTTCCTGAGGTTGATAAATCCCTCACTGCCAAGAACAGACCACGGCAAAAGCAGTTTGAGCTGCTCTTCCTGAGATTTGCTGCAGTAAAGTGGCTTTAGGGACCAAGCAGTTCTTTGATGCAGTTTTCCCTGTGGATGGATCCATGAACACCCCCCCAGCTGGAATTGCCTCTCCAAGCTGACTTGGTTTGGGGTACATCCAAGGATTTGGAGGAAACATGGAATCACTGACAGAGTTTTAGGGATGATGTGAAACATGGGAGTGTTGGTAGAGGAGAGGCTGGATATGCCCTGGCCCCCAGAACCTCTGATTCCAGGGCTCGTTCCCAGCATGGGCAGGAGGAAGGAGGGGAATTCTGCCCTGCTCAGGTGAGACCCCACCTGCAGAGCTGCCTCCAGCCCTGGGCTCCCAGCACAGGAAGGACGTGGAGCTGCTGGAGAGAGTCCAGAGGAGGCCACAGAGCTGCTCCAAGGGCTGGAGCTCCTCAGGAGCCAGGCTGGGAGAGCTGGGGGTGTTCACCTGGAGAAGGCTCCAGAGAGACCTCAGAGCCCCTTCCAGTGCCTAAAGGGGTTCCAGGAGAGCTGGAGAAGGACTTGGGACAAGGGATGGAGGGACAGGACAAGGGAGAATGGCTTCCCACTGCCAGAGGGCAGGGTGAGATGGGATATTGGGAAGGAATTCCTGGCTGTCAGGGTGGGGAGGCCCTGGCACAGGTGCCCAGAGAAGCTGTGACTGTGTTGCCTTGGGAAGGCTGACCTGAAACAGAGGCTAGGCAAAACTAGAGAGTAAAATTAGAATTTATTAAAAGGTCCCCAGAATCCACCCTGGGCATTACAGAAGCCTACGCAAGGCAGCACCCAGGGTGGTCTGCAAGTGGTGGCCAAGATGGCCCCGCAGTCATGAGATTTTGCCATTTTATAAGTTTAGGTCTATTTGCATATTGGGGTCCAATTGCCCAATTACAGCCCCAGGCCATGAGGTCCCATCCTTCTTGTTCCACCCCTCAGTCCATCGTTGTTTGTGTTCTTGGCCTGAAAGTTGTCCTTGGTCTTCCAGCAGAAATGGATTTGTTTTGTGTATCTGCTCCGTAGAGGGAGCACAGTACAGTTCCTAATATGAGGCTTCATCCCTAGGCAGCACACACAGAATCTGAAAATATAAAAGCTAAGGCATCAACTGCCCCTGGATCCCTGGAAGTGTCCAAGGCCAGGTTGGATGGGGCTTGGAGCAACCTGGGATAGGGGAAGGTGTCCCTGCCCATGGCAGGGGGTGGCACTGGATGGGCTTTAAGGTCCCTTCCAACCCAAACCATGCTGGGATTCCATGATGCCTCAGTGTGGGAGTGTGGATGGAGGTGGGTTCAGGATCTTGGAATCTTCTCTCTGCCCCTGTGCTGATTGTCCTCCACCTTTCCCTCGGGAGCAGCCTTGCCCTGCAGGGTACTGGATTCCCGCTCCAGCCCCAGCCCAGCTGTGGGAGGGTGTTGGGAAATGGCTTTTCAAGATAGAGCTCTGTCTTTGTTTTGTTTTGTTTTGCAGGAAATTGTGCTGAGTATGTAATAACTTTTCAGGAATTCTCTTTTTATTTGCCCAAATACCACCTACTTCCTTGAGGTAAATGGAGACTTTAGGGAGGTGACTCCATGGATTTATTTCTCTGGAAGTTTTACCTGTTGAAGTGGAGAGGGGTTTAGTCCCCCATTCATTGACTGTGTTCCCTTAGAGGGCAGGGTGTTTTTGCTGCTCTTATCAGTGTTTTCAAGGAATGAAGCAGTGCTCAAAACCCAAAATAACTTGTTTTTTTCCAATTTGTCAGGACATCCCTCTTTGTCCTCAGTGTTCTGCCACTTGCAGCCACCCCAGCCCAGCTGCACAGGGAAATATCAACGTTCTGAGCCGAGCGAAACTGCCCCAAAACCTCTTTAGATATTTTTGTTCCTGTCAGTACTTCTGTTTTCTCTGACCATATGGCCGTTGCTACTAAGGCATGAAATTGGATCTTTTTGGAGTTTTTCATTAACAGTTTAAAACCAATTATTTCCTGATACTCCAAATATTAAATTCTTCCTCAGAGAAATGAAGTTACAGCACTAAGCAAGCAGAAAGGGTGTGGAGGTGTCCATGTAAATTAAATCTTTCCTATGTCATTAGGCAGGAGATAAAGGGTTCTAAAAATCATGGGGATTTTCGGGCTTTCTCTACAATTTGTCCTAAAGAGAGAATTAAATTCAGCCAAGGCAAGGGATGAGCAGAGAAACTCTGAGCCTTTGTTTAAAGTTGCAGAGGATGAGCACAGAAACTCTGAACCTTTATTTGAAGTTGCAGGTGCCTTTGGGCTCTATTTCAGAACACGTTTTTCTGCAGCTGCTTATTTGGGGTAGTTGAATTTCAATGCATATGGAGTTGCCTTTTGGTAAAGGGGTTTCCCCTTTATTTTAAGTACTAATTTCTGTTTTCTTTGATGCATATATAAAATAAAGAATTTTCATTTTGCCTGTGTACAGTGAATTCCTGTAATGGCTCTTAAGGCTTAGATCCAACCTCAAAAAATGGGAGAGGTGTAGAGGAAGAAACCTTTGCCTGAATTTTACTGTTCCAGGCAGGGGTTTTTAAGTGGAATAGTTAAAATTTGCATCCTTGGCAGAGGCAATTCCAAACCTGGCAAAAAGATTATTTTATTCAGGAAATAAATACCATGCTAAGGCAGTTCAGTGTATTTATTAAGTGTATTTAGGCCAAACCTGATGCAGATTTGATCTTTGAGGTCCTATCCAGCCCTTGCACTTTGCAGTGATGTTTGACTTCTTAAAATTGTTACTGGAGCAGCCCTGGAAAAGAATTTCCTTGTGAAAGGAGCTGGGTTTTGGGAAATCTTGAGGAGTTTGTTGTGCTGCATTTTGTGGCTATGTGATCGCATCTCTGATTTTGAGATGCTTTTGCAAAGGAGGAATGGGGGTTTTATCAGTGGATTCTACCAGCTCCTTTACCTTGTCTTGATAACACAGGAAAAATCTTTGTAACCTCAGCTTTCTTACAGATTTTTCTGTACAAAATCAGTTAAAACCAGAAGAAATTACATAAATTATATGATATTTCTCCTACTGTTGCTAATCTGCCAGAAATGCAGTCCCACAGGTACAGAATTAATCATTTTTTGTCTTTTTTCTTCCCCAAATATTGCCCTTTCTGTGCTGCTTGTGGAGAACTGAAAGGATTTGACACTTTCAAGCAGCCTGACTTGGTTCATGCACAGATTTAGGGGAGTGTTTTGGGGTTTGCTTTTTTTTTTAGGAATTGGACCCTCCTAATCACATTTTGCCTTCTGGTTTATGGGAGGTAATGGGAGAGGAGGAAGTGTCAGCATTTCCTATATCCTGTTATCTTGTGCTTTTTTTGGATGCTGGATTAACTATACACTGAAAATTCCCTACCACTGGGAGCTTGCAGCTTGACTCACTCCAATTACTATAATTAATTCATATCATGTGTATTTTGACTTGCTCTAATTACAGATTTGTGCTGGTTTGAAAGCAAAACTAGTGAAGGACTCTAAGTCAGAAACACAATAAGATGAAAAGAAAATAAAGCAAAGTAAAATAAAAGTAATAGTACAAAAAAAAAACAGAAAAAAAAAAACCACACTGACAGAGTCAGAATACAACCTGACACCCTGTTAGTTAGGGTGGTAGTGGCAGTCCAGATGAGATGGTCTTGTCAAAGCGCTGATTCCTGTAGAAATGTCTGGTAGCTCTTGTCTCTTCTGGGAGTCTAGTGGATAAAAGCTGCCTGTGCTGTCCCAAACCCTGGATTTATCCAGGTGGGAATGCTTGGCTCTTCCCCCTGGGCGGAGCATCTCACAATGAGATGATCTCATTCTATGAGTCATGCAGTGGGTCCTTGATGGCCCATTAAACAGAGATAACTCCCGGAGGAAGTTATCTATGAGTCAGTGGCAATGCATTGTTAGGCTCGTTAACAGAAGATAAGGAAAACACTGCCCCACCTTGGCTCCAACGGCTCATGGGGATAGAATACATACCTTGGGCACAATTTTACATTGTAACCTAGGACATAATCCACCCCTTAATCTATCACTATCTACATCATATACTCTCAGAGATACATACATATATACACAGAATGAAACCTTACACACTAATTTTCGTTCTCACTTAAAATTAGGTCTCCTTGTGGTACACAACGGGTTTCTCCATCTTTTTACATTACCCACTAAGTATAACCAGTTCTTTGAGCAAAAACAATCTCACGGATGGGTCTGCCTTTGCCTGAGGTGGGATTAATCTAAACAGTCTTTCTTAAAATCCCTTTCATGTGTACCACAGGGACTTTAGCTCTATCTACTGTGTGCAAGGGTTCAGACTGGGCAGGACTAGCTCGATTGATGGAGCCTCGGGTGTTGACTATCCAGGTGGCTTTGGCTAAGTTTATGTCTTAATTCTTGAAGGTCTTTCTGCTAAGTGCCTTCAGGGTAGTCTTTAATAGTCCATTGCACCGTTCAACTTTCTTGGCAGCTGGTGCATGATAAGGGATGTGGTATATCTATTCAATACCATGTTCTTTGGCCCAGGTGTTTATAAGGCTGTTCTTAAAATGTGTCCCGTTGTCTGACTTGATTCTCTCTGGGGTGCCGTGTCTCCACAGGACTTGCTTTTCGAGGCCCAGGATGGTATTCCGGGCAGTAGCATGAGGCACAGAATAGGTCTCCAGCCATCCTGTGGTTGCTTCTACCATGGTCAGCACATAGCGCTTGCCTTGGCGGGTCTGGGGAAGGGTGATGTAGTCAATTTGCCAGGCTTCTCTATACTTGTACTTTAACTATCGTCTACTGTACTACAGAGGCTTCACCCGCTTGGTTTGATTGCAGCGCAGGTCTCACAGTCATGGATGACTTGTGAGATGCTGTCCATAGTAAGGTCCACCCCTCGGTCATGGGCCCATCGGTATGTTGCATCTCTTCCCTGATGACTCAAGGCATCATGGGCTCAACGAGCTAGGAATAATTCTCTCTTGTGCTGCCAGTCTAGATCTACTTGTGATACTTTCACCTTGGCAGCTTTGTCTACCTGCTCATTGTTGCGATGCTTTTCATTAGCTTGACTCTTGGGTACGTGTGCATCTACGTGTCGAACCTTCACGGTTAGCTTCTCTACTCGGGTGGCGATGTCTTGCCAAATCTCAGCAGCCCAGATGGGTTTCTCTCTGCGCTGCTAGTTGGCTTTTTTCTAGCGATTCAGTCATCCCCACTGGGCATTAGCTACTATCTATGAGTCGGTGTAGAGATAGAGCTTCGGCTACTTCTCTTGTTCAGCAATATCCAAAGCCAGCTGGACAGCTTTAAGCTCTGCTATCTGACTTGATCTACCTTGTCTCTCAGTAGCTTGTGCAACTCGTCATGTGGGGCTCCATACTGCAGCTTTCCATTTCTGGTCAGCGCCTATAATTCAGCAGGAACTATCAGTGAAGAGGGCATATCGTCTTTCAGTCTCCGGTAGCTCGTTATATGGTGGGGCCTCCTCGGCACGTGTCACTTGCTCTTCTTCTTCTTCAGAGGATAATCTAAAAGTCTCACTTTCAGGCCAGTTCGTTATAACTTCCAGAATCCCAGGGTGATTTGGGTTTCCAATACGGGTGCGCTGTGTAATGAGGGCAATCTATTTGCTCTAAGTAGTGTCGGTGGCATGATGCGTGGAAGGCACCTTTCCCTTGAACATCCACCCCAGCACTGGCAGTCGGGGTGCCAGAAGCAGCTGCATTTCAGTGCTAATTACTTCTGAGGCATCTTGAACTCTTTAATAGGCAGCTAAGATTTCTTTTTCTGTGGGAGTGTAGTTGGCTTCGGACCCTCTGTAGCTTCGACTCTAGAATCTTAGTGGTCGACCCTGAGTCTCACCCGGCACTTTCTGCCAAAGGCTCTAGGACAGGCTATTGTTCCCAGCTGCTGAGTAGAGCACATTTTTTACATCTGGTCCTGTCCTCACTGGGCCAAGGGCTACCGCATGAGCGATCTCCTGCTTGATCTGGGCAAAGGCTTGCTGCTGTTCAGGGCCCCAGTGGAAATCATTCTTCTTGTGGGTAACTAGGTAGAGAGGACTCACAATCTGGCTATACTCAGGAATGTTCATTCTCTAAAAGCTTATGGCACCTAGGAAAGCTTGTGTTTCCTTCTTGCTTGTTGGTGGAGACATCGCGGTGATCTTGTTGATTACTTCTGTGGGTATCTGGTGACGACCATCTTGCTACTTGACTCCCAGGAGCTGGATTTCTTGAGTCGGTCTCTTAACCTTACTTCGCTTAATGGCAAAACCAGCTTTCAGTAGAATCTGGATAATCTTCTCTCTTTTCTTGAAGACTTCTTCTGTGTTCCCCCACACAATAATGTCATCAATATACTGGAGATGTTCAGGAGCCTCACCTTTTTATAATGCAGTCTGGATCAGTCCATGGCAGATTGTGGGACTGTGCTTCCACCCCTGGGGCAGTCAGTTCTAGGTATACTGCACACCCTTCCAGGTGAAAGTAAACTGAGGCTTGCACTCTGCTGCCAAAGGAATGGAGAAGAAGGCATTGGCAATGTCGATGGTCGCGTACCACTTTGCTGCCTTGGACTCTAGCTCGTACTGAAGCTCTAACATGTCTGGCACAGCAGCACTCAGTGGTGGCGTGACCTCATTCAGACCACGGTAATCTACAGTCAGTCTCTATTCTCTACTGAACTTACGCACTGGCCATATAGGGCTGTTAAAAGCCTTGCTGACTACCCCTTGGCTCTCCAGTTTACGAATCATCTCATGGATAGGAATCACAGAGTCTCTGTCGGTGCGGTATTGCCGACGGTGCACTGTTGCTGTGGCGATTGGTACCTCTTGCTCTTCAACTCTCAGTAGTCCCACAGCAGAGGGGTCATCTGAGAGACCAGGCAAGGTATTCAGTTGTCTGATGCTTTCTGTCTCTACAGCAGCTATCTCAAAAGCCCAACGATATCTTTTGGGACTTTGAAATATCTGTTTCTGAGATAGTCTATGCCAAGGATGCATTGGGCCTCTGGGCCAGTCACAATGGGGTGTTTTTGCCACCCGTTCTCAGTTAAACTCATTTCAGCCTCCACTACAGTCAGTTGCTGAGACCCTCCTGTCACTCTAGAAATAGAAACGGATTCTTTTCCTACATACCTTGATGGCATCAGGGTACATTGAGAGCCAGTGTCAACTAAAGCTGTATACTCTTGTGGGTCAGATGTGCCAGGCCATCGGATCTACACAGTCCAATAGATCCGATTATCTCTTTCTTCTACCTGGCTAGAGGCAGGGCCCCCCTATTCCTGGTCATGGTACACGCTACTCTCTTCCTGTAAATATGTTCCTGAGGTTCCTTGGAGAGGATCAGTCATATCATCATTCCTATCCCGTCTGGAGTTTTGTGCTCGAGAGACTGAAGCAGCATTGACTCTAGATGAACTTCTTGTGGTAGGGGTCTCTCTTTTCAGTTCACGTACCCGGGCTGCTAAGGAGGAGGTGGGTTTTCCATCCCACTTCCTCACGTCTTCTCCATGTTCCCGAAGAAAAGACCAGAGGTTACCTCAGGGAGTGTATGTTCTCTCCCTGGCTGGGGGACGCCTGCTCTTAATGGCAGAGACTCTTCTTTGTTCTGGCGAGACGTAGTAAATTTCTTCTTTAATCAAGCTTCGGATTTGCTCAGCCAGCCTTGTTTCTACAGATGAGACATGGGTACGAAATGGGGCAGTGACAGTATCTTCATAAATTTTAAGTTTATTGACTAAGACGCCCACCCTGTCCTTGCCTGCCCTCCATTGCAGCGTTGCCAGGTAACGGGAGTACATCTCTGGTCCAAGCCGTGTGAATCTCAACCACATCTGCGATGTGCACTGGACTTCATCTGGGCTTTTAGGAAATCTCTCGTCTTCTGAGAAAATGATCTCCAGCATGGCCAATTCCCTCAGGCATTGGATACCTTGTTCCATTGTGTTCCACTTTCTTTGGTGCACCTGGAGATCTTCTTTACAAAGGTATCTGTCCTTCACACTTGTTAGCAGTCGTCGCCAGAGGCTGAGAGTTTCTTGGGTTCTCCCGATCTCCTGGTCAATGACCACATCCCGGGACAGTGATCCCAGTTGCCTGGCCTCACTTCTATCCAGAACGGTGTCATTGGCTGCAGCGTCCCAGATATGGAGCCGCCAGGTCAGGATGGATTCATTTGTCTGGTGGGTGAATTCCTTCCGCAGGTCACGTAGCTCACCCAGGGACAGGGAGTGAGTGATGATCTCTGGCTCTGTCTCTTCTGCTGGGTGCAAAGGTCCTGCTGCATCCTCATCAGTCACTATGCGGACTGATTTACTCTTTGCTTTCTTCTTCTGAACAGGAGCAACTGCTACTGGTTTAGGCTTTTCTAGTTCAGTGATGGTTTGTGTGGAGATGCTGGCATCTTTGGCTTCTTTCTCCTCTGTGACAACCTACACAGACACAGACGCTGTGGCTTTGCTTGGTGCTTCTTTCTCTTCTGTGGCAGTCTGCGTGGACGTGGGCACTGTTGCCTTGATTTCAGTTCCTTTCTCCTCTGTGACAGTCTGTGTAGATGCGGACACTGTTGCTTTGCTTTTGGTTCTTTTCTCCTCTGTGACAATCTGTGTAGACACGAAGGCTGTTGCTGTGCATTTGGTTCTTTTCTCCTCTGCCTCAAGAAAACGCTGCACTTTAAGCATGGTGCAGGCTGTGCAGAGAAGACAAAGCAGTACTAACAACAACATTATGCTGTCTTTGGTATCTAGAGAGAACTCAATATTTCTAAAAACTGCTGTATCAGGCCTGAAAGACTGGAAAACATAATTCTTTACCCCTCCCTACTGGGGCTGGGTGAGATTGTTGAGACCCCAAACAAAGCATCTTAGACTGGGACAAGACAACAAAATTGAGTACATATTCTGAATTGTGCTCATTGCCTTGGAGGTTATAATGCAATAGACATAATAGACTAATAAAGCAATTTTAGTGCTATACCCTGGTTTACATAGGAGCATTAAGATCTGTAGATACTGCCCCATGTGCGGAAAGATATAGACAGCTAGGTACAAGACACATGTAAACATGCTGAGCATCATAGTGAACAAGTGTCTTATTTCTAAAATTGTAATTCTGACTTTTCTCAGTACCTCCTGCCCCACGTTGGGCACCAAAAATATGTGCTGGTTTGAAAGCAAAACTAGTGAAGGACTCTAAGTCAGAAACAAAATTTAATAAGATGAAAAGAAAATAAAGGAAAGTAAAATAAAATAAAAGTAATAGTACAAAAAAAAAAAAAAAACCACTGACAGAGTCAGAATACGACCTGACACCCTGTTAGTTAGGGTGGTAGTGGCAGTCTAAATGAGATGGTCTTGTGTTGCCGTTTTCTTCTCTTTTTGCAAAGGCGGGGGCCTGGTCTAGGAGATACAGCACGGCGACCACGTTCTTGCGTGTCGCTCGGGCATTGTAACAAAACGCTTACACCAGTGTGGTGGACGGTTACAAGCATTTATTATCTCAAACATGCAGTTTATATACTCTGGGGTTCTTCACTATGTCAGAGGGGTCTTGCAACACTTCCTGAGTTAGTAGGGAGAATGGAAAAGTACTCGCACGTTGTTAGTGGGGGTTACATTCCAAGGGTGATAACTTATCTTGGGGGGTTTGAGAGTCCTGTGGTCTTTCCGTTACAACCGATATCTTCCGAGCGCCTGTCCCTATGCAACTACATCTCCCCCCCCCCTTTCACAAAAGAACGAGGTAGTCATATATATATATATATAGGCACTAAATGAGGTAGAAGGTTAGGATTTAACAAGGGAAAAAGGAGTTTGGAAACCTGAGTAAGTTTTTGCCAGGCAAGTTTGGAAAATCTTGTGACTGGCAATGTTCCCTGATTAATTCACAGCATTTCATGTTGGCCTATGAACAGAATGTTAGTCCGTTCTAGGCGAGCTTGAACGAATGAGACTATCTTGTTCAGCAGGCATGGTCCGAAGGTAGCAGCTAAAAGTAGCATTGCCAATGGGCCTACCAAAGTGGAAATTAAAGTGGTTAACCATGGGGATTGGTTAAACCAGGATTCGAACCAGCCTTGCTGAGCTTCCCTATCTTTCTGTCTCTGAGCCAGTCTGTTTCGGAGTTCTGCCATGGAGTCTCTGACGACTCCGGTGTGGTCCGCGTAGAAGCAGCATTCCTCTTTCAAGGCGGCACACAGGCCTCCTTGCTGCATGAACAGGAGGTCCAGTCCTCGCCTGTTCTGCAGGACCACTTCCGAGAGCGAGGAGACTGACTTCTCAAGGTAGGAAATAGATTTCTCAATCCTCTGCAGGTCTTCATCTATGGTCATTTGTAGCTGAGACAGACCTTGATGTTGTGTCACTAGGGCTGAGACACCCGTTGCCGTTCCGGCTGCTCCTAGGCCGAGCAGCATTGCGATAGTTATACTTGTCATTATCTCTCTTTTGTGGAGCCTGCTGGGTTCTTCGAAAAGGTTGTATACCTCTTCGTCTGAGTGGTACAGGACCCTAGGAACAATCAGAACTTGGACACAGAAGTCGTTAGAATCATTGAACTTGGGAAGAAATACACAAGGACTTACTCCAGATCTCTGACAAACCCACATTGCTGATGCAGATGGAACTACCCACTTATTGTTTTTTCTACTGGGCTTTGCAATTCTGGTGCAGACATTCCCTTTTCGCTTAGCTAGGGCTGCATTACCAAAACATCTGCCTCGACCTGTGACTTGACTCAGGGTAATACCTCTGCGGGGTGTGTCCTATCTGCACTGATGAGGTGCATCAGCTGTGGAGTAACTGAATGGGGTGTTTAAAGCAACTCCTTCATAGAAAGGGGGTTGGACATCATAACAAAGCCAACAGGAATTGGTTAGGTTAGGGTTAGATTCGTTCAGGGATAGAAAGGTAGCTTCTAACATACGAAGGATTGGGTCCGAGTCCGACCCGGCTGAGCGACCTATCTGGAAGACTTTCGCTTTGCTGGTTGGGACTTCGGTGACGTTTGTGGGTAAGGCTTTGGGGTAGGTCATGTTTCTCCCTGTCTGCGTGCTTTTAATCACCTTGTTGGGTCCAACCGCTCGGGATGCTGATGGTTGGAGCCTGGTAATTCGTACATTCACCCACTCTTTCGACCCTTGAAGGACTACTGTCCATGCTTTACCCACTGTCCAACCAGGATGATTGGGCTGCAAGACTGTCATGTTATAGTATATGCATTTTTGAAATCTAGGGATTTTATAGCTGTTTCGATGGGGGTTTCCATGTACAAAGAGAGGTGTTTTGCAACCTGCGGGTGCCCAGGTGAACTGTAGGAACTTGTCGGGCTCTGGTGGGTCCCACCCAGGCCCTGACGGCCTGGCATCTGTAACTATGGTTTCGCAGCCCCAGTACCCACAGTATCCCCACCCGGGGTAATTACAATAACTTTTTCCTGGGTTTGAAGCTGGGCACCAGTAGGATAGGTACATGTGTGATGAGTGTGGAGAATAGGGATCTACCTTTGGTCGTCTTGGAAATAGATCGGTAATACGAAGCACGAAGGATGGAGTGTTTGGTGTGGTGATGTCTCTGAGCACCTTGTCACTGGTAAGGTGTCTCATGACCCACCTGAACGGCTGATGTGGGTAGTAGTCTGGGCTGGCTTGTCCTCTGGCGACAAGCCCCAACAACAAAATCACACAGACATATCGTTGATGCTTGGGTCTCACCCGTGCGGGTTTCTCTGGTGCCGTCTGACGGTTTGGTGGTGTGTCTCGTTCCTCTGGGAGGGGCATGTATGCATTACGTGGATGCCCCACCAGTATGTCCTGTAAACAGAAACTCACAGTTCTCATTAGTCTCATCCTGCTCATTGTGAAGATCAGGTTTGATTGATTTAAGAGGACACCACCTGATTTTTCCGTCCTTTTTGACAGCTGCATACCCTCGCCCTGTAAGCATCAATCTCCAGCCCCGTTCCCATTCACCCAGCTCATTTTTAATTACAACCTGCGGGCCCTCCTCTAGCGCTCTGGAGGCCCAGTGTTTTTGAACGGGACTGTTTGCTTCATTTCCTCTAGGGAATTGATTCAATGCTATCAACGCGGTTGCCAATATACGTGCCTGCTCTCCTGAGGGAATGGAGTTGGTAAAGCCTTCTGCTTTTGCCAACACCTCTATCTTGGTTTTCAGGGTTTGGTTTGCCCGCTCAACTATAGCCTGCCCGGTACTGTTATATGGGATACCTTGCACTAGTGTGATCCCCCATTTGGAGGCAAATTCCTGCACTGGTTTAGAAATGAAATTGGAACCATTGTCTGTTTTGATCTGCTTGGGGATACCAAGCCATGCCATGGCTGTCAGCCAGTGCTGAATTGTGGCTTTAGAGTTAGTTTTGTGATGCTGTGTGGCTACGATCGTTCCACTGAACGTGTCCACTGTTACTGCAAGCCATGCTCGAGGCTTCAGCAGTTGACACAAGGTGAAGTCCGACTGCCAGATTTCTGAGGGCTTAAGACCTCTTGGGTTGACCCCACTGGTCCACAGGAGTGACTTCTGGCAGTGAGGACAGGTAGCCACTACATGTTTGGCATCCGCTGTCGTGATTCCGCATCTCTTTGCCAGTGCTTTGGGTCCGATGTGGAGGGATTCGTGTAATTGACGAGCTTCCTGCAATGTCCAGACGCCTTTCGCTGCGGCGTCCGCCTTGTCGTTGCCGGTCTGGAAGTAACCTTTGACTGGGTTGTGGCTGTTGACGTGAATGACGGATACTGTGCCCTTTCGTGAGGAGAGTGCTTCTTCTAGCATTAGGGCTGCTGCTGATGTTGACACACCGGGTCCTGCCATGGCTAGGCAGAGCCTTGCCACGAATATAGAGTCTGTTACGATGTTAAGGTGCTCATCTTGGAAGAGTCCACACGCCAAGACTACTGCTGTTGCTTCCAGTTGCTGCACTGACAGTGTGGGGTCACATGCTTTGACGCAATGCCATTGCTCTTCTGCCTGCCACACTGCTGTCGCGGTAGAAGTCGTGGAGGAAGCATCTGTGAAGACTGTTGGTCCTGGCTGTGGTCTGTCCATGACCTTTGGCGGCATGTCTATGTCGACTATGGTCAGCAGCTGAGTCCAAGGTGGTCTGGTGGAGTAGGAGATTTCTCCTCCGAATCCGATGAGAGCAAGGGCTAGGTGCTCCGAAATTGTGGTTGATTCTATGGTCGATTGCTTGCGGAAAGGAAGGTGGATTCTCGTTGGCTCAGTCCCTAGGTGTTTCAAGGCGAGTTTCCTGCCTTTCATGATGAGGTTAGCAATGCATTCTACTGCTGGGGAAAATGCACGAGCAGGTCTTCCAAGGACCACCCATTGGATCAGTCGGGCCTTTTCAGAAGGTCCTTGGGCCAATGCTCCCACTCCCCCCTTTGGCGTGAAGTGCACGTATAAGTCCAGGGGCATCGCTGGGTTCCATCTGGCAAGTGTGCCAGTGGACATCTGCTGTTCGATGAAGTCAAGGGAGCTCGCTGCTTGCGGTGTCAGCTCCTTGGGTTCCCAGGGGTGCTTTCCTTTCAGGAGGTCATACAAAGAGTCCATGGCCTCAGGAGGAATCAGGACGATGTTGCGAAGCCACTGCAGCGATCCTACCAGGCGTTGCACGTCATGGAGCGTCTTGATGTCTCGGTGGACTTTCACCTTGGGAGGTGTCACGTAGGAGCTTGTGATCCCCACTCCCAGGAAGGTGACGCAGGGATCCTCTCTTAATCTTCGCGCTCGCAATCTCGAAACCGTTGGCCTGGAGGATCTCTGTGATCCTGGATACCAGATGATCTACTTGGCTCGCTGATGGTGCTGAGACCAGGATGTCGTCCATGTACTGGATGATGGTTGCAGTGGGATAGGAGTGTCGGACTGGCGTCAGCGCTCTGTCCACGGTAATCTGGCAAATAGTTGGGCTGTCTACCATACCTTGAGGAAGTACTTTCCACTGGAAACACAGGCTGGGCCGTTTGCCATTTGGGAAAACCACGGAAAAGGCAAATCGTTCCCTGTCCTCAGGATGCAAGGGTATTGAAAAGAAACAGTCTTTAATGTCCAATACTGCACATGGCTGTCCTTCAGGGATGGCTGAGTTCATGGGTAACAGTGTCTGAACTGGACCTATGGGTCGGATTGTTTTGTTCACTTCTCTCAGGTCGTGGACTAGGCGATAGCCCTCTCCAGACCTTTTGGGAATTACAAACACAGGGGTATTCCATGGGCTTATGGAGGGTTCTATGTGACCCTTTTGCAGTTCGCGTTCAACCAGTTCTAATAATGCTGCCACTCGAGGCTCTGACAGGGGCCACTGCTCGACCCATACAGGGTCTGATGATTTCCAAGTCAATTTGATTGGCAGCAGAGGGTGTACGGCAGTGGCCCTCATTATAAATTTGTGATCCTGACTCCGAGCATAGCCAGGACATCCCTTCCTATTAAGGGTGGAGAATCTTGCAAAATGTAGGGATAAATTGCAACTGTTTGTTCTGGTCCCTTTTTTGTGTGGAGTGTTATGGCCACCAATTGGGTGCTTTTCCATGCCCTGGATTGTCCCCCCACCCCGTTCACAGGAGGGACTTCTTTAATTTGCCAATGTCTGGGCCAATGTGATTGGGGAATAATCGTGCAGTCTGATCCTGTGTCTGCCAAAAACTGAAGCCCTAAAACGTGAGGGTCCTGACTGCCGTAGAGTTGACATGTCCCCCACACCCTCAAGGGCTCCTTCCCTACTTTCATGACCAGGGCCACCCAGGGGTTCCGCTCTGGGACGTCCCCTGCTGACCCTGTGACACTGGCACAGTTTGTGGCGGTGGAGGGTGCGTAATTGCAGCTGGTGGTGCTGCACAGTTCTGCCACTGAATGGCTGGTGGGGATGTAATACTGACTGGTTCCTGTATATAAATGGGGTATAAGGGTCCCCTGCCCCACTGGGTGTTGGGAAAGATGGGCCATCTCGCAGTGGGAGGAGGCTGAGTATGGCCCGCACGCCCCCTCCCCCTTCCGTTTCCCCGGGGCTTGGATCTGCATTCCCTGGCCACGTGACCTTTCTTCCCACAGCTCCAGTAGGTCGGTCTCTGGCGCTGTTGGGTCGAGGGTGCTGCCACGGGCTGCTGTGCTGGCTGGGGACAGCTTGCTGCCCCATGACCTGCTTGGCCACACTTCAGGCATGCCATGGCATTGGTTATGGTATGAACCGCTGCCTGCATAGGTATTAGCTGTTCTTCCCTTACCACATGTTTGATCATGTCAGCCAAGCTAGCCCCTGCTGGCAGAGAGCGCAGGATGTCCTTGGTGACGGTGTTACACTGTTTCAGACAATCTGTCACCACAGGTCCCCTCGCAGCTACAGGCAGGGTAGATGAGTCAATTGCAGCTTGCAAACTGTCTACAAAGTGTGTGAAGCCTTCACTTTCCCCCTGCTTAATAGTGGACCATGGTGTTGACTTGTCCACCACCCGAGAAGCCGCTTGTATGGCCTCTCTAGCTGCTCTAGTTGTTGCTTTAACTTCCTCTGCTGAGAGGTGTACTGCCTGATTCTGCGGTGTAGCCACATCATCATGCTTGCCTAGCAGTCTGGACAGGGTAGAGCCATGGAGAGGCTGTCCCTGCCCTGAAGCTTGGGCTAACGCAGCTGTGCAATGATCTGACCATTCCTGCTGAAATACAATCAGCCCTGCCGCGTCAAAAAGCATACGGGTTACCTGCGAGATATCAAAAGGCAGCATATCATCATTACTAAAAAGACCATCCACCAGTGTGGACACAACAGCTGAGCTAATCCCCTTTTCCTGAATCGCCTTCACCACTGCTTGTACTTCTTTCGTGCTTAGCGGGGTGTAGGTTCGCCTTTGATTCTGCCGCGTGCCGGTAACTCGCACGGGAAATGCATGTATTGTAGCCGCTGGTTTCCACTCAGTGCATGCCACCTTTATTTTACCCCAATCAGTGAGTTTGTACTGTGTTTGTTCCCCTACATTGTTGAAAGCTTTGCTCGGTTTCGCTGGAAACCTCATTAATTCTATTGTCTCCGTTTCTGAGTCCGTATCGGACTCGGAGTTCTCTATAGAGCTAGCTGCGGAGTTACTACTCCATTCAGAGTCGGAAGCAGACTGCTGGTACACTTCCGGTTTGCTATGCCTTTTTCTTGGGCTCCGCCCCCGTTCCGCCTTCTGGGGGTGGGCTCGGTCTTCCCCTCGGGTTCGGCCCCGTTCCGCCTCCCGAGTCCGGCCTCTCCCCTCCTCCCGGGGATGGTGCCGCCACGCCTCTTGGGGGCGGTCCCATTCCCACCCCCTGGGCTCGCCCCGCCGCCCCCAAGGAGGAGTTTCTCCCTTGTATGGTAGCATTGGGAGCGGTTTCTGATCGCGTATCCGCCCCCCCTCGCTCCCCCGCGCGTGCGCTGTAAAGACCGGCGGGTCTGGACTTGTGCTAGTCTCTCTCGCGCGCGCGCTCGCGGGGGTTTGCACTTCTGGGTTCTTAACGCCACGCGGTTGAAGGTCCCGCCCCCGCTCTGGGCTGTCGCCGCCATCTTGGCCAAATGGCGGCGGCGCGGCTCGTGCCCGCGCTCCGGCGCTGGCCTCCCTCTCGGTGTTTCTCGCCTCCCGCGCGAGCTCTCCCCAGAAAAACCGCGCGCGTTCCTCCGCCCGCCGCACCGGTTCGGCGGTCGGGGAAGCCGCGATTTTTTCTACGGGCTCTGGGGGGGAGCTGGTGTCCGGCGCGCTCCGCGGAAGCGCCGCTGAAACCGGCGGTCTGCCGCTGCCAGACGCGCCCGGGTCCCGGAGACGAAAGGTGCGGGGGGGAACGGGCGGGAAAACCGCAATTTTTTCGGGGGGTTCTGCGCGGGTTTTTGGGTCCTGGGGGCCCCGCGGGGAGGTCTGAGGGTCCCCTATGGGCTCTGGGGGGTTCGGGCATGGGCTCAGAGAAGGGTGTAACGCGCCCGCTCCCCGCATGTTCCCGCCATTAATTTGACTATCCCCGGGGGGGTCCCCCGGCGCCACGGCTCTCCCCTTCGGCTGCGTAACGGCAAATAAACATGTTTTCGCAGCATTCCAAGTTTCTTGTTCTTCTATTGCTTTCCGCAACGCTTCCTCTACCTTTCCCCATGCTTTTAAATTTTTTCCACTGCCGGTGGCTTTCGTATCTACAGCCAGAGCAGCAGTATAACTCTCCCACCCCTCTGAATTTAATATATCTGCGGGGCGCTGTATCGCGCCCAAATCCAAAAGCCTTGCAATAGCAAGATATAAATTCCTTTGGTCGCACCGTATTCCCCAGTGCTCCTGCATTAGACTTACGACCTTCGTTAGGGCTTGCATGCCGTTCACGGGTCCCTTAGGGCGTCCCCCTATTCCTCCACAGTAGTTCGGACCAGCCGCTCCTGCCGCTGCCTCCTTCCAGGCATAAATCCCGTCACCCGAGGTTCTTTCCCGGGTTTCAGCACCACTTGTCGTTTTCTTCTCTTTTTGCAAAGGCGGGGGCCTGGTCTAGGAGATACAGCACGGCGACCATGTTCTTGCGTGTCGCTCGGGCATTGTAACAAAACGCTTACACCAGTGTGGTGGACGGTTACAAGCATTTATTATCTCAAACATGCAGTTTATATACTCTGGGGTTCTTCACTACGTCAGAGGGGTCTTGCAACACTTCCTGAGTTAGTAGGGAGAATGGAAAAGTACTCGCACGTTGTTAGTGGGGGTTACATTCCAAGGGTGATAACTTATCTTGGGGGGTTTGAGAGTCCTGTGGTCTTTCCGTTACAACCGATATCTTCCGAGCGCCTGTCCCTATGCAACTACAGTCTTGTCAAAGCAGTGATTCCTGTAGAAACGTCTGGTAGCTCTTGTCTCCTCTGGGAGTCTAGTGGATAAAAGCTGCCTGTGTTGTCCCAAACCCTGGATTTATCCAGGTGGGAATGCTTGGCTCTTCCCCCGGGCGGAGCATCTCACAATGAGATGATCTCATTCTATGAGTCATGCAGTGGGTCCTTGATGGCCCATTAAACAGAGAGAGCTCCTAGTGGGAGTTATCTATGAATCAAGTGGCAATGCATTGTTAGGCTCGTTAACAGAAGATAAGGAAAACACTGCCCCACCTTGGCTCAAACGGCTCATGGAGATAGAATACATACCTTGGGCACAATTTTACATTGTAACCTATGACAAGATTATTCCCTGGAAGCCCACAACTCTGCAGCAGTTTTCTATTCACATTTCCCCGTGGATCTCAGTGAAAAATTTTGGGACAAAGCAGGATTTTGTGTTGTCTTAAGCTTTGTTTTCATCCTGGCAGATTTTGTATTGGAGTAATTGCATGGTTTGTGGTTTTTTTTGGTCATCACTAAAATGTCAGTGTGGTATGTGCATTATTTAGCCTGAAGCTTGGGGTCTGGAGTGGAAGCAATTTAGGAATTTGAAGTGCAAATTTAGGAATAAATTGCTGTATAAATGTAAATTCCTCTACTGTTTAATTGCTACACCGGAGTTCCAATTCCAGCATTCGTGGCTGCATATTCCTGATAATTAAAGGGGAGAGTTTTGGGGAAAGGACATTTATTGCTTACAGGAAAGGAGTTAAAAGTGAAAAACAGGATAATATTGGACTGTTTGGGTGCACTGGGAATATTCTGAGTTGGCAGGGCCCCACAAGCCGAGTTTGTCAAACACAGAATGATTTAAGGAAGGGAGAGCCGGATCTGACCTCATCCCTGTTTTTTCTTGGAGCAGGTGGTTGAGGTGAGCAGGTGTCCATGAATGATCCCAAGAAATGATGGCTGACCAGCCGCCTCCCCTGGAAGCCACACCTCTGCTGAATGAAGTGCCACTTCTACCTCACATGGTCAACGGGGACAGCATCCAGCAGGCAAGTGAGCCCTGAACTGAGAGCAACTGGGAACAACTGGGATGGTGGCTCCACATAAAACAGGCAGCTCTGCCTCTGATCTGCAGAGCTGGGGAAGGATGTGGTTGTGAGCACTGTCATCAGGAGTTAAACAGAAGTGCAAATAGAGAGAGGAAAAAAATCATTCAGCTCCCAGCCACTAGACAGGTGTGAAAAAAGGGCTTTAAAATGGAGCTGCAAACTCTAAAATCAAAAGAAAAATTAGGGGGTTAATAAAAGTTTTGAAACTCCTGTGAAGTAATGAATAAAGATTAGCAAGGGATTTCAGAGGAAATCTATTACAGGAAAATGAAAGGGAAGACCTTGGCTTCCTGGTTTTAAGTGTCTTCATTAATAATTACAGTGCAGTGGTGAAACCTGAGTGTATTTAGTTGAAACTTTAGAGCTTTATTGGACACAACCCTTCAGAATCCCTGGTAGGATTAGAAATACAGGTAAAAGTGGCAGCAGAACAATTTTCAAGTCCAAGTATGTGTAAATTGTCAGTAAATGGGAATTTAGTGTTTGGCAGAAAGAGCTGAGTGCTTTGTACTACAAGTACTGGGAGCTCTTCCCATTCTTTGAGGTCTGGTAGGCCATAAATGTTGAACGTTTAGATGAGATCTTCTTTAATTTGTCATTGTTGCAGATAAGGAGAAATCTGTGTTGTTTCAGTTGTATACTTGAAAAAATGGGCTTTATTAAAGAAAAAGTCCTTTTCCCTTTCTGCCTCAGGCCCTGGAGGTGGAAGTACAATGAGTGTGTCTGGAAATGAGCAACGTCTCCAAGATATTTCTGAAGTTCTGGCAGTAGAAGGTGAAATTTCAGCCTTGCCCAGCTGGGAGGTGGCTCAGGTGGTTCAGGTTTCATGAGGAAAAGAGATCAAGTAGATTTAATTGGCCCCCGTCCCCAGAGCTGTGTGTGTGGGACATGGAGGTGACAGTCATTGACATTTTTTGGACCTAGAGGAGACTTTGCAATCAGGTGAGATTAAAAAAAAAAAAGAAAAGAAAATAATAGGGTTGTATTGTGGAGATGCATTTGAAAAGCAGATTTGAAGTTTAAATAGAATCTTTTAAAGAGAGTCTTGACTTAGAATCTTTATTAATGCAGAGGTTTTTAAATTATTTCTCTGCCAGTGCTGTGGAGGACAGTGCGAATACTTAATTATTGTAGAGTGATTTGTTTCCAGAAATCAAACCTGTGTGTTTGGCCAATTCCAGTTAATCCGTTAGTTCCATTTCACTTAAAGCAAAAGTTGGAAGTTTTCTGGAAGGGTTTCTAGATCCAAAACGGTGTGGATAAGGGATAAAACCAGAGCTGTGGCTGAACAGCTTTGGCTGTGCTGGTGCCACCAACCCTGGAGAGCTGCTCAGGACACCTGAAGGCATGTGCAGCTCCTGGGCTCAGCACTCCCCGTGTCTCATCCAGCTTCCTGGAAATTTTCCCTGTTGGAAGGTGGCTTGGACTGCATTTGCTTCATTAGTTCCAGTGAGTCACTGCACTAAGACATGGCCTGTGCATTCCTGGAATTCCAGGCTCCCAACTGCTGCTGCCCTGTGATTGCAGCACTTGATTGGGATCCTTCCCTCAGTTTTCCTGAGCTGATTCTGAGAAATGGAGTTCATGGAAGCGTGTTCTGAAGATGTGCCACCCTCAGTGGCTCTGAATCTCTCAAAGGATCCCTTTCTTGCCTCTGAATTTTGCCCTCCAAGATGAGCCTTTTCCTGAGGTCAATCCCTGCCTCTGGAATCTTGGATCCATAGCAATTCTTTTTCCTGTTTCTTGTGCTCTGGCAAATCCCCAGTCCATTATTGTCAGTTTTCTTTAAACAATTAACACCACTTCTCTCCCTTTACCCCAAGAAATTTATTAGCATTGAAGTCATGCATTTACTTCATTTTGAAGTGACAAATCTGCATAAACTTCATTATTAATGCAAATTATGCCACATTTAAAGGCATTGTCTGCCATCCCTCCCTCTCCTGGAACCAATAATAAATATTACTGAGTGCCTAAATGGCCTTTTCAGGGATTTTGGTGGCTCACTTATATCCAGAAACAACTCATCCACCCAAAATGAAATTCTCCTGTACAAGAAGCATCAATTCTCCCCTACAAGGGAGGTTATGAAAAATAAAATCAAAGATGATTACACCAATATGCAGAAGCTGCAAAACCAGTGTTAAAATAGCATTTATCATTTATCCTTGGAGTTTGTAGTGATGAGAACAGTGAAACTGGTGCCTGGGGAGTTCAGGGAGCTCCAGCACTGAAAATGTGACTGCACAGAAAAATTCATTCATTAATGTCATGTGTAGCTCATTTTACCAGGAGTTAAATGGCCAGGTGATTTCTTCAGGTCCCCTCTACCTGCTACAAATGTCACTCCATGAATAGTGCAAAAATATTTTAGAAAAATTAAATAGAAGAAAATTATACTGATTTTCACTGCTGCTTTAACAAATGCATTTTATTTCAATTTTTTACATCAGCGCCAGCTGTCACCAGGGTGGAATTTTAATTGTGTACCTGCAGTTCTTACCTGGCCAAACCTTTTAAATCCTTTTATTAAAGGATTAGCTGTGCAATATCATAGATGTTACAATTAAGTGCAGCTGCCAAAGTTCCCCTGAGGCTGGGGCAGGATGAGGGGATGGCTTGGGATCCCAGCACTGCCTAAGGAGTGATCCTGGCTCAGCTCCACATGGATTTGTGTGCAAGAGGACAGGGCCATGTCCAAAGGGACCTGTAGGATGTCACTGGGGCCTGGATTCCTTCCACAGGGAAAACACACCTGGGCTCGAAGGAGCTGCAGGGCAGAGGTGGTGGGAGAAGCCTGGAATGCAATGTGAATCTCAGGTCATTAATGCCTCAGTAAAAGCAGTGTGAAACTTGAAATTAAAAGCTTGTTTCCTGTGTATCAGATGAAGCACTTCTGGGAGTAACTAGAGAAAAAATACAAGGATTTTATGTCAAAATAGGAAGAAATATTTTCATTCTCCCCATTTTTCTTTTTTACTCCAAGGTTGCCAAAGCTCTGTTGTTGTTTGTCTCTAAAGAGAAGGGGTTTTCCCCCAGAGAATTTCTAAAATTTAAAAAGCCCCCAACCCCTCTTTTGTGTTTTGTTTCCTGCAGGTGATTCTTGTCCAGGTAAACCCAGGTGAAACCTTTACAATTACAACTGAAGATGGACACATTCAGTGCATTCAAGGTAAAGGGAAGCTCAAGTCCTGAATCCAAATATTTTGTTTCTAGGGTTCACTGGGTTTTTTCTGTGATGTCAGATGTGTTTTCTGCACTGGAATAAATCAGATTTTTCAGTTTGTGTCCAAGCACAAATGAGGCAGCACTGGGAAGCTGCCAGGATTCCCTGCATCCTGCAGATGTTCATTCCCAAAATATGGCTTTGCAGTGATCCTTGATTAAGTGTCTTCCCAGGATCTTAACATGTGATTTCTTATAGCATTTAATCCACAATAATTTAAAGAACTTTAACAGGCACTGGGACCTCCCTGTGCTGTGAGGTGGGGGAATCATTGCTCCACTCTGTGCCTGCAAATTCCTTTTTACCGTCTGGGTAAGTGACAGAAAATCTGAGTCAGGGCAAAATATCTCCTGTAAGTCAAGTTGAATTTATCAGTATTTCTGTTTTTGGAGTATTTGTCACCATTTTACACGATATTATATAAAATGTGTCTATTCTGCTTTCATCAATTTCCCTACAGAAATACTTCCCTTAAGCTTAACATAAAAAAATAATGTATTTAAATTTTTTTTAAAGTTCCTACATCAGCTTTACCCCAATACCTGCTTTTGCCTTCATTACTGCAGACTTTCAGCTGTCACAAATTAAGAGCTAAAATTATTTATACAGATTTTTGTGCAATTAAAAAGACACTGTTGGCCAAAGAGTGGTGGTTGGGATAAAGCCAATAATCAAACAGAGAATGGGATGCAATTCCTGATGTTTCAGGCTCCAGGGTGAGCTCTCACCTTTGGAAAAAGATGTCTCCCGATGGGAAAAGCCTTGGTTGTTAAAAAGTGGCCCCTTGTCCCCGCCAGGTCCAGCACATGTTCCTATGATGTCACTAAACGGTTCCATGCCGCCGATTTTTGTGCCTCCTGGTTACGTATCTCAGGTACATTTATTTCTCCTTCTCTTGTGGTGTGGTTTTTGGGGAAATTTTAATAATATTTTTATTATTTATTGGTGATTTTAGCTGTGAAAAAAGCTATTTTTTCCACTGAACTTACCAACTGTTTTACTTTATTGTAGGCTCTGTCCCCTCTGTTACTGAGTAATGTCTGATGTGATTTCCAGGATTTTTTTAATCCTACTCTTAGCAGTTAAAGATACTTTTGTAACAAGGACAGCTTGTAATTGACTGTCTGAGCTCTATGAACAGGATCCACGTTTGTTTTTCATCAGTCCTGTTTGCAGGGTGAAGCTGGGTCATGTGAACAGTCCCAAGTGGCTGCAGGTTTTCTATTCTAATATAAAAATTTATCCGAATTTTCAGCTCCCCTTTCTTTACCAGCCCTGATCTGAAATTCCAGCAAAGCAGCACTGCTGGAGCAGTGTGCAGAGTGTGGTGGTGATGCAAACACTGATTCCAGTGATGTGTTTGGGAAATGAGCAAGGCTCTGGGCTATCCCAGCTTTGCTTTTCCACTCCCATGGATTTTCCACTCCTGGGTGTTGTTCGGGTCAGACCTGCGTGTTGTTACCAGAGATACTCCTAGTTCCCAGTTTGATTTATTTCTAAATTAATGCGTTTTAAAAGGAAATAATTAAAACCAAATGTGGAAACAGAACTCGTGTTGTAGTAATGTTGAAAATCAGGAGTGTTCTGAGTAGGTTTGAAACCTGTAACTGTGAGTTCTTGTGTTCTCCAGGCAGTTTCTTTTTGCACACAGCTGCATTTTGGGTTTCTGCTGTTCTTCAGCTCTCTAGACCTTGAGGAAAGATTCCCCCTGACAATTTCTGATCCCTGTGAAATGGATCCCTCAGTGCAAACAGTGGGCAAGGCCTTGGCAGCACTGAGCTGCTCAGCCTGAAAACCACATTTATTTTTTCTGTATTTGCTGTTACCTGAAACCAGCAGGGTTGGGTTGTTTTCCCTTGGTTGTTGTGACAGGGATTGACAAGTTGGAAAGCAGCTTTAAATCAGAGCTTGAGTTACCTGGACTGTTCTTGTCAGATGAGGTGATAACTTTGTGTTCCCAGTGTCTGGAGGAGCCCAGGGCTGGTTCTCTTGGATTCTGCCAAAGTGGAGTGAAATAATTCAGGAGCTGAACAGGTTGTGGACTCCCACCCTTGGAAGTGTTCTAGGACAGGCTGGATGGGGCTTGGAGCAACCTGTTCTGTGGAAGGTGTCTGTGCCAATGGCAGGGGTGGGATGAGATGAAGTTTAAGGTCTTTTCCTACCTAAAGCATCCTGGAATTCTGTGATTGTTCAGCACTTTGGTGTGACTGACTGCCTCAAACTCCACTTTATCCCAGCAGTACCTGCCTGGTTTCCACTGGAATCCAGTCTGGTGGGCAAACCCCTGCCTGTCAGGTGCTGGGTGTGGCCTGGAGCAGGGAAATTCCTTGTTAAATGTACAGTATTTTACGGGATTGTCTCTGGACTCACAGTTGATTTCTCCCATTTCCTGGCAGGTGGTGGAAGAAAATGGAGTTCGGAGAGTGGTGGTGGTGCCCCACTCGGGGGAATTCCATCCTTCCATACATCCCCCTCCTCCCCCTCCCCCCCACGTGCCCCATTACATGCACCACCCCCATGCCCTGCTCCCACCCCCGCCTCACCCCGTGTTCCCTGCGGTGCCCAGGACAGGAGAGCTCCCACCTCAGTTCATGCACCAGCACCCGCCACCACACATGTTCCAGGAGCAAGGTGAGAGCCCGGGAATGCCCCAAATCCCGGGAGGGACAGCTGGCCCTGCCTCCCCACACATTCCCAGGGATTCTGGTATTAACTTAGAACACCCCTGTGGGTCAGGTGCTCACCGTATGCAAAGTGTGGTTGTGTATCCTCTGAATTTTCTCTTTGAATCCTCTGTTTTCAAGGAATTAGGCAAATTTGTACCTGAGAAGTGTTGTGTTTTCCATGCATCCCTGCTTTTTGCCACTGTAAATCCCACAGCAGTGACTCCTAAAACTCCTTTCCCTAAAACTCTGCGCACTGAGTTTTGTCACTGCCTTGGCGTGAAGTTTATTGAAAATGAGCTTAATTTGATACACGAATGTATTTTTCTTTTTAGTCCAATTATGACCGAAAAATGAACGAAAATAACCCAAAAAATGTCATTATCCAGAGTGGAGGGTGAAGTGCAGATCCACTCTAAAAACAATAAAAAAATCAATAAATCAGTGGAGGACTAGGGTTATCTTGAATTAAACCAAGCTCTAATCCTTATTTTATAATCAAGACTTAAAACAGAAATTAGACTTAGTAAGACTATTCATTGTCTCTCAAGCTTGAATTGGTAATTACGTATTTTGACTCACTCAAGGGTAAAACAGCATTCAGGCTGTGTTGGAAAAATTCAGTTTGGGTCCTAAATTTGCTTAATTTTTTGAAAATGTGTCTGTAGCAGGGAAGAAAGGCAGCTGTAAAGCAGGATCTGGAGCAGCTGACAGAAGAAATGCCAAAAAAATTCAGTTTAAAAAGACCCCAAACTCCAAAATCCCTGCACTTCCAGACTGACAAAGCACAGGGAAGTTCCAGGGGTGATTTTTCCAGCTTGTAGATTCGGATGTTAAATGAATAATTCAGAATAATGAAGTTATTTCTCCCTTCTTTGCAGAACCTCGTTCCCATGGAAGGACAAACTTCATCCAGAGGGACGAGAGGAGTCTCAAAATGCAGGAACACCTCAAGAAGAGGCTAAAGGACAGACAAGCCAATGGTCACACCAACAATAAACTGAACAGCCCTCCCTCTTCACCACATAAAGTCCTTAATTCTTCCAATGCCACAATTCCCAATGGGAATGGAAAGGGCCAGCAAGGGGCAGTTGGAGCACAAAAGCAGAAGCAGATAGGAAAAACAAAGGGCAGTCCAGAGGCAGAGATGGGAGGTAGGTGGCATGGACAAGGGAAATCTCAGTTATTTTCTTATTTTCTATAAATTCATTGCAAAACAGGTTCTGAAAAAGCTGAATTTATAAATTTGTTTAGCTTTTCAGGATTAGAGGAAGCCTGAAATCCATTATGGTTAGATTTTATTTTTTCTCTAGGAGTCATTGGAAAATCAAGTTTTTTCATTTGATATTTATCAAATAAGGTCTTCAGGAAGATTTAATCTTAAACCCTTTTACTTCCTTGCCATTTCTGACCCAGGACTGATCAATATTCCCAGTGAGGGTGACATGTAGGTACCTCCAGAACTTCTGGTGTCACTGTGGTACTTTTTGGTTAACCAGGAGTCACTTAAACCTTCAAGAAATACGAAAATTTGAGCAGTTGTAGAGGCTACTGTTTAATTAGTTGTAATTTCAGCTTTTTAATACCTTGTGGCTACTAAAAATCTTGTGCAGTGTCATTGGCTTTGCTTTGCTTTGAGAGTGTCAGGCTTCTTCCAAACTGGGAATGTTTTGCCATAGAAATTCCAGGAAAACACATAAGGCAGAGATAAGATCTTATTGTCATTTTTTTTAACACCTCTCATTTTTGGAGGAATGTTTTTGTGTTGTCAAAGAAAACCTTTTTCTGCTCCATTAGTAAAAGATCCCCTTTGTGCAGAATGTACTAAAAGGGTTTTTGTACCACTGTTGGTTTTGGATAGTTGGTGTTTCTGCCCCTCACACAGCCAAAACAAACAGGGGAAATGAACTTTACACAATAAGTACCATTGTTCAAGTTCTAATGAGGCCAACTCCATCTCGTGGTGGCCTTTTGCTAATAGCCTGGGTTGCTCTCAGGCTTTGGGATAATCTGGTTTGTGTTTAAATTGTAGAATCTGACACAGAATCCAGGAAGTGTGATACTCACTTGAGCATTGGCAAGCCAGTCGTAAGTATTAGCCTTAAAATCCCATTATTTTCTGGGCCTGTGCTTCCTATAAAATAACTTGTGTTTTATCAATCCCTTTTTCTTTGTTCTTAATGTTTGGTTTTTTTTAATAGAGAAGATAAATACAGTTTAGTTGTCAGAGTTTATAGCTGGGAAAGGGCAACCATGCTGGAAATTCACTATTTCTCAGTTTGCCAGCCTGTAATCCCAGAATATTCCACTGTTGCAGTTTTCCAGGGTATGTGAGGGCTTTACCTTGCAAACCAGGGTCCTGCTAAACTCTTGGAAGTTTGTCCAATCTTGGAACCATCCTTTGCTCAGCAGAGAGGATTTAGGAGTGTTGAGGATAAAATTCACACAAATAGATCCTCTTTTGATGTTATACTGAGAAACTGGAGCAAATATTTGAGTAGAGACTTCTTCAGGAAGGTGGAGTCTGGTGATGGTAATTAAAATGTCTGTATTTGATCTTGAGCAAGTTTAATGAGCTCTTCTCTGCATTATCCACACAGCAAACAGGGGTTGTGTTCCTTTGCACCAGCTTTTGAGGAGTTTTTTGGTCCTTTAGTACTTTTTCCCTGCTGCTTCTGACATCTGTACTTAGAGCTACCACAGGGCTGTGTTGCCTTGGGCAGAGAGAATTTGGAGTGTGGGAATTAAGCAGCAAAAAAAATCAGACATGAAATTTTGAGTTTTGCAAACAGAGCCTGTGCTGTCCTTAGGATCAGAGGTTGAATATTGTGTGAGGGAGCTGTCAGAAAATGAGGTGACTGTGCCTAAATCGGATCTGGGGTCCTGCCCAAGACTCCCCAGCTGAACATTTGCTCCAGAGGAGTGATGGAAACGTTGATGTAGGAATTTTCTCTTCCTGCCCCAGTGTGGTGTTGACTTGGTGTTGGAAGGGAAAGCCTTTAGAAATGAAAAGAGGAAATCATTACAATCCAAAGAATGCCTCTATATTCCCACTCCAAAGGGAAAGAATTCCTCCAGTGAGGAGCTTCCTAGGCCAATTAGTGACGCCATGTTATTGACTAATTAACCTTTTCTTGCAGAAAGCAAACTTACTTGCATTATTTATGCTTTTAATAGGTTTCTGATATACAAGCAAGATCAGCCGTTCTGTCCTGGAATCTCCCAGTTAGTTCACAGAATGGAGAGAGCCATAGTCATAGTCCAGCAGCATTTACATTTGAAGTAGCAATATCCAACAGTGGTAAAAATGGAAAATTTAAATCTGTCTATGTGTAAGTTTAGTTTCTTCCTTTAAGCACAATGTTTAAACCATTAACCAATCAGCAATCTCTCTATCAGGAGCTGTTTGTTGACTTGCAGACCTTCCTACTTCACATGAAATAAATTTTAAGTAATGTCACTAAAGAGTTACATGGACAGTGGGAAACTTAAATGTGCACTATGTGGTTTTGCTTTTCAATGATCTTTGAGCCCTGAGGTTTAATGAAGAGCTGTAACTCTGCTTTCTGTTTGTTTTTGCCTTTTCACAGTGGGGAAGAATTAACAATTACACTTCCTGACCTCAGACCAGCCACTGATTATCATGCCAGGTATGCTGCTGGGAAGGAAATAATGCTTTGGGGATGTGGGAATTCCAGGGTTATTGTGGCTTCATGGAAAAGGGGTGATACAAACAGTTAAGGAATACTCTGAAAAACACTATGCTGTGGACACTGGGTTTGCTATCTAAATTCCCGTTTATCTTCTAACTTCATTAAAATACCACCTCATTTCCTTCCCTCCCACCTTCTCTGTCTCCTCAGATTTCTCAGTTACAACCTTTAAATTATTCTCTGCTGGTATTTTTTTAGAACAACACTCTGTAGGTTGTTGTGGGCTGAAGTCAATGGTAAATGAAATAATTTAGCCTTGAAATTGGATCTGAAAGTCTGACTTGTCAGCTTGATTTTCAGAGATGCTGCAGTAGTGCAAGCAGGGAAGTAGGATGGGCTGTAATGGGAAGTGGGATGGGATGTTCAGTGGTAAGTGATCCTGACTGGAGGTGTTGGGCTGGCTAGGGAGAGAGCAGCTGGTGAAACAAACCAAGGGAACACTGGGAAGAGCCACACAGTGCTGGGGCACAGGAGCAGATGAGATTAAAGATTCCCTGGAGCAAACTCCTGCTCTGAAGCTGTGGAAGAGTTCTGAGTGTGGGAAATGCTGGGCACAGCTCCACCTGCACAGTGGGTTGTGTTTTCCATAGAAAGAGGCAGGACTGCTGAAAACATGAAACAATTCCTATGAAAACTGTGATTTTATGATTTAGCCTGTTTAGTGCCCATACTCCTGCACAAGTGTTGGCTGTGTTTGAATTTTAAGGTGTTCTTAGCAAAAGGCTCATTTCCAGTCAGGTATCCTGTTACCATTTGGGAACACCTGCCATGGTTTTCATCCCCTATCCCACAGGTATTTCAGCACTAAAATATGTCCAGTGTGGCAGAGAGTAATGGCAGAGTAAATGAAGAGTGAGAAATGAGGGTTTGGGGTTAGCAGGTGAACTTGTGTGACCCCCACCCTGCAGCCACTGCTTGGGATTAAATTCCTGAAGCTGCTAGCTCTTCCCTTAAATTTCCAGGTACCAGTACAACAGACACATCATTAATTACCCTTTGTTTAGAGTTTCAGCAACCAGCAGTTCCATCAAAGAAACCATTTCAGAACTGGTGAGCTTCACGACAGAGAGCTGTGAGCCAGACTGTCCAGCTGCCCCAAAACTGATTAACAGAACCAAAAACAGCCTGAGCTTGCAGTGGAAGGTAAGAACCAAAACTGGGGCTGAGTGAAGGGGAGCAGAGCACTCTGCTGGATTTCTGTGCAGTGTATTTAAATTAGCTTTGTCAAGAATTCGATGTGTGCTGTAGGTGTTGCCTTTTAAGTTGCTCCATGAAGATTGATAATGAAATAATCATTTCCTTTCTCTTTTTTTCAATGTTTGCTGAGTTTCTTGCCTGCAGCTTTGGTATGACAGTTAGCAGGGCTCTTCTCTTCTGACATGGCAGAGAGGAAAAAATGGATTTTTATTTATTTATATCTTTGCTTGAGGTCCTGGATGATAAGTAGTTTTGACTTAATGTTCTTTTAGTTATTCTGACCCATTCAGACTAAATTTCTTTGGATGGTTTTATAGATTCTCATTTTTAATCCGACTTTTGAATATAACCACTATCTATGAAGACTTATTGGTAGCTGTGTTTGCTTGGGTTTTCATGTTTTTCTTATGATTATGCTGAAAAATGGTTCCAGCTAAATGACTTTAGTGAAATTATTTGTAGAATCTGTGCTTAGAAAATGAAGTTCTTATTTCATGTGTCAGATGTTGCTTGTGTGACCCCTTAGATTGCACAGGCAGGTGGTGAGCACACAGTGCATGGCACAAGGAAAAGAGCTCTAAGAATATAATTTGCTTTATTTATAAAATCAAACTATTTATAGTTTCATATTCTAAACTATCAGAACTAAAAGAAGTAGCACAGCAGCCTTGTATTAAAAGGCAATTGGAGTTTATAATATTCAATGTGTAAAAATATTTATAAAACACATTTACAATCATTTGATTTTTACTCTTTTTTTCATTGTTTCTTTATTTTCAGTCCTCAAATGACAACGGTTCCAAAATAACTAATTTTCTTTTAGAATGGGATGAGGTAAGAGCTTTTCTAGTACAAAAAAAAAAAAATCATAATGACATCTGTAGAGCAATTACACTTAAAAATACCCTTTGCTTAGGTACAGCAGCTATTTTGGTGCAACTGTCCTGACAATTTTAAAGAGACAAATGATCAGTGGGAGGGGACAGTGTAAAACTGCCTCATTTGTCATCCAGAGCATCAGTAATTACTGTGTTCTCTTTAAATGCATGAGCATTTGGCATGTTTGGGTTGTGTCACAAATCTCCCTCAGCTCATGAGCATCTTGCTGAGATGTAATGCAAAGGGATAAAAAACTTCCAGAATGTGTTTTGTTTTCAGTTCAATGGTTTATCACCATTCTGTCAAATCCACAGTAACAAAAGTAATCAGATATCTCAGTTCTAATGTGGTTTATTATCAAGACTACTCAGGGTGACCATCAGCAGACTCAGAATGACCATGATACATTAAATTTTGCATTCTTGAGGCTCAGTAATTACTTTTTAATTACTGTTAAATGAGTGAAATGACATTTCTCATGGAAGTTGTCCCTGCTCATGGAACAAGATGAGCTTTAAGGTCTCTCCCAACCCAAACCAGTCTGAGATTCTGGGATTTAGGAAGATGTAGAGTGAGGAGGGTGACCTTGGCAGGGATCAGGGAGTGACTCTGGATCTCCCTCTTTCCTAGGGGAAGAATGGTCCCTTCAAGGAATGTTACTATGGGCACCTGAAGCAGTACAAGCTCACCAGACTCACTCCCTCCACAAGATACTCCCTGAGACTGGCTGCTAAAAACGACATTGGAATGAGGTAACCAGGAGCCCAAAGATACCAAATGATGAGTTTCCCTTTGAATTCCATCAGCTGCTGCTCACCCTTGTTCAAAATCTCCTTCCCAGTGGGTTCAGCGAGACAGTGACGTTCAGCACGGCAGGGGTGGTGCCGCCAGCCCCGGCACCGCCCATGATGCTGGAAGCAGGAGTGACCTGGATGGCCCTGGAATGGAGCCCTCCTGCAGGAGGGGCCTTGGATGACTCCCTCACCTACACCCTGGACATGGAGGAAGAAGGTTCTGTAAGTGCTGGGCTTTGTGTGGAAACTTCCTTCATAGTGCTGAAATAAAAATGAACATTTTTTTATCTTCCAAGAAATGATCAGCAAGCATTGCATGGAATTCATGGCAGAGAGAGAAAGCATTGCATGGAATTCATGCCACAAAGTATTGCATGGAATTCATGGCACAGAGATCAAATATTGCATGGAACTCATGATAAGAGTTGAAGTATTGCAAGGAATCCATGGCAGAGATAAACTACTGCATGGAATTCATTATAGAGATAAAATATTGCATGGAATTCATGGCAGAGATAAAGTATTGTGTGCAATTCATGGCACAGAAGTGAAGTTCAAGATAAAAAAAAAAATGTGGTGTGATTTATCCGCTCTGGGTTTTGTTTTACCTTAAAAATCAGTGACTGTGTTCATCCTTATTTTCCCTCCTTGCCAGGGTTATGGATTCCAGCCCCAGTACAATGGAGATGAGCTCTCATGCAATTTAAGAAACCTGAGGAGGAGTACATCCTATAAGTTCAGGGTTTGTACCATAGTTTGTTCCTAATTTCATGTGCTGTCCTGGGCTTTGGCATTTTCCAGCAAATTTTTCAGCTTTGTATGGAGACAGCAGGAATCCACCTGTTGTCCCAACAATTACCTGTTGTTAGAGCAGGTTTTGGTGAAGTAATAATACAAATCAGATTTTTTGCACCAGATAATTTTGGTATAAATGGTTGTCTTTATTTTGGTTGGGTTTTTAACAGATTTTTTTAATCATCATCATGTTTATCCTCATGTATTATCAACATATATTAGTGTAATTATATAAACCATTTATTCTCTATTCTGTTCCCTCCTCCAACAGCTCTTTGCCTACAACAGTGAAGGAAAAAGCAGCCCCAGTGAGGTGGTGGAACACAGCACCAAACCTGACAGACCTGGAGCTCCAAGCAAACCTGTTGTAAAGGGCAAGATCCATCCCCACAGTGTGAGAGTCACTTGGGGTAGGTGCCTTGGGGTGTTCCAGCATTGCTGGGGTGTGAACAGCCTCTCTCTGATTAAATGAGAGGGAACTCAGGCTGATTATTTATCTGCAGGTATTGTTATTGCAGGAGAAATACTCAACATTACCCAAAAATTGTTTATTTTGAGGCTATGGTACCACAGTATTATTGTTCATTCATTTTTGAGAAGCAGTGACTGCTATGATGATACCCTCTGGGTTTACTGTTATCGGATCCCGGGCTGATAGCCTTCCGAGATTGCAGATGAAGTCCTTTTTTTCCAAGCCCCGTGCCAGAAGAAGGAGTCAGGATGCGTCGGTTTCTTTATCAAAGCTGTTTATTCTTTCTTGTTCCTAAACATTCCTTCTCAGCTAGCGTAGATGCTACCTACACCGCTGCCCAAGGCTAACTGCCCCGCTCATGGGCAGTCGCTATCTCTTATACCAATTGTTACGTGCTAGTTGTTTTCAATATTGTGCCAATACCCATCACCTTTATTGAACTGTGCACTTTCACACCAAACCAATCCAAAAATGCCACCACCTCACCAGAAAATGGAGGACAAGAAGAAGAAGACGACAAGGGACACACCCAAATCCCTCCATCTTGTCTCCTTGAGCCTCCTTTGTGAATCCCCAAAATCCCACATTATCACTCAGTAATAAGCTATCTATTATCCTAATCACACACCCGTGACTTGTAATTCTTCATATAACGTTGGCAATCGCTCCCAAGGGGTAAAATCAAAGGCACTGGTGTTTTTGCCACTGTACCAGGGTCTCCAGACCCCCTCCTGGGGTCTCGGACCACCCGGGACATCTAGAGGGATGTCCTGGGTTCCGACATACTGTGATGTTTAAATAATTCTTATGTTCATTTAAAAAATAAGAGCTGATACCTGAAATTGGGAGTGTTTTCCCAGTTACTCTTCCTGGCATAATCATGATTAATAATAGGAGGAAAATTGCTCTGAAAAATGTATTGTCAATAATTAAGTACACTGGTTTCTCTTGCTGGTTGACTTTTCTGTTTGAATGAATATGAGTATGTCCACTGGAATAGCTGATAACAAAATAATGCCTTGATGTTAAATCTTCTGTAACTTAAGGTGTTGATTTCTTTCAGAACCCCCCAAGGATAATGGAGGATCAGACATTTCTAAATACTTTTTGGAAATCTCCGAGGCATCAGTTGGTAAGGAATCACCTTTGGGTACTAATACAGTACTCAGTCTCCATCCCTGGAGGTATTTAATTCACATTTAGATGTGGGACATGGTTTAGACTTGGATTTTGGAGATGTTTTCCAACTTAAATGATGCTTTACTCCAACAGTCACTTCTGATTTCACATGTGTGTGTTGTGTTGTACATGTTCTCTGTATAATTAATAATTTCAAATTGATTCTCTGGTTTGACTGCCTTAATAATTGTGTGAGAGAATTTTCAGGTGGGATTTTAGAAAGATTTGAAAGGGTAAAGTGCTTTTCCTTCCCTCAGGAGGGAGGTGGGAGCCCATTTACAGCGGAGCCCAGCGGGAACATGTCTGTGACCACCTCAGGCCTGGCACCTCCTACAGACTCCGGGTGTCCTGTGCCAGTAAAGGTGGGGAGAGCCAGGTGAGCAGCAGGAGGGGAAAGGTGCTTCTGGAAACCATTTCTGTTCATGTTTTAGCCAAATGCTTTGTGTCTGTGCTCTGCAATGACCTGTGTCCCTGGCAGGCCTCTGATGTCACGAGTGTCACGACGGCGGCCGTTCTCCCTGGGCCCTGTCCCGCCCCGGCCCTGGTGGGCAAAGCCAAGCCCAAGGAAATCACTTTGCAGTGGGGTAAGCACCAGAGTTGGAGTAAAACACTGCTCTGATTACAATCATCCAAATCAAAAATCTTCAGAGAAAAAAAGAGTAAAAATTATAGAGATGCTGTCCATGGCCTTAGTTGTTTTTTGGGTTTGAGGTGGGGTTTTTGTTTTGTGGGATTTTTTTTTTAAGAAGACCAAAGCTTCTGTCCACCTCTGGTAGGGTGATACAGTGAGACTTAAGCAGACATAAATATTTTCCAGTGAGATAGCTTCCTGTCTGCCCATGACTAACACCTGCTTGGCAATTTAAAAATCAACTCTTGTTTTCTTACTGTTATCTCAGTAAAGGAGATAAGCAAAAATTAATGAAGATACACTGTTTTGTGAAGAAAACAGGGAAAATACATGAAAAAACCCTGATGAAGGCCATCTTTAATTATCAGTACCTGGGGGGAAAAGCAAGCTTCATAAGTGTTTCTGCTCAGATACATGACAAAAGCCTGCCCTGACTTAGGGAATTTAGAAATTAATAGGAAAATCCAATCTCTTTTTGTTTGCCAGGCCCCCCAGCTGTGGATGGAGGCTCTGAGATCACAGAGTATCTCCTGGAGATGGCCAGCTCGGAGCAGGATGAGCACAGGGTGGTTTATCAGGGCCCAGCAGCTGAGTTTGGAGTGACCAACCTGCTCCCAGGGAGAACCTACTGCTTCTGGCTTCGGGCAGGGAACAGAGTTGGGGTAACCACTGCACTCACCACATCTCACTGACCTCACACAAGGGACGCGAGTGATGGTGCTGAGGGGGTTTTGTAGCCTTTTGTTGTGTGAACCTCTTGATGTTTGTGCCTTTGGAAGTGTTGGATGTGTTACCCCTGAGCTCAGGCTCTGCAGATGTGGTGGGAGCAGCATTGTGTGCAGAGGGGTGTATCCCAGCCATGCCAGGTTGGGAGAAATGTGGGATAAACGTTGGTGGCATAAACGTCCTTGTGAAACAGTCCCCAGCTGCTGCTGGAAGGCAGATCCTGGCTGGGGGAAGGAGGAGTTACAAAACCCTGGCAGTGGGAGGAGCTCAGATATCCTGTGGGAGTGGGGCCAGCTTCAAGTACCTGCAAGGAATCTGAAACTGAGCCCTGAACTCTGCTGTTTACTTCCCTGTCAAGTTAAAAATTGTTTGTTTGCTTCACTTGCACATCAGTTCTTGCCCTGGTGCTGTTGCTGTGTTCATGCAGTGTTGTTTTCCTGCAGTTTGGCCCCCACTCTGAGAAGGCAGAGCTTTTCACTGCTCCAGGACCCCCTGAGCAGTGCTGCAAACCCCTGATAACCTGCAAAAGTGCAACTTGTGCTGTGGTTTCGTGGGAGGTAGGTGTTGATGGCTTCCAGTACCACCCAAATTAGTGTTTGGCTTTTAGAATTGTAGTGATGCATTTATGATACACAGAAATGAGAGAAATAGTATGTGTAGAGGTGGAACATTTTAAGCCCATTTCTTTATAGATGTCTGTGTTGGGTTTGTAAACTTTGGGACTTATTAATTGCAGTCTTAACTGGACAAATTGGGTGGCATTTAATCCTCCTCATGGTGTGGGTATTAATACATAATTAATTAATTTTTTTAAGTGGTAAGAGATTGTAGGTCAGTCCAAATTCTGGTGTGAACTGTGGTGATGTTACAGCCACATGTCACCTTTTAACTTGAAATCCCTTGGAACAAACCTCAGGTTTCAATCCCAGTGCTTCCAAAGATTGGATTTGATGATCTTGGAGGTGTTTTCCAGCCTTTTCTGTGACTCTCACCCAGTGTCTCAGTGTAACAGAGCTCCCCCTTGGGTGCTGGGGGTGTGTAAGTGCAAGAGCTGAGCAGAATTTCTCTCTCACCCCACAGAGCCCGGCGTGCAACGGAGCAGAAATCACTGAGTACAGGCTGGACTGGGGCCAGGTGGAGGGGTCCATGCACATCATCTACACTGGCCCCTGCCAGAGCTATGAGGTCAAGGGGCTCACACCTGCAACCACCTATTACTGCAGAGTCCAGGTAGGAAAAGCTTTTGATGACATTGAGCACTTGCAGTTTGGGGACAAACTCCAGCTAGAGAGGAATAAAGTCATGTGCTGTCACCTGCTCATGCAATAAAGAAGGTAATTGGGAAAAATACTTCCCTTGTCCCCCAGACCCTCCTCATTCCCTGAATCTGGAAGAGTTTAGATCCAGTGTGCTGTGAAATACCAGATGCTTTGCTGTGTTGACAGATTATTCAGGAGATTGTCCACTCTCTTCCATGTTGCTTTTAAGAACACACAGAAGGAAGGCTGTGAGAGCTGTGACTGCCTGGTTGGAAAACAGGGATTTGGTAACTCCTGTGTGGTGTCTTTCAGGCTGTGAACGTGGCTGGGGTGGGACTGTTTGGGGACACCGGTGTGGTGACCACGCCCCCATCAGTGCCTGCAGCTGTTTCCGTGCTCCACTTACTTGAAGAGGATCAGATGGAAATTTCCCCTCCTTTCTCCACGTGCCTTGCAATCCAGTGGGAAGAGCCCTGCAGCCATGGGGCAGAGATCACAGGGTACAACATCGACTATGGGGAGAAGCAACTGGTCACAGTGGGGAGAAACACAACCCATGTCCTTGAGAATCTGCTGCCTGGCACCCTGTACAGGTAAGAATTATTCTGAAATCACACTTGTAGGTTTTGAAAGTCCTTTGAGGGTAGTGCTTTAAATTTTTAGAGCAATTTTTCATGCAGCTTACAGACTATTTGCCTAATTCACCCTGCAACTCCAAAAAAACACTCCTAAAATTGTCATATCCAAATTCCAACCATGACATTGGCAGGAGTGAGATCGTGGTTGGTGTTAAGGTTCACATTCTGTCTCAAAGCCAAGACTTTAAGGTTTCTGGGTTTAGAATTTTTCATTGGGATGCTCAGGTATGTGGCCAGAAGATGGATGGACAGGTAAGAGCAGGGGTTCCTGTGACCTCAGTCTTGGTTAAAGCTGAGTTCAGATTTAATTTCTAACTCCATCTTAATTGCTTTACTGTTTGGACTTATACTCTGTACACCTTTTAACTGTTGCTTTGTTACCCAGCACTTTTCCTGATCATGTGGCTGCTCTCTCGCATTCCCAGGATCAGGGTACAGGCCATCAACAGCTTTGGAGTTGGTCCTTTCAGTCATTCCATGAAAGCCAAAACCAAACCACTACCTCCTGACCCTCCCCACCTGGAATGTGTGGTCTTCAGCTACCAGAGCCTTAAACTGAAATGGGGAGAAGGGCCCAGCAGAGCTTTAATTCCCAACCCTACTCAGTTCAACCTGCAGATGGAAGACAGGTTTGGCAGGTGAGACCATTAAGGATCTTGTGGTTTTACCACTTCATGTCAAGTTTTTAAGGTGTTTTATGTTATTCTCCCTTCTGTTTGCACCACGGAGTCATTTGGACATTCCAGAGTTTGCCCTTTCGCAGTTTTGCATCCCGTCTTTCAACCAGAAATGCTGTCAAAAACTTGCACTTCTGCTGCTTGTAAACAGTAAATACTGTTTAAAGAATAAATACCTTACCACTATCTTGTGCTGGCAGGGTTATTTTTGGACATTCAAAACCAAAGTCCAGTCTGCATATAAGAAACAGGGGTTGGCCAGCTGTCCCTTAACTGGAAATTTCAATTTATTTTGGATATTCAAGGGTTATTCTCTCGATTCAGAGGAGTTGGGCCCTGCAGCCTCAGTGGGAAGAAACCTGGGAGACTGGGAATGCAGCATCCCTTCTTTGTCATTAACTCAAATCTGAGTGTTGCAGGTCTGATATTGCCCCACACATTGGTGATTGCTGGGTAATTCTGTGTTTGTTCTGTGTCCCCCAGGTTTGTGACAGTCTATAATGGTCCCTGTCACACCTACAAGGTGCAGAGGCTCAGTGAATCCACCACGTACCATTTCCGCATCCAGGCGTACAACGACGCTGGGGATGGAGCCTTCTCGGAGGTCTGTGCTTTCACCACCACCAAGTCTCCACCTGCACATCTCAAAGGTGAGCTGACACAGCCCTGGCAACTGCTGCAAGACACTGAAGGGCAGATTGGATCCTACAGCCTCACCCTCAGCCAGTCTTTGCAGGGACAGAGACACAAACTCGCTCTGAGGGGCTTTGGGTGTGAAAAGGGCTCCTTTGTTGTGATCACCTCCTGCACTGCAGCTCTTCCACCCCTGAACTGAGCATTCCTACCTTTGCTCAGCTGGAAAGGCATTTTGCAGGGTTATCCATCAAAGTTACAGCAATGTGTTGGCAAATGAGGGCACAGTTAATTCCTCTCATCTTCACTTTTTAACATGGACATTAAAGGTCATCATTAAAGTCACTGTGAAGGTCAAAGTGCTGAGTGCCTGCAGCAAAATTTATTGACTGAACCATGGTTAGAACATAATTTCAGCTCTGCACATGGACAGAAATGCTGGGTTCTGTAGTGACTTGGAAGTGCTGCTCCTCTTTACAAACATGGGCTCATCCTGGCAGTTCAAAAAGATTAACAAGTGTAACCTACACATAACAGTGATCATTTTTTAAGCTCATGTCATCAAATAGAAGAAAAGGAAAGAAACAATTGCTTTAAGTTATTGGAATGAGTTGCCTCTAAGCATGACAGCTGTACATTTGTAGAGACCATTGTTCTTTTTCTAAAACACCAACAAATCACTTTATTTTCCAGCACCCAAAGCGATTCAGCTGGAAGAAAACACTTTTGAAATCACATGGGAGCCTCTACAGCCAATGAAAGGAGATTCCATTGTTTATATCCTTCAGCTTGCTGCTGGCAGAGAGTTTGATCAGGTATCTTTTATGCAGCATCAGGAATGTGAGGGGTTTTTACTGGGAAAAATTATTACAAAAAAAAAGATGTGCATATTTCTTGTGGAAAATGTCCCTGCCCATGGCAGAGGGTGTAATGAGATGGGCTTTTAGGTCCCTTCTGACCCAAACCATGCGGTGATTCCACGATTTGAAGGTTGAAATTCTGTTTGGGGAGGTGACAGGAAAACTTTTCATTTCAGAGAGCGTGAAGTGGGTGAGCACTGGTTTATCCTGTTCTCTCAACAATTCCTCTGGCTCTGGATTCTTAATCCTGGTGGTCTGTGGTACCACTGCCTCTGTTAATCAGAGTCCACTTTGGTGGAGGAGCTTTAAGGAAGAATATGCAGGATGATTTTTTTCTCCTTTCTGAGCCTTCCAGCCCAGGTGAGGCCTCAGTGTGAGGTGTGGCAGGAAACTTAAATGAATCGTGAATTGTCCAGAGATTTAAGCTGTGATTCTATGAAGCTGGGGAGAGGAGGGCAACTCCAGGCTGTGCCCAGCACTGCACACAGCCCTGGAGCAGGACAGGCAGTTCCAGGTGCTGGTGGTGAGTGAGGTGCTCCTGACTGAAGTGGCTCCTGTCTCCTGCCAGGTGTACAAGGGCCCTGAGCCGTGGTTCCGGCTGCCAGCTGCGCAGACGAACTGTGAGTACCGCGCGCGCATCTGCGCCGGCCGCCAGTGCCACGACCTGCCGGGCTGCCCGGAGCTCTATGGCCCCTACAGCCCCAGCACGGTGTTCTGCTGCCAGCGCCGGGAGCCGGGCCCCGCCGCAGCCCCGGCAGGCACGGAGCTGGCGCAGAGCGGGAAGCGGCTGCATGAGGAGCGCGTCATCGCCATCGCACTGCTCTGCGGCTTCGCCCTGGTCGCCATCCTCTTCGCCGTGGTCATCCAGTACTTCGTCATCAAGTAAGGCAGAGCTGGCCCTGCTCAGCTGTCTGTACAGAGCTCTCTGGGGTATTTATGGGTAGTTACATGAAATCCTAGCTGGGAGCCCCTCGCTCCATGCGTTCCTGCTCCTGCTGCTGGCTGCTGGCGAGGCTGGCTCGGCAGATCCTTTCCAAATGCTGGACACAGATTTCCTGTAGAAAGGGTGATCCTGGGGCCTCTGCAATCAGGGTGAGCTGTTAGAGAACAGCAATCAGCTGCCTTACGGTGCACACTGGGGGGGTGAGCACACTCCTCCTGTCTCCCCATCCCAGCCAGTTGGAGAGGGAAGGCATTGCTAGAACAGTCCTTTCCCAGCACCACAAGAGCAGCAGGAGGTGATGGCTGTTCCATCAGGTTTCACTGTAGTTTGATAAACATGAAATCCAGCAGCACAAGTGCTTGAGTTTAGAGCAGAACTGCAGAGCCTACTAGAGCATACCACATTTACTAGACTGTAGAAGGAAAGCAGAATATTGACTTAGTGATATTACTACTTTACAGTTATTTTAATACTTGGGATTCAATAATAATCATTTCAAGTGTTGAAGTGGAGGGTGCCAGGGTTTTGTAGTGTTTTAATCCAAACCAATGCCAGCAGGATGTGGCACTTGGCCGGAATGCCCAGGAAAGGATCTGCCCGGAATGCTCCTGCTGTCCTGAGCAGCTTTGGCCCAATCCACATTTCACTCTCAGTGCCTGAGAGAAAAGTAATTCCCTGTGCAGCGTGCTCAGAACAGCACAGGATTTGTCTTTAAGGAGAAAGAGTGCATTTATGATAAATGTTATACTATTTGGCTCAAACTGAGCAAATGTTTTTGTACTATTATTAACCTAAAAAATAAAAAGTTCAGCCTGCTTTGGGTGCCCTTCTAACTTGACCCCAATGAGCAAATTGTACTTGAGAGAACTCTTTTTAGATAATGTTTATACAATGTTTTAAACTTGCTATCCCAGTGATAGCAGCTTCACATTCCATGGTTTTCCTGTTGGGAATGTTCAGCCTGCTATGAACTTGTCCGAAACTCGTCCTGGTTGACTGGGGGATTTTTTTTGTGGACACTGCACTACATTTCACTGTTGTGTTCCATCTGCTTGTGAATCCCTGAGGAGGAGCCTGGCAGCTCCTGGCTCCATTAGATCAAAGTTTTTGATAGCTAGAACTCACAAATTTCCAATGTTTCAGGATGGGTCTTGCCAACAGCATTTGGAACATGCCACAGAACGGTAGATTTAGGGTATTTTGCAAAGTCTATGGCTCCACTTAGGCCATCAGAGTGATGCACTTGTGGGTGGGAGGGTGGATGTGACAGAGTTACAGGCGATGTGTTTCCGGTAATTAATTAATCACTTTTAGGGGGCCTTTCTCCTACATCAGTTGAGGAATAATGTTGTGTTAGAGTTTGAGGAATTGTGTTGTATTTCAGATGTGGAAAACCTAAATTATGACCTAGTATCACTTAATCCTCTTCACAGTAGATTGATGGTGCAATCTGAAATTATTCTTTTCAAAATGTACTCTTTGTTTTTGTACTCTATTTATTTTGATTAAAAGTCCTGGAAAGAAAAAATGTATGTTTGAATGTATTGTTCTACTTGTAGCAAAACTTTAAGTTAATCATTTATTATATCATAGAAATCTCTCCCTCCAGTGTCAGAGTTTTATACAGATATTAGTCTCTAGTTGGCAAAAGAGTTTACAATGTCTTTATTTTCCTCATACTCTCCCTTTAGTGGATAAACTGCCTGCAGCAAATCTCCGTTGCCAAAAGGTTCTTTCCTAACTCCTTAGAACCAACTTGTAGAGGTTTATTTGGCAATAATAGTCCTGAAATTAGGATCACAGAGTAAATGCTAATAAGTCACCACTGGTAAAAAATGGAATTGAATCCTTTTGTAATTGCTACAAAATGCTCATATTTCCAGAAAATATCCAGGATTTATACTGCAATACGGATTTTCCATCAGTTGTTGTCCATTCCAGAGGGATGTACCCTTGTGGCATTAATGTATTTTAGGTATCTTCAGTTTTCTTGTATTGTCATTTTGAGGTATCTCAAAGGTATGTTTAAGCTGCCATGCATTGTATTACTAAATTGTAACTATCAAATAGATAATATATTTAATACAGCCAATAAATAATACAAATGTATTCAAATTTGACTCCAAGCTCCTGTGGTTTTGTGGAATTTAGTCTTACTTGTGTTGTGTAATTTAAGGGAAGGGAACATGCTCACTGTCATTAAGAGCTGAATTAACTTGGGACCCTTGGAATATCACTTCCATTTCTCCTCATGCTGCAGGAAGCACCTGCAGTTCCCAGGTGAGGTAAAACAGTTCTTTGATACTGGAAATTGAATCATTTGGGGCTGATCGCTGATTTTCCATCATTTTGTGTTGACTCAGGGCCTTTCCCTCTTGAGCTCTTCCCCAGCGTTTGCTGCTGAGTGTGGAATTTCTCCTGACAGTGCCTTAATGATCTGTTGAAGATAAGATGGAAAAGGCTTTATTTGACCATCATTCCCAAAGAGACAGCTGGACACTTGTGGGGGAGATATGGGACGGATGTGGACTGGAAAGGGACAGGCGATCCGGAAGAGTGTCGGATTGTAACGGGAAGGGACAAGGCACATTCCAACCCCAGAGATAAGCTATCTCAAGGACACCAGTTCCTCTCTCTCCTTCACAAACAATACCAGTACTTTTCCATCTCCCCCCAAGGAAATGTAGTAAGACCCCTCTGACGTAGGGGAGGACCAGATAGTATTTAAACTGCATGTTTCAAATAATAAATGCTCTTAACCGTCCACCATACTGGTGTCTGCGTGTTACTAGCCCGAGCGCCACACCTAGCTTGTGGTTGCCGTGCCGTAAAGTCCTAAAGCCGAGCCACCGTGGTTGTGGCTGCAAAGCAGCAGCAACAGACACTCCACCTGGATAAACTTTCCACTTCAGGAAAGATCAGGGATGAGGAGCTGGAAAACGCTGGGCTGGAGGAGGCAAGGGGAGTGGGGGCCAGCGTGAGGGAATCCCAAGGGAAGGCTCTGGGAAGCTGGAAGCACAGGGCCAAAGGGAGCAGGGACACTCAGCTGCAGGATGTGTCCTGCCACAGTCCTCAGAATTCCTCCAGAAACTGGGAATGGGGCTCTAGCAGAAGTGTGAGAGGTGTCAGCTACAAAATAAACCTCTTCCTCCGAGCTCGGCTCTTTGCAGCTCTTCTGCTCCCAAGGACTGATCAAAAGCCAGTTTTGTGGAGTCTCTTGGTTTTGAAAAGACAGGTATCTGCTAAGGAGGGGCAGGGCCTCTCTTGGAATGGATAATTCAAATCACCTCCCCTCAAATGATTATAATTTAGAAAATTAGAACGGCTTTCAGGCAGAGATATGGGGATAGGAATAACAGTTCTTTACTAATAGGTATAACAAGACAAACAAACAACAACAATTACAGCATTAATAGTGAACAGAACCAGGGACCTTGAGGGCAGCTTTGTGTCACAAGCCCGGGGCAGTCTGATCTTTTGGGATTCCAAAATAACATCAAGCTGGAACGGTGAGGGATCCCGGGCTGGTGGATCAGATATATCTGGAGCTCCCTCGGTAGTCACTGGAAGGAAGGGCAGGGATGTCCCGGCCGGACAGGGCAGTGCAGGGCCACAGCGTAGCAGAAAAGCCTCAAAGCAGCGCTGAGAAAGCAGCGGCGGTGGGACAGGGCTGGGCCAGCTCCAGCAGAGCAGCAGGAGGAGAGCTCAGGATTTCCTGGGCACATGAGCAGATGATGATAGCTTTCCTCAGGATCGGACCTGGTGGTGCCAGTGAAACTCCTCCCGCAGCAAGCAGCAGCCTGACCATCCTCTCTCCAATGCACAGAGCAAGAGAGTGAAGCTGCCCCCAGCCCCGTCTTTTTCCTGCCCCCAAAACCTTGTTACCCTCCCCTTCTGAGAGAAACTCCCGGAGACAAAAGAGTAGCCAGGTGCTATGCTCCATCCTTTTGTCCCACCTGAGTATCTAAAAGTACCCAGTAGTTAGTTGCCTAGCAACTCTTGGGAAAAAATTCTATAAGTAAAAAAAAACCAAAACAAGAAACAAACCTAACCCCCAACATGGAGCCAAATAGTGTGGGATTGGTGCTGGAAAGGTCAGAGCTGAGCACAGGCACTGCATTGTCCAGCAAATCCCAGATCTGATGTTAGGGAGATTCCTGCTGCCCTCTCCAAGAGGCAGAAGCTCTGGCTGGGGTTGTTCTTGCAGATTTGGACACTTTCCAACAAGAAAAGCTGTCCTTATGCCAGGGTTCTGCATGGCTGCACCCTGAACACCTCAATAAATCCTGTCTGGGAAGAAATTCTGTCTTGGTTTTGAAAGAAGACAGGTATCTGCTAAAGAGAGGCAGGGCCTCTCTTGGAATGGATAATTCAAATCTCCTTCTTTTAAATTATTATAATTTAGAAAATTAAAACGGCTCTCAGGCAGAGATATGGGAATAGGAATAACAGTTCTTTACTAATAGGTATAACAAGGCAAACAAACAACAACAACTACAGCAATTAATAGCGAAAACAGAACTAGGGACCTTGACGGAGCTTGGTCCCACAAAACCTGGGGCAGTCTGGTCTCTGGGGGACTCTAAAGAAAAGTACTAAGCTGGAACGGTGGGGAATCCTGGGCTGGTGGATCGGATGAAGTTCGGAGCTCAGTCGGTGGTCACTGGAGGGCAGAGATGTCTGGAGGGAGGCCAGTGCGGGCCCGCGGTGCAGCAGCTCTAAAACAACGCCGAGGCAGTGGGGCAGGATGCCCAGCCGAGGCAGCTCCAGCAGGGCAGCAAAAAGAGGAATCCGGATCTGGGCACACGAGCAGACGATGGCAGCTCTCTCTCTAGGATCAGATCCCGGTGGTGCCAGTGAGAAACTCACACAGCAACGGCAGCCCCTGTCTGCTCTTGACACAGACAACACCAAAAAGTGAAGCTGCCCCCCCCCCCCCAGCCCCCCGTCTTTCTCTCCCCCCCCCCTCGGGGAAAAACTCCCGGAGACAAGGGTGTAGCTAAGTGCTACCCTCTATGCTTTTGTCTTCACTTGATCACTCATAAGTACCTAGCCATCAATTGCCTTGCAACTCTTGGGAAAAAATTCTATAGGTGAAAAAAGAAACAAGGCTAACCCCCAACATTAATCTACCCCGAATTTTTTCTCATACTAACATATTACATTGAATTTAAACTTCTAAACTATATACATACATGCACTACTTTAATTATATACATATATACATGCAGATATGGGTACGGATACAGTGGCATGGGTAGTTCACCTTAAAACAAGGTCTCTTTGAGGTATGCATCGGGTCTGTCTATCTTTTTGCATTACTCACTAAGCGCAACCTGGTCCCTGAGTGAAGACAACCCCACGGATGGGATTGTCTTTGCTGGAGGCAGAATTAACTTAAACAGTTTTTCTCAGCATACCTCTCATGTGTACTACTGGAACTTTATCTTCATCTATTGTTCTCAGGGGCTCAGACTGGGCAGGGCCTGCTCGGTTGGTGGAACTTCTGGTGTTCACTAACCATGTGGCCTTTGCTAAATTAATCTCTCAGTTCTTGAAAGACTTCCTACTCAGTGCTTTCAAGGTGGTTTTAAGCAGGCTATTGCATCGTTCAACTTTCCCGGCAGCTGGTGCATGATAAGGGATGTGATATATCTATTCAATGCCATGTTCTCTAGCCCAGGTGTTTACAAGGCTGTTCTTGAAATGGGTCTCATTGTCTGACTCAATTCTCTCAGGGGTGCCATGTCTCTAAAGAACTTGTTTTTCAAGGCCCAGGATGGTATTCTGGGCAGTAGCATGGGGCACAGGATAGGTCTCCAGCCATCTAGTGGTGTCTTCTACTATGGTCAGCACATAGCGCTTGCCTTGGCGGGTCTGGGGAAGGGTGATGTAGTCAATCTGCCAGGCTTCTTCATACTTATTTTTAGACTACTGTCTCCTATACTATAGGGGCTTCACTCGCTTGGCTTGTTTGATGGCAGCACATGTCTCACAGTCATGGATAACTTGGGAGATACTGTCTATGGTTAGATCTACCCCTCGATCTCGTGCCCACTTATAGGTGGCATCTCTGCCTTGATGTCTTGAAGCATCATGGGCTCATTGAGCTAGGAACAGCTCTCCCTTGTGCTGCCAGTCTAAGTCTATCTTTGATACTTCTATCTTGGCAGCCTGATCTACTTGCTCGTTGTTTCGGTGTTCTTCATTAGCTCTGCTCTTGGGGACATGGGCATCTACATGGCAGACTTTCACAGGTAGCTTCTCTACCCGAGTGGCAATGTCTTTCTACTCATCAGCAGCTCAGATTGGTTTTCTCTGACGCTGCTAGTTGGCCTTTTTCTACCTTTCTAGCTAACTCCACAGAGCATTGGCTACTATCTACGAATCAGTGTAGAGGTAGAGCTTTGGCCACTTCTCTCTTTCAGCAATGTCCAGGGCTAACTGAATGGCTTTGAGTTCAGCAAGTTGACTCGATCCACCTTCTCCTTCAGTGGCTTGTGCAACTTGTCGTGTGGGGCTCTATACAGCTGCCTTCTATTTCTGGTTCATGCTTACAATGCGACAGGAACTATCAGTGAAAAGAGCGTACTGTGTCTCTTCTACTGGCAGTTGGTTGTACGGTGGTGCTTCTTCAGCCTGTGTCACTTGTTCCTGCTCTTCTTCATCTATGAGACTAAAGCTTTCACTTTCCGGCCAGTTGGTAATAACTTCTAAAATCCCAGGGCGGTTTGGGTTTCTAATACGGGCGCGCTGTGTGATGAGGGCAATCTATTTGCTCTATGTGGCGTCGGTGGCATGGTGGGTAGAGGGAACCTTTCTTTTAAACATCTACTCTAGCACAGGCAGTCGGGGTGCTAGGAGGAGTTGCGCCTCTGTACTAATCACCTCTGAGGCGGCTTGAACTCCTTCATAGGCAGCTAAGATTTCTTTCTCTGTGGGAGTATAGTTGGCTTCAGACTCTCTGTAGCTTCGGCTCCAGAATCTCAGTGGTCGGCCTCGAGTCTCACCCGGCACCTTCTGCCATAGGCTCTAGGACAGGCTATTGTTCCCGGCTGCTGAGTAGAGCACATTCTTCACATCTGGTCTTGTCTTCACTGGGCCAAGGGCTACTGCATGAGCGATCTCCTGCTATATCTGGGCAAAGGCTTGCTGCTGTTCAGGGCCCCAGTGGAAATCATTCTTCCTGCGGGTAACTAGGTAGAGAGGGCTCACAATCTGGCTGTACTCGGGAATGTGCATTCTCCAAAAGCCTATGGCGCCTAGGAAAGCTTGTGTTTCCTTCTTGCTGGTTGGTGGAGACATTGCGGTGATCTTGTTGATTACCTCTGTGGGTATCTGGCGACGTCTATCTTGCCACTTTACCTTTAAGAACTGGATCTCTCGGGCAGGTCTCTTGACCTTGCTCTTCTTGATGGCAAAGCCGGCTTCTAGGAGAATCTGGATGATCTTCTCCTCTTTCTCAAACACTTCCATTGCCGTGTTCCCCCACACAATGATGTCATCAATATACTGCAGATGTTCTGGAGCCTCTCCCTTTTCCAGTGCAGCCTGGATCAGTCCATGGCAGATGGTGGGACTGTGCTTCCACCCCTGGGGCAGTCGGTTCTAGGTGTACTGCACGCCCCTCTATGTGAACGCAAACTGAGGCCTGCACTCTGCAGCCAGAGGAATGGAGAAAAATGCATTAGCAATGTCAATAGTGGCATACTACTTCGCTGCTTTGGACTCCAGCTCGTACTGGAGTTCCAGCATGTCTGGCACAGCAGCGCTCAGCGGTGGTGTCACTTCATTCAATGCACGATAGTCCACAGTCAGTCTCTATTCTCTATCAGACTTGCGCACAGGCTAGATGGGGCTGTTGAAGGGTGAGTGGGTTTTGCTGACCACCCCTTGGCTCTCTAGCTCCCGGATCATCTTGTGGATGGGGATCACGGCATCTCGATTGGTCTGATACTGCCGGCGGTGCACCGTCGAGGTGGCAACTGGTACTCGTTGTTCTTCCACTTTCAGGTGTCTTACTGCAGATGGGTTCTCTGACAGTCTAGGCAAGGTGTTCAATTTCTTGATGCCCTCTGCCTCTACAGCAGCTATTCTAAAAGCCCATCTGAGTCCCTTAGGGTCTTTGTAATACCTATTCTGGAGGAAGTCAATGCCCAGGATACACGGGGCCTTTGGGCCGGTTGCAATCAGATGTTTCTGCCACTCCTTCCTGGTCAGGCTCACCTCGGCTTCTACCAGAGTCAGTTGCTGTGATCTCCCTGTCACTCCAGCAATGGAAATGGGTTCTGCCCCTACATGTCCTGATGGCATCAGGGTACACTGCGCACCAGTATCTACCAAAGCTTCATATTTCTATGGCTCTGATGTGCTAGGCCATCGAATCTACACAGTCTAAAAGACTCGGTTTTCCTGTGCCTCTTCTTGGCTAGAGGCAGGGCCCCTCTAGCACTGGTTATTATTCCTTTCCTGGGCATACATTGTAGAGGCTCTTTCAAGGGGATCTGACATATCATCTTCACTTCTATAATACCTGGTGGCTCGGTCCTGGGAGGTTGAGGCTACTTTCATTTTAGTGGGACCCCCTCGGTTAGTGTTTCTCTCCTTGAGCTCACGCACCCGTGCTGCCAGGGCAGAAGTGGGTTTTCTATCCCACCTTCTTATGTCTTCCCCATGGTCACGCAAGAAAAACTACAGGTCAGCCCTTGGGGTGTACCCTCTCTCTCTAGCTGGAGGGCCTTGAGCTCTGGCTCTGGGGCTTGTGACTCGCACCGGTGCCGCATGGGAACTGTTCTTCCTCATCTCTTCCCTCACCTCCTCTTTCACTTCTCTTATTACCTCCTCTTTGAGTTCCTTAACTACAGCAGAGACCTGAGCCTGCATTGGGCTACTGATCATGCTCTCATAATTTCTGAGCCTGTTGACGACAGAACCCACTGTCTCTCGGTTGCTATCAGGATTGATCATTGCAATGAAAGTGGTGTATTGAGATGGCCCCTTACTTGCCAGGTTCTACAACATCTGCCCTGTGCACCTGACCTTGTCAGGGTCATTGTCATGCTGTCCACCCTTCTCAAAGAGTACCTCTAATATTGCTACTTCCCTCAGCCGTTGGATCTCTTCTTCAAGGGTCTTCTACTGACTTCTATGATGGTGCTCTTGCATTCTGTCTCTGTGGACAAACCTCTCCCTTACACTCATTAGAAGTCGCTCCCAGAGGGGAAGGGGCCTTTGCTCTCTTACAAATACTTGATTCACTCCTGAGTCCTGGGTCAAGGGTCCTAAGTTCCTTGCCTCACTACTATCCAGTTGCACGCTTGTGCCTATAAGGTCCCAAACCCGAAGTAACTAAGTTGTATAAGCCTCACGTCCCCGTCGTGCAATATCTTTTTGCAGATTACGTAGGCTTTCATAAGTCAGGGACTCGATGGTAATCTCAGCCTCTGGTTCCCCTGTGGGCTGTGAGGGCTCTCCTTTCTTATCTTTATTACCTGGGTGCTCTGATTTCATCTTATACTTCTTTGTTTCTACAGGGGCAACTGCAGCTGGTTGTGATTGGTCCTGTGGTTCAGCTGGAACCTGGACGGTTGTAACCTCTGTGGGTTCTACTGCTGCACCATCGGATTCTCCCCTTTCAGGGCAAGGGGAGGGCTTCTCATCAGCTGGGGAAGTGTATTCTTTCAGCACCTGGCCCATCTCACGTATCTCTTTCACTAGAACCCCCACCCAACTGGGGTGGTTCATTTCTGGGGTGGGCTGCGGGGCAGGGTCAGGCAGTGGGCCAGCATCCCCAGTCTCTGGGGCAGTATCAGGCTCTATGGCAGTATTCCCAGCCTCTGGGACAGTGTCAGGCCCCACAGCAATATCTCTAGTCTGTGCCGTGCTCTAAATTGACCTCACTTTATCTTTGAAAGCTAAATAAGCTAGGATCATCAGCAACATTTGGTTAGTTTCTAGAGGAAATTTGAACTCTTCAAAAGCTGGTGGAGTAGGCATAAGGAACTGGCTAAAGGTCTGGAAAACTTCTCTCACTGTCATTTCTTCACAGAAAGTACTATTCTTAAAGTAACCCCAAATACACCCACTTAGTGTGTGATAGCCACATATCCACGTGCTTGCTGTCCAGAGCAAGTTAAAAATCAGTGAATTCCTCACCTTATCAGCCCATAAAACAAACTGGATAACAGCTACAGTAGCTTTTGTCATAGGGCCCATGTTTAGGTAAGGGCCTGCAAATGGGCAAAATAAAGCTACAACCACATGCCACCCAAACCAGGATAAGTTAGACTACATGGCGTTACTTATCAAGGTTTCTATATCCAGTGAACAAGAATGAACAAGAAATTAGGTCACTTAAGAACTGTTATTCTCTTTTTTCTCTCAATGCTCCCAAGCCCCACGTTGGGCGCCAAAATCTGTCTTGGTTTTGAAAGAAGACAGGTATCTGCTAAAGAGAGGCAGGGCCTCTCTTGGAATGGATAATTCAAATCTTCTTTTAAATTATTATAATTTAGAAAATTAAAACGGCTCTCAGGCAGAGATATGGGAATAGGAATAACAGTTCTTTACTAATAGGTATAACAAGGCAAACAAACAACAACAACTACAGCAATTAATAGCGAAAACAGAACTAGGGACCTTGACGGAGCTTGGTCCCACAAAACCTGGGGCAGTCTGGTCTCTGGGGGACTCTAAAGAAAAGTACTAAGCTGGAACGGTGGGGAATCCTGGGCTGGTGGATCGGATGAAGTTCGGAGCTCAGTCGGTGGTCACTGGAGGGCAGAGATGTCTGGAGGGAGGCCAGTGCGGGCCCGCGGTGCAGCTCTAAAACAATGCCGAGGCAGTGGGGCAGGATGCCCAGCCGAGGCAGCTCCAGCAGGGCAGCAAAAAGAGGAATCCGGATCTGGGCACACGAGCAGACGATGGCAGCTCTCTCTCTAGGATCAGATCCCGGTGGTGCCAGTGAGAAACTCACACAGCAACGGCAGCCCCCGTCTGCTCCTGACACAGACCACACCAAAAAGTGAAGCTGCCCCCCCCCCCCCCCCCAGCCCCCGTCTTTCTCTCCCCCCCCCCCCCCGGGGAAAAACTCCCGGAGACAAAGGGTGTAGCTAAGTGCTACCCTCTATGCTTTTGTCTTCACCTGATCACTCATAAGTACCTAGCCATCAATTGCCTTGCAACTCTTGGGAAAAAATTCTATAGGTGAAAAAAGAAACAAGGCTAACCCCCAACAAATTCCTAGTGAAATTTCATAGAATCATGGAATGGGTTGGGTTGGGAGATGTTATAAATATGTAGTTTAATTTGAGTTTTTTGTTACTGTTATAATTATATGGTTTGATTTAAATAAAGTGTGCTAAAAGGTACCCCCTTGTACAGAAACCAGCAAGGGGGGGTAGGTAACTGGCCTGCCGATAGAACAATAGAATTGTATTCTCCATATCAATGAGGGATGGACCATGCCAAAGGGGTGCCAGATAACAATCACTAAGGCCCATCAGAACTGATTCAGCTCTCAGAAAATCCGATCACTCCTGGAATTCTGACACTCGCTGAGACCAACCGCAGAAACCAAGACATGTTCGTCTGGCAGGAACTTCAAGAATAATTCATAGACATGTTTAGTGAAGACTTCAGGAATAATTCATAGACAGATCCAGAGATGTGACCAGATTTCCCGGAATTCTATTCTACTCTCACCCCAGGTGGACGGAATTCCTATCTGCATATTCAGACTGGACAGAAACCTAGCCTCGGGGCCTAAAAACCTTATAAAAACTAACCTTCGAGAGATGGTTGGTGTGAACTATGGGGGACCCAGTGTGATAGAGGCTGGGGTCTTAGTTCACCCGGCAGCTCAAAACCCGGGCTCAGAGTTGCCGTTTGATTGTGGGCATTGTCTCTTTTCGATCTCATTTTGTCATTTTCCAATAAACCTCTAAAACGGAATATTGGAGAACTGTCGTTTATAACAGAGGGACCTGAAAGCTCATCTTGTTCCACTCCCTGCCAGACAGGGATACCTTTCCTTATCCCAGGTTGCTCCAAGCCCCATTCATCCTGGCTTTGAACACTTCCAGGGATTTAAAATTTATAGGATTTAAACCCTGCACCCTGAGCAGAGCCACGTGCCCAGGCTGTGCTCCCGATTTCTCCAACAGATGATTCCTTGCTGGCCAGCAGCTGCCTGAGATGAACAATCCGCAGCAGACGGAGGAGTCGGCGCTGCGCCAGGACACACCATGACCCCATTTCCTGTTTTCCTACACTGAAAACAACCCCAGTGTCTGAGCAGAGGGGAAGGGTGGCTGCTCTTCCATTGGGCCGGCATGTGATGCCCATTGAATGTGTTTTTCTGCATTTATCCTGGAAAAAAGGAGGCTCGGGGGGACCTTCTGGCTTTGCACAACTCCCTGACAGGAGGGTGCAGCCAGATGGGGGTTGGGCTCTGCTCCCAGGGAACAGGGACAGGATGAGAGGAAATGGATTCAAGCTATGCCAGGGGAGGGTTAGGTTGGATATTGTCCTGGGTTGACAGTGACTTCTATCCTATATCCTATATCGTGGGACTCTATTGTGGTGTCTGGCAGCTGCTTCCTCCCCCCTTCGTTGGGGACTGCGGTTTGCTGGGTGGGCTCTCGCTGACAGGGGCTGCTTGGCTTTTGGCTTTGGGCTTTTGCTTTCGCTTTTGGCTGTGGCTGCCTGGCCTGCTTGCTACCGGCTTTGCTTGCTTGCTTGCTTGCTCTCGCCACTCTCTGCTTGTTTTTTTTCCCTCTTCCTTTTCTTTTCTTTCCCCCCTTCCCGAAGATTTAGGACCAGCTCCTGGACCTGACCGGACCCGAGAAAGTCTGGGAATCCCTGGAGCCTGAAACAGAAGCTCGGCGCCTCTCCCCCCACAGTACCTGTTTTCTTTTCTCTTGTGTGGGGAGTGTTGTTAATAAACCAGTTTTTCCACTTTTCCTCCAAGGAGTTTTTCTTCCCTCCCGAACCCAGGGCTGGGGGAGGGGTGGTGGAGGTTTGTTTTAGGGGACGCCTCTAGGGGTTCTCCCCCTAATCTGTTCCAAACCAGGACAGATATCAGCAGGAATTCTTTCATGGAAAAGGTTGTTAAACATCAGAACTGTCCAGAGAAGTGATGGAGTCCCCATTACTGGAGGTGTCCAAGGAAGGACTTGATGTGGCATAGTGCTCTGGGTTGGTGACAAGGTGGACATCAGGCACGCCTTGGACTTGATGGTCTTGGAGGGCTTTTCCAACCTCACTGATCCCATGATTCCCAGCACGACTGTGCCTCACAGGACTGTCCATGAGGAGAAGCATCCATGGCCAGAAGGCATTTGTGGCCCTGGGGACAGGTGGCTGCCCTGTGGGAACTGGCTCTCCCTGTCTTCTGCTGCTTTCCTCACAGAAATCCTGCAAGTAGCTTCTGGTTGTGCTTCTCAGCGTGGAAAGTCACCTGTGGGCAAGTGGAGAAGGTGGCACAGAGGGGGCAGAAGAGTCATGCACTGGGGTTAGGGATAAATCCCGAGCCCCATGGAAGTGCGAACCATCATTTTCTTTCCTGTCTCGGGAATAAATGATGTGACAGCCCACAGCTCCATGTGCTGAGTTCCAGCCTGATCCCAGCCTGTGGAAGTGCTCCTCTTTCCTAAAACAAGGGAAAAGAAAAGTGGATTTTGTTTGTTGTCTAAGGTCAGTGTCTGGAATTCCTCCTCCCTCCCTCCCTCCTCACAGGATGTTTTTGTGTAGCACATTCTGACTCATGAAAGTCAAATTACTTGGCCTCAGAGCTGCCTCAGCACAGGAATTCTGGCACAGGAATCCTGTGCCTGCCCCTTGTGCTGGGTGAGGGTTTTCCAGCTCCTCCAGGCACTGCCAGAGCCATGAGGCCGCTCCTGTTTCCCCAGGCTGATCCCAGTACCCCCAAACCCAAGGCAGGGTTGGGATATGTCTCCATCCAGGTTGGCTGATCCAGGTGCTGAACACCTTCCTGGGTGTGGATGGGGAGCACCAGAGCTGCTGCTGGAATGTTCGGCAGGGCGGATCAGAGGGAGCAGCTCTTGGTTTCTCCTGTGAAATGTGGGGTTGTGTTTCATGTCAAGTAGAAAAGGTGGCCTGTGTAGTTGTGGTTGTGAAATGTGTGGAAAGAGGCCAAAGGGCAGTTATAAAAATGAGTTTTAATGAACAAACAGAAAAAGCATGGAAAGAGGCTTTTGGACAAATATTTTGCTTGCTTATAAGTAAATAATGTGGGCTTTAAAGTTTTCACAATATAAGTTTTATGGTTTTTTTTAATTAGTATGAGTTTTATAGGCCTTTAACATGTAAGATAGAAGAATGCGGAAGTATTATTGTTTGCTTTGAAAATAAAATTATTATAAGCTTTAAGCTGCTTTGTTATAAAAGGTTTTGAACTATAGCTTTAGAATGTATATAGAAAGAGTTGTAATCACCTAAATAAAAGAAGGAAGTGAGCTTATCCCAAGCTAAAAATTGATGATCCTGGAAAAGAAAACTGGACAGTCCTGGAAAGGGAAGCTAGACATCACCATCGGGAAACTAGACATCATCATCACTGATTTAGGATCCTGGAAAAGGAAGCTGGATCTCCCCATCACTAATTTACAACCCTGAGGTATAGAAATTCCACATCACCAATAGGAACTGATCACAATGGAGTACAGAAATCAGACTTCACAAATAGAAACTAGGAAGAAATCACAAAAAAAACCTGCTGAGAAGTGCTTATGAAGATGCTCAATAAATACCAGCAGAAATTAACCGTCGGTGTGCAGTTGGAGGGGAAACCCCCACTGTACCCAGCGCGCTGCTTTGCTCACATTTTACCTTTTTTTAAATTAATGAATTAATAAATTGATTGTTGCTTGATATATTGGCTGAGTCAAGCTCTTTATTCTTTACACTCCTTGTCTCAGAGGAACTGGAATGGTAGTCCCCAGCACATCCTATTCCTCCAGACCTGGCTGCAGTCAGACCATCCCAGTTTATAACAACACATTGCAACTGCTTCTGGAACATTGCTGATCGCCTGCCTGACAAAATTACAACAAAATTTTATTTTTGCTTCTTTTTTGCCTCAAAGTGAGAAACTTTGACAAAACTCACATGGAATGTGCTCTAAATGGCTTCCAAATCCAGGCAGCTACCATTAAAACTGAGATAAGATAAGCCTAAAACAAGGCAATTTTGTTGCAAATGAAGACTTTCTTAGTTCAATGTTCCTTGTTAAATGTTCACCCCCTCATTAATCACCATGCTATTCACCCCTTTGTTCTGTTCCCTTTCCTGTTGCCGAGTTGCTGTCGAGCCCTCCTCCCCCACCCCCCCGCCCCCGCTGCTGCCCCACCATGGCGACCAAAGAATAGAGGAGAAGAAAACAGCAGACATGCAAATGGAGGTGATGCAGTGTCAGCTGGGAGAAAGATCGAGAAAAGGCTGCTCCAAAGCAGAAAGACTTCATTAGACTGAGCCACCAAAGGACATGGATAGACCATGCAAAGAGTAAGACTACCCCCTCCCAAGGTTGGGCAGTTTTCACCCCCTCACCCTAACTCTCAAAGACATTGCCCAGAGAGGGACCCCTAGACTTTCAGAGCCAATGAGCCTTCTGGAGCTCCCATGAGGACGGAAGTCCCAGCTCTGCCTGCGCTCCAGCGGACGAAGCTGCTGCACACCTCCTCCTCCGAGTCGCTTCTGGGCCAGCGGCAGCATGCACACTACCCATCAGGCCCCCACCCCAAGCTGATCCTAATAAAGGCTTTTAAAAGGAGAAAGAACTCCTGCCCTATTCATTTCAGCTGGGGGCTCGGTCCGGATCACCACGCCTGAAGAGGACCCCCGGAAAGGACGGCCGCCTGCTTCGAGGGACCCTCAGGAATCACTGGTGACCCCCGGACCTGGATCAGCAAAGGACCAGCAACACAGAGGAGCGATGGATTGGTAAGATAATCCGGTGGCGGGAGTAGAGGCGAGCGAGTGAGGTGTGAGTGAGACGGGAGCCAGTAGCTTGGATCCCCAAGGTGAGTGTGGACCCCCTATTGTACCGCGGTTCTGGACTCCCGCGAGGGGGCCAGCTGGGAAATGGGGGAAAGCGTGTGGCAGATGAGAGACTGAGGCACCTCTAGGGGACAGAGAGACCCCACCCTAAGCCGGGAAGGGTAATTTGGCACGCAACCTCTTTAGGTGTGTAGGGGGGTTTGGACAATTGAGTCAAGTCAGGCCTAGGATTGAGTCCTGTTGGCATCGGAGAGTCTGAGTATCGGGTGAGGCGCAGGGGGCGGTAGGGAGTCAGGTGGACCCCAGATTTGAAGGGTCGCGTCAGGTACAGGATTGAAGCGTAAATTAAGATATAAGGAAGGCTTGTGTTTAGTTATTTTAAGTTCAGATAAGATATTTAAAAATAATATGTTACAGGAGGCCAGGGGAGTTTCAGTTGCCTTAAGATTTGTGTTGCCCTTCGTTAAGTCACAATTTGGGTTGGGGCACCTTCGTAGTTTAATTTACGGCCTAAGCTATGGGAAAGTACATAAGCGAAAGCGCAAGTACACTTCAAAACGAGGAGAAGAGGGTTAAGAATATTCCTCCCAATAGTCCCCTGGGAATGTTACTAGACAAATGGGACATTTGGGAAGTGACTAAAGAATTAGACAAAGTAAAGATGATACACTTTTGTGTGGAAGTCTGGCCAGAATTAGATTTGCAGGGAGAATGGCTCTGGGTAGGAACACAGGACAGATGGATATGTAGACAGTTGAATGAATATTTGAAAGCAAGGGAAGATCCTGATTTAGAAGAATTAAGGTATGCTGCTTGCTGGCTAGAGAATTGTAAGAGACAAGGAGATGAAAATCTGTAAGCTACAAGAGAAAAAGGATGAAGTTAAGGGAGAAAAGGACAATCATGAGAAGAAGTGGGATCCCCTTGAGAATTTACCCCCACCTACTTCCCACATACCACTTGCCCCTCCCCCTCTCTATCCAGCACCTTCCCCAGAAAACCCTTTACCTCCTCCAATTGCTCCAGCAATCTGCTCTCCCCTAGTTAATAAAACTTCTGCAGCCCCTCTAATAGAACCCCCAATGTCTTCCCCTAATAACCCAAGTTCTATCACTTCCCCCATACCTACTGTAATTTCACTGCCAATTCCACTGCCACCTCCTCCTAATAACCCGGGTATAACCCAGGAGTCATGTCCAATAGCTCCCTCAGATCGACCCCTAGAATCCCTTGTCTCCTCCCTTTCAAAACCCTTACCCGTTCCTCCCCTGACAGCTATAATTCCTTTACCACCTCAGCCTAACACCTCTCTCCCAAGTTACCCAAATCCTCTACCTTCTATGCTTCCAACTGCTCTTTTAACCCCATCGCTGGTCCCCCCAGTTCTGTCTTCTGTGACCTCTGCAACCAACTTAGTCCCTTCTCCTTCACCCACCACTGTCCCTCCACCTCCTCCCAATTGGGAGTTGAGTCCATCCCCATCTAACTCGAGCCCCTCCCCAAGTGACCATCAAACCCCTGCAACCTCTACTCCTGATTTATCTGATGGCCTGTACCGTAACACAAGGTCAAAGACAACAAGAGCAGAGAAGTTATATCCTCTTCGGGAAGTCCTAATGGGAGGGATAGCCAGAGGGGTGGGATTTGTGAATGCTCCACTGACAGCATCAGAAGTGAGGGGGTTCAAAAAGGGTCTAGGAAATCTAGTAGAGGACCCTGTGGGCATATCAAACCAGGTGGACCAATTTTTAGGGTCAAATATTTATACTTTGAGTGAATTGAATTAGATTCTAAATATACTGTTTTCTGCAGAGGTAGTAAGAATGATAAGAGTGGCAGGCATGAGAATCTGGGAGAGGGAAAATAGATTAGGACCCCCCAGGGGACCACAAAATGCCTCTTGCAGAACCTAATTGGAACCCTAATGAGGAGGAAGGTAGACGAAATATGAGGGACTATCAATCCCTCATAGTCAAGGGAATTAAAGAATCAGTACCCCGCGGAAACAATGCAAAGCTAGCGTTTGATGGGTCCCAAGAGAAAGATGAGACCCCTGCCACTTGGCTAAATCGTCTTAAGAGAAATTTTCAATTGTACTCTAATATTGACCCTGACAGCCCTGAGGGGCAGGTGTTACTAAAGGTCCAGTTTGTTACTAAGTCATGGCCAGATATCCGCAGAAAACTAGAAAAGATGGAAGACTGGCAAGAGAAGGGGATCAATGAACAGTTGAGAGAAACCCTTAGAGTTTATCTACAAAGAGAGGAGGAAAAGGCAAGAGCTAAGGCTAGGATAATGGTGGCCATAGCTAGAGAAAGTGCTGGAGGAGATAAGGAAAGGTCAGCACCTCTGCCTAAACCAGGAGAGAAGCCGGGGCCCCCACCCAGAAAATCCAAGAGTGATGAACTCCTGCTACCTTGAGAAAATAAGCCGAGCCCCCAGTGACAACAGGAAGTGTTACTATTGTGGAGAGACAGGGCACATCAAAAGGAACTCTCATTTGATGAGGCTGTAGCCAGAGAACAAGATCTCCTAGAGAAAATTCTAAAAGGAGATGATTAGGGGTGTTGGGGGCTCTATATGATTGAGGATCCCATGAAACACCTGACAGAGCACTTGGCAAATTTTAAAGTGGGTCCATTAAAAGAAGAGTTTGAATTTTTAATAGATACTGGGGCTGAGAGGTCTAGTATAAACAAATTACCAATAGGGGTCACCTTAGGAAGGAGAACATGTGAGGTATTGGGGGCAGAAGGAAAGCCTTTCAGAGCCCCTGTGATTGAGAATGTAAAAATCAGAGGAAATTCAAAGCAGTGCTGGGTAGATCTTATTTATCTACCTAAGCTGAAGAGCAGTTTACTAGGAAGAGACCTGCAAGTCTGTCTAGGAGTCGGAGTGATTCCAGAAGATGGGAAAATGGTAGTAAAGATTATGGCACTCACGCAGTATGATTTAGCAGAAATTAATCCTGAAGTGTGGGCTGGGCAAGGAAAAAGAGGATTTTTAAAGATAACCCTCATAACAGTAGAAATAGAGGAGAACTCTCCACCTGTGAGAGTTAAACAATACCCCATTTCGCCTGAAGGGAGAGAAGGGCTAGCCCAAATAATCAAGCAGTTGCTAATGGAGGGAATTTTAGAACCTTGTATGTCCCCACATAATATTCCTATCCTAGCTGTGAAGAAGGCTGACAAGACTTACCGGCTGGTGCAGGACCTGCGAGAAGTAAATAAGAGAACAGTCTCAAGACACCCAGTGGTCCCAGATCCCTACACACTCCTTAGTAGGGTACCGAGGGAACACCAGCGGTTCACAGCAATAGATCTTAAAGATGCCTTTTGGGCATGCCCCCTAGCAGAGGAGAGCAGAGATTAGTTTGCGTTTGAGTGGGAGGACCCTGGTATGAGGAGGAAGCAACAACATAGGTAGACACGCCTCCCTCAGGGATTCATAGAATCTCCAAACCTCTTCGGGCAATCTTTAGAATAATTGTTAGAACAATTTGTCTCAGAAGAAGAAGTGCAAATTCTCCAATATGTAGATGATTTATTAGTGTCAGGGGAAAATCAAGACCAAGTAAAATATACCAGTATCAGGCTTCTAAATTTCTTAGGGGTACAAGGACTAAAAGTATCCCAAAATAAATTGCAATTCATTGAACCAGAGGTAAAATTTGTAGGGCACCTGATTGGAGGGGGGTACAAGAAACTAAGCCCGGAGAGGATTTCAGGGATTCTGTCTATTGAAACACCAAAGACTAAGAGAGACATAAGGAAGCTGCTAGGATTTGTGGGGTACTGCAAGTTAGGGATAGAGAAATATTCTGAGTGTGTGAAGTTCCTGTACGAAAAGTTAATTAGCCCAGATCCCATACACTGGACAATAAAAGATGAAGAGCAACTACAAGCTCTGAAAAACAAATTGTCCACAGCCCCAGTCCTGAGCCTGCCCAATCTGAAAAAGGACTTTGACTTATTTGTAAATACAGAAGGAGGAGCAGCATATGGAGTATTGACCCAAGAGAGGGGGAATTGTAAGAAACCTATAGCATACCTCTCAAAGTTATTGGATCCAGTAGCAAGAGGGTGGCCAGTATGCGTACAAGCCATAGCTGCCACTGCTGTCCTATTAGAAGAAGCCCAAAAACTAACACTATATGGGAGAGTGAAAGTGCATACCCCACATGACTTGAGAACTGTGCTCAGCCAACAAGCACAGCAGTGGCTGACAGATTCCCAGATCCTGAAATATGAAGTAATTTTAATGAACACTGAGAACCTAGAAATAGTTACTTCTAAGTGCCTGAACCCAGCCCAGTTTCTTTCCAGAGAACCTCTGGAAGAATTAGAACATGACTGTATTGAGCTCATAGTATTCCAGACAAAAGTAAGAGAAGATTTAGAGGACACACCTTTGCCTTATGGGGAAGTGATATTCACAGATGGGTCCTCTAGGATGATAGATGGGAAGAGAGCTTCAGGTTATGCAATTGTAGATGGGAAAGCCATGAAAGTGATGGAAGCAGGAAAACTGCCATAAAACTGGTCAGCCCTAAGTTGTGAGTTATATGCCCTAAAAAGAGGACTAGAACTGCTAGAGAAAAATTCAGGAACAATTTACACTGACTTGCAGTATGCATTTGGAGTGGTTCATACGTTTGGGAAGATCTGGGAAGAGAGGGGCTATATAAATTCTAAAGGAAAGAGTATAATTCATGAGAATCTAGTGAGACTGGTTCTAGAAGCCCTGCAAAAGCCAGCAGAAGTAGCAGTGGTCCACGTGAAAGGACATCAGAAGGGCAATACGCTAGAAGTAAGAAGACATCAGCTAGCCGACCAAGCAGTGAAAGAGGCAGTGCTAAGACCAGGCGATCCAGTGAAAATCCACAAGCTGGGAGAGACATCTGGAGAAGAGAGGGGAGAGCCCATCTTTAGTGCCAAGGAGATGAGAGCAATTGAAGAATTGAAATTACACCCAGGAGAGGCGGGAAAGTGGTTGACCCCTGATGGGCATCAGTTTCTAAATGAACCATTAGCCAGGAAAATACTCACCGAGCTACACGAGTCAACACACTGGGGTGTGCAAAGACTATGTGATCATTTCTTAAGAGAGGACTTATGCTTAGGAGTGTATAGTTTAGCTAAAGCTATCCCTAAGGGGTGTGTAATTTGTCAAAAAGTCAATCAAAAAGTGATGAGGAAAACTGAACTGGGAGGGAGAGAATTAGCCCAAAGACCATTCCAAAGTATACAAATAGACTTTACAGAAATGCCCTCACTGCAGGGCTACAAACACCTCTTAGTCATAGTTGACCACTTGACCCACTGGGTGGAGGCTTTTCCTATTAAAAAGGAAACTGCCCAAGTAGTAGCTAAAATCATTTTAGAAAACATTATTCCAAGGTATGGGTTAGTGAATTATATAGACTCAGACTGAGGCCCACACTTTACCGCGAAAGTGTTGCAACAAGTCACTGAAGCATTAGGGATAAAGTAGAAACTACACACCCCGTGGCACCCCCAAAGCTCCAGTAGAGTAGAGCGCATGAATAAAACTTTGAAGAATGTGCTCACTAAATTATTTGAAGAAACAAAAATGAATTTGCTAAAGTGTTTGCCCCTAGCCCTCCTGTGAATCCCAGATGATCCCTCAGCTGAAATGAATAGGGCAGGAGATCTTTCTCCTTTTAAAAGCCTTCTGGAGCTCCTGTGAGGACGGAAGTCCCGGCTCTGCCTGCACTCCAGTGGACGAAGCTGCTGCACACCTCCTCCTCCGAGTCACTTCTGGGCGCAGCGGCGGCGTGCATGCAACCCGTTGGGCCCCCACCCCAAGCTGATCCTAATAAAGGCTTTTAAAAGGAGAAAGATCCCCTGCCCTATTCATTTCAAAAACTAGCTTTAAAAAGCTTTTAAATTTGCTTCTGAAGTGGAACCTGTCATTTTCAGAACAGTGGGAACACACTGTCATTTTTAGTTAATCCTGGGAATGCTGACAATTTAAAAAGTGGCTTCAGAGCTGTTAATGAAATAACAAAACATCCCCTCCTGCATCACCACAAGGCAGATGGGGGACACTGGGCTGTCTGCAGCAGGGGGAATGGGAAAACAGTCACTTGAATCCAGCAGATTTGGTCTGTGCATCCATTGGCCTACATGAATATTTATAGGAAAATGAATTTCTGCCCTGCCAGGCCGCATCTCCATGGCAACCCCGCTAGGCCGTGTCTCCATATTAATGCCTCCCTCCCGGCCGCCATAGCCGCACCCCTTGTGTCACATGACCGGAAACTATGGAGGTGGCCAAGATAGTGTCTCCCAAGAGTGCCCCTAAAGACGCGCAGGTACCACGGGGCCCGGGGGGATCCGGATGGGACCGGGGGGCTCGGAGGGCTTGAGCGGTGCCTGTGTCCCCCCCACAGGTGATGGCGCAGATCCTCAAGGACATGGGCATCACCGAGTACAAGCCATGCGTCATCAACCAGATGCTGGAGTTTGCCTACAGTAAGCAGGGCCGGGGAAACCCCAGGTGGAGCAGGGACGTGTTGTCTGGAGCAAGGAAGTGCTCTGTGAATCCGTGTTTCTACGGGGGCTCCCCTGTCAGACTCGGTGACCGTGGAGACCTTTTCCAGCTGTAATTCTGTGACACTTTAAAAGTAATCACAAAATCACAAATCCCAGGATGGTTTGGGCAGGGGCACCTTTCACTGTTCCAGGTTGCTCCAAGCCGCTTCCAGCCTGGCCTTGGACACTTCAGGGATCCAGGGGCAGCCACAGCTTCTCTGGGCACACTGTGCCAGGGCCTGACAGGGAAGAATTCCTTCCCATTATCCCATCCAATGCTGCCCTTGGACAGTTTGAGCAGTACCCAGAGGCTGCAGAATTTTCGGTGCCAGCCGGGTGAGATCAGGATGGGGATGGGGAGTATTTCGTTTAACTAAGCCTCAACCCAGAGCCTGTTTCTCCCAGGATACGTAACCACAATCCTGGAGGATGCCAAGATCTACTCGAGCCATGCCAAGAAGACGCGTGGATGTGGATGATGTGTGCCTGGCTATCCAGTGCCAGACTGACCAGTCCTTCACATCTCCCCCGCCCCGCAACATGAGTACAGCTGGGGCTGGGCATCCCAGAATGGGCTGGCCAACTGGAACACAGGAGTGAGGCCAGGACACGGGGATGAGGCTGGGACACAGGGATGTGGCCGTGTCTCTGCAGTTCCTGCTGGACATTGCCTGGCAGAATGTCATGGGTTTCAGTCGCTGGCCCAATGCCAGTGCACCCATGAGAATATAGTTCTTTAAAATGATGCTGTGAGTGGGACTGGGAATAGAGCAGAGCAGGCTCTAACTTAGAAATAGAAAGAAAAATTTTATTAACTTACACTATATAGAAAAAAGGAAAAGGAAAAGACAAAATCTAGAGTGAAAAGAACTTTCTAAACCACTCCTCCTCCACCCACCATAATTCTCACCAAAACTTTCTTTTTGACAAAACCTGGAACTCCCAGCTAAAATATTAAGGGAGAGGAGTCTTCCTTGTGCCCCACAGAAACTCCCACAAGAAACACAGTCTCTTGTGGCCTACACTCTTCACAAATGGCCCACCCCACACAGAGGAAATGTGCATTTGAGAAGCCCTCCTTCCATGGACGGTGCTCTCACCACCATGCATGGACTAGAAACTGCTTGTAGGGTTCTCTTTTCTAAGGATGCCTCTGGGACACAAGTCCCCCCCATTTCTCCCTCGGGGCAAAGGGTTTTAAGAACAGAAGCCTCCTCTGAGGGCACCACCACACCCTCTTAATCTTCTGTTTACTCACTCTGGCACTGGCATTTTCACTGTACAGTGCCCACCTTGCATCCCCCTAAACACAGTTTCCATAAGTTACAAGAGCATTAATGCAGTCTCTATGGCCACTACAAGGAAAGTCCGGCCAAAAGCCACTCCATCATCTCTTCTTTTTATCTTCTGCTGGCATCACAAGTCCCAGGCTGCCTCTCTCATCACTTACAGAAGCTGCAGCTGATGAAAAGTTCTTGATATCAGATTTAAAGCAGCCCTGATCAAACTCTCTGGGGAGGGGGGGGCTTGGCACCCAAGACATCCCAGTGATAAATCTTCCACCCCTCCATTCTCAGCTGGCCTAGCGAGCTACACAGTTCTATTCTCTTTTTTCTCCAGTCTGAAGGAGGGGCTCAGCCAAGGCCAAAGCTCACAGGCAACTGTGCTGGCCCAGATCAAACAGCAGCAAAGCTCACAGACAGCTGTGCTGGCAAGCTGGAATAGCTGCTGTCCAGGCTTATCCCAGCCCAGGCCGCATGGCAGGCCTTGGCCTTGGCCAGGGGATGCCTCCCCTCCCCCTCCACAGCCAGGAGGAGGAGGGGGGCCTGAGGAGCCTGTTCACTCTCTAAAGGCCGGAAGGCAAAGAGGACCACCCCTCCCACTTTCCATCTTGAAATATGTGTTCACAGAGATGAAATGACCTTTCATTGGTTCAACAGGGTGCTAATCTCTGAGCTATCGCTCTCACTTCCTAGGGCAGATCAAACCACGCCACAGAAGAACCAGACACCGCTGCCACTGATCAAGCTGTACTCAGGCCCGCGGCTGCCGCCCGACAGGTACTGCCTGACTGCCCCCAACTACCACCTCAAATCCCTGCAGAAGAAGGTAAGGATTGCTCAGGGATTGGGAGTTCACCCCTGGGGGGTTGGGAGTGGTATTAAATTGCAGTTTTCCATACTTCTGAAAGTTGTGGGTGAATATTGGCCTGTGCGCATCAGCTCGGAGGTTTCCAGGCTGGATTTGCAAATTGTTGTTGGTTGATTTTAAATGGGAATTTTAAAATATAGGAAATGTTAAAGTATGGGAAAATTTAAAGTATGGGAATATTGTAGTGTTAAAGAAATACTGCAGAATCCCAGAATCATTGAAACTAGAAAAGCCCTTCAGGATCATCAAATCCAACCTGTGCCCGATCCCCACCAGAGCACTGAGTGCCATGTCCAGTCATTCCCTGGACACTGCCAGGGATGGAGACTCCCAACACCTCCCTGAACAGCCCCTTCCAATACCTGATGCCTGAACACCCTTTCCATGAAGAAAATCCTCCTGATGTCCAGGAAGAACTATCAGGTTTAATGTCAGGTTGTCAGAGGCACAAGTCAGGCTTTGGTGTAGATATTAAAAAGTATTTTTTATTTCCACCTCAGTTGTTTCTGCTTTAGAGGGAAAATATTTCCTTTGCTGGGAAGCCCTGAATGCCTCAGTGTGTGTGTGGGGGGGGGACTTTCCTGATTATTCCAAGTCATTCCCTGATTCCCTGGTTCTCTCCCCACAGGTCTCCTCCACAGCAGCCAGGATCACAGTCCCTCGCCTGAGAGTGGGCACCGTGAGCAGCAGGCCTAGCACTCCCACTTTGGGTCGGAAACAGCTCCACAGGGGATTCCCACCTCTTTTTTAGAAAGGAAAAAATAAAGAGGAATAATTTAAAACACTTTTCAGACCCAGAGGGAATGTCAGGGACTGCCTGACCTTATATTGTTTGACAGCATCAGGAAGTTAATTTCATAAATTAATCTTTAGTATTACACTAACATTTAAATATAAATGCATTACAGATGTTCTGTATTTGTGATAAATTCTTTACTTAAGGGACTATTCAAGAACTTTACTTAAATTTAGGGTTGTTTTCCTCAATGTCAGTATGATGCTGAATTAAATAGCACTGGGAAAGATCCATTTTTAAAAGGATCTTAAAATTTGGAGCTGTGCCCTAAAAATTAGTATGTGTTTATAGTCTGGAATTCCATAGGGCTGGGGTAAATGTGGAAAAATGAGAAATGTGCAGCTCTGCCTGGAAATCTGACTCCTTATATCTGGTGTCCTTGTGTTCCTGTGCATTCCCACTGTGTCTAATAACAGGTTCCACTTGGGAGGGAGTTTTAGGAGTGTTTACGGATTTATTTGGATTTATTTTGGTGGGGTTATGTTGAATCCAGGTACCCCCTCAGCCCAGACTGTGTCGGTGATGGCCAAGGTGGGAGTGCCGGTGTCGCTGGCGGGGCAGCACTTCACTGTCCAGATCCCGTCCTCCCAGCCCACTGGGAAGTCAGGTATTCCTGGGATTCCTGGAGATAGAAACAGGGATAACCACACAGCCACAGGGTGCCTGGGTTGTGAGGGAGAAGCTCATCCAGTCCCACCCCCTGCCATGAACAGAGACACCTTCCATGCTGCTCCAAGCTGGCCTGGAATACTCCAGGGATTGGGCAGCCACAGCTGCTCTGGCCAAGCTGGTATGGGAATTTCTTCCCCTCTCCCTCATTCCAGGAACTTCCAGTGTTAATTCCCATTCCCAGCACAGCAGTGGTAACCAGAACATCACCATCCTGAGCAGCTCCCTCCCACCCTGGCTCCTGTTTCCCTTTCCTTTTGTGTCCTCATCCTCCCCCGCCCCCCATCATTTCCCCATTCTCCCTCTTGGATTGAACCCCCGGAACATTCTGGCAACGCGGCACTTTATGAGCCTGGAATAATGCAGAGATTGCTCCAAGCTTTCAGTGAACCTTTTCCATGATTCCCACAGCCACTCCCACTACTCCCATGGTGCAGAACATCCTGATCACCACCAACATGGTCCCGCCCAGCGCCGCTGACCCCAACCTGCTCAAGAGGAAGCACGAGGACGACAACAACTATGATGCCTTGTGAGGGCTCACAGCCCTTCCCATGGGATTCATGGAGCCCTTCCTGTGGGATTCATGGAGCCCTTCCCTGGGATTCATGGGAGCCCTTCCCGTGGGATCCACGGGAGCCCTTCCCGTGGGATTCATGGAGCCCTTCCTGTGGGATTCACACAGACTCCAGAGGGTGGGAATGGGCAAGAAGGCCCTGTTTGGGCCTCAGGAGTGTGGAAATAAAATGGAGAGTGTTTGTAACCTGGCCTTGGTGTCATGTGCACACACCTGGGGGAGGGGGCAGGGGGTATTCTATATATTTTCTATATTTCTAATGTATTTTAATATTAATTTATATATAATTTTTATATACACACCTATATATACATATATTGTTTATATATATATATGTATGTTTCATATATATATGTGTATATATGTGTGTCCTAGGGTGACTTTATGATGCTTGTATCCCCAGTTGTCCAGTTTATGTTGGATATTGTGTTCTGTACCTTTAAGATTGGTTCCAAGAGCGAAGGGAGAGCAAGAGAAGTGCTGAGTTTGTTTTCAGAAACTGCACTCACTCATCCACATTTTGCTCCTGGACTGTGATGTCTGCAGCACAGACAGACAGTGGGACAGAGATTTACTTTGCTTTTAGTTAGTTTTTAGCTAGCTGAGGCAGAGAAGTTCCCTGGACTGTTTTTTTTTTCTTTTCCTTTTTCTTGGAACTGTTCAAACCTGCTCTGGACTGAAAACTCAGAAAAGCACCAGGAGCTCACACCTGTGGCCCACTGGGGCCTGGGCTTCGGCATTTTCCAGTGCCAGAGGGACTGATAAGAGAGTGAGCGAGCTGAGCTACATTCACTCTACAACAGAGGCTTTCTGGGTTTGCCATCTCTTTGAACAGCGAGAGGTTTTATTGTTTCATATTATTCATTTTTTATGCTTGTAGATACTTTGTTAAATAATTTTTTTTCCACTTTTCTCCAAGGAAATCTTTTCCCAAACTGGTTGGGGGAGGGGCCGCTTGAATTTGCTATTCTGGAGGGACCCCATTCGGAGGTTTTCTCCCAAATTTGCCCTAAACCAGGACAATGTATTAGATATTTATCATATACACACACATGTAATTGCCTTGTACACTCAAAACTCGCCCAGACATTTCTTTTTTTTAATATATATACATTTGTGTATACACATGCTTAGATATTTTTATATACATGCATATTTGCATACACACATATATAAAATATATAGAATATAGTGTATATATATATAGAGAGAATACACAGTAGTTAATTATGCATGCTCAGAAACACTTCTTACATAAATTATATTTCATATATTATGCACACATTCTAAAATATACAATGACAATCATATGCTATGTAATGCAAAGCATATAACGATATATTTTTTATCATAATATATAAATACTTTTTGCATATAACATCTATATCATATACAAACATAAAATATGTAGAATATAGTGTAAGTATATAGAGAATACACACTAGTGCACAGAAGCACTTTCTTATATATAATATAAATAATATTTATTATATATTCATAATGTATGCATTATGTAATATATAATCATATATAATGTAAAGCATATAAATATATTTTAATATAACATAACAACATAATATGCAACAACATAAAATACATAGAATATGGATTAAGTATATAGAGAATATACAGCAGTTAATTATGCATGCACAGATCACTTCATATACATTATATAGGTTACATATATTTATGTATAGATCATATACAGTTACATAATAATATACTATATAAGGTAAAGCACATAATTAACATATTTTATATCTCAATATATAATATATATATCAATATATAATAAAGATATAAATATATAAAAACATATAATATATAGAAATATATATAGTAATACATATAAATAGATATAATAATATATGTAATATATATCAATAACTTTTGTATATAATATATAATACCTTTATATAAACACCTTTTATATATAATATTCCTATACACTTGTATTATACACCCACCTATTCATGATTTCCTCATTTCTATAGGTCCCTGTGTTTACAGTTTCAGCCCCTCTCCCACATCATTTTTTAAGTTGCAACACCGACCATTTGCCCATATAAACCAAGTAATGTGGGGTTTTTTTAACTGACCACACGAACACTCTCACAGACCCTGTTCTCACAAATACACTGTTCATATTTATATATTTCTATATAAATAGAACTATGTGATACCCTCTCATGTTAAGTTTTTAAAATATTTTATATTTATGCATTTAAACAGCCACATCTAGAATGCACCCCTCAAAACTCATTTCCATTTATAACAACACCTTCTGTAGAACAATCACAGCAGGGTTTGTAGCTGCCCTGTCTATTGGTACTTTATTGATTATTGCCTCATACACCATTCAATAACTGTTGTGGGTATGGGCTGTGCTGCTATATCAGGACATTATTTCTAATTACATCTTCCATATAGGACCAACCCTCCTAGTCTGGTTTCTGAATGCACAGGCTCACACCCCACCTTGTGTAGAGCCTCTAGAGAATAGTATACATTAATATATCTATTTTGTATAACAGATAAAATATATATTACATTATATAATATATATTTTGTTATAAATGAGCTTGACTCGGCCAATATATCAAGCAGCAATTTATTAATTAATACAGAATGGTAAAGTGTGAGCAAAGCAGCGCTGGGTACAGTGGGGGTTTCCCCTCCAACTGCACACCGACCGTTGATTTTCTGCTGGTATTTATTGAGATTTTCCATAAGCACTTCTCAGCAACTTTTTTTCTAGTTTCCTCCTAATTTCTATTTTTGAAATCTAATTTCTATACCCATTGTGATCAATTTCTATTGGTGATGTTAAATTTTCTATACTTCAAAAGGTATGAAATCAGTGAGGTCAGAAATAACATCTTGTGATGATGAGGTTCTCAGGATCATAAATCAGTGGTGGTGACATCCAGATTTCCTTCTTCAGAAGAAAACACCAGAGATGAGAGATTCAGTCTTCCTTTTTAGGACTATAAATCAGTTTTCCAGCTTCCAGGTGGTGGTCCATCTCCTCTTCCCAGGATCATTAATTTTAGTTTGGAATAGCTCACTTCCTTCTATTTCGGTGATTACAATCCTTTCTATATATATATGCTAAAGCTATAGTTCAAACCTTCTATTAAAAACCTTATAGGCGCACATGATTCACTTATAAGCAAGCAAAATATTACTTCAAAAGCCCCTTTCCATGCTTTTTCTGTTTTGTTCATTAAACAGATGTTTTTATAATTACCCTATGGCCTTTTCCACACATTTCATAACCATAACTACAAAGGCCATCTTTTTCTACCTGACACGAAACACAACCCCACATTTCACATATTTTATAACTAGGTATTGTATAATCTAAAATAAAGATGCAAAGCAATTTTTAATACACAACAATTCTCAAGTGTATCATAGCTGTCTTTTATAAACACACATACCTATACCTCTATCTACATATATTTTACATATATATTTTATATAATATTTATATTATTATTATGTATCTTATATGTATATTCATATATATATAGTTTATACATATTATGAATAGTGCTATATTTTTATATTTAAATATATATTTTATACTATATATATTATGTATTATACAATATATAGATATTTAATATATTCCATTATGTGGAAGCTGCTAAGCCAGGCAGTGTTAATACAAACACATTCCCCTGGAGAGAAACCAGACAATAATATAAACATGCCCCCTTAGAAAGAGAGCAGTTTGGCCAGACAGAATATAAACACGACCCCCTAAAGGAGAAACCCTGGCAAACAGCTCTCTATGTTATGGTGAAGAAATGTGTTAATCAGTTATACCCCATTGGTTCTTTTTTACCCCAGCCGATTGGTCCATTTTGGATCCTTCCCCTGATTGGTCCCTTTCCCAATTCCTTTCCCCATTGGCCAAGTTGTGAAACCCCACCCCCTGGCTACCCCATATAATCCCTCTGCCCTGGAAGCATTTGGATCCTTTCTGCTCCAGACCTGTGGAATAAAGAAGCTCTTCTGGAGATTGCAAAGACCCCATTTTGCTGCTTTTCCTCCGGCGTCGCTCGGGGTGGCAAATGCGGCTCTGCTGCTCAGGCAGCCTCACAAAGAGCAAATCACTCTTCACTTGACAGTGCACCTTTGAGCTGATCACTTTGCACTTGTGAGTGCACAAAGAGCAAATCACTGCACTTAATAATGCACCTAAGAGCTGAAATCACTCTCTGCCTGAGAGTGCCGGTGCCTCTGTCAATCTAGGTGTCTTTTTAAAGACGCTTCTAGTGAGGAAGGTCACGGCACCTTTACCACTGGACCAGACCGTGATAACATTACATATATAAAAAATTATCAAATATATATTATATGTTTATTTTATATATAGTGCTAAATTTATATATATACACTATATATAGCAATATGTAACACCGGCCTACATAATGCTCATGATTTCTATATATTTTATATATAGATCTAAAATATATGATATATATAATATCCAGAATATTTATATAAACATATAGATATCTCTAAAATACAGACATAAAAAATTTACAGAGATATATATTTTTACATAATATTGACTAGATAATACAGAAATATATATTATACATAAATATACATCTCTCTAAAATAATTATATATATATACAAATATCTTATATATATATATAAAATATATATATATATAGTATATAATATATTGTCTTAGGTTGCAATGCAAGATGTAACTAAAAGTATGTATTCTATTACCATCTGAGGGGGAGGGATCTTCTGTTAATGGGCCAGCAGTTAAAACCAGGTGGGGCAGTGTTCTTTATGTCTTCCACGACCCATCCTCTGCCTGGGGGATATCTGCTGTTAATGGGCCATTGATTTTCACTGCATGACTGCCATTGAGTTTCACTGCATGACTGATAGAATTACATCATCCCATTGTGAGATGCTCCACCCAGCAGGAGGAGCCCAGCATTCCTACCTGGATAAAATCTGAGTCAGAACACTAAGGCAGCCTGTTTCCACTGGATTCCCAGAGGAAGACCAGACCCATCTCACCACACTGGACCTTCAGAGGAAACCTACACCCTTCTACAGGATCATTGCTTCAATAGAACCACATCTGTCACTCCAGGAGAACTGCAGCCACCATTTTTTTATTGGACTGCTGCCAACACCCTGACCAACAGGGTGTCAGGTTGTATTCTGACTCTGTCAGTGTTTTTATTTTGTGCTACTTCATTTTTAATTTTCCTAGTAAAGAACTGTTATTCCTATTCCGACATCTTTGCCTGAGAGCCTGTTAATTTCAAAATTATAATTCGGAGGAAGGGGGTTTATATTTTCCCTTCCAAGGGAAGCTCCTGCCTTCTTTAGCAGGCACCTGTCTTTCCAAACCAAGACATATATTTAATTTTTTATATATGGATATAACTCAGACACATATTGGGGTTTATATATATATAAGATATATATATTACAATATTTATTTAATTAGATTGTTAAACTATTAACAATACTAAATCTGACATGAAATATATAAAAATATATTTAGAGATATATAAATATAATAGGTATATAAACATTTTTATATACATATAGAGAATATAGAGTAGTTAATTATGCATACACATAAACACTGTTACATATATACAATTCAAACATGCATTAATAGATATATTTATATAATATATTCTTATATTTTTATGAATATATATGTAAATATTAATATATATACATAAAACTGTTGGATGCTCTCTCATACATCCACAATTCAAAAATAATACTATATAGAAATACATTTCCACACACAATTGTGTTACTGCCTACTGCTGGGAGTTACAAATGTGCATATATTGGTTATAATTAATATAAAATTAATATAACAATATAAAGGAATTTAAAACAATAGAGATAAGACAAAATTATAGAATGTTGTCTAGAATTATATATTATTTACTGTATAATTTATTACAGGGTAGGGTTGTTGGGGTGTGCTGTGCAGGGCCAGAAGCTGCATCCATGATCCTCGTGGGTCCCATCCCACTCAGAATATTCTGTGGCTCTGCCCCAGGTGCTTGGAACTGCCTCAGTGCCAGCAGCCCCTGGAGTGCCCCTGGGGCAGAGCTGGGCCCCAAGTAGCCCCTGCTGCCCCCTCTGTCCTGCCCCTGGTGCCACCTCTGTCCCCATCCCACTGCTAGGGGATGTTCCCTCATCCCGCAGGACAAGCTCCCCTCAGGCCCTGACAGTGTCCCCAGTCACTGATTCAGTGCCTTTGTGCTGTGCTGTGTCTGTTCTTCAGCACCAAGCTTCTGACTCAGGATTGAGCCTAAAGGATAGGCGGTGGGATGGAATGGGATGGGCTATGGGGTGGCATGGAATTTGGGATGGGACAATCTTCTATTAGGGCATAAGCTCTCAGAACTTCCAAGCTCATTTAAATCACTTGGAAATATTTTACAGCTCTCAGGGCCTTTATAGACTTGGAAAGCAGGGAGAGGAGGAGAGGATTGAAGTCCAGGGTGAGGGGGAATTTGGGGAAGGAATTCTTCCCTGTGAGGGTGGGGAGACCCTGGCACAGGGTGCCCAGAGAAGCTGCAGCTGCCCCATCCCTGGAAGTGTCCAAGGCCAGCTTGGATGGGGCTTGGAGCAACCTGGGATAGTGGAAGTGGATGATCCTTAAGGCCCCCTCCAACCCAAACCATCCTGGGATTCCCTAAGTTGGCAGAGCCTTCATCCAACAGGTAAATAAAGAGGATTCTTAGGTCAGGGAAACTACAGCCCAAATCCCACATCCCTGTGCATGTCCCAGGGAAAGGCTGGGTCACCACCATTGGCAGTAGAGGAAAAATAAAATTTAACAAAAATTACATTTATCACCTTTTCTTCCTGCTGAGACTCATAACTTAGGGCTGAGGGCAAGGAAAAGCAGCAGGACCTTGTTTGGGGTGTCTGGACAGAAAGACCTGAGCAGGTCCCAGTCACAGCAACTCCTGGACTGGTTTTAGGACCAAGTATAACTGCAGAGGGCCCAGGGGAGGCTGAGGGGTATTGTGCACAATAATTCCAACTCCAAGCCAGGTTTTTGTAGTAATTCCTTTATTAAAGCTACAAACCAGAGTTAAAATTCCTACATTATTCCCATAGGTCAAGTTTCTAAGTTCATTGAATAAGGACAGTCCGGCGGCCAAAGGGGCCAGAAAGCCTGACCAGTCCAGAGCTGCTGGTTTAAGACTTCAGCCATGGCCTTCTCACTCCATGGCTCTCCCAGGGCAGCTGGAAAAGTTCCTTCAGGCTCCATGGGAAGAGGCAGGAGCAGATCTCCAGTGCAAAGGCAAAGATCTTTCAAGACTACAGGTGAAACTGTACCCAGCGTTCACAGCTCAGCAGGAGGGAGGGAGCTGGGAACTCCCATCTGGAAAATCACCTCCATTCACTCCAGAGGAAAGATTCTTACCCTCCCCCGGCCCCAACACACAAATATTTACAGAGACATGACCAGCAAGAAGCAGAGTTTGACTCCCTTGCTACTCCAGCAAGAGAATCAATCCAACTCCCTTGAAAGTCACCAGGAATGTGGCCTAAAGGGATGGGAAAGCTCCAAGTCAGTTAAACTCCTCCTTGATGAGGGTGCAGCCTGAGAAGAAGCTGATGTTGCTTCTCAGCATCCTCTTCTTCTTCTTCCCAAAGGGGTTCTGGTTCTCCCGGGACTCCTCATCCCTCTTGAGCAGGGAGGCAGCAGTGCTGGGAATCTTCAGGGGCACCTCCTGGTCTGTGATGTCCTGCAGGACCTGTGGGAAAGCAAGAGACAATCTTTGGAGTTAGTCACTGCTGGACTGACCCACCAGAGACAGCAGGACACCACGTGCCAGGCCAACCTCAAGAGTTGCTTTCTTTACTCAAGTCAGGAAAAAGACAAATTTTTTTACAAAATATAAAGATCCACCAGGAAGTGACAGCAGTTGAAATAGTGGGTTCCCATGGGATAAGGGAATTTGTTTAGCTGAGGCAAAATGAGATGTGCCAGATTAGAGAGCACAAGAGCTTAAGGTCACTTTGAACATGGACAGATGTGATTTTATCCAGCAAGCTCCTCACTTCCCCTCACTCCTTGCTGAAGGTGCTGCAGGAAAACGTGGCAAGCCTGTGGCATCATTTCAGTGTGGAAACTTAGAAATTCAGCACACTCTAAAACTTCCACACAAGCTGCCTGGAGCTGTGCAGAGCTTTCCAGCAGCATCTCCTCTGGGGTGATTTCCCTCCAAGATCCCTCATTCAGCAGCTCTGCTCTCCTCTGGGAATACTTTTGAGGTTGGAGTGACACACACAGGCTGGAAGAAGCTGCCTTCTGCTTTCACCTCCGTGGGGTCTTCCAGCTTTAAGGACCCTTCTGAGTCCCTTTTGTGCTCCTCACATGTTGTGGTTTCCTGAGAGGCAGCAGAAGGTGAAGATCTTGCAGAACATCCACCCCTTCCCTTCCCTTCCCACCACAGCCCCCTGCTCTCCAGCTGGGAAGTTTTCCACAGTACAGGATGCTGCAGCTCAGGCTAGGCCTCCATAAAATAGGCAATAATTAGAGCACTATGGGATGTCCCTGCTCCACAGCTCTGAGATCCAAGAGCAAAATTCCCACTAGGAACATCTTCCTCAATGAACATCAGTTTCTCATGGACCTTCCTGCTGCTACAACCCCCTCCCCCAAACCATCCTTTCTATTCTTAAAAAGAAATTTGGGAATGAGTCAAGGTTTTGTGTTGTCTGAAGCCAAAGACACAGCTTTAATTTACTGAGTCCAAAAGGAAAATTGAAATTATTTGTCCTCAAGATTTGTGGATGAGAAGCAGGAACATGAAAATCTGTGCTGTGAATCTCCAAATGCCTGTGCTGAAAGGCAGAGTCTGGTCCTGCAGCGGAAAATTGTCCTCAGTTACCAGAGAGGCACTAATTATTGACATTCACAGAGTTTCAGCAAAGCGCACATGCTCTGCCTGGACAAACTATGCTTGTGTGGGAATTATCCCTTCATCCAGCTTTGCTCCTGCCCAAATCCAGGCTCTGCAGCCCCTGTGGCCCCTCAGAGCCAGCAGCACTCACCAGGCCCTGGTCCCTGTTCCTGCAGGTGGCCATGGTGCAGTTGCAGCTGTCGGTGCATGCCAGCTTCTGCTTCCTGCAGCCACACTGCCTGTTCCCACAGTGGCCCTTGCACGAGCACTGCGGAGGGAAGGGGGATCCAATGGTCAAGATGCTCCTGGAATGCTCCAAATCATCTGTGGCATCTCAAGGACAGGGACACCCCCAAGCTGCCCATTGTCGCATTTTGCTGCCAGTCCCATATCCCAGAATAATTTTCTTCCCAATATCCAGAAAAAAAGTTCTTCCACCAACAGATCCATCTTCAGGATCTACAGGATGAGTACCTTCAGTTACTCAGTGCCTGACTTGAGGTCATGCCAAAGGATCCCAGTTTCTGTGCTACACTTCCACTAAAAGAGGGAGTCCCCACCCCAAAAGCCTCAGGAATTTTCTGAGCCACAGGCTGAAGCTCTAGACTGACACAGACAGATGGAAGCTGAGGCTCTGTCAGGACTGGAAGCTGCAGTTTCCCAAAGGGAACAGGGATCTGCAACAGGCCATCTTTTTTTGTTTTCCCTAAAATGGGCTCCCTGGACAGATCTGGCTGCTGTTGGGGCTGTTCCTGAAGCAGAGGCCAGCTCAGGCACAGGCAGCAAGACAGAACCTGGGAGAAGGTGACATGGACAGGGAAAACTTGTCCAGGAAGGTGCTGCTGACTGCAGACAACCCTTGCTGTGTCTGTGGGAAGGTCCCAAATAACCCATTCCTGCCACTTTGAGAACAGTGGAGACACCACACCTCACAGCTCCATACCCAATCCTTGGACACAGCAAGTGATTCCCTAACAGACACTGGATCAAGGGCAGCTGAATCTTACCCCCATGAGGTTTTTCTTTGCTCCTCTGCCTGCTTTCCCAGGAAGCCAGTCAGAATCCTCCAGTTCCCCAGGGTCAGAGAGCAGCTCCTCCACATCCACCTCGGGGCTGGGTGCTTGGGGCTTGGCCGTCATCTGCCGGCAGCTCTTGGGCTGCAACACAGGAACGCAAGGGGTTAGGCCACCAAAAATCACACAGATAATATTTTATTAATAATTACTATATTTTAATATGGTTTTATTATGTTTTATTAAGGTTTTCAGAGTCCCTCACAGCCAAGAAGGTTGTGGAGTGAGGGAGGGAAAAAAAAAGAAACAATTGGTAGGATTGAAAATTCAAACAATTTAAACTATTAATGACAAATCCTTGGAAGTCTGAGTTGTTGTCACATCACATGACAAAAAACAAGTGTCACACTCCTGTCCAAAGAGTTTTAAATAATTTCTTCCTCCTAGCATGAAGATTTGGCTCTTTGCAAAGCAGCAAAGTTTGCTGTGACACACGTGCCTTGCTCCATAATTTAAAGACTGGGAATGCTACAGAAAAACAATCTGGATTGTGAAGGAGGATACAGAGTCAGAACTGCAGCGAGGAAGCAGGTTTAGGGGTTTGTTTGCCGTTCTTTTTTAAATCAAAGAACTAATGCAAGGTATTTAAGTCTTCTGGAAAGGACTGAAGGGGCCACTTCAATGAGCAGAACTTCAACGAGTAGAACAAGTGTCTGATAAAAGCAGCTCAGGAGAAAGAAAAAACCACATTATCAATAGCCAAGATTAATTTTGGCAAAGAATTCAGGTGCAATACAAACCATGCAGCCTCTTACTTTGGGTGGAACATAATCAAAAGAAGAGTCTGGAGACTCAAGTGGCCTTTGCTGGATGTGCTGGAGCTTCTGACCACTGGCAACTTGGAGGAGCAGCAGTTTCTGTCAAAAGGGACAAGAATTAGCTCTGCAAAATCCATTAAAGCCAACTGCCACGAGGCTCTGGTGTCTGTACAAGGCTCTTACCTGTTTGAGGGTGTCATTTTCTTGGAAGAGTTCCTGGTTCTTCTCACAGATCTCCCTCATGTTTTCCAGCTCTTCTTCCTGTTTGCAGGACAAGAGGAAATTTGTTTCATTGGAGATACACAAAAGAAAATCCCCCAGGGTTATTCCAGCCTGCACAGCAACCACCCCATGCAGGCTTCTGCAAAGGGTACACACAATCCTTCTCCTAATTCCAGTTATCCCAAAGGATCCCATCCTCCTCCAGCCACATCCAGTCACTGCGCCTGGAACCAGAGTCGCTCCTGCAGTTGTTTCTCCTGCTCGTTCAGGGAATTTTCCAACCTCTTCTCTGCTGCTTCTTTCTGCTAGAATTGGCTGAGCAGGTACAGAACCTAAAAGCAAGTTGGAATAAACAGGGGTGAATTCCTGAAAGGAGCACTTGACATCAAAGTCCAGGCTCAGGGAAATTTCCTGCCACTTCCAGCACAATTCAACCCTGATCTACTTGAAAAATGATCTTGTGCTCAGGTGTAAACTCCTCATTTAAAGCAGGAGGAAAGTTACTGAATAAACACAGAGATTTCTTTGGCTTTTAATGAACCATCTGCAAAAATCCAACAAAATTTGAGTTGATATTCAGCACCAGCTTCATTTCAGCACATCCCCCCTTGCCTTTCTCTCTGAGCAGACCTGGAGATCAGACTCCAAGATTTCCATGAGCTGTGATTTGTTGTATTCCTCTGAGAAATGTTTTTTCCCCTCAGAGTCCCCCTGAAGCTTGTGCCATATAGTTGGACCCTTCTTCCCTATCTTATCTACTTCTGACCCTATTGGCTGAAGGCCAATATCCTTCCTTGGCCATAGACTAGATAAACCCCTGTCTTTCCTGTTTCGCCCTCTCTTTGCTCCTCGCCCTCCCCGCTCCTGTAACACCACATGGGAGAATAAAGCATGGACTGAAGGTGAGGGGTGAGAGCCACCCTTTTTGATATCTTTATTCTGTCTCTATGAAATATATTTCCCTAAAAGCCCTGAGAATCTGAGCTAGCTATAGCCTTAGCCCTGGGGCTAGAAGGGAACCATTATTTCAGTGATTCACCTTTTCCTGGTGTTGCTGTTCCTGCACCAAAACCTGATTCTGGAACTCTGTCTCCAGCTCTGCTATGTGGTTTCTCTCTTCCATCAGCATCTTCTGCATGTCAGAACAGCTGGCCTGGCTCTGCTGCAGGCTGTTCTGCAGTTTGCTCTCCTGCACTTTGGAGGAGACCAGCTGGAAAACAAGAGCAAGGGATGGTTTGGGAAAGGGATTCTCTGCTGCGACAGGGATTCCCTGCTGAGACAGGTGCTGCAGTGTGGAGGGGAAGCATCCCTGTAACTTCCAGCCACCCCAGGAACTGCACCAGCCCTCAGCACCAAGGAAACCAGGAGAGATTCAGAGCCAGACACTTTGGAAGTGCAAACCAGGGAGCTGAGGGTCTTGTTCACAGTTCTGAATTCACCTCCCTTCCTGCAACACTGTATTTTCCTTTTGACCCTTTTCCTTTGATTTCCAGGTACCAGGGAGCAACAGGTGATTCTGTCCTTCAGCTGCTCTTTCCCTGATCCCACAATACCCCAATTTCTCCTTTTCCCATCTCAACACCAATTCCACTGCTTCCCCTGACCTCAGCCAGCACTGCCCTTGTTTCCCTGCTTGTTCAGGAAGCATTTTAGATATTTTTCTTCTCTTCCACTTTTGAAGTTTGCCTTTTCCCTTTCCCATGCAAGCATTTAGCTGGTATCTCCAGACCCTCATCTATTCCACTTCCCTCTTCCCTGTTTTTCAGATTTCACTCCCCAATATAGATTACTTTAATCCAAACTTGAGAAGGGAATAAACCTCATCCACTACAAGAGGGCTCCACTCAAATTCCTTTGGTAACTTCCTTTGATTTGTGGCTAAGCAGACTTACAGCCTCTGTTTTCAGGGATAGAAGAGGAAAATCCAGGGTTTACCTCTCCCAAGAGATACTTCAGAGCACATTTGGCCTCCAGGATGGTGGCAATGCTGCCCCAGCGCTGCTTGGCCTGATCCCCATTGTCTGCATGCAGGAGTTTCTGCTGCAGATCTGCTATCTGGGCACTCCTGGGGAAGAATCCATGGATTTGGGGTTACAACACAGGAGAAAACCAGGGATGGTTTCTGGGCTAATGTTACTGTTCCCAGAATATTAAGTAAAATAGTATAAATTGAGATTTTTGCTGCTCAGTAGAGCACCTGGAGCCTGCATTGCTCCCCTGGGGAGTTTTGCCTCCACTCCACATTCCCAAATAAAAGTGGAAGTTTTTACCCCCAGAGGTGCTCACTAACAGCTCAAAACACCCAGTCTAAGTGCCTGAGTATTTTCCCCACATTTCGGAAAAATTCCAGCCAGGAAAACCCACACCTTTCCCTCATCATTTCCAGTGTCTGTGTGTTTTACATCCTCTTCCACCTCCCAGAGAGATGGGATGAAAATGAGGGAAAAGCCAGAGGCAAAGCTGAGTGGATGAGCTTTGTGGCAGTGCCTTACCTGAGTTCCATCTCTGTTTGCAGGCTCTCAATCTGCGTGGAGATGGAGAAATCTGCATCCGGAGCCCCCAGGTCAGACACGCGGTACGTGCGCCTCTGGAATCACAGCACATGGATCCAGGGCAGGAACAGGGGAGGAAATCACACAGTTACAGATATTCCAGCTAGAAAAGCGTCCAGGCATCTCCCCACAGCTTCAATTTCATTGCTCCTTCCCAAAACCTTTGCAAAGAGGAGTGACCCACTCACATCCCTCAGAATCCTTGAGGTTGGAAAATCTCTCCCAGAGCATTAAGTCCAACCATTCCCCCAACACTGACAGGTCACCCATGTCCCCAAGTGCCACATCCAGACATTTTTTTGACTCTTACAGGGGTGGTGATTCCACCATTTCCCTGGGCAGCCTGTTCCAAAGCCTGACTGCCCTTTCAGAGAAATAAATTTCCCAAATTCTATTAAGTAACAAGTTCCTTCAGCACCTCTTGTTCCTGATGTGTCAGAGGACAAGAACATTAACCCTTTCTCCCAGAAAGGTAGCCAAGGGTAGGATCCATCCCCACCTTCTGAGGGAACAGGTCAAGTAGGAGTGAGAGTAATGAATCCAGTATTGCTGAACAGCCAGAAGAGTGGGGTGGGAAAAGGGGAATTTCCCTCTTACCCGGAGCTTTGGAGGGGGGTTTTCTCCAGCATCTTTCTTCTCTTTCAGCTGAAGGAGCTCCTTTGCCAGGATTTTCCTGTCCTCCAGCAGGTCTGCCAGGTGTCTTCGAGCTTCCTCAGTGCTGACAAGAACCTTGACTTCATTTGCAAGCCAGCTCTGGAAAAATAACCCCCCAAACACAGTGGTTGAGCTCAAATCCAGGACTGAATCCTCTGTGAAGGCATTTCAGAGAAACTGAATAATCCCATTGCAATTCCCTGGTCCTCCTGCTGTGCTCCAGCCACCAAGGCCAGCAGCGCCCACCCCAAATCCCAGTTTGCCCAGTGCTGGGATGCAAAAATGCTGTTACCCACTTTGACTCGTGCAGCAATTCCTTCCATGCCCCAATTTTGGGTCTCCTTTCGTTTATCTGCTGCCTCCCTCTGCTTCTGCAGGGCATCCTTGAGGCGTTTGTTGGCAGCTGCTGCCTGGAAAAGATGCCACAAGGAGCTGAACAGGGACTGCAAATCATCTGCTACAGCTGGAAAGACCAGGGACTCCCAGCCCAGGGCAAACACTGGGACAGTGACAGCACAAGGTTAATAAATCTCAAGTTATCCTGGTTTAACTCAAGGATTCCTGCCCTTGATTTATTTCCTTTGCTGCCAGTCCTCCTTTAAAGAGAAGCTCCTTCTAGGTCTGAAGGAAGAAGAAAACATCCAAAATGAAGGGTTGAAGATGCATTTCTTTTACAAAGCCATCCTGAAAGGATTTTGAACTGCAACCTTGTAGATCCACCATCCAAACTCATTTCCCACTTCTTACCTTGGGCATCTGCATGGATTTGCCACAGGAACCTGGGACTCAGAGTCATTTGGTATCCAGTCATTTGGCCTTTTAAGGAACAAATTTAACTGGGATTCCTCAAAGGCCCCAGGGCAGAAATGGGGATTTTTCTACAGAGAGAAAAGCTTTTCTTTCCAGCCTCTAAACTTCCTTTAAGAGGTTTCTGTGTATCCTGTTCCTTCCTCCAGCCCTTGGCAGACTTTAGGCTTTGGTTGGGAATTTCCAGGAGATGTTGGCTCCTCACCTCCTCTGTTTTGCGCCAGAGGACATTGGCCTGTTTTTGGAAATCCCTCTCCAGCTTGAGGAGCTTGTATTGTCTCTTACGGTCCTGCAAGGAAAAACAGCTGGAAAAGTCACATTTTCCATGACAAAGGAAAGGTTGCAGCTGAAACGTGGGCATAAATATAACTTCACAACTAGTAATAGTTGTTAGAGAGGTATGTATTTAATCGGCTGAGATGCGTGGGGAATAACTTCGCCAAAGACACGCATACCCACCCGACGGTGTTTCCCTCTATTATTCCCCAGGGTCTTACATATGCATAATCAGCCTCATACATATTCATTCCCTGGCCCCGCCCATCCTCACCTCGTATGGTAATTAACTCCACGCCCATGTGGGCATGCTCAGTTTGTTGTGGTGGTCTTCTGGGGGTCCCAGGAGATGAAGGAACGGAGTCTTCTTCAGTGAACTCTTGTCGCCCTGATTTTCAAAGCCTTCTGATGTTTACATTCTTGGAGTCAGAATTCCCACACTTTCTACCAAAACACTATGTGTTTTTCACATTCCTTCTTGGAGGAGAAAATTGACAGACTGTTCACCTGGCCAGTGTGATTCAGAGGAGGTATATTATCCTCCAATCCACTCTCGCTTTAGAGAATGTATAAATTCTAAAAACTGTAAATAAAGTTCTCCTTTTTGCCTTGGACGACTGAGCGTGTGCTGCGTGCTCATTTCGTGTCCCATCGTGACAACTGGTGACCCCTCGTGGAACAGAGTTTGGTGCTCATCGGAGTGTGAGGCACTTTGGGTGAGACCTGTGATTTTAAACCCCCCCTCCTCCCTGCTTGTGTAGTGGCTGTGGCCGCTTGGCACTTTGCCTGCAGCCTGTGGGACGATGCCAACCCTTGTGGCTTCCATGGAGGACTCACTGGTCCTCGATATCTGGAGAGGTTTGCTGGAGAGGAGACAGGTTTCTGCCTCCCAGGGTGGCTTTGAGGAGCTCTTTTTATGGGCGAGAGGCCAAGGTTTTTTTTCAGATCCCAAGGAGGCTTTCTCCAGGGAGGCGTGGTCTCTGCTTGGCGATCACCTCTTTGAGGCCCTCTCCATTGACTGTGACGTCGAGATCGCACAGCTTCTCATGCACTGGAAGAGGTTTGAAGGGCTTTTCCACTGGTCTGAAAGCTCCAGCCCCCAAGGTTCTGTTCGAGAGCTCGGCTCCCAGCTAGGTTCTCCCGTCCCGGAGGACGGAGGGGGTGAGGATGAAGCCGAGGTCCTTTCAGAGGCGGGGGGGGGGATTTCGAGCCGCGGCAGGAGGCAGAGCCCTCCCCTCCCCTCCCCCCCGCGGCGCTGTGAAGAGAGACGTTTCTGTCTCAGATCGCGGCCCCCGGGCTCCTGGCCAGGGCGTGGGCGGCCCCCCGCAGCCTGCTGGAGGCTCCGTGAGGCCGGCAAAGCCGGCCCCGCCCCTCCCCGCGCCGCACAGGCGGCAGAGCGCCTTCCCGGCGTTCGGGGGTGGGGAGGAGTCCCAGGATCGGTCTCTGCCTCTCCTTGGGCCGGACTCAGTAACAACGCTCTGCCCGAATTGTGGTGTTTCTACGACCCATCCTTTGGGGGCGGGAAAAGCGGGGCCTCCGCCAACCGCCCCTTCCTCCGTGCAGCCAGAGGGGCGTGCCTGGCCAGTGGAGGCAGGCGGGGATGGGGCGCTGACCGGCCTGTCAGGCCCCGCCCCGGTGGGCGGGCAGCCCACCCCGAACCTAGCGGGAGGGGCGTTGCCTGCGATGGGTCTCCGAGATACAAAAGGGATCCTTTTAGGGGCGGTTCCAGATCCCCCCTTCCCCGCGCTGCCCCCCCCGGGTGCGACGGGGGGTGGTGTTCTCGGCGCGGGGATGGCCTTGGGCTCGGGCGGGGCTGCGCAGCTGCCCGCTCCGCCCGCACCGCTGCCCCCGGTTGCAGCGCGGGGTGGGGACGTGGCCCCGCAGGCCGCGCCTCTCTCTACGCCCCGATTCCTCCCCGCGCCGCGGGAGGCGGTGCCCGCAGCTGCGCCCGTCCCGTCCGCGGCGAGATGCACGCCGGCTGCTGCGGGGACCCATGCCCGTGATGTGGCCGGAGCTGCCAGTTCCTCCGTGGGCGTGGGTTCGGCTGGAGCTGGCCTGGGCCCGGCCCTCCCCTTCTCTGCGGGTGCGGGCGACGCGATATCAGGTGGTGTCGAGATGGCCCCCGGTCAGGCACCTGACCCTGAGCCTGTGGGGTCCACGGGACGGGATCTAACAGGTGCTGCCGCCTCATCGGGGGACTTCCAGGCTTTCCCTGTGCTTAGGGGTGTCACCCACAATACCTATCAACCCCTATCCTGGAAGGCTACAATGGAGCTCTGTGATCAGGCTGGCAAATATGGTCTGGGGTCTGAGCAGGTCATGCAGATGCTTCGTGTACTTGCTGCTGATCTGTTGACACCCTATGATATCCGAAGCATAGCTCGTGTTCTCTTTCCGCCTGTGGAATACGAGATCTTTGAGTCCATATAGACGGATTTAGCAGTCAGGGCCGTGCAGTGGAACACCATGAGAGGTCCGGAGGACCCCAGGCGTGTGATCAGCACTGATGTGCTGCTGGGCACAGGCAATTATGCTAGCCCCAATGGACAGGCTGGCTTTGATCCCCTGGTGCTTGAGCAGTGCCAGGAAACAGGCATGGCAGCTGTCATCCAAACCATTGAAATGGCAGCTCCGAAGGAGTCCTTTGTGGCAGCTGTCCAGGGGGCTGATGAGCCTTTCCTGCAATTTGTGGGCAGGCTGACTGCTGCAGTGGAGAAACAGGTGGGAGATCCTAACGCAAGGCGGCATTTACTCAAGCACCTTGCGAGGCACAACTGCAACGCTGCCTGCAAAGCAGTCATAGAGGCCCTTCCTGGGGATCCTTCTGTCCCCCAGATGGCACGGGCCTGTGCGAGATTGCGCACCTCAGGTCATAAGTTGGCTGCTGTGGCCACTGCCACGCAGCCTGCTATGACCACTGCCACGCAGCCTGCTATGACCACTGCCATGCAGCCTGCTCTGGCCCCTGCTGTGCAGCCAGTCTGGGCAGTGCCTCAGGGCAGGCAGCAGCAGAAAAGGATTGTGCAGGCCAGCAAGACACAGGGGAAGAAGCGAAAGAAGTCCACAATTCCCTTGTGTTTCTGTGGTCGCTGTGGCAGACCGAATCATCTGTCAAATGCGTGCAAGGCCACTGTTCACGTTAACGGTCAGGCCTTGCTGGGCTCGGGAAACGGAAAGTGAAGCGCGAAGGCGGGACGCGCTCAGACAAAAATCTCTCTCCAAGCCCCAGAGCCGATGGAGGTCTGCTCGGTCAACTTGCAGCCAGCACCCGTGGCTCAGCAGGTGTGGACGTCTGCACAGCAGACACGGTCGTGTTAGAGACCAGCGACGTGCACAAGGTCCCATTGGATGCCTTTGGCCCCTTGGGTGATGGTATGAGTGCTCTCCTTATGGGGAGGTCTAGTACCACCCTTCAGGGTCTCATTGTGCACATGGGACTCATTGATGCGGATTTCACGGGACAAATTTGTGCCATGGTATCCACATCAAAACCCCCTGTCACTATCCCAAAAGGGACACGGCTTGCTCAACTTGTGCCTTTTAGATCCTCTGTTCGCAGGGCAGTTGACCGGTCGCGAGGAGACGGCGGCTTTGGGTCCACTGGATCGCCTCAAGTGCACTGGACCACTGTCCTGTCCGACGACCGTCCCATAAAGCCGTGTACCCTGTCCATCCCTGGTGCGACACCTCCAGAAATTTGCCTCCGCGGACTGATTGACACCGGCGCTGACATCTCGATCCTCTCGCTCGCTGCCTGGCCCCCAGAGTGGCCCTTGAGTCCAGTGCAGACGCCTGTTGCGGGACTGGGAGGAACGAAGCAATGCTACGTGAGCCAGCAGCCTGTGGTCATCACAAACTCAGAGGGACAGTCAGCTGTGGTCCGGCCTCATGTTACTTCGACTGAAGCTAACCTCTGGGTGAGGGATGTTCTGGCCGCGTGGGGGGTGCGCATCGGGACGGATTTTTAATGGGGGCCACTGTGACGAAGGGCGCAGACTGTCCTACGCCTCCTTTACCGTGGCTGGTGGGCAAACCGGTCTGGGAGAATCAGTGGCCCCTCCCTAAAGAAAAGCTCATTGCCCTTCGAAATCTAGTGCAGGAGCAGTTGGACCAATGTCATCTGGAGCCTTCTACCAGTCCCTGGAACACTCCTGTCTTCTGCATTAGAAAAAAGTCCGGGAAATGGAGGTTGTTACAAGACCTCCAGAAAGTGAATGCCGTGATGGAAAGCATGAGAACGTTGCAGGCGGGCATGCTGTCGCCTACCATGCTTCCAGCGGATTGGCCGATCCTCATCGTGGATCTGAAGGATTGTTTCTTTACGATCCCTTTACATCCCGATGACAGACAAAAATTTGCCTTCACGGTGCCAGCAATTAACAATGCTGAGCCCGCACAGAGGTATCAATGGATGGTTTTGCCCCAAGGGATGCGGAATTCTCCCGCCATATGCCAATGGTATGTGGCCCGTGCCTTGTCTGGAGTTCCCAGGCAGTTTCCCAATGCCCATGTATATCACTACATGGACGACATTCTGGTGGCTGCACCCACCCAGGATGAACTGCTGAGGATACAGCCTCAGTTGATTGATGCTTTGCATGCTCATGGGCTGCAAGTGGCTCCAGAAAAGGTTCAACAACAGCCTCCTTGGAAGTATTTGGGGGTCAAGATTCTGGAACGGACAATCCGTCACCAGGAGGTGCAATTTGTGCGTTCGGTGAAAACACTGAACAACGCCCAGAAATTGGTAGGTGTCATCACGTGGTTGTGTCCGTATTTGGGACTAACCAATGCACAACTGTCTCCTTTATATGATTTGTTAAAGGGAGACATCGATTTAAAGTCACCTCGTGAATTGACCCCTGAGGCACGTAAGGCCCTGGAGGAGGTTCAGCAAGCTGTTTCCGCTTGCCAAGTGTACCGCATTGACCCCTCCGTTGATATCACTGTGTTCATCACTGCTCCGGATTTACATCCTACAGGTATCATCGGCCAATGGAATGACAAATGGTCTGATTCCTTGCACATCTTGGAATGGGTCTTCCTGCCCCACCAGCCACAGAAGACGGTAACTCCGTTAGCTGAGCTGGTTGCTCGATTGATAATCAAATGCCGGCAACGGTGTTTGCAATTGATGGGAGCAGACCCTGCAAAGATCGTGATCCCAATTGATCGGGAAAGTTTTGACTGGAGCCTTGCAAACAGTGTTACTATGCAGTGTGCTCTGGAAAATTTCACAGGGCAGATTGTTTAGCATCTGCCCAGCCACAAGCTACTGCACGTGGCGAAAAATACACAGATTTCTTTGCGGCCCAAATGCAGCCAGGAACTGGTGCAAGGACCCACCGTCTTCACGGACGGTTCGGGAAAGACAGGAAAGGCCATTGTTACCTGGAAGGATGGAGCAGAGTGGCAGGTTGTGGAAGGTCATGAGGATGGTTCAGCCCAATTGGTTGAGCTAAAGGCTGCGGTCATGGCATTTGAGAAGTTTTCCCAGGAACCTTTCAACTTGGTCACGGATTCCGCCTATGTGGCTGACATCACACAGAGACTGGGTTATTCAGTTTTGAAGGAGGTCAGTAATCCTGCCCTGTTTCAGTTACTGAAGACCCTGTGGTGTGCCATCCAGGCCCGGGTTCACCCATATTATGTTCTGCACACTAGGAGCCACACTAATTTGCCAGGGTTTGTAGCGGAAGGTAATGCGAGGGCTGACAAGTTGGCTAACCCAGCGTGGGTAGCACCTCAGCCAGATGTACTTGCGCAGGCCAAGGCATCACATGAGTTCTTCCACCAGAATGCACATACGTTGCAAAAGCAGTTTCAGTTGACAGCGACTGAGGCTCACAACATTGTTGAGTCATGTGACGACTGTCATGCCCTTGGTGTGCCTTTGCCGGCAGGGGTAAACCCCAGAGGCCTTAGGGTCTTGGAGCTTTGGCAGACCGATGTCACCCAGGTTGCCGAGTTTGGCCGGCTCAAGTATGTGCATGTCACGGTGGACACGTTCTCCTCTGCAATGTGGGCTTCTGCTCACACTGGAGAAAAGATCCGTGATGTCATTGCCCATTGGAGGCAGGCCTTTTCCATTCTTGGTATACCTTCTGCTGTGAAAACCGACAATGGCCCTGCTTATGCATCAGGGAAGGTGCGGCAGTTCCTGCAATTGTGGGGTGTTTCACATAAGTTTGGTATCCCACATTCTCCAACTGGTCAAGCTATTGTAGAACGCGCTCATGGTACTCTGAAGCGGGTTCTACAAAAACAAAAACGGGGAATGCAGGGTGAAACCCTGCACAGTCGGTTGGCAAAGGCCTTGTACACCATCAATCATCTTACGGTGCCACAGAACTCAAATAACACTGTCATCTTGAATCACCATCTTTCGTTACAGGGTTCGGACGAGACACATCAGCCTCGAGCAAAGGTGCGAGTGAAAAACCTAGTCACCAAACAGTGGGAAGGTCCTTACAACCTTGTCATTTTGGGGCGTGGGTATGTGTGCGTGTCCACAGATACTGGGACACGCTGGGTACCTTCGAATTGTGTCCATCCTGACCTGCGACCACAGAGACAGAACCCAACAGGCAAGAGGGAAACCATGACCAAACTGAAAGCCACCAAGCAGATGAACCGTCGAGTGATGACTCTGATGCAGACGATGCAAGTGATCACTCTGATGGTTCCTCCATGACTGAACCCTAAAACATTGTTCATTTTCTTTTTTCCTTTTCTTTTTTAACGGAAAAAGGGTGAGATGTCACCCTGATTTTCAAAGCCTTCTGATGTTTACATTCTTGGAGTCAGAATTCCCACACTTTCTACCAAAACACTATGTGTTTTTCACATTCCTTCTTGGAGGAGGAGAAAATTGACAGACTGTTCACCTGGCCAGTGTGATTCAGAGGAGGTATATTATCCTCCAATCCACTCTCGCTTTAGAGAATGTATAAATTCTAAAAACTGTAAATAAAGTTCTCCTTTTTGCCTTGGACGACTGAGCGTGTGCTGCGTGCTCATTTCGTGTCCCATCGTGACAAACTCTTCACCTTTATCTCTCCTGCATGGCTTCTGGCTCTCTTTGGCATTGTTTCAAGGAAATATTCAGTTTATGCTAGCTAAGGGTCTGTGTCCTCCATCTTTATCTGCATTCTCGGCCTTGTTGTCCTGGGATGTTTGCAATTTTCTCTTCACTATCACCAAGAAGTCCTAGATGCTTGTAACATGCAAAAACTTAACAGACACAGCATTCAGTATCTACTAAATGCCTTCTAAAATGGATTTAATATATATTCTAAAGCACTATTTGAAATACATCCTAACATCTAGAGGCCTACTACAAAGGATCATCTAAAATTCTCACATCTCTGTGTCAGCAGCCCCAAAATTCCAGCCTGAGCATCCCAAGGCATTGAGCTGCAGGAATTGCTGTGACACCAAACTCCAGGTGTTTGCTGGCCATTGCACTCAGACACTACAAGCAGCTGGATTTTATTAACCTGCAAATCCAACATTCCTTTGGAAGTTTAAAAACCTCCCATGCTGAGGCCAAACCCCACATCTTTAAATCCTTCAAATATTGACTATTTTTGTTTTCTGCTTTAGAGCAGAGTCACAGCTGTGGCAAGAACTTGAAGCTCTCCAGCCACAAACAAGTCCAAGTGGTGAAAAGTGGCAGCCACATGAGCCAAGCTTGTCTTCAAAGCATTCCCAGCTCTTCTCAGATGCTTCCCAGTTAAAGAAACTTTGCAGCAGCCCTTTGGAGGGAGGAACAGTGTGAGGGGCTTGTTTGCTCACCTTTTCCTTCAGCTGGATCACTTCCTTTTCCTTCTGCTGCTTCCACTGCCTGAATTTCTCAGTGTCTTCTTTCATCTGACACATCAGCTGCAACCTTTGCTGCTTCATTTCCTGAAAAACACCAGTGGCTGGAAGAATTATCCAGGATTTACATCCTAAAGAGCTTCAACCTCCATTCCCTCCATGCCTGCCAGGTGTGGGGAGTGGCAGGTGGGAAATCTTACTGTGCTCCCACTCAGGACACTCTCAAAGTGCTAAAAAACAGGGATTTTTTTTACGCATAAAGGGAAGACTAACACAGGCACAGTTTAGGAAAACCAAAGAGGAATCAAATTACTTGACTGAGGCAATAAATTAGAAGTGTCAGAAAATGCTTTGGGCTTATTTTCCTCCCAAATCTCAGTAGTCACTTGCCTATTGTGGTCATGTAGCCAAAGGAATCTTGCCAAGACCTGCTATTTTCTATCTGACTAAACAGAAAGTGGATTCCTGTTTGGGATTTCTGGGATTCCTGAGATTCCTGCCTGGGAGCTGCTTTGCCCACACTGGCTCAAGTCAGAGGTGCCTGTTGGTTACCCTGATCTCCTGGTTCAGTTTGGACACTGTGTGCTCTGTGGATTCCTTCAGCTTCAAGAGCTTGGATTGCTCATTCAGCTTCTTCTTGAGCTCATTAATTTGTGCTTCCAGCTCCTGGAGCCTTTTCCGGCACCGCTTGCTCAGCCTGGAGAGAAACAACAACAAATCCTCTCCAGCTTCAGAGACCCCTCACGAAGAATGTCACTTCTGTCACCTTTGCTGCTGCTGAAAGCCCACAGGAGGCTTCTCTGTAGCTCCTGGCATGTTAAGGGGACACTTTTACATCAAAAAAGCTTTTACAGATCATGGAAGTGCAAGACATTGGATTTTCAGACACATTAACAACCCCCAGAGCTGCAGGCAGAGTCCTCTTACTTGGCCTGGTTGATGTCCTTCTTTGCCATGTGCAGAGCAAGGACCAATTTCTCCTTTTCCTTTTGCAAGTTGTTGACCTCCAATTCCAGATCCTTGATATTGGTCTAGAAAGGACAAGAAGAATAAATCTCCAAATAAAAAACTTGGAAAGACACCCTGAGGCAAAGCTTTAAGACAGAGAAACTTTGAAACACCCTATTCCTTCGCAGCAGGATGCTAAACCACCTCATCTAAGAGCAGTGTGGGGGTCACAGGGGCTGGCCTAGCACACTCTGGAGCTTTGGTGGGCACAGTCACTGAGGCCACGTCCTGACTGAATCATTTCAGAGATGGGAGACCCCAGCACAGCAGGGAAAACTGCCCAAGGGAGCAAGGACCCAAGCTTAAGGAATAGACCCAAATCAGAACAGGCTCCTGAGGACAGATCTCCCTTCCCTCCCCAGCAGGAATTGGGAAAAACAAACTGACCAAGGAGGATTTCAGCTTTACCTGGTACTGGGACTGAATGGGCCCCAGCTGAGTATCATTTTGAGACATTTTTTTGGCAGGGCCTCTTTCAGAGTCAGGGCTTTGTTGAGCTCCAGCAGCTCCCTGGAGAGCTGTGCCTGGCGCAGGGCGTGTTGGGTGCTGAAGTCATTGGAGACTCTCTTGGATTCCTGGCCCACTTCTGCTTCCTGCAGGAGACACAGCCATGAAGAGAGGCCAATGCAGAGCTCCTGAATTACATGATCTCTGTTTACAGAGCACTTCAAATTAATTCTTATGTAAAAAATCAGATACGTGGAAATGAGAACAGGTTCTTAACCTTGAACACATTGAGTTTAAAACAGCACAGACAAGACTGATGATTTATCAAGCATTTGGGTTAGAAAATTAGCAGGAAGGAGCAGATAAAAGTGATGAGGAGACAAAACCATGCCCCAGTGAGGTGTGCACTGCTGAGCCTCTCACACCTGGAGAATCCTGTTCAGAGTTTGGCAGCTCTGCAGCAGCTTCTGTGGTGGCAGTGTTTTCACTCTGGTGGACAGAGAGAAGAAAAGTTGGGTTGAAAGGGAAATATGAAATAAAATGAAGGAAATAACAGTCTGTTGGCACATTATGGCAAAGCACAATCTGATTCTCCTCTGGCCAGAACCTCTCTGGAAAGAGGAGACCATCATCCTCCTCCTTGAGGAATGTGAGGAAGCTCCTCCTTGTCTAGTTGGAAAAGCCATTCCTTGAAATTTTTCCTGAACTCCAGCACTGGAGAGAACAGGAAAAGGAGGAGGAGAGAACAGAGTAATGTCCAGTAAGGGAGTGTAGGAGATATTGGGGCCCACAGGACAGAGTACTGTGAATTTAATTAGCATAGTCAGTTTGATAGCCAAGATGCCTTGGCAAGAACAAACAGAGCTTTGAAGATTACAAGATTGGATCGAGACTGGTGACAGGAAAAGAAGATTGAATCAACTTCTGCAAGCAAGAGATGTTGCAAAATGTATAAGTTTGTTTATGTGATGTTTAACCTAATCATGGTAGTAAAAAATTATTAGCCTTCCTAGAATGGTATATAAGCATATGTAGCTCACAGTAAAAATGGATTCTGGTCATCAGTCAGTCTTCCCGTCTCTCTCTCAATCATCAGTAGGGGAGAACTGAAATTCATCCATTAGATAAAAGCCTTAAAGCTTCTATTTAACAATTTCAGGTCCCTGCAATTTACATCGTCCATAAAAATTACCAAGTTTAGAACACTTCATCCAATTTAGGGACTGTAAATCCATGCCAAGCTCCACTATCAGGTTTTTCATGTAGACTCCTCTTTCTCCCCCACCCAGGAGCAGCACAAGTGGCCTTTCTGCAGCATTAAAGCACAACAGGACAGTTTTGAAGTAGATCTCAAGAGTCATTTCACACTTTTAATTCCTGGGCTCCTTGAGGGAAGTTGTTGGAGTGGAATCCCGGATTTCCTGAGTAAGTTGACACAACTCCCCCCTCCCTGGGTTCAGCCTTACCTGCAGCTCAGCCAGCATCTGCTGCAGGTTCCAGATCACCTCCACATTTTACTTTAATTCCTCATCTTCCACAGTCTCCACCAGCTTCTGCAGATCCAACTTGCACCTGGAAACATAGGAACAAGTCCATGGCAAGTTTGTGCCAGGGAAGAACAACTTTCCCCACTCAACCTCTGAATTAATTCTGGATGAACAAATCCCAGCTGATTGGATCCAGTTTATCGCACTGAAAACATTGAATTCCCAAGGACATTATCCCAGGAGAAGGGTGCAGGGACACTTACACAGCGTGGTGCTGGAGCTGCTCTAGTTTTGCATTCATCTTCTTATTTTCTTGCTCTGTCTAAGAGAAATCAGATTTATACTGATTTGTAGAAGATAAGAAGCCAGAAAACTGCTGAATATTTTGCAGCAAAACATTAGCAGTGTGAAAATCAATGCACTGAAAGATCTTTCATGGTCACAGCCACCAGTTTGGATTTCACAGTATTTTTTCAGGGATAGACACTGCAGACAATAGGAAAAAAGCAGGGTGGGGAAGGGAAAACACAAGTGTGCAAGTGCTATTTAAAATATTAAAATAAAATATTTAAAGTATTAAAAAGCTGAAAGATTCAGGTCTCTTTTTTTCCACAAGGAAACTAAAGGCCAACAAATTCTGGCAGGCTTTTGGTTCTGACTTGTAGCTCTGTATTTTTTGGGCTTCAGAATTCTGCTGCTAACTGTTGCATGCTGATTTCCCATGGGAACAAGTTCCCGTTCTCACAACACTGTCAGTTATTTTGTAAATATTTATGTGAGCCTGGACTCTTCTCAAGATTTTACCACAACATGCTCCTTCACCTGGTGTTTACCAAAGGGGAAGAGAGGCAGTCCTTTTCTGACCAATCACTGCCCTTTTAGCGCACCATGTTATAAAAGTGGCAGAGATGAAATGTAGTAAAGCCTTCTGATCATCACCAAACTGTCTGTCCTTCATCGCCTTTTCCTGCTGCGACACTGACTGATTTGGAATCGATGTGAAAGGAACATTTAAGAGAGATTCTCAATATGTCTTAAATACAGGAGCTGCTGTTGGTTCAACTTCCAGCAATTTAGCGCTCTCCTGGGATAACTGAACTTACCAGGATGATCCTCTCCAGCATCTGTGCTGTTTGTTCAGCAGCCTCACTGAGCCCCTGGCTCAGCTTCTGGTTCTCCTCCTGCAAGGACTGATTCTTCTCCATCAGGGATTGGAGGTTCTCTGAGGGGGCCAAACCACTGCAACAGCAAGGAGCAGTTAGGTGTGAGTTTGGGCTTTGGGACAGCACAGAAGTCACCTCCAAAATTATTATTATTCCCTAAATAATTTACAATAAATAGCCCAGAATGGTTTGGGAGGGAAGGATCTTAAAGCTCATCCAGCCCCACCCCTGCCACGGGCAGGGACACCTTCCACAGACCAGGCTGCTCCAGGTTCTGTCCAAGCCTTGGACACTTCCAGAATGCAGGAAAACCCTCCAAACAGAGGTTATGAACTCCATGTACTTGGTTTTGAAATATCCCCAGAACACAACACCTGCACAATCCAACTCTGTCCCAGATTTTGTGCTTTTAAGGATAATGGAGGTGGAGCTGCCCCACATTTAGGGGTAGAGGGGTGAGGAGAACAGGGATGGATGGGTCCCAGACAGGAATTTATTCAGGAGATGTTTCCTGGTTCATCTTTTACTTCCTGCAACAGATCTTTGCAATCATGAGGCGTTTGCTACAAAACTAAATATTCCAGGGAAGTCCAGTAAGGATGACAAAAAGAAGGGGAGAAAAAGCAACCAATTTCTACCCTCACTCCACAACACTGCCCAGAGCTAAGGAGATCCAGAGACTTCTCTGGAGTGTGATAAATATACATCCATAGGACATTAAATAACAAATCTTACTTGATAGCCACGGGCAGGGTCCTTCCATGCACCTGGAGCTGCTGGACCTACAAAGACAAATAATTACTGCTTGTAAATGTAGCAGCTCCATGGATCCTTGGTCTTCCAGACTCCCCTGCTCCCTAATTCCCCTTTTACCACTGCCTGTGGAAAGGAGTGGTGTTACAGTATTTCAAGTCATTTACTCCTCAAATAAAAGGTTCTTCATTTCCCTCTGGGATCACCCCAGGGAAAACTCTTCCCTTCCCACCATGCTGGGCACAGGCAGGAGATGTCAGGAAGGCACCAAACCATCTCTGTATTTCTAATTGTGCCTGTAGCTCGCCAAGCAATGATTTGTTGGGTGGAAGGGAAATTTAAACCACACCAGCACCACCACTTTTCTATGGCTACAGCAAAACTCCAAAAACATCCACATATCCCCTTCCCAGCCACCTCCAGAGACGGAGCAATGCATATTAGGGATGTTTTGCATTTTTTGTGAGGTTGTGCCTTCCCTTGGGGTTTGCTGAGCTCAACCTGAGGGGACCCCCAGTACCTGCTGCTTCAGCTGGTGCAGTTCAGCTGCCTGGGGGTCCACGTTGACAATGGGTTTGTTTTTGATCTTCCTGGCCCTGTCAGCGTAACGCAGAGTGTTCAGGGTCTCCTCCACGTTGGAATCTGCTGGGCTCACACAGGCGATCATCAGCGTGTGGCTGTTGCCACCCAGGGAGTCTGGGAAGGAAAAGAAACAATGTCAAAGCTGTCAGAGCAACAATGACAGTGAAATGTCATCATTCAAAGGTTCCAACCCCATGAATGCATCCCCAAAATGCAGATTAAACAGCTGGATTGTGGTACCAATCATTACTTTCTCCTCTGCCCACTCAGTTCTGTATTAAGGTGGGTTTCCAAAAGCCGAAGTCAGGCTTTGAAACCAAAGATTTCACCCCAGAAGCTCCAGTTGTTGCCCTAAGAAATAATTTCTTTATGCCATTTCTGGCCTGGTTCTTTCAGGTTTGCCCCTCCCTTCTCCACTCCGGTAACAAGACCTCCATGAATATCCAGAATTTTCTCCAATTTAAGGAATTATTGGCTAAGAACAGATCACAAAGCTGCATGGAACTTCATCCTTTGGTTTTATACAAATTGGCTCCTTAAAGCTACCGATCAGAAAAAAAAAAAGGGCCCCACATCCAGCCGAATCCAGGTTTAAATGAGGAGTATACTTTCAGACATGGAAAATACTGAAGAGCTTTTGCACTAAGTTATGTAATTACCATAAAAATCCCAGTAATTTCATTACTAAAGCTGTGCCCAAATTAAAGGGTAACTTAAATAAAATGCATTAAAAGACAAATCCCAGCTATTGAAAAATAAAGACCATATATTCAGCCTAAGAAAACAAATCCCAGGGGAGGCACAGGCAGCTGGAGCTTCATTCTGGCTGTGACATCACCCAGGGAGTTGCTATAATTAAGGTACAATAATAGATCTCTGCTCCCAGACTTCTCCTCTTCCTCTTCCCACCAAAAATATGCCCTGAATTTGTCTTGTTTCCTCCTGTCACAAAAAGTGTAGGAGAGCAGGACTCGTTTTGAGTTCATCTCGCTGCATTTGCAACCTAAAATAAGAGTCCAGGAAAGACCTGGCTTCAGTGAGGAATTAAATAAACAAATCCCTTTGCAGCAGCAGCAGCTCTGAGCTGTGGGGTCTTCTCCTGCTTTGTTATTTAAAAAGCACCTGTAAGTTTAGGCTTTTTCATCATCTTCTCTCACCTTGCAGCAGCCTGGTCAGCTTAGAGTCTCTGTAGGGGACAAACCCTCCCTTTTTATTCTCCTCTCCCAGAGCACTGATGACATTCCCCAGGCACAGGAGGCCTCTGTTGATGTTGATTCCTGCAGACCAAAGCTCACAGTGAGCAAAGTCACCTCAACAGCTCCAAACTCTTCATTTCCTGCCCTTAGTAAAACTTTAACAAGGTTAAAAAAGCAGATTAAAGGGTTAAAGAAGTGCTTTGCTCTTTTATTAACTCCTGAGTGAGAAGAAACTTAAACTCCACCAGTCTCAGCCCACAGACCTTCTTTGAGCCTGTCTCCCTCAGCCTTGGTCTTCTTTTGTCTCTCAGAGCCAGCAAGATCCACCAGGTGTAGCTTGCAGTGAAAACTGCAATTCCTAGGGCAGAAAGAACTGTTTTACTCTCCCAGGTAAACTTCCAGGTGGAAAAGGAGCAGCCCAGGAGCTGAAAATTCAGTCAAAACCTGAACTGCCTTGAGAAGCAGAACTCAGGACCAGGATGAGGAAATTTTGAGAAAGTAACTCTCATCAGCTGCACAATGACACTCACTTATCATTTTTCTTCTTCTGATCAATGCAGATGGTGAAGATGGCGTGGGATCTGGAGGACTGGGAATTCATGGCTGTGGATCCCACAGTTCTGGAGTTGTTCCCCTGCTCCAGGCAGGACACGGTCTCTTTGGCACAGGTAACATTTCTTTCTGTCAACCCCATAATCTGTAGCCAGGAAGGAAACATTGTTTACCCTCTGCTTCTTCTCCATCCCACCTGGGATCAGAAAAATCTCCCTGCACCTCAGACTGTGCCAGCCCATTCCCAAGAATTGGTGTCACCTCTAGCCAGGGGCCTGGCATGGCAACTCCCAGGAAAAACCGGTTCTGAATTTCACTTCAGGAACATGGAATCACATCACCTGTTCCTAAACACCTCTCAAGTTCCTCTGCCTGCTCCAGAACCAGCTGGGCTCTGGGATGGAGACAGAGCTCCTCAGGGCTCCAGGGACAAATCCATGGACATCCTGGGCCAAGCTGGGAGCTGAGAGCTGTGCCAGTCACAGGAAGGGGCTGATGGGGAGGGGATTTGTGTGAGTAAAGTACTGGTGAGGCAGCTCCCAGGGACACAGAGAGGGGATGAGCAGGAGGGACTGGATGTGCTCCTTGGCAAGCTGTACTTTCCCTGAGGATCCATCCCCCTGGATCTCTCTGTGCTGCTCCAAACACATGGATGAACCCCATGCCACTGCTTTAGGGATGACAGAAAATTCCACATAAACCCCTTCAGTCCCCAGCCCTGCCACCCCCTCCTGGCTCCCACATCCAGCAGGGCAGACCTTGATGCCTTCCTTGGGATCCTCCCGGATGCTGATCTGGGAACGCTCTCGGGAGGAGCACAGCAGGTCCAGGATGTCCTCATTGTAGATCTGGAAGCAGCAGAGGAGCAGCTCAGAGTTACCAGCCAAAGAAAGGGACAGTTATGCTGAAATTAGGGCTAATTTAGTATCACATTTTACTCATTTCACCTTTAGGGAAAGACACCTTGGACCAGAAAGGACTGACAAAACCTCCTGGAATATTAGGGGTTGATTTAATCAATATCTATTACCTCAAGGAGGTGACCTCAAAGCTCCCTTTATTCCTAACTCGATAAAAACCAAACTTTTACCTCCAGATAAGAAACTTTGAGGACGAAATCCCAATGCTGCCTTAGCTGTTTCTCCTCAAAGAGCAGCTTGATGACCCTGGGGATGATCCCCATGCTGGGCTCATACTCCTGGTTGGCAGTGTAGGTGCCTCCCATGGAATAGGTTTTCCCTGACCCCATCAGTCCATAGGCCAAGACAGTGGCATTGTATCCTGAGGGAACAAAGGGCACCTGGATGAGTCACATGGGGACAGAAAGCTGCATGTTTGAAAACCACCCTTCCAGAAAATCATCAGTTTACACCAGCTTTAAGTATAGATCACAGTCATGAACACTGAGGGGAAAAAAGGCAATGAAAACTCCATAAAGCACAGATAAAATGATGATTTCAGCTTTTTTTTAAGACTGGATGTTTTATTAGAGCTAAACAGAAACACAGCACAAATTCTCTGCCATTCCAGCTCCACTGCAGCATCCCAGAACAGGATGTTTATCAATTCTTTGTGTTATTCTTAAGGAGGGAGAGGGACTTTTTATAAGGGCCTGGAATGACAGGACAAGGGGGAATGGCTTCCTGCTGCCAGAGGAATATTGGAAGGAATTCTTTCCTGTGAGGGTGACAAGGCCCTGGCACAGGTTGCCCAGGGAAGCTGTGGCTGCACCTGGATCCCTGGAAGTGTCCAAGGCCAGGTTGGACAGGGCTTGGAGCACCCTGGACTAGTGGAAGGTGTCCCTGCCCATGGCAGGGGGAACACGGGATGAGCTTTAAGGTCCCTTCTGACCCAAACTCTTTTAGCATTCCATGAAATTCATCTCACACAGGCAGCCTCGGAAACCAGGCAGCCTCAGAGAACATACCCCTCTCGTTTTATGGAGAGGAACAGGTTCCAAACGGACAAGATCTGGGACAAACCTTTGAAGATGTCTCGGACCAGAGGCGACACCGCTGTGCTGAAAACCTCCTCCTGCTCCACGGACGGGTCGAACACGTAGTCGTAGGTGAAGGCCTTGTCATTGCCCACCACGACCTGCGGAGGAGAGGGATGGGGAAGCGCTGGTACCGCGCCCGGGCTGCGGGACCCCCGGAAGCCCCCCGAGCCTCACCTGCGGCTCCCCGGGCACGAAGGACAGGCACATCTGGCATCCCTCGCTGGTCTCCTTGGGCACCAGCGGCCGGCAGCGCAGCGCCACGCGCACCGGGATGCCCTTCTCGTCCTCCCCCACCATCACCAGCCTGCAGGACACAAGCGCCGTGAGGCGGGCCGGGACACGGGTGCGGGGATGGAGCGGGAACGGCTGCGGCCCTGCCCGGGATGGGGGTAGAGCAGGGGTGAAGCGGCCTTAGTGGGGCTCTGAGATGGAGCGGGGATTAAGCGGCCCTGCCGGAGCTCTGGGGTGGAGCAGAAGCCCCGGGCCAGGTGTCAGGCCGGGGGTAGGGCTGGAGCGGGAGGCGGAGCGGGAGGCGGAGCGGGAGGCGGAGCGGGCCCGGCCCGGCCCTGACCGGTATTGCGGGGCGGCCGCAGGACTGACCTGGAGCCACTGCTGCCCGTTCCAATGGCGGCGCCGCAACGGCCGCGATTCAAATCGGGCCGTGCGCCGCCACGGCCAATCACCAGAGCGGTGCGTCAAGTGGGGCGGGGTCAACCGAGGGTGAAGGTGGGACAGCGCGAGGGGCGGGGCGAAGGGTGAGGCAAAACCAATCGTGTGCGGGTGCGTTAGGCGGGGGGCGGGGCGAGGCGAGAGTCGGGGCGAGGCGAGAGTCGGGGCGAGGCGGGGCGGGGCGGGGCGGGGCGAGGCGAGGCGAGGCGAGGCCAATCGCAGCCCATCGCAGCCCAGTCCTTCGCGCGCGGGGCGCGTCCTGGCCGTGGCGGAGCGGTAGCATGGAGGGCCGGGTGCCCTACGACGACTTCCTGGTGGTTTTCCTGCCGCCCTACGAGAGCCCGCCCGCCTGGGTACCGCCGCACGAGGTCAGCCGGGGACGGGAGGACGGTCCGGGGACGGCGGCGGCCGCGGGGTCCCGCCGGGCGGGGGAGCCCGGCCCGGCCCCGGCTGAGCCGCCGCGCGTCCCCCGCAGCGCGTGTATCACCCCGACTACAACAACGAGCTTACACAGTTCCTGTCCCGCACCATCGTCCTCAAGAAACCGCCCGGGGCGCAGGTGAGGCGGGCGGCGCCGGCCCAGCGCTGCCTAAACGCGGTGTCGCGTTCCCGGACGCGATTCCCAGAGCGTTTCCTGGTCAAAAAGGCGCTGGGATTGCGATATTCCCGACTGGCAGCGTCCTGGCACAGGGAACTGCTGTGACAGGCGTGGGGCGGGCAGGGTGGTAGATTCCAGGGCTGCGAGCAAGGGGAGAGTTTGTTCCTGATGTGGTATCTCGGGATGTGGAGCTGCTGGAGGATGGGAGCGGGATCCCCTTAGGTGTTCCAGGTGACAGGAATTAGGAGAGAGGGCCTGGTGCTGCTGCCTGGCTGCGCACTGCAGCACCCACACCTTGGATCCATCCGGGAGACAGAGCAGGGAGGAGGGTTCTGGGGAATTGTAAGGGCCCTGGACTGGGAGAAGAGTCCTGGGGAATGGAAAGAGAACTTGCCCAAGGGAAGGGTCCTGGTGACTGCATATCCCTGCTGTTTTTTTCCCATAGCTGGGCTTCAACATCTGGGGAGGAAAAGCCTCGCAGTTGGGAATCTTCATCTCCAAGGTGTGTCCGTCTTTGTCCTATTCCCACTCAGATCCTGCCTGTGCCGGTGGGAGCAGCTGAGCCGGCTGGGTGTGCAGGGAGGCTCTGGCTGCCTCACACCCCTGAGCTTGGGGCTAGGATTTGCCACAAAGTCTTCAGAACATCCTGCACCACTCCCTGATCTCTTCCCAGCCCCTGGGATTGCTCCCGGGGGCAGTGTGGGAGGGGAGCTGTGCGAGATCCACTGCTGCCATCCCTGCTCTCCCTTCCCAGGTGATTCCTGACTCAGATGCTCACAGGGCCAGGCTGCAGGAGGGGGACCAGGTGCTCTCAGTGAACGATGTAGATTTCCAGGACATTGAGCACAGCAAGGTGAGTGCTGAGAAGTGGAATCCACCTCATTCCAGGCTCTCAGCCCAGCACAGAACCCATGGAATGCTCTTTCCTCATTTTCCAGGCAGCGGAGATCCTGAAGACAGCACAGGAGATCACGATGCGCATCCGGTACTTCCCCTACAGTAAGTGCCCAGTCCTGGAATGCTCTTTGGGAAGCAAACTTCCATAAATCCCTGCCCATTCCACCTGAGTTTAGCAGCCCAAGGTCACTGACTGTTGATTTGGGATCAGGCACCACATCAGGATAATGAGGCATAGCCTCACCTGCCCACGTAAGAAAACTCAGAGAGCAGGAAGGTGGGATGGTTGGGGAATGGAAAAGTTAATTTAGAGCTCATAAATTTAAGCTAATTATCCTTGATTAACATAGGAATGAGCTCTGGCACAAGTGCCAATGGTGGATATCCCTCCCTAAGGATGTTTGAACTGTGAGTGAAGGGAAGGACTGGGTTCACTCCCAGTTTCTGCTTCTGCACCCATAAAGTTCCAAGATTTAAGGGATAAAAAAAGGGAGAAGTCAAGCCAAACATGGATTCTTCATAAAATGAAGTGGCCATGAAGAAGAAAAAAAAATGGAGTGGGGGAAGAAGGGGTTTCAAACAAATAATTTCAAACAAATAATTTTGTTCTAAATGCCCTAAAATCACTTGAAATGACTGGTGGGGGTGCACTTTTAAAGCCAAAGGGTCTCAAACACTGCCTCCACTTGGGAATGTGTGTTTTCCTGAACATTTTGGGTAATTCCCCCTGGCCATCCTCTCCTTGTCCCTCCCTCTTAGATTACCAGTGGCAGAAGGAACGGACAGTTCACTAACAGGGAGCTTCATTCTGCCAAAACCTCTCCACTCCTTTTTCCCAATGTCTGAGACTACTCCTCACATTTCAGCTTTCACTGGAGGCACCACTGTCCTGCACAGGATCAGCTCTTTCCTACATGGAGAGATGCCAAGGGGCTCATTTGGCTGGAAGATGGATGGGGATTGAGGCTGTGCTCCTGGGAATGGGTGTTGGGAAAAGCTGATGTGAAGTGGGTCCTGGGGGGTAGCTGCTCCAGCAGGATCCAGATTTTAGCAAGACTTGAATTGAGTTCTGGGCTAGTTCTGGATCCCTTGCTCCTGGATCCCTGGTTGTTGAGCATTCCTGAGCAGAGCATGGGCATTGTCCTCCAGGAAATTCACCTGTTCCACTCTCTTGTGCCATGGAATTCTTTCCTTCTCTGTCCCACCTCTGCTCTGCATTGCTGGGTTTGCTGGAAACTCCAGGAGTAAAATCCCGCCCCAGTTGGTGCACAGCTCTGGCTGTTGGTGGCTCTTTGCTGATAAAACCCCCACAATATAGGGCTGGGATGTTTGGAAATGTTAATCACCAAGGAAACATGTTAATTATGAGCAAATCCAGGGGCAGATGCCTGGTGGGATCACATTGTAATGGCTTCAGGACAGCCCTGGCTCTGGCCTTCTCTTTCTTGTAGTGTTTTCCACTTTTTTTCTGTAAAAACAATCAATAAATCAAGTACAGCAGCCTGAATTCAGCTTATTCCCACTCAGGAAGTCTGTGTGGAGGTTGGGATGTACCCACCATGAGCACCATTCCAAGGAAACGCTGGGACAAGTTAGCTCCAGTCACCCTTGCATCCTGCAGGAGAAAATTTGGGATCTGCAGCTGTTTCAGGGGGTTTTTCCACTGGCTGTGCTGGAAATCAGCCCCTGATTAACCTGGAGTATGTTCAGCACTGCTGGGAAGGAGCAAGGCAGGATTTTGGCTGTGGTGGCACCAGCACAACTCCAGGAGCAGGGCAGGACACTGAGCCAGGCCAGAAGCGAGGAAAAGACACTGGAAAAGAGGTTTTCACTCAGAATTAAAAATTAGCTTTTCCACCAGAGGAATGAACATACTTGGAAGCCCCTGCAACACCCTGGGAAGGGGAAGGAGACCTCTTGTATCACCTCTCTGGTCTCACACTGGTTTCCCAGAATCTCTGTGTTCCATAGGGAAAGAGGAGCTCTCCACAGGGAGCTGCAGATACAATTTTGATGTTGAATTTGTCCCTTCTGCTTCAGAGCATTTCCTGGCAGGAGCTCCAGGAAGGTCTCCCCTGCCCTGAGCAGTTCCTCCCAGGGAATGACTCAGGTGTTTTCCTGCTGACCTGGCTGACAGGAAAGTGGATTGTTTCCCAAGGTACATTCATGTCTTGAGTATGTTAATTAGCAAAGCATTAAGACCACCAGAGTTGAGCAGTTACTGATTCCTGGTGGGAAAACAACAGCTCCAGCAACACTGGATCTTTTTAGTGACTGACAAAACTGAGATGAGAGGCACAAATTTATAAAATCATGGAATGGTTTGGGTGGGAAGGACCTTAAGGATCATCCAGTGCCACCCCCTGCCATGGGCAGGGACACCTCCCGCTATCCCAGGTTGCTCCAAGCCCTGTCCAACCTGGCCTTGGACATTTGCAGGGATGAAGGAATCACTGCCAGGGGTTCAGGCTGCAGGGAAGCAGCACTGGCAGAGGTCCTGCCGGTCCTTCTGGAGCAGCAGGATCCGTGCCAGGTGTGTTCCAGGGCAGGCCTCACCTGAGGGCTCCAGGAGCCGCATGCTCTGGCTCCATTGAGAATCATGTTTGGATCCACAGGGTCCTTCCTCCTCTGTTCCTTCCTCTACTCCTCCTCCTCCATCCCTACTCAGGACAGGAATGTCACACCTCAGAGCAAACCCCTTTTAGCCCCCCAGCCCATGTGTGGCAGCAGGAGAGCGCAGTGTTGGTGAAATAACTATTTATTTAATGATACACTGTGGCTGTGTCACACAGTCCTTCCTCAGAGTTACAGTCACTCGCTACAGCTACAAGACAGTAGGGCCAGACACACGGCAGGAACACATCCAGAAAAACAGTGGGAAGGGAACTATTGGATTCCACTAATAACCCCCCGCCCCGTAATTGGGGTCTCCCCCCTCCCCCCCCAGTCCGTGACTCGAACAACACGAAGGGACAGCAGAGCTGCCTGTGAGGAGGGACAGCAACACCTGTTCTACAGACACGGACACTGACACCAGCAATTCCCACAATGGGCTATGTACAGGGAATGGGATCAGCTTCCTGAGGGGCAGGAAACGGGGAGTCACATCCCAGCTTCCTCCTGCAGCCGGCTTGCCCGGAGGGGAAGGGACTCAGGGGACCTCGGTGACCTGCTGCCAAGCCAGGGCTGCCACATCCCAGCCCAGGGCTGTCCCTTCCCTCCCTCAGGTGGACACAGGGTGTCAGGGACTGAGGGACACCCTGCCGGGGGAGGGGAGGGAGTGTCACTGACCCCCCTCAGCATGGTCACACTGTGGTCACTGTCCTACCACAGCATCCTCCGTGTCACACAGGCCAGGTGGGGAAAGGACAGTGGAATTCTCCTCTCTGCCAACTGCCAAACCAACTTTTTGTGGACCCAAACCCCCAGGAAATCTCTGGAAAGCTCTATGAAATAATTCAAAACCAGGGGCTGGGGGAAAGGAGGCAGTTCCCAAACTCCAAGGTTGGGGAGTGACACCGGAATTCCTTTCAGCAGCCTCCAACCCTCCACCCACTGTGACAGGAATTCCCTGCCACTGCTCCCCTCAGCTTTGGCAAAGATTAAAACTCCCCCAGGAGTGAAACGGCTGCTGGTCCCACCCCAGAGCTCTGCTCCAAGGGCAGAGGCAATGGGAATGATTCCATCAAGCAGCAACCTGGCAATGAGAGCGGAATGTTGCCCTTCCCTCCGCTGTGGCTCTCCTGCTCTGCATGAAGCAGCTCCTGTGATGAGGAACAGGAGAATGGAGATCAATGAAGGAGCCTGAGGAGCATCCATGACTCCCAGGGCAGGTATTGCCCCTGCAGTGATGGATTCCAGGTCACTGTTTGCTTCCAGAATCCCTGAGGATCTCTCCCCACCCAGCCTCAGGCTGCAAAGCCTCTGTTCTCCTCCCCGACGTCTGTGGCCAAGACTCACCAACATCCTCTGGATGGGAAAAGATTCCAGCCGAGGGGAGCAGGCTCTGGGATGTCTTTGCTACACAAATGGGAGCAACAAGACCAAAGCTCTCAGAGTTTGGGGCTTTCCAGGGCCCTGTGTGACACGAGGGGCAAAACTGGAAAGCTGTGAGCAAGAGTTAGCCAGGATCATCCACGGAAAGGAGAAACCAGGGAGTTCATGGGGTGTGTGCCCTGTGGGAAGCAAAGCCTGGGAACAGGGAACCTGAAGAGTCCAAAAAGTCAAGTCCAAATGACTGGTTTAAGTTTAAGGAGCAGCCTTTTACCAGAGGAAGTGGGGATGCAGGAGAGGGCAGGGGGAGGATGCAAGGCAGGAGGGAAGGCAGAAACCTACCCCCCAAAGCTTCATTTTTGTCTTCCCTAACTCGGCAGCTTTTCCATGGCATTCACAAGATACATCTGAGCAGGGAGGCTCCAGGTGGGAATAGGGGGAGAAAGGGAAGAAAGAGAGAGAGTGTGAAGGGCACCGTGGTGCCAAAGTGCAACAACATAAAAAATGAACTCAAAAGACAGGACACTCATTCTGCACTCAGGGCTCAAACCATGCAGTGAGAGGGGCAGCCGGGGATGCTCCCCACCAGTACACAGGGATTCGCTCGCTTAGGAATGGTTTTCCAGCCCCAGAGGGGTGGCAATGAGAGCAGGATGTTCTTCAGGAGCCCGGCCAGGCGAGGGTGCTGCTGGCAGGGGCTGTTAGCAGGAGCACCCGCTCTCCGTGACTGGCTGCTCGGGGGGCTTCTCTAGTTTGATGTCAATCACTGCAGGGACAGTCAAGGAATCACCTAGAACACGATCTGGAAGGGTTTTTTGGTGTCTCTCTACAGCCTGCCTGCACAGGGTAACTGCAAAGCCAGGGAGATGGTGAGACCTTTCAGAGGATAGACATAAAGAGTAATAAACTCTGGTGTTTTAAAGCTGTGGAAATTCCAGCCTCAGTTTGTGTGGAGAAGCAAAACTTGTGCTGGCCATTAGTTGTGTACATTTATATCTGGCCCACAAACAGGGTCATACAATCCCAGGATGGCTTGGGTTGGAGGGATCTTAAAGATCACTCAGTGCCCCCCAGCCATGGGCAGGGACACCTTCCCCTATCCCAGGTTGCTCCAACTCCCATCCAACCTGGCCTTGGACATTTCTAGGGATCCAGGGGCAGCCACAGCTGCTCTGGGCACCCTGTTCCAGGGCCTCCCCACCCTCACAGGGAAGGATTCCCTCCCAATATCCCATCTAACCCTGCCTTCTGGCAGTGGGAAGCCATTCCCCCTTGTCCTGTCCCTCCAAGCCATTGTAAATATTCCCTTTCCATTTTTCTTTTTGGCTTCTTCAGGTCCTGAAGGCCTGAATTAGGTCCCCTCAAAGCTTCTCTTCTCCAGCCTGAACAATCCCAATTCTCCCAACCTTTCCTCATGGCAGAACTGCTCCATCCCTCTGCTCAAACTCCAACAGCTCCATGCCCTGTTTCAGCCACATCCCTGCAAAAACCCAGTAAAGCCCATCCCCACAAGGTGCCAAAGAAAGTCAGTTAGCCCAGCTTAACACCAGATAATTGCCCAATTCCATGGGAAAACAAGGATACTATCTTCTTTGCTCTTCTCTGGTGTGCTGTCCATCCCGGGTAAGGCAGCAGCCACACGGCGGAAAAGCTGGAAAGCAGCAAGAGAGAAGCTCAAGGCTTGTCAGAAAAAAGTTCCTGTTAAAAACATTGTTTTACAGCAGGACTCAGAGTCTGAGTTGTATGAACTCGTTAAGTGGGTACTTTAGCAGGCAGAGCAGTGATCAAAAATGCCATGAGAATTTTATGTAGGAAATTTAACAGGTTTTAAAGAACTTATATTAAAGAACTTATTCAATGCCTACAAAAAAAGTTTTATTTTACCTGTTCCTGCTTGAAGAGAACATGGAATTAATTAGTAACATTCTTCCAGGGATTCATGGAACTCCCTCCTGCACTCACCAAACATCATTTACCATGTCCAGCCTCTGCTTGTGCACACAGGGTGCACATTTGGGGATTTCTGATCACTCAGCTGGCATTGAATATTCCTCTGTGGAATAACTGATCTTTTAGAGTCCAGCCCTTCAGGTCAGTCCTGCTGCCAAAGAGCCATTCCTCAGCAGAAGTGCTGGCTCCAGGGAGCTGCAGGCACACTGGGAAGGATGTGCTGGAGCTGGGAGGGGCTATAATATCCCCAGAAAACCCGAAAAATGGGTTTGCATCATTCCTCAGTCAATGTTCTGAGCTCACCCTGCCGCCCTCACACAGCACAGACACTGCCAGGCTGCTGAACTCTGCTGCACCAAACACCAGAGCAATCCCTGCTGCTGCTGATTTCCCTCCCAGCAGCTCCTCAGCCACCCCTCCAAAGGGTGTTCCTTGCAAAACCAAGGTCCCAGTGGAGTGCTGGAGTTTGCAGCCTTCAAATCCCAGCTCTCCCCACGAATACTCGCTGGGCAAAGAAGGCAACACAAGTCAAAGTCAAACACTAAAGTGAGTTCAATCCAAAACAGCCACAAAAACCGAGCCCAAAGCCTCTAATTCCACTGCGAGGTTGTACCAAGCTGCTGGTGTGCAGCAAACTCCTGAGGATGTTTCCCAACCTCCTCCAGAGCTCACAGCTCCTTATTCCAAGCTCTGTCATATCCAGAACAATCCCTGAACCAGTGGAGAGGGGAATCACAAGCAAGAGACAAAGGGCACAAGCAGAAATCTGAGAAATTCTGCTTAAAACAAAAATTTAAAGGTTATTTTGCTGTTTGGTTGATCAAACACTGGCACCTGGACAGTCCCTATCGTTTGAGATATTCCAAACTCACCTGGAGTCAGCTCTGGGCAGACTGCTCTGAGCAGGAGGGTTGGAAGGGGTCATTTCCAGAGAACCCTTCCAACCTCAATTCCCCTAAAATATTTCAAGATCCTCTGGCTGGCAAACAGAAAGAGGAACCTCTACTCCAGTGCATCAGCAGAAACAATTCTCCCCACTGATGTCAGCAGTGATTTCAGCCAACAGTGCCTTGACTGTGAACCAAACCAAATTCCAGCTGACTGGCTGCACAAAACAATGATTTTTCCCCTTTCCTATCCCTCAGCACATTCTGGAGTTCTCCTTTGTTTCAAGGTTTAGCTTTGACAGGGAATCATTGACTCAACAGGAAAGGAGCTTGCACTACATAAACCAAGAAACATCACAGCAGTTGGCATTAAACATGAGGAAATTCCTGCAGGATCACAAACCCACCCTGGAGCAGACCCAGAGCAGGGAGGGACAGATTCCTGACTGAGAACACAACCTGGACGTACCTGTTTCACATTGTAGCCAGTCTTTGCACTGGTCTCAATGAACATCACATTCAGCTCTTTGGCTCTCTGTTCCCCTTCCTCTGTGGTGATTTGCCTGCACAAGGGTGGAAAAGAGACACAAGGAACAGAAGGAGGAGTTAAAGATGGCTGGGAGTGAGTTGCTGTTCCCCCTCCAAGAGGGTACAGCCCACCTCAGGACCCTCCAGGCTTCACCACCCCCAGGTCTTTCAGTTTGGAGTGAAACCACCTCAGGGAAGCTCCCCAGGGAACACCTGGAGTTGTGGCAGATGAGCAACACAGGATGAAGCTTGTGCAGAACATCTGAGCCTCATCCACAGCATTCCAGGGAAGGAAAAATCCCCACACCCAGACAGGGAGTTTCCCAAATCTAACAGAGGGAATGTTGTGAGGTGACACAAAGACTCCAGAAAGGCTCCAGCAGCAGGGACAGTGCAGCAGCTTGGGGACAAGCACCTGGAATTGCCCCTCTGAGCCCCACTCTGTGTCCCATTAAGTCCTGCTTTAGCACTGCTTTCAGACACACAGCACATTCAGCTCTTGGGCTTTTCCCTCACCCTCCTCTACAGAAACTTGTCTCCAGTAATGAGAACAAATCACAGAGCAGAAAAACCAAAGCAAAAGAATCCAAAAATGAGAGAAAGCTGCAGGGAGAAAAAAAAAAAACCACACCAACCCCCCCCCCCCCCCCCAAAAAAAAATCAGCCACCAACTGAAGCAACATTGAGTGGAATGAAAAACTTACCAAGCTGCACTGAACAGGAACAGGGCTATTTTTAGTGCTGCTTTTTGGCCTCAGAACTTGCCTCATCCCTGGTTTTTATCAGAGGATGAATGGCTTCCCTGTATTCTGCCTCAAAAATGTCACCTTTGTGACACCAAAGGTGGCTTTGTCCAGCCTTACAGGACCAGAATTTCAGCCTCACACAAATCCAACTTCCTTTGAAAAGAAAGGCAAGGCAGCTCCTGTTACTAACATCTGGATATTCCCTTCCCCATCATTCCAAATTCCAGCCCATACCAGGACTACTGTCACATTCAGCTCCCAAAATAAGAATTTCCAGTGCTGCATGAACTTCAGCTATAGCTGCTTCAAACAATTTTCTGGTATTTTTAATTCTTCCAGCAGTGCCAGGCCAGCTGTTGTGCACCATCAGGAAATACTCCAAGGCTGAAATGATCCCATTGGGCTTTCTAGTTTCACATGAAACTGGATTTTGAGGGGAATTAGAAATGCCAGGTTAGTCAGTCAGAGAGCTGCAGTTATTCCCAGCTCCCAGGAGGGCATGGGAGAGGCTCAATGGTCAAAATCCAGAGCTGACTCAGGGAAAACATCTTGGATTTTGTTTTTGTGAACAATAATAGGGACAGACCATGAGTTCATCACACATGAAATTCTTAAGCAAAATGAACTGTACATATTTTTATTGTATTCCTGAAGCTCTGAGCACCAAGTTTTAGGAATATTTCCAAAGTGCAAGGCACAGGATACCTCAAAATGCTGCTCAGTGAAGTGGGAAAAGCCAAATAGAATTATTCCTGCTTTTCCTGCTGGGCATGAGAACTAAAAACCTGCAGGGCAAACAGCCAGGGATGCTGGGGATGTTGGGACATAAAACCACCAGAATCACAGGAGAAAATCCATATCACAACACATCCTGAAGGAATGTGTAACTGCAGGAGTAAAGCAGGGGTAAGAATTTAAAATGTGGGAATGTCCCACAATGGAACACTCAGATCACTCTGTCCATCATCCCAAGAAACAGAGTGAACAATGACCTTCAAATAAAAGCCAAGATTTTGCTAAGAAAACGTTAATCTCATCTATAAATTGTTCTCCTTTGATCAGGAAAATCTTATGAACAGCCAAAGTACAAGAATTTGATTTTTTAAGACTATTTTGCTGTGAGATCCAGGTGGTTCCCAGTTCTACCTTCCTGAGGTGATTTTCTGTGCATCAGATCAAAATCCCCCTGTGGTTTCAAGCCCTCACACATCCCCTGACACCCAAAGCCCACATTTCTGGGGTGGGTGAGGATGTTTCAGTTGGAAGGGCTGGAACTGCCTGGTTCACTCCATCTTCCCTTTGCCAACTCCTTCTGGCACCACCCATTAAAATAAAAACCTTCCCTTATCTACACTGCTCCTGATACCTTCCTAAGGAACAAAAATCTCTGAAAATATTCAACAAAATTATTGTTAAATCAACAATCCAGAGGATTTGAAATAGGAACACAAAGCCTGTGCTCTTCTAAGAACCCATTACATTGGTTATTTTGGTTGATGTGGTATAGAATTCAGAGTTTTAAAGCAAAATGCTTTATGGTACCTCCCAAAACATTGTCTGTCATTTTAGGAGCCTAATTAAAGTTTTGTGTCTCTCTTTGGGGGAAGTTTGGGTTTTGCTGATCTGGTTTCCACAAGCTCAATGTGTGTTATGTATGATGTTATAAGGAGAGCTAAGAATTAATTCATGCCTGTGATAATATTTTATATAAAACGTCAAAAGTTAAATGTATTAAGCATATTCTACACTCCTTGCCCTTGTAAAAGTCAGATTGCAAAACCCAAACTCGGGGAAAAACTCCACTAGCATTTGAAGGCACAAGGCGAAGCTCAAACTCCGGGGGAGACTCCATTAGCATTTGAAGGCTCAGGGCGAAGTAACACCTTTTAGAATGGGGCAACGCCACAACGACTCAGATAAGGACGATCATCTCCTCGCTGACAAGATCATTTGATACCATTTGGAGGACATCACCGGACCCGGTGATGGAAATTCAAAGGGCTTCCCGTAAGCCCAGGAAGATTACCATCTGTGCCAGGAAGGACTATTCAACGCAAGGAGAGAAGAATAGAAAAACCGGCCATGAACACTGATACCGGACAGTTGAATAGATTTACATTACTGAATCCAGCCTGAGGGCACAAAAACTGTATAAAACCCAGTATATCGTGAACTAGGGGAGAGGGCTGTTGGCTAGAGAGATCGCTGCCCCTGTTCACCCGTGTCGAGCCCCGGGCTCGGCATCTCTTTTTTTAATTTTTATTTTGGTGGTAGATTTTATTTCTTTATAGCCAAATTGTAATTAATAAATTTCTTTATATAAAACAATCCGGCTAATTCGTTCATAACATATGACATGAAATTTATACTCAGAGAAATTCATACTTTTAGATCAATCCTACAAAAGTTTGTGCTGCATCTTAATGAGAAACTGTGCCATGAACTTCCAGTTGCATGTGCACAGAGTGTGAGGGAAATTGGTGGAAAATAGGGAAAATCAGCGGATTTCCCTGCTTTTACAGGCAGCTTTTAGCCTTTACCTCAGTGTGAAAAGGAGAATCAGACAAAATAACCACACTGAGAAAACGGTGCAGAGCCACTTAAGTAACTTTTTAGGTGGGTTTGTTTTAAACTATTTGTTGGACAGCTGTCCTAGGTTACAATGTAAGATGTGCCCAAAGTATGTATTCTATCCCCATCTTCATGAGCTGTTGAAACCAGGTGGGGCAGTGTTTCCCTTATCTTCTGTTAATGGGCCCATCAAGGCATGACTCATAGATAACTCCCTCTGGGAGCTCTCTCTGTTTAATGGGCCATCAAGGACCCACTGCATGACTCATAGAACGATATCAGCCCATTGTGAGATGCTCTGCGCAGGGGGAGGAGCCAAGCATTCCCACCTGGATATAATCTGGGGTTTGGGACAGCACAGGGAGCCCTTACCCCACTGGATTTGCAGAGGACAAGAGCTACCAGACCTTTCTACAGGATCACTGCTTCGACAAGATCATCTGGACTGCTACTACCACCCTAACAGGGTGTCAGGTTGTATTCCGACTCTGTCAGTGGTTTTTTGTACTATTGCATTTACTTTTACTTATTTTTTTCCTCCTATTAAATTGTATTTCTGACTTGGAGTCTCTCGCTGGTTTTGCTTTCAAACCAGTACAACAGCAAAGGGAATAACTTTTGCTGAAACCAGAAATGAGAATTTCCTGACAAGCAAACAATGTTGTGTTTAAAACCAAGCCTTGTTTTAAGCCCAGACTGGCCCAAAACCTTGGTGGCTCTGGGCAGGGCAGCAGGGACCAGTTTCCCATTACCTCTTGTCTGCCAGGTCGGTTTTGTTCCCCACCAACATGATGATAACATCACTGCCTCGCTCTGTCCTGACGTCATCGATCCACTTGGAGGTTTGCTGGAAAGAATTCAAGTCTGCAGGGAAGAATGAAATAGCAAAGCTGAGGATAAAACTCCTTTATGACAGGGAAAATGCTTCACTTGGACTCAGGTGCTTCTCCAAACTTCCCCACCCCAAATCAATTATTTCCCACCCAAATGGGAAAACAAGGAAGGGGGGAAAACATTTCTGATTTTAATGATGTTTTTGCAGAACTTGTGGTTGTAACTTCTCAGTTCTGCTTGTGTGGGGTGTTTCTAACAAGGACATAGCAGAGCATCACTCCCCTGTGCTGTCACCAGGCCCCACTCACTTGTGATGTCATAGACCACGACAGCGATGGTGGAGTCGCGGATGTAGCTGGGGATGAGGCTGCGGAACCGCTCCTGCCCCGCCGTGTCCCAGAGCTGCAGCCGGACCTGCTAGGGCCAGCCCGGCCCACCAGGGAGAGGAGAGAGAGCAGGAAAACCCTTTAGGGAAAAGGCCACTTCCACACCCGACTGCAGCAGCTGAGGTAACCTTGTCATCTCGCCCCAAATCCAACCACAGCAGAGCTGTTGCCTGGATCTGTTTGTAAAGTGCTTTAATTCCCTCCTTTTCCTGCCCAGAGATCCTGCTGTTCCCAAACTTCTCTAGGATTTGGCTCCCACCTCATCACTGGGGGTAGCCAACAGTACAGCACTGATCTCCTAGGATTATGGACAGGATCTCCACAGGACTCATAGTCTGGAGTATCTCTGATCAAAGCTTTTGGGGCAATTCCCACAGGGCAGACACCAGGCAGGAAAACAGCATCCAGCATGAAGCATCCATGTGATGGCAGTGGGGATCTTCATGTGATATTGAAGCAATGATAACTTAAATTCCAGCAGAAATGAAAACAAAGGTTACACACTGCAGGGTTCAGGTGGTGCAAAGGACATTGGGTTCTCCCTTCCAGAGCAGCACAAGAGTCAGAAAAATGCTGGGCCAGGTAGTTTGACCCCAAACACAAACTGTTATTATTATATATTATTACATATTATTATATATGACAGCTCCAAGGTCTGGGACCGGCCTGGCTGAACCAGCACTGCTCAAAAACTCCCCAAACATCCCAAATAAGAAGCTTTCCACACTGGGAGTACCTCCTTTTCCTTCACCCCACAGTGCCTGAAAACAGGATTGCTCCTCATTCCCAACAGTTTTATGGAGGCACCCACTAGTTCCCAGTTTACAGCCACAAATAATCCCAGCAGGGAGGCAGAGCACTGGTTAATGAGGAAGCTCATCAAGGAAAAAGCAGCTTCCTCAGGACCAGTCATTGCTTGTTTAGAGGAGGAAGAGAAGCTGATAAAGCACAGGACTGCAGTCAGATTCAAAACATCTTATCTACATCAGGGAATGTCGAGCTGATGCCCTAGGGCTTAAGGAAGATTAGGGTTTATAGTTAAAGCAATTAGCTCTTGCTTCATTTTGAAGGCAGACTTGATTACAGGAGCAGAAGTCAGGGCTCTTCTCTATCCCAGGAAACTCAAGGTGACAAACTGGGAGCACCTGGGCAGTGTCACAGCAGAGCTGGAAGATCAGACTGATGCCGACAGCTCCTGGACTTCCCAAGTTTCCATAGCCTCCCTGGACAGTGCTGTTACACTGGAATATTCACCATGAACATTCACCCAGGTGGTGACTGAACCACCCCAAACCTTCAGACTCACAGGCAAAAGGCAACTGGAGGAAGCACCACAGAGCTGGCCCAGGTAATTTGTTTAATTTGTTAAATTCATTAAATTAGTTTAATTTGTTATTTGTGCAGGGTAATGCTCTTTGAGGGAAGGTCTCCAGTGAGCAGGTACCACACAGACACCCCTGAAGTGACCCAGGTTTGCGTGCACCCATTTTAGAAGGGAAAATACAAATAACCACTGTGGGACATCAGGAATGAGCCCAGCTTCTCTTAGGAACAACCTTCAGGAGGGGCGTGAGCTGAGTATGGACTCCCCTCATGGATCTCTCCACCTGCATTTTGGGATGTCCAGCATATCAACAATAACTAAACAATTTCATTGTGCACCCAGAAGTACCAGAGCATGTCTCTTCTGCAACACAAGAAAACTTCAGACCTCTCAGTCACTAAGAACAAAATGAAATTATCTGCAAAGATCATCCCGTTACTGAAGAATTATGAGATCAGCTGTCACTTAATTTCTTCTGACATGGCTGGGAGCTGTTAAGAACAGCCTGGACTGGCAAAATGTTTCCAGCTGCCTGGATAAACAGCATCCTGTACCTGTACAGTGGGAAAAATTATGCCAAGCTGTGCATCTGCCCCGCTGCCTCAGCCAGGAGAATCCCCAGCACAGGCCACCACCTGTACATCTCTGCTCCCCAAACAGGCCAGTTTGACATCATTTGCACCAAACCAGGAATTCCCCCAGAATTCTCTCCAGGACTGGGAGAAATACCAGGAAATTATTTGCCCTGAATAGTGAGGATAAATCACAGCCTATTATTTGTTAAGCATTTCAGCCTAGCACAGTAAAACAAACGCCTGGTCCTCACTCTAAACTTGTTGGTAACAGAATAAACCTGGGCCAGAGCTTTTCCACCTGTGCTGTTTTCTTTACTGAAATTTATATAAATCCTGATACTGTAGATTAACAAAACCCCCACCAGATCAAGTGGAATCAATAACAAGGAGTTAAAATGAAATAATTCTCTTCATAACTTCCTATCTTGTATTAAAACATTCATGTCAAGAGTTACAGAGAATTTCCCTCTAAGGTTGTTTGTTCTTTAGAAATTGTGGTTGTTGCATCTCTCCTCTTTCAAATGCTCTCTCATGAGTTTCCAGGTCTCTTTTCCAACAAAATGGGAATATTGAATCCTTCTAAGTCACTCCACAGCTGCTTTAAAAGGGTCTTGTCTTGTTTTACCTACTCTGACAACATTCCTCTGCTTTGGCACCTGAAGCTGTTACTTGTATAACCTCTCTCCTTACCCAGTGTGTTAGTTTAGCATGAATGGTAAAAACGAATTAGTGACTGACTTAAAAATTGACAACTGGATTAGCCAATTAAATACAGGTATACACCTCTGGGTCACACAGGCTTAAAATCAGGAGGATCTTAGGAAGCTTCTCTTTTTCTTCCCTGCCTTGGGAGAGGTAAGCTGGCCCCGGCTCCTGGGGGGCCAGGCCTGGCCAGCCCCTGCCCGGGCCAGGCTTTTCCCAGGAAGGTGCCAGGACCGGTAACTCCCGGGCCGGGGGAGGAGAATATGCCCCCTTCCCGGCCTGGATCGGGTCTTCAGCAGCTGTAAAACACTCTGCTGCTCCCCCTGCAGGGGGGGGAGCCGACCGAGACCTGGCCGTGGCTGAGCCCTTCCCCCCAGCAGGGGGAGGGGAGGCTGCAGCCTCTAATAGCAGCTCCAAGCTGGGCCACCCCGGTCTCCAGGGGTGGAGGCAGGAGGCATATACTAGCCAGGCCGCTTGAGATCCCTCGTAGTGAAGTTTTCTTCCCCAGCATCCCCGTGGCTTTTGAAAATCCTAGAGGCTGTTGCCCAGCAGAGATCATATGACCATCTGCAGGAACTCTTTCCTAGTACAGATGAGACTTTTTAAAACTCTAATCCTCCTTTTAAGTAAAAAGGACAAAGTAAAATGTAGAGAAGACAGCATGAGACAGAAGTCAGATAGAAAGAGTAAAAGACTAATTAGAAGAAGGATGGAAGAGTTGCCTTGTTAGCTAGACTTTTCTTGTGAAACCATAGAGAATAGACTATTTTCCTGTAACATATGAATGCTGTTTGGGGAGATGCATGGCTCTAGCTTGTAGACTAATATAATTGAGATTTAATAGAGAATTTTGAACAAAAGAAGAAAAAGTGATATAAAGCCCTTTGCTCCTAAAGAAAAAGGAGATCTCTAGTTTTAAAAATTAAGATGATTTTGAAGATAAAAGAAGAGAATCTTTATTTTATACTAGAAAAGGCATCCTTAAATGGTATCCCTAATAAGCAAACATAACCCATATGTAGTGTTAAGAAAAGCTGCTAATAAGGACTTCACAAAGGTGGCTGTCTGTGAGAGTTGAGACCCACAAGAGAACTGTTCTATGTTGTCAGTGAGGAATCTCCATAGAAGTTCTAAGAAAGGCTCCTCTCCTAAAGAACTAATGAAAGATTATTTTTAAATAGTAAAACTGACTAAAAATCACAGGTTTTGTTTGTCTCTTTATGTTGTTTGTAAGAAAGTGAACACTTTGTCATAGGAGGAAGAGTGTTTTAAAAGTTTCATTTTGATTCTCATTTTCTTCTTTTAGTCTGTGTGTTAAATCTACCTTTATATCTTTAAGTTTTAGGCCTGCTTTGCTTCTCCTAATCCTATCTCACAAAGAGAAAAAGAGAGTAAACACTCAAACCACTACACTAAATTTGGCAAACAGAGACAAGTGAACGTAAAACCACTACTTAATTAGTGTTTCTTCCCGGTTATGAACAACCTATTACACCCAGAAATG